>JARFIX010000022.1:1200000-2400000 GCA_036346125.1 Lycocerus yunnanus | reverse complement strand
CTTAATAAAACTGCTACACAAATCTCCAGTGGAAAATAATTAAATATATGGTATGTTTTTATTTCCACAAGACGTTTACAAAAAAGGGAATTAATGTATTCTATCAATGTGCCCATAGATGGTTAAGGAAGTGATCAGAAGCAGTTTATTAAAGATGGTAGAAGACCACCACCGAGGTAGTCGATATTTTTTAGCAAACTGCTCACGACTTCATATACGTCACGAGCCTACTCGTTACGTATGAATAATTGTTCCAATGCAACTTGTAGATTAAAACAAATAACACCCGACATGTTTGCTACTACACCGAAAGTAAACTTATAAGTAATTAATTAGCAATAGTCTGGACATCCGACACACGAATGCCACTTCAAGGAGGCATTCAGAAAAAATGTAAGAAAATTCCCTTTAAATGTTTAATATTAAAAGTAAACGCGTTACAAGAAAACTAATTTTAAAATAAAGTAGTTCGTGACACTATGAGATGGCATCAACCATGAATTCAATGTTAACATGACATTTTCAAGTCTTATCAAAATGAGGTATTCGCGGCATTTTACGTCATGGATTAAGCTCTAGAAATATTTGCAATTCATAAATTGCAATGACGGATTTGCTAAAACAGATAGTTTAAAAAAAATAAGTGCTCCAGAAGCACGATCAACTACGATACCGCTATGCGATTAGTAACTGGTCACGATTATTAAATGTATATCGATGTATAAGAAAATTATACTGTTAGTTATCTAGTTTGCATAAGAAACGCATAAATGTTTTCACTATCGTGGAAGTTTTACAATTTTTACTATACTTACATATATTATAAAATTGACAACAATGTAGTAAGATGAAGTTATAAAACATACCTGGTCGGGCCTAAGGCCAGGTGGAACCCACGTGTATTCTTCCAGAGCACAGCCAGAATCGTCGTCAGATTGTGAATGTCTCTGTGGATCTCCAGTGGTGGGTCCAAACGGAGATCCTTTGCCTAGTAGCCTATCTGCGGGATCTAAAAGAGGCAATTTTGTTGCTGGAGACGGCAAAGCTGGAGGAGACAGGGGGGCACTTAGTCCCCCCTCATTTGTGGTCATTCCGTTTTCTGGCCAAGGACAATTGCGGCACACAGGTCTGAAAATTAAAAACGCCAATTTAATACAAGTACCTACTCAAAAAATGTAAGAAAAATCATCTTCATCATGAATTAAGTATTTTAAAACTTGTTTGATTGGATTTCACATAATTGCAAGTAATATCGTACACACGTAAACGTGTGGTGACAAAAAGGTAATTTCAAGTTGCAGCTTACTTCGACATGCGAAACACATACAAGTTGTCTAGAAGAAGTCAACGTCGAAGCTATCAAGTGCATCAATTTACTTTATTTCTAGCACATTGACCGGCACAACTTGGTAAAATTCAATTTAATTTAAATTTTAAGTCAACTTTCTACTTTTTATTAAAAAGAAGAACTTTACAGGTGGAAAAAAAATATTAAACCAAAATTCCGTAATTAAATTTTTAAATTTATTAACCCAACGTTTTGATTTAGATAAAATGGGTTGATGTCTGAAAAATAATAACAACAATGTGTGTTGTATATTTTTAGATAAACGTATTTCCGGCATATAATTTAACGAAACTAAAACCAGGGACGGTTATTTATCTCACACATTTCCATTAATTAAGAATAATTGATGAGTACAACCACGCCAGTCGCATTTAGGTGAACTGCAGTTGTTGAAATTTTATTGAAATATGAAAAGTTAACTAAACAAAATTGTTTTAAAAATCTTTAATAATATAATATATTTTCGTAGTTAGAAATGAGTGCATCAGAGTAATAATAAAAATATTTATAAAAAATTTGCAATAATAAAAATTGTATGCATTTTCTAGAAAACCGGGAACGTTAGGCACAAACTGGGGTGAAGAAAATTTAACCTGGTGGGAAAAGAGATCGAAACTCGAAAAGAAGCTAATAGTGGCTTTAATCGTTGCTGCGATAGTATTAAGTGCATTTTTAATATTTTATACGACAAAACCGCACGCAGGTATGTTTTTTTGATTTTAGAATTATGTTTTTTTAAATAACAAAATTTTAGTGAATACTAGCGTTTGTAGTTCTTCTGCATGCTTAGAAGCAGCATCACTCATAGTTACCCACATAGACACAACTATTAATCCATGCGATGATTTTTTCAAGTTTACTTGTGGAAAATTTATCGAAAATACGCATGGGGACCTAAAGGCAACCTCGATAAAAGAAATTAAAGCACAAGTTGAACGTCAAATGGAAGAAATAATTAATGAACCCATTAGTGATGACGATCATGATTTCATAAGACGGCAAAAGCAATTACTGCAATCGTGTTTGAATGAAACCGCTGCGGAGGAAGAAGCTATGGAAGTTCTCGAAGAACACATGCAAGAATTAAACGGATGGCCGGTTGTTGTTGGTTATAAATGGCGAGAAAGATATTTTGACTGGTTAAATATGATAATAAAACTGAAACGATTTGGTTATTATTATGAAATGTTACTGAGTTTTAATGCCGTTGTAGACCCTAAAAATGTAACAAGAAATATTTTGATGGTAAAGTACATTTATTTTTATTTGTTTAAAATTTTAAATTCTACTCGAAGTAAATTATTATAGATAGGCAAGCCCTACGGTTGGGAAATTAAGGACAAGCACAAGGAGTTGTATAAAACATCCATGACCGAAATTGCAGTTGCACTTGGTGCTGATAGGAATCGGGCCGTACTCGATATGGAAAAAGTTTTGGATTTTAAAGAAAAATTATTTGAGGTATTAACAAAGTTTTTATTCACCTAATTGAGTCTTAATTGGTAACATTTTAGATTGTACATAAAAACAATAACGATAAATCGATAGACGATACGAATGAAACCCGATTTACGATCGAGGAATTTCAGGAATATAACAATGAAATTGATTGGCTGGATTTTATAAATACCTTATTATATCCTGCCGCTAATCTTACAAATGAAGATTATGTAATTTTTCCTAGAAACGAATTTATGGAAGATTTTTTCGGTTTGATTTATAAAACGCCCAAAAGGTAATTAATTAAATGCTGTTTATCAACGTATTATTGTTTTTTGCAATTTTTCGCTTTTACAGAATTCAAGCTAATTATATATTATGGAGTGCAATAGAATTAGCAATCCCTTTTTTACCCAAAAAAATTCAAGAAATAATGGGCAATTATACATGCCAAACCAATCCAGGAAAAGCTTCGCAGGACCGCACAGAGCTATGTAACAAATTAATTATGAAAAGGTGTGTATATTTGGTAAAAATTTAGATTTACGTTTTAAAAAGCAAACTTTAGTTACGCTCCAAAACCCAGTGATGTAATTTACGCTAGAAAGTACTTACCAGAGGAAAAAAGAGAACAAGTGCAAGAGATTTTGACAAACGTTAAAATGGAGTTTGTAGCAGCTTTGCAAGAAAATAGTTGGATGGACGATGAAAGTAAAGAAAATGCAGTTAAAAAAATCGAATCCGTAAATGAAGTTATTGGAGCCCCAGGAGATTATTTTAACGATACCATATTTGATGTCTTTGAAGCTATTTTTCCAGTTAAAAATTTTCAGGAATTACATAATTATAATAAATATATTTATTTAAATTGTAGGATGATTTAGATGAAGAGTCTGGTTTCTTTGAAAAGTTTTTGTATTACGCCAAACTACAAAATAATTATTTATTTGCAAGTATAAATAATAACGGCGACGAAAGCAAACTTTTATTTTTTCAAATGACTACGTGGGTGAATGCTCTCTATTTAGTGTCATACAATTCTTTAAGTATGTACCAAAACTTTTTGGATTCCAAGTGATATTTGTTTTTAAATTTTAGTGATCCCAACTGCAATTCTACAAGGAATATTGTTCGATTATCAAAGACCCATGTATTTAAACTATGGTTCTGTGGGATCCATAATAGGACACGAATTAACACACGCTGTAGCCAAAGGTAGTGAGAATATTAAAGAAGATGAAATATGGACAAAAGAAGGAGCAGAAGCGTTTAAGGATGCCGTTAACTGCATGATTGAAAGTGCAGAAAACTTTGATGTGGAAGGTACAAACCATACGGTAGGTTTCTATTCTACATTAATAATTTTATGTTTTAAAATATACTAACAGTGGAATATGTTTTAGATTAATGGAACACTGACACTAGAAGAAAATATAGCTGATTTTACAGGAACCAAAGTATCCTATAGAGCTTATAAGAAGTGGGTATTAGAAAATGGCGAAGAACCACAACTGCCAGGAATTGAGTATACTCCAGAGCAACTGTTTTGGATTGCATCCATTTTACACGAATGTTACAAATTAAGTGGTGAAAAATTGGAACTGGGATTGGAATTTGATTTACATGCCAACAACGCTTTTAGAGCTACAGGACCTATACGTAACAATCCCGATTTTGCTAAGGATTTTAATTGTCTTGTTGGTTCTAAAATGAATCCTTCCGAAAAGTGTCAAATATTTTAGTGTAGGTAACTAAATATTATATACTTTTATAAGAAAACTTAAATTCAATTAATTTATTAATCTTTGTAAACTGGAGTGAAATAAATAGTTCTTAGTAGTAAACTTGGTATTTGTTTATATGCTTATTCTTCTTCTTCTGCTCTTACCCATTGTTCTATACCCATCTCATTTAATTTTTCTTGGATTATTTCTCTTGGAGATTTTTTATATCAAAAATTTTTTTCCCTTAGTGGAAATTTTTTGGTGTGAATAATAATAATTAATATTCTCATTCTTCAGTATTATTTATTTCAAAACTTGAACAAACTTCTATTAATGCAGATCCATTTTGACGTTCTCTCAATCTGTTTATATTCAAACGACTAACCCTTAACTTATATGTTGTACATACTCAAATGATCAGTATTTTTATCCTAATTTTTTAAAATTCAAAAGTAAAACAAGAACATTGCAGCTATCACTTTCAGTAGATCTAAAAAACGCTCGCAATTAAATTCTGCCCTAGTCACACCAATTTATTCTAAAAACACTGCAAAAATTTTTAATTTATTCTAGTCACGTGGTGGCATAATTTTGACAATATAACTTCCTATTAGCCACAATAATTAATTCAGAAAATCCATACTATATTTATTAAAATATTTCCCGCTTTGACTATTAATTAATAATTAAACGTTCGCACTGTTTAAAAATGCATTTCAACTTTGTTCAAAACTTTGTTAACGATTTTCGAAATCCCGAAAGTTTCGACAGTTGCAAACTCAATTTGGTGTGTTACAAATTAATTGAAAAGTTTAATAATATTTATTTTAGTTGATTAAATTAAATCGAATTGCTCTAGAAAATGTCCCAAACGAATAAAATCTATAAAAAAATGTATAATATTATGACACAATTTTCCAAATTAATTATAATTAGGAAATGAAAGACCATAAAATGCGTTGCCCTCCAGTGTGTGTTTATACTGTGATGCTGCCATATATCTCACTTAATTTTTATAAAACTCTTACCCGGTTTAAAAATGCGGGTCGAGTAAGTAAATCTAATTTTAATATTTAAAATAAATTAAAAAATGTGATATTAGCTACTCACGGACTTACAATGCAAAATGGGATCACGATAATCAAACTTGGTGGGAAAGACGCTCTAAATTGGAGAAAACGATTATTACGTTACTAATTTTTATTGCATTATCTTTTTGTGGAGCTGTGATCTTTACTATTTACAGAAATTCGGGTAAGGAATTGATTTTTAATCGATTGGATTATAAATTTTCTTTGCAGATGACCGAAAAATTTGTGATACTTCCAGTTGTGTATTAGCTGCAGCAGAAATAGCTCGCCATTTAGATACCGATGTAGATCCATGTCAAGACTTTTTTAAATTTTCCTGTGGTTCCTTCATAAAAAATATGGATAAAAAAGTTTCGCACAAAACATATACCGAAGAGTTGGTTGAACAGCAACTGGAAAAAATTATTACGGAAGCTATCGATGGTGACGATCATTTCATGATAACAAAACAAAAAGAATTTTATCAAAAATGCATGAACGAAACCGCAACTGAAATAGAATCTATGAATATTTTTAAAGAAACTCTTGAAGAAATTAATCATGGATGGCCGGTTGTGATTGGTTATCAGTGGAAGGCGCAGCAATTTGATTGGATGGATATGATTTTTGAGTTAAGAAATCGCGGATACGTGCATTCCATGATGTTACAAGTTAATTTAGTTCAAGATCCTTTAGATTCGAATAAATTTTTACTTCAGGTGAGTTTTCAAAAATAAACATGTTTATACGAATTAAAAGGCTCTCTTATAGATAAAACCACCAGAGAGTAATAAAATGAAGAAGGAATTTCGAGCATGGTATAAAATTACATGGTCAAAGTAGCTGTATTCTTCGGTGCCCAAGAAGAACTTGCCATTTACGAAATGGACGATGTTATAGATTTTATGTTAAAGTTAGAGAACGTAAGGTTTAGAGAAAATTCAACAATTAGTGAGCAATTTAGTAATAAATTTGTAGATTGCAGAAAAAAATAACTGGGAAAGAAGTGCTAACGAAAAACATAATTGGACAGAGGAAATCTTCGATACCAGGATAACCATACAAGAATTTCAGGATAATCACAACGAAATCGATTGGCTTTATTTTTTAAACAATCTCGTACATCCTTCGACGGTTTTGTCCTGGGATGATTATGTGATTTTTCCGAAAAGTAAATATATAGAAGCATTTTTTTACACCGTTCATAAAACACCAAGGCGGTAAGATTTAATTATATATCTGGAGTATCATAATTACTGTCAAGTTTGATGCAGTTTAACTCGTAGAAGTCTCATTATTTCATGTTATCATAAAAACTTTTCAGTTTTTTTTGACATTTTATTACGTTTTATACTCTTTACTTAATATGCAATATTTTACTTGGTAAAGAAGGTTAAAATTGCATCGCACAGCAATAATTCTTTTTTTTATTAGTACTCGATTTGCCTTTAGTTAAAGATATTTTAAGGGTTCAAGCAAATTACATCATTTGGAAGGTTTTGGAGAACATAATGCCGTACATGCCAAAGGAGTTGAAGGAATTAGAAGCAAATTATACTTGCATATCAAATCAAGCTACTAAAATAAAGAGCCGCCATGAATTTTGCAAAGATTTGACTTACCTCAAGTAAGCCCAAAAATATTCTCATTTTTGCAATCTACGTTGTCATATAAATTTTTAGCTTTTATTTGGATTCGTCGGAAATAATTTACGCAAGGAATTATTTACCATCAAAAACAAGAAATGCCGTTTTAGAACTTGTAGATACCATAAAACAAGACTTTATAATCAATTTGAACCAAAACTCCTTAATAGACGATATCAGCAAAGAAAATGCAGTCGAGAGAGCTAACTCTATTATGGAAATAGTAGGAATGCAAGGCGACTATTACAACGACACAATATTTGAAATATACGAAGATATATTTTGTATGTTTTAAATTTAGTCCGTTAAATGTAAAATATTATAATTATATATACATGATGCAATATATTTTAGTCAAATAATGAGAGCGACAACTTTTTTGCCACGTTACTGAGTTCATCGAAGCTGCATACAGATTTAACGTATTTCTTGTATAATAAACCTGTTAATGAAACAATTTTATATCAATTCGCTAGTCAAACGGAAGTTCGTTATTCAAATTTGGATAATGCTATTGGTATGTTGCAATAACGTAATTTCTATTGATTAGCTTAACTTTGTTTGTATTAGTTGTTCCAGCGGGAATATTACAAGGAATTTATTACGATGAAGATAAGCCCATGTTTCTAAATTACGCCGGAATAGGAATGATAATTGGACGAGAATTGGTTAAAGGATTTTACAAAGACGTAACTGAAATGAATGTGGAAGACAACATAAACGACATATGGACGAATGCAACAAAGCACACCTTCATGGAGGAAATTCAATGCCTCGATAATGCTTTCAAGAATTTTTATATTCGTGATAATAATTCTCAAGTAAGTTGATGATAAATGAATGAAATTGTTTTGTGTAGGTTATAAAATGAAATTGTAGGTCGATAGTCTTGTAACGGTAGAAACTATAGATGATTATATAGGAATTGAAATTGTTTATTCCGCTTACAAAATCTGGATCGCAGAAAATGGCGAAGAACCATATTTACCTGGAATTAATTACTCTCCTGATCAACTTTTTTGGATTTCATCTCTCGTACCACTATGCTATAATTTGCACGAGGAACAAAATAATGCAAACGATGAAATAACGATTTCGAGTATTTTACTGTCGATGAGTAATAATCCAGATTTTTGAACGATTTTCAATGTCCACCTTCCGAAAAGCGCTGTTCGCTTTTTGATTGTTTATTTTTCTTTTGTACAATAAATTTTAATAAAAATTGTTCTGATTATTTAAAACCTAACGAGACTGCTGTCTCATCTACCAAGTTAATTGAAAATTTAATCAAAAATTAATTAATGCTAAGAAAATAATTGGTTGACAAAAATTGTTAAAAAGATGTATTATGTACTTCTCCCGCGCAAATTAAGTATAATTAAGAATTATTAGGAGGTTTACTACATCAGTGTTCATCCGAATTTTGTCGCAGTGCTCACAGAACTTAATGTAATTTAAACTATGTGAATTTAAGGTTAAACTTCTTGGCAATGAATTTTGAGTAAGCTTCATAATAAAAAATACAATAAATTAATTTTAAATTTTAGTAATAATCCAAAAAGTCAACGGTCGACCCGTTTAAACAATTTTACCAAATATTGGAAGCAAAAGACGAAATTGGAACAAAAATTACTTATATTATTAATTATTACAATTATTTTGCTGATTGGGCTCGTATTATTTATAATTATTATACATGCAGGTACAGTTAATTTTGATGATTATTTCGGTAAAATGCGCACATTGTCAATGGTGCAAAAGAGATGATTCAAAAAGGTCATGCGGTGTTAATTGTCGTATCAATTACGGTGTCAGAGGTTAAGTCTGGTATATCCGATTTTATATTTTAGTAAGGCCAAATATTTGTGATGCACCTGTGTGTATTCAATCCGCAGCAGAAATTTTCGATCACATAGATGAGACGGTCGATCCATGCGATGATTTTTATAAATTTGCTTGCGGTAATTTTGTCAAGTCGTTGCACGGTAATTCCAAGGATTCGTCAGTTAATAAACTAAAAAATAAAGTAAAAAATCAATTGGAGGAAATTTTAAAGTCGCCTATTAGCCAAGACGATAATAAATGGTTGGCAAATCAGAAAAGAATGTATAACGCCTGTTTAAATGAGACAGAAGTAGAAGAGGAAACCTACAATGTGTTTATTGATACATTGGAGGAATTAAATGGGTGGCCTGTAATAACAGGATTTTCTTGGAAGGATTGGAATTTTGATTGGAGGCAAGTTATATTTAAATTAAAAGAGAAAGGTTTTCCGTTCCATGCAATGTTTAGCCTACATATCGTGGATGATCCGATCAAAACCCACAGACATATTTTAAAAGTAATGAGAGATATTAAAGTGAATCATGGAACTTATTTTATTAATACGTAAATTTTAGGTGGTTGTACCATATCCTACCAAAATTAGCACGGAACAGAAAAGTTTATATAAGAAATTTATGATCGAAACCGTAGTTCAATTAGGCGCCGATAGAAATCGAGCTGCTAACGAAATGGAAAAAGTTTTGGATTTTATAGATAACATTCTTAAGGTAAATTCTTGATTCACTGTTTTGTAAATAATAGACCTGTTTTATCATAGATAAAAGAATCGTTCCATTCGGACACGGACGAAATTGACAAAAAAAATAATCGGACTCTTAGATATAAAGTAGAAGAATACCAAAAAATTAATGGTGACTTAAACTGGTTAGATTTTATCAATTCCTTATTAAATCCAGTAGGACAAATTTATGAAGATGACGAAGTTATATTTCCAAATTCTACGTTAGTCGAAGCACTTTTTAAGTTTATAAACAGAACTCCGAAACGGTACTGCTACAAAATTTATTTCCGATTATTATTACAGTTTATTGTTTGCAATCTTACAGAATTTTGGCGAATTTTATAATGTGGTCTGTGTTCGAAGACATACTTGACTTTATGCCTGCACGTATTAGAGAACCGGAAGAAAATTAAATCGAATTGCTCTAGAAAATGTCCCAAACGAATAAAATCTATAAAAAAATGTATAATATTATGACACAATTTTCCAAATTAATTATAATTAGGAAATGAAAGACCATAAAATGCGTTGCCCTCCAGTGTGTGTTTATACTGTGATGCTGCCATATATCTCACTTAATTTTTATAAAACTCTTACCCGGTTTAAAAATGCGGGTCGAGTAAGTAAATCTAATTTTAATATTTAAAATAAATTAAAAAAATGTAATATTAGCTACTCACGGACTTACAATGCAAAATGGGATCACGATAATCAAACTTGGTGGGAAAGACGCTCCAAATTGGAGAAAACAATTATTACGTTACTAATTTTTATTGCATTATCTTTTTGTGGAGCTGTGATCTTTACTATTTACAGAAATTCGGGTAAGCAATTGATTTTTAATCGATTAGATTATAAATTTGCTTTGCAGATGACCGAAAAATTTGTGATACTTCCAGTTGTGTATTAGCTGCAGCAGAAATAGCTCGCCATTTAGATACCGACGTAGATCCATGTCAAGACTTTTTTAAATTTTCCTGTGGTTCCTTCATAAAAAATATGGATAAAAAAGTTTCGCACAAAACATATACCGAAGAGTTGGTTGAACAGCAACTGGAAAAAATTATTACGGAAGCTATCGATGGCGACGATCATTTCATGATTACAAAACAAAAAGAATTTTATCAAAAAATGCATGAACGAAACCGCAACTGAAGTAGAATCTATGAATATTTTTAAGGAAACTCTTGAAGAAATTAATCATGGATGGCCGGTTGTGATTGGTTATCAGTGGAAGGCGCAGCAATTTGATTGGATGGATATGATTTTTGAGTTAAGAAATCGCGGATACGTGCATTCCATGATGTTACAAGTTAATTTAGTTCAAGATCCTTTAGATTCGAATAAATTTTTACTTCAGGTAAGTTTTCAAAAATAAACATGTTTATACGAATTAAAAGGCTCTCTTATAGATAAAACCACCAGAGAGTAATAAAATGAAGAAGGAATTTCGAGCTTGGTATAAAAATTACATGGTCAAAGTAGCTGTATTCTTCGGTGCCCAAAAAGAACTTGCCACTTACGAAATGGACGATGTTATAGATTTTATGTTAAAGTTAGAGAACGTAAGGTTTAGAGAAAATTCAACAATTAGTGAGCAATTTAGTAATAAATTTGTAGATTGCAGAAAAAAATAACTGGAAAAGAAGTGCTAACGAAAAACATAATTGGACAGAGGAAATCTTCGATACCAGGATAACTATACAAGAATTTCAGGATAATCACAACGAAATCGATTGGCTTTATTTTTTAAACAATCTCGTACATCCTTCGACGGTTTTGTCCTGGGATGATTATGTGATTTTTCCGAAAAGTAAATATATAGAAGCATTTTTTTACACCGTTCATAAAACACCAAGGCGGTAAGATTTAATTATATATCTGGAGTATCATAATTACTGTCAAGTTTGATGCAGTTTAACTCGTAGAAGTCTCATTATTTCATGTTATCATAAAAACTTTTCAGTTTTTTTTGGCATTTTATTACGTTTTATACTCTTTACTTAATATGCAATATTTTACTTGGTAAAGAAGGTTAAAATTGCATCGCACAGCAATAATTCTTTTTTTTATTAGTACTCGATTTGCCTTTAGTTAAAGATATTTTAAGGGTTCAAGCAAATTACATCATTTGGAAGGTTTTGGAGAACATAATGCCGTACATGCCAAAGGAGTTGAAGGAATTAGAAGCAAATTATACTTGCATATCAAATCAAGCTGCTAAAATGAAGAGCCGTCACGAATTTTGCAAAGATTTGACTTACCTCAAGTAAGCCCAAAAATATTCTCATTTTTGCAATCTACGTTGTCATATAAATTTTTAGCTTTTATTTGGATTCGTCGGAAATAATTTACGCAAGGAATTATTTACCATCAAAAACAAGAAATGCCGTTTTAGAACTTGTAGATACCATAAAACAAGACTTTATAATCAATTTGAACCAAAACTCCTTAATAGACGATATCAGCAAAGAAAATGCAGTCGAGAGAGCTAACTCTATTATGGAAATAGTAGGAATGCAAGGCGACTATTACAACGACACAATATTTGAAATATACGAAGATATATATGTATGTTTTAAATTTAGTCCGTTAAATGTAAAATATTATAATTATATACACATGATGCAATATATTTTAGTCAAATAATGAGAGCGACAACTTTTTTGCCACGTTACTGAGTTCATCGAAGCTGCATACAGATTTAACGTATTTCTTGTATAATAAACCTGTTAATGAAACAATTTTATATCAATTCGCTAGTCAAACGGAAGTTCGTTATTCAAATTTGGATAATGCTATTGGTATGTTGCAATAACGTAATTTCTATTGATTAGCTTAACTTTGTTTGTATTAGTTGTTCCAGCGGGAATATTACAAGGAATTTATTACGATGAAGATAAGCCCATGTTTCTAAATTACGCCGGAATAGGAATGATAATTGGACGAGAATTGGTTAAAGGATTTTACAAAGACGTAACTGAAATGAATGTGGAAGACAACATAAACGACATATGGACGAATGCAACAAAGCACACCTTCATGGAGGAAATTCAATGCCTCGATAATGCTTTCAAGAATTTTTATATTCGTGATAATAATTCTCAAGTAAGTTGATGATAAATGAATGAAATTGTTTTGTGTAGGTTATAAAATGAAATTGTAGGTCGATAGTCTTGTAACGGTAGAAACTATAGATGATTATATAGGAATTGAAATTGTTTATTCCGCTTACAAAATCTGGATCGCAGAAAATGGCGAAGAACCATATTTACCTGGAATTAATTACTCTCCTGATCAACTTTTTTGGATTTCATCTCTCGTACCACTATGCTATAATTTGCACGAGGAACAAAATAATGCAAACGATGAAATAACAATTTCGAGTATTTTACTGTCGATGAGTAATAATCCAGATTTTTTGAACGATTTTCAATGCCCACCTTCCGAAAAGCGCTGTTCGCTTTTTTGATTGTTTATTTTTTCTTTTGTACAATAAATTTTAATAAAAAATTGTTCTGATTATTTAAAAAAAACCTAACGAGACTGCTGTCTCATCTACCAAGTTAATTGAAAATTTAATCAAAAAATTAATTAATGCTAAGAAAATAATTGGTTGACAAAAATTGTTAAAAAGATGTATTATGTACTTCTCCCGCGCAAATTAAGTATAATTAAGAATTATTAGGAGGTTTACTACATCAGTGTTCATCCGAATTTTGTCGCAGTGCTCACAGAACTTAATGTAATTTAAACTATGTGAATTTAAGGTTAAACTTCTTGGCAATGAATTTTGAGTAAGCTTCATAATAAAAAATACAATAAATTAATTTTAAATTTTAGTAATAATCCAAAAAGTCAACGGTCGACCCGTTTAAACAATTTTACCAAATATTGGAAGCAAAAGACGAAATTGGAACAAAAATTACTTATATTATTAATTATTACAATTATTTTGCTGATTGGGCTCGTATTATTTATAATTATTATACATGCAGGTACAGTTAATTTTGATGATTATTTCGGTAAAATGCGCACATTGTCAATGGTGCAAAAAAGATGATTCAAAAAGGTCATGCGGTGTTAATTGTCGTATCAATTACGGTGTCAGAGGTTAAGTCTGGTATATCCGATTTTATATTTTAGTAAGGCCAAATATTTGTGATGCACCTGTGTGTATTCAATCCGCAGCAGAAATTTTCGATCACATAGATGAGACGGTCGATCCATGCGATGATTTTTATAAATTTGCTTGCGGTAATTTTGTCAAGTCGTTGCACGGTAATTCAAAGGATTCGTCAGTTAACAAACTAAAAAATAAAGTAAAAAATCAATTGGAGGAAATTTTAAAGTCGCCTATTAGCCAAGACGATAATAAATGGTTGGCAAATCAGAAAAGAATGTATAACGCCTGTTTAAATGAGACAGAAGTAGAAGAGGAAACCTACAATGTGTTTATTGATACATTGGAGGAATTAAATGGGTGGCCTGTAATAACAGGATTTTCTTGGAAGGATTGGAATTTTGATTGGAGGCAAGTTATATTTAAATTAAAAGAGAAAGGTTTTCCGTTCCATGCAATGTTTAGCCTACATATCGTGGATGATCCGATCAAAACCCACAGACATATTTTAAAAGTAATGAGAGATATTAAAGTGAATCATGGAACTTATTTTACTAATACGTAAATTTTAGGTGGTTGTACCATATCCTACCAAAATTAGCACGGAACTGAAAAGTTTATATAAGAAATTTATGATCGAAACCGTCGTTCAATTAGGCGCCGATAGAAATCGAGCTGCTAACGAAATGGAAAAAGTTTTGGATTTTATAGATAACATTCTTAAGGTAAATTCTTGATTCACTGTTTTGTAAATAATAGACCTGTTTTATCATAGATAAAAGAATCCTTCCATTCGGACACGGACGAAATTGATAAAAAAAATAATCGGACTCTTAGATATAAAGTAGAAGAATACCAAAAAATTAATGGTGACTTAAACTGGTTAGATTTTATCAATTCCTTATTAAATCCAGTAGGACAAATTTATGAAGATGACGAAGTTATATTTCCAAATTCTACGTTAGTCGAAGCACTTTTTAAGTTTATCAACAGAACTCCGAAACGGTACTGCTACAAAATTTATTTCATTATTATTACAGTTTATTGTTTGCAATCTTACAGAATTTTGGCGAATTTTATAATGTGGTCTGTGTTCGAAGACATACTTGACTTTATGCCTGCACGTATTAGAGAACCGGAAGAAAATTACACGTGCGTAACAGGTAGTTCGGATGAAAAAAATCGATCGAAATTTTGTAAAGCAAAAGTGGAAATGAGGTTTGATTTGCACATTTTTACAGCATAAGTTATTTAAATGATTTTTTAGTTTTGATCCATCACCAACGACAATTGCTTTTGCTAGAAAATACCTTTCGACGGAAAAGAAACAGAAAGTTCAAGAAATGGTTAGCAATATTAAACTAGAACTGTTGAAGACACTCAAATCCTGTAGCTGGATGGATGACGAATCAAAAGTCAAAGTATTGGATAAAGCCAATGCTATAACCGACATAATTGGAGCTCCACGAAATTACTTTGACGATATCGTCTTTTGTCAAACTTCCGATTTAAATTACGTAAATGGGTTAAACAATAAATTATTTAAAGTAACCAAGTTTTTATCCGTTTTAGACTCTCGAGAATACCGATGGTTTTTTTAAAATGTATTTACAGCAGAGCAAATTAATGTACAATTCCTACTATTTCAAAATACACTTGAATACAAGTGATACAAAATTGGACGATTTCTACAGTTTGGTTACAACAGTAGACGCCATGTATTCCATTCTGGATAACATAATGAGTAAACCACACACATTTTATCTACTTTATTTAAAATTAAAATCTTTTCAGTAATTCCGGCTGGTATTTTACAAGGATTATTTTTTAACGCAGAAAGACCCATGTATTTAAATTACGGAATTATAGGTTCGATCATAGGCCATGAATTGTCACATGGGTTTGGCGATATGGGGAGTAAATTTGACAAAGAAGGATCTGAAAATATCATTTGGACAAATAAAACTGAGGAAAATTTTCGAAATAAAGTTAAATGTATAATCGATGAAGCAGACAATTTTCAAGTCGACGAAGATTTTAATGTATACTGCAATAAATTATTTTCTTAATTCACAAAGTTACTATTTAAATTTCTAGATAAATGGCACGGCAACCTTGGAAGAAAATATAGCAGACTTTAGTGGATTTAAACTTTCATATTCGGCATACCAAGCGTGGGTGCAAAGGAATGGAAAGGAACCTCAATTGCCTGGAATTGGATATACACCAAACCAACTATTTTGGATTTCGTCAATTTTATACGAATGTTTCGATATAAATAAAACACGAGCGAAAATTGATTCTCACGCATATAATTCGTTTCGAGTTATTGGACCAATGAGAAATAATCTTAATTTTGCCCAAGACTTTAACTGTCCGGTGGGATCGAAAATGAATCCACACGTAAAGTGTGAAATATTTTGAATGATTTTCGTAAGTTCAAAACTGTTTTGTAACATTTTCTCATATTAAAAAATAAACCTGGCGTATTAAAAAAAATATGGAAGTTTATAATTATTTTGGTGGGTCATGTCATCGACACAATTTATAAGGACAACCTAATTGACTTAATTTGAGTGCAACAAAATATAAAATTGTCCCACATCCATTAACAAGGACCTAAAATAATTAATAGAATTGTTTACTCTAAAAATGCATAGATAATTTAGTTCTAATCGTTACGTGTACAAAGTATCCACTGGAATGGAAGAGCAGTGCGTATTTTAAAAAGTTCCATTAATTCATTAAAGTAATAATAAAATATTGTAGATTAGAAACGCCGAAACCGACAGAAACTTGCTGGGTGAAAAGAACACGAATAGAAAAGGGTCTAATTTGTATTTTAGTAATTTCATCAGCTTTGATTACCACCCTTATCATGGTACTTCTGCTTTATACAAGTAATTAACATTTATTTTATTTATTCATACTGTGACCATAATAAGAGTAACGAAATTTTATTAAATTCCCTTTGACTTTCTTGAGATATTATTAAGTAAAATCTTTATCATCAAGGAAGGGGTGTAGTTGAACTTATTTCTTTAAACAAACTGCAATTGTGACTAAAATTTTAGTGTAGAAGATGTGGTGTTCAAGAGCCAAAGGCAAAATATTACTAGTGATCGATCAATTAACTTGGACGTTTAAAAAACATTAACCTTACTTGTGCACTGTTTTCTACACTATAACATTTGGATAGCACCCTATAAATTAAAATATCCCTTACTAATTAGGTAAGACCGTAATTTTCCGATTTGTTTACAAATATTGACACCTCGAACTGAATAGTTAGTTTACCAAATAATTATAATTTTTTCGTCCATAATTTAAACTTCCATATTTATTTAGAAGCATCTACTTCTACATCCAATACCTGTGATAGTCAAGCCTGTGCCGAAGAAGCGCTAGAAATAATCCAAAGAATTAATACAGATATAAATCCATGCGAAAACTTTTTTGAATTTGTTTGCAACAATAAGACCGAAAAAGAAGGGAGCCAAGATATAATAAGTATTTTAACGGAAAAAGTGTACTTACAAATGCAAAACTTGTATAAAGAATCTATTGGAGATAACGATCATGAAATTGTAAAGATTGAAAAAACGATGTACAATGCATGTATGAATGAAACAGCGATTTCAAAAAATTCATTTAACATCATTAAAGATGTTCTAAAAGCGGCAGGTGGATGGCCGGTAATTGAGGGTCACAAATGGAATGAAACTAAGTTTGATTGGCTACAAACAAGTTATAAACTTAGAAAGATGGGATATAAACATTCAAGTATTCTCGATATTTCCATTGATATTGATCCTAAAGATGAAAATAAATTTATTTACAAAGTATAGTTTATAAAATACAATCAATTGTTAATAAACCTTGGGTTCTTTAGGTATCGATACCAAAAATTAACGACGTGCGTAGTAAATGGTTTGATACTACAAATGCACATAAGTTTATGACAGATGTTGCTATAATGTTTGGAGCCGAAGAACACCAGGCAATAACCGAGATGTCTGACACTCTCCAATTCTTGAAAGATCTCCAATGGGTAAGCATGCATTTATTTACTTACAACTATTCTTGTTTTAATTTTCAGAAAAGTGATGATATAGTAAACAATAATGAAAAGTACCATCGTGCAACAGTAGCTCAATTTCAGAAAAAACATGATAGTGTAGATTGGCTGCAATTCATTAACAAAATAGTTGAACCCCATGGCAAAGTGTCAAGACATGATTACGTATTATTTCCAAATGAATCCAACATGGATGGCTGGTTAGCAGTAGTTTCAAGAGAAACTAAAAGGTAAATTATTATTAGTATGTGGTTCATTTCTTAAATCATTTTTAATGTATTTAGAATACAAGCTAATTACATATTATGGAAGGTTGTGGAAGAAAGTCTGACTTTTCTAACATCGCAGTTACAAGAGTGTGGATTTAAACCAAAACTGCTACTTGGAACGGACGATTATCGCCAAACTCGGGAAGAATTTTGTATACAAGAAATAAGCGACAAGTTAGATTTCAAATTGTAAAAGTAAAAAAGTTATTTTGTCATTTTCAGGTTTCCTATAGATCCAATGGAGATAGTCTATTTGAAAAAATATCTAAGCAAAGAGAAATTAAAGGATATGAACGAAATAATTGATAACATGAAATCGTCTTTAGTAGAAATCATTAATAACGTTGAATGGGTTGACAAAAAAGACAAGGATAGAATTGTTCCAATAATTAAAAAGTTGAAAGTAATTTTTGGTGAGGTGGAAAATCATTTCGACGACAAAGTGTTAGACGAATTGGTTTTCAATTTGGTAAGCAGCCAAATTTAAATGTGTTTAAATGAAATGAAATGTTTAGCAGGAAAATGAAACCGATTTCCTTCCGATATTATCGGAAGCGAAAAAAATATTACAGTTTGTTCTATGGACTAATCAACGAATCGGTAGATAAAGCTGAAATCAAAATGAGTAGATTCAATCTTCCTATTGACAGGCTAAAAAGTTATAACTTTGGTAAGCTTTAATTCTTGTATAAATTGGACAAATAATAAAAAAATAATTTTAGAAATTTCTATAACTTTAATGCAAGATGAGGTCTACAATGATGAGCGACCAAAATATATAAATTATCCTAAATTGGGATATCAAATAGTATTTTATTTATTTTATAGTTTTCATTTAGATATAGAATCATGGTCGAAGAAAACATCGCAACAATTTGATGAAAAAGTGACTTGTTTAACTGGTGGTAAAAAGAAACTACCAAAATATTTAGTAATAAGGTGTCAGTCCTTACGGTTGTACTTATATTTATCTCTAATTTTTTTAGGCAAGCGATATCGCTCTTCATGATTTAACAATAAAAAATACTTATGACGCATATATAAAGTGGATTGAAGAAAATGATGCTGAAAAAAATCTTCCTATTTTGGAGTATAGTCCTAAGCAATTATTTTGGATAACGATTGGCAACTTGTATTGTGACTATTGGAATGAAATATCTCCGAACGAATTTATGGATTTAAGTGAAGAGAATATGTATCCCACTATGATTCCCAAAGTGTTAAACCTTAACGAAAATTTACAAAAAGACTTTTTGTGTCCGGTTGAGTCTAATGTTGTAGAAAAAATTGAGGAGGAATGTAAAATATTTTAGTTACATTATTGTCTTAGTTCATTGGTTTTCCTGCCTTAGTAATTCAAAGTGGAAATGTTACAAAAACAATAGCATTGGCTCTTATTATCACTTATCAATTTTTATATACTAATTTGAAATAGATTTTTAAATTTTAACCTGAATTTTTAATTGAAATTAAAACTATTGTTATGAAAGCAATACCCACTTTATTGATGCAAATAATGAATAGTGTTTGGGACTCCAAAAACAAATTTTATGCGAAATCCTATCATGGCTTTGTGTTTAGCTCTAGATGTACTACATTTTGAGGAAAGTATCTATCACAAAAGCGAAATCGATAAATTTTAAAACAGTTAACCATCGGACGAAGCTCACGTTTCCACTTTTACAAAATCTTATCAGAATCACTAGTTTCTGACAAATTTGTGTCCATTTTTAAAATTAAATTTTTCTTTAGCACATGACATATCTTACTGAACTGAAATACTAGATAAAGTACCTTGAGATGGTCAGAGATTAATCCCATATCCAGGTTTTTATTTGGACCGAACTGTAGTTGAAGATTTCCTTGATTAACTACACATTTTTTTAATCTTAAACGTAAAGACAAGTTGATGTTTGCTTTAAATCGAATCAAATCTATACATTATGCCTTTTTAATTCATGTTTGAATAATTTTTTTGGATCGAGTATGCCAGTGTGCAAGATTGATGATATCTATCAGGTTGATAGAAGTGAGAATAGTGTAACTAGCAAACAAGTTCCCCTTTTGGAAATTTTTGTGAAAATGACCATAAGAAGCTGATCTCTTCCTAAGAAAATAATTTTTTCTAAGATTCACAAGATAATAATTTTTATTACACCTAAAAGAATTTTTATGTGTAAGACAATTCACGAATAACTAATATTATATTGCTAAACCCAATCAGTCCTGGATAAGTTAGAATAATTGTACAAGTTCTATATTAGTGAAAATTGTACATAACAAAAAATAGATCAAAACACGAGATATTACAATAGGCAACTATTATTTAAAAAAAATGATATCGTTAATTTAAAAAAATTATGCAATAAATGTAAATTTTAAATAGTAAATATATGAAAATAATTATCTCAGTGTAAATAATATTTAGTAGCAGAAATATACCCCCCCCCTTCCGAGAATTTTTGAATAAAACTTATTGAGCTTTGACGAACTTCCATTTTCAATGCTTTATCTTCACCGTTAAAGACTTATTCGCTATTAGTTTTAGGAACACTGAGAATATTTTTTTAATTTTTTGTCGAATTTTTCTGCGATCACGTCACGGTAAATGTGACAATTAAAGTAAAAGCAATGGAAATAGATGGTCATTAAAGAAACTCAAACGTACTCAATACGTTCAATTTTACCTAAAAGTTTCTTTGAAGGGTCTGCATTTCACGACTTCCTCCAAAAGTTTTCGCAAATAACTTCACGACGACGATGGAAGTGGAATATATTCACTGAATATATTTGCGTTCATTTGCAAGATATGCATTTTAGCAAAAAAATGGCACAGCCGTAAATTACAGAAAGTTTTCTTTAGTTCAATTTACAAAAACCTTTATTATTTATAATTTATAAAAAAAAATAACAAATCAACTAAAGCTATGTGGACTTGCAGAAACATGATTGGAAAAATATGGGGACTAAATTAAAAATTGGTTTTTGGGCTTTACACACAAGTTGATGTACTTACAGTAACATATTCATCTCTAATCTCGTGGCAGGAAGAGGAAAAGCATAAATCGGGGTTAACAATTATTTAGACCTTCATCCACTTTACTTAGTGGCGAAGACGGAGGTTTTACTAGCGGTTTATAGATTAAAAATAAACGGTCAGGAAAATATGATTTCCGGAGAGAGGTACCATACTATGATCTTCTAACAGCCTAGCGCTGAGGTAGGTACGTGAGAATATAAGGAAACAAGAAAGCAAACTCCCTTGGTAGAAAAGCTGCAGGAACACCTCTAGTAAATTCTAACTTGCAAGAGAACTAACTTGGAGAACAATCATTACGCTCTTCTGGAGAATAAAGGAAGCAGGAAATACGAAAGCTGAGTAGATTACAGCCGAGGTAAGGTTACTATTGTTTAGAAGACACATCAAAACCACGGAAGTGGTTGAAGATCCTACATCTAGGATATGTGGGCAGAAGATAAAACTTTATATCACATTTTTTTTGTTGAGAAGATTAAACTGATCGAGTAACATGGATTGGCGATAATCGATACTTTTTTAGAACTCCCAGTAAGAAGATTATACACATGGAGGTCCACCCAGAGACTCAGATGACGGAATTGTTCGAAACCAGATTGACTACATAGTAATAAGTAAGAGACATAAAAACTGCATTACCCAGGAGCGGATATAGGTTCGGACCACAACCCCCTAGTAGGAATGCTCAAAATAAGAATGAAAAGAGTAGCAAAAAAGACCAACAAAATAACTTGTAGCGTTAAAATCAGAGATATCGCTGTGAAAGAGAGGAGACAAGATTAATTAAAAGAAAGGTTCAGACTTACAATCGAAAACACTGAGTCATGCATTGACGAAGAAATCCACAGGTTCAACCAAATAATTAAAAATAATAAAAGCAACGCACTAACACCAGATGGAAAACCAAAGAAAGACGTGCATGACCAATGAAATCCTGGAGATGATGGAAAAACGAAGAAAGATGCAACATGTCGATCCAGTGGGATATAGAGAAATCTAAAAAAATAATTAGAGCTTCGTGGACTGTCGAAAAGCGTTTGATAGAGTTCTACATGGGAAAATGATGGAAATTATACAAAACATAGGGTTAGATGGAAAAAATTTAAGAGTGATAGCAAACCTCTACTGGAACCAAGAAGCAGTGGTGTGTGTGGAGACAGAGGAAGTACGTATTATGAGAAGAGTGAGACAAGGATGTGTTTGCCTCTGTTGTTCAACCTCTACTCCGAATATATCTTTAGAGAGGCGCTTGATGAGAATAGTGTTAAATGGTGAACGACTAAATAATATAAAATATGCTGACAATACAGTGATCATACCGGATAGTATACAGGGACTGCAGCAGTTAATGAACAAAGTGAGTCAAAGTAGCACCCGAGGGTCAACCGCTAGAGGAAATCGTGTACAATTAACTTCACACTTCACGTACTTCATAATAATTCTCCATACTTCTTCTTACTTCATATAATTCACGGGAATTCACGTACTTTACCAGTAATTCACTGTACTCCATCAATAATTCACGGTACTGCACGTACTTTATTGTATTTCACGTACTTCATCAGTATTTTAGAGACTTACTGAGATTCCAAAATTAGTGCGCTAGAGGTGTTCCCCAGACCCCCAGATCTAGTAGTATATTTTTTATCATAAGTAAACTAAAGATTTCCCGTTGCCGAGGCACTTAAAGGTGTTCCACATCGCCAGACCCCCGGATTAAGTAGTTTATTTTTTATCAGAGATAAACTAAAGACCTCCCGTTGCAAAGATCCCTACTACTCCCCAGGAGTGTACGGAATTTATAATTACGCAGTTTATAATTAATTGTCAGGTTACGAATTAAACACATTTACTTGGCCATAGCTAATTTTAATAAACTCGAGATATGCTTAAATATTTAATTCACTTTTAATAAAAATAAATTATTTAAACCGGGGGGTCTGGAAAGTGTGAATCGCTCTCTAATGCCTTTGCAACGGGAGATCTTGAGTTTACTTCTGATATAAAATAAACTACTTAATCCAGGGGGTGTAGAACACCCTTCAGTGCCTTTGCAACAGGAGATCTTCAGTTTACTTCTGATAAAAAATAAACTACTTGATTCGGAGGTCCAGGGGTTCTACATGTTCTGCAATGTTCTTTATTCCAAAATGTGTGCACTGGAGGGTGTTCCACACCCCCCAGACCCCCCGGATCGAGTAGTTTATTTTTATCAGAAGTAAACTAAAAATCTCCCGTTGCAGAGGCCCTGGAGAATCTTCCACACTCCCCAAACCCCCCGGATTGAGTAGTTTATTTTTAATCAGAAGTAAACTGAGGATCTCTCGTTGACGAGGCACTGGAGGGTGTTTCACACCCCCAGGACCCCCCGGATTGAGTAGTTTATTTTTTATCAAAAGTAAACTGAAGATCTCTCGTTTCAGAGATATAATAAATTTTAAACAGCTTGGGGATATGCTTATATATTTAATTCACTTTTAATAAAAATAAATTATTTAAACCGGGGGGTCTGGGGAGTGTAGAACACCCTCCAATGCCTCTGCAACGGGAGATCTTCAGTTTCAGTCTTCAAAAAGAAACTACTAAATCTGGGGGATCAATGTAATTAATTAATCACGACGAAATAATGAATTACTAAAGCTTTTTATTGAGCTACAAAACCTCCATAATATTCAAACAAATGAGCCAAAAAAAATTACACGTACTTCATGTATTTTACCACTACTTTATGTACTTCACATGAGATTTCATGTACTTCATGAGATGTGTACAAAAAACTTCACCAGCGGTTAACCCCACGTAGCACTCATATGGGTTGGATATTAACTTGCAAAGGACTAAATTTATGATTATTAGTAAGGAAAACATCAGAAATGGTCAACTAAATGTCAACAACCAATCAACGACCAGCAGTGTAGCGTAAAGCATACACCGGCCGACTGGAGAGCGGTAAACGCGGTTCGACTCTAGTCGAGTCGAATACACTGCTGTGATCAATGGTCCAATATCAATCTGTGGACCGTGGGAAGGCAACGGAAACCACCCATGAATTATATTCCATGAAAATTCATCTTGGCTTCGGCCAAGCTGGGTCACGACGCTTCTGTCGAGAGGCAAAACGATGGAATCAATAGAAAGAGTCCGCAGATACACATACCTGGGTACCATCATCAATGGGAACGGTGGGATCATTCCCAAGAAATTAAGCGTGCATCGAGAAGGCAAGAAGTGTATTCATCAAAATGTCTGCGCTATTTAAGAGCCATAACCTGACGATAGAAACCAAGAACAGAATGATGAGATGCTATGTGTTTCATGAGGAGTGGAGACCTGGACGTTGGTGGAGGCGATGACAAGGAAAATCCGAGATGTGACTATACCGAAGAACCTTGAAAGTTTCGTGGGTGGAACATGTAACAAACCAAGAGAAACTCAGGAGAATGGAAAAAGATCTTGAAATTATCTCAGTGGAAAATCGCAGTATCTCGACCACATCGTGCAAAATGGAAATGGATACCAACTACTACAATGCATTCTACAAGGAAAAATAGCTGGGAAAGGAAGCGTTGCCAGAAAGAGGATATTGTGGCTAAAAAATCTAAGAACATGGTACTCCAAGACGACAACGGAGCTCTTCCGAGCAGCGGTGAGCAAAGTCAAAATCATCAGGATGATAGCCACCAAAGAAAGAAGATATTGCCGAAAACCTTTTTTGTCACCGTTTTGGCGTTGCAATTGAGAAGGAACCGAGTCGAAAAAGTAAAACTCCAATAAAAGTACCTTCAAATCTATTTTCAAAACAAAACTACCGAATGACTAATGGTCTAATTGTACCAACTTACATTTCATAACAATTGCTGATTATCTGCAATTAATTGTATTTAACAAATAACCAAAATAATATTTTGGCTATTAAGAAGTAATTTTAACGTAAAATTATTAAAAAATTCGATATAAACACTTTTGTATATTTCAGGAAAAATTGCGAAATATTTTAAGGTCATATATTTTGTATAAATATTTTTTGTTAAAAATAAAAACTAAATTATTGAATTACCCAATAAAATAAACAGTTTATCTTTGAAAGTTGAGATGGCAATAATAGTACTCGATTCATTTAATGTCCGAGAATCTATTTTAACGAATGCCGGTAGTACTTGTGAATCACTTGTGCGGTAAAAGTGTTGGCATAAAAATTAGAACATGTTAATATTCAAGATATAATTAAATATTTTTTTAAGAAAAATTAAAAGAATGACCCTAGGGTAAATCATATTTAATTATTGTTATGTAATAACTTGTACGTTAAAATTACCTTCCAGCAAGCACAAATCCTCATCAGAAATGGTAAATTGTTGGGAGACCAGAACATGTTTAGAAAAAATTTTAATTTTATGCACAACAATATTACTAAGTGTTTGTTTACTTTTATTAATTTTATTTATTCTTCTGCCGCAATCAAGTAAGTAAAAATAACGATACCCAGGTAACACACAATAGTATATTCAACGAATAAAATACGTTTATACCAAACGTTACAATCGTCGATAAAACGTATAATCATAACGTATATAACAAGTCTTTTGGTCATTGCGTATCCAAATATATAGACGTATATAGTGTACTTATATTATACGTACGTGATGTACGTATATTATCCATTTCAGAACTACGTCGATAAACCGTATAATGAAAACGTATATTATCGGTCTTTTTGGTCATGGCGTATCCAAATATATAGACGTATATAGTGTACTTATATTATACGTACCTGATGTACGTATATTATCCATTACAGGACTACGTCGATAAACCGTATAATGAAAACGTATTTCTTACAGTTTTGGTATGCAAAATTATTAATAAAAATAATTATTGTTTTCAGAATTTTACTGTAAATTTATTATTTCATCAAGTTATTTCTTAATGTAAGTAAGGTCATTTAAAATCACAATTAATTGTTTGCACTGCTGCGTGAGTATACTATTGCCTGTAAAATTACAATTGTAAGTTTAGTGTTTACCTCAATTTTAAATTTATTTACTAAATTTTACTTACTTTTTTTGGACCTCGTCGGGGTTCGAACTCACGATATCCAGACCTTCAGCGGAGCACTGTATCCATCTATCCATGAAGGTTATTACGTTAGTTTTAGGTTATTTTACCTGTCATAAACATGACAGTCATTAGGAGCTTGTTGATTTACAATAATGGGTTAAAAAAATTATGGCGAAATTCTGATAAAAAAAATTGGTAGTAATTATGAGCATTTATTTAAAACAATTAAAACAGAAAAATAATTTTACAATAGATAATAGGTACTCTAATTTTTTCAGTTTTGCATTTGCATATTATACATTATATATATAGTATATATAAGCTTGGAGAGTGGGATGCGAGAAACGGATACATTATATTGAATTATAATTATTATTATTATTGATAAAATTGTCACATTAAAACTTTTGATGTATAATAGGAAAATTGCATAACCACTCTTATAGTTAATAGCAACGCATTTAAACTCTATTTGTGAGAAAGCAAAATTTTCATGCTGTTTACTCTCATGGCAAACATAATAAATATTTAATTTTGATGATGCTATTGGGTATTTGTACAAATCGTACATGTATTTAAATGGAACGCCGGTACACTGGTAGTTACCATTTAAATAAAAATTGTGGTAATTATAAAAACTTTATGGTTGGCGAACACAACATTGTTAGGACTTTTAATTGATAAGTCTAAATCATTACTATTAGCTTTGATGCATTTGAAATAATTAATTTCTTCGGCGAATTTTTCATCAACAATCACTTCAGATTTATCAATAATTTTCTGGTGATTATTGGTAACACTAAAATCCGTTTCTTTAATGCGATTGAAAATTTGTTGTAAAGGTAATTTTTGTCCTCTTATTTTTCTTTTTAATTTTCCTAAACAATTTTCAAATTCAAAGCAACTATAGCTTTCTAATGGACCATATCGTTCTACATCGCTGCATATATGAATTAACGAATGAATATTGTAAACAACAAAATATTCATCGTATATATCAGGACAGGAATTGACAAATATATGTAAGGCGTTTTGGCCTCATTTATATACTTTTTTGAAAAATAAGCATTTATTATACTAATCAATTTTAAAAAATTATTAAATATTACTTAAATAAAAACAGTGATTTTTGTTCCGTTACATTAACCCATAAGTACATTTATAGCCTTGGCCAAAAGTGTTAGGTCACACATAGTTTCATCAATACTATTAGGCCAATCCTGCATTTTTTTAATTGTTTTATTTGAATGCATACCTGGCATCGTTTAAGAGGATTATAGTTCAAA
The DNA here is from genome assembly GCA_036346125.1 of Lycocerus yunnanus. Classification (NCBI taxonomy): domain Eukaryota; kingdom Metazoa; phylum Arthropoda; class Insecta; order Coleoptera; family Cantharidae; genus Lycocerus; species Lycocerus yunnanus. Next base: position 2,372,355 of record JARFIX010000022.1, on the reverse strand, counting down.
ATGTTTCTAAATTTGTGGTTCTTTAGGTTTAATATGAAATATTAAGCTTTTATATTGTTACTATCTAACGGTATTTTAAATTACTCATTTCCATGACTTAATTTTATATTACTTAACAAATATTAAATCTCAAGCTTTTATATTATTATTGAAGACTGTCGCGGCTTAGCGCTTAAGTGTGTTAATACTAAGTCGCGCGCCCTGGTTTGAATTAGGGGAAATGAGAATTATATTCTGACCGTCTTCCGTTTGAGTGCCGAAAGGATCCTTCTAAAAATTGAAGCGGTTACTATACCCTTTCGTAGAGCGAAGGACTCTGAGAAAAGTATCATTATCATAGTAATTATACTTTTGTATTTTTTAAATTGATTTAAATTCAATAGATTCGAGTTCAAAATATTAATATAACAACATCTCTTTATTTCTAGATGTCTTTGTATTTATTTATGGATAAGATGATATGGACCTCCACCCTCCTTATTTTTCAAATCTTTAAAATAATTATTTAAACGAAACAGTGACTTTTGGCAATCGATTAAAAAAATATGATAGCTGCAAAAGAAAACAGTTTTGATATTTATAACTACATATATTATCATTATAATCAATTTTCCCGATTTTTCTGTTAAATGCAAATAACGGCATATGAACCCTATACATTAACAATTATTTAAATATTACAAGTAAATCTAGCTTAGGGCTTAGGTCTGTTAATATTAAGCATAGATGAAAGAGATGAAAGAAGAGATACTATATCTTTCGTTTATAGTATTAAGCCTTCAGGTAGCTTTTGAAGTTTGTAGGTGCTTGAAGGTAGCTTGAAGTAACTCCGTTTCTAGACTGAATTTTGAAAAAAATTATATTAAGTGCAAACGTCTATATGAAACATTTATGCAACGTGTAACATATTTCAGAATATCGCATATGGTAACTTACATTAAGTAACGTATAATATAATATGCACGCAACAAACAAAACATACACCATAACCAAACAGACCGATTATATACGTTTTCATTATGTATAATATATGTACACTATATTTGTCTATATATTAGGATACGCCGTGACCAAAAAGACGGACATTATACGTTTTTAATACAGTTTATCGACAAACTACTACCACGGATAATATGCGTACATCAAATACGTATAATATATGTATACCTGCATACGTCTATATATTCGGATACTTTATAATCAAAAGACCTGTTATATACGTTGTGACTATACGTTTTATCGACGATTGTAACGTTTAGTCTTGACAATTTTTATGTTTAATACAGCATTGCGTATTATACATCGGTATACTTTTATAAAACAAATATTCTAGCTTAATATTTTACGTTTTTAGATTAAAATTAAAAAAAAAATATTTTAAATGCATATACGTCTACAAGAAACGCTTTTTCGGCGTATGCTATATTCCAAAATTATACTATTCCACATTTGGTAACTTATAAGTATATTATATACATCTATTAAACGAATTCTCTAGCTCAATATCTTACGTTTCAAGATGAAAAGTAAAAAAAAAAAGATTTTAAATGCATGCGTCTGCATTAAACATTTATTCAATGTATATCTTATTCCAAAATTATACTATTGTGTATTTGAAATATTTAGATGTATTTATATACATTTACTAAACAAATTTTCTAATTCAAATTTCTACGTTATTGGATTATAATAGCAAAAAAAAAGATTTAAATATATTCGAATATATCATACGTATATTCAACATATTTCGTAGATCATAATTGTACCATATTAAATATATAGTCTATAAACATTGTATAATATACGAATATTTTAAGTTTGGTATATAGTGTGTATATTTTAAACGTATAATAAACTAATCAAAATTAAACGTATCCCAAAAATATACTATATATACCAGAAATATACGTATAATATCCGATCGTGTGTTACCTGGGTAATTAGTTTATTGTTAAGATTTAATAAAAACATAGGTAAATTACCAAGAATCTATTAAAATGCTTTTCTAAATTAACGCGTTAACGTAATGGAGCTGGTAATAATTAATTATATTACGTCAACGGCTTATAATAATCATTTATTATTTAAATTAAAATGTTGAAGACTTTTAATATCAATTTGTAACAGCTAGAATAATATAAGCCGTGGGTGAAAATTACCTATTTTAATAATAAACGAATAAATTAAAAAATGGTTTCTGTTTCACCGCTTCATTAATTAATAAGGAAAATCATGATATAGAAAATTAGTATAGCAAGAAATAAAGATCAGTTGAACGCACTAATTTCAATTAACAGGAAACTTTTACATAGAGCATGAAAGTGTGAGTACGTACTTAAAGGTCTCCATTGAATCGATGTAGTGCTTACTCTCGTGGTAACCAAATAAAGATATTCTGAAGAGTTTTAAAACGAAATTTTTAGTTTGTGAAATGTATGTGCCCGAGGATGGTACACGATATACCGTTAGACAAGTAACGAAATTTCTTCAAAATATTTTCATTATTTGTATTTTTAATTGTGGTTAATTTGAAAATTAATAATATGTTCATATAATTTTATCCAACCACCTGATCGTCGATTATAAGACAACATAGATTCCAATGAACAGTTTTAATAATTATTTTTATGATATGCACCACTGTCCACTGCAAAAAGTATCAAAAGAAGTGCAATCAAAGAACAGTTATTGACGCATTTAAAACAATACTAATTATAAATTAACATGAATGGACATCTTAATTATGATTGCATGCAATTGCATCGACGAAGAAATTATAAATAGAATTAATAAAGCAATTAATATATTTATAACACTGTCAGTAGGAAGACTGTTTTATTAGTGTATTGGAATGTAACACGATCCGTGGTGAACTCTGAAAATCAATTTTACTATTTTTAGAAAACGGTTTTGCAAATTGTACCTATAACAAAAGCTAATAACTTTTTAATAACCAATTCGATTTATTAGCCACAGCTAAAACTAATTTTAGCCAACTTTATGGGAAAACGAAAATTCACTGGCCATTAAAATTTGACCACAATTTTTAAATCGTGTTAGCTATGCGAATGTTTATTTCGTGACTTCTGCGTAATTATAACAAGGAAATATTAAATTTCCTCACGTATTTTCAAATACTTGAAGTATTATTTTTAAGCATAGAAAGTAATTAAATATGAAGAAGCAACTAAAAATAATAAAATAAATTTGTAAAAATAAGCTTGTATTTCTAGGCAATCAACAGTCAATAAATATTTGCACCACTTCCACATGTATAACTCAAGCATCTCAAGTGTTTCAAAAAGTAGATTCAAATGTAAATCCCTGTGAAGATTTTTACCAATTTGCGTGTGGAAAGTTGTTACGGAATGCACACGGAGATGAAAAATTGGCACCGTTTTTCATTTTGCAAGAAAAAGTAAAACATCAAATTAAGGAATTGTACAGTAGTCCAGTCGAAGAAAGCGATCATAAAATTGTCAAAAGTGCAAAACTCTTATACAAAATTTGTTTGAATGAAAATAAAAACAAAACTGATGATTTAAGAGTTATTCAAATTATGTTATCACGGATAGGAGGATGGCCCGTGATAGAAGGACGTAATTGGAAGGAATCAATTTTAAATGGAGAGAAACCATCTACACTCTACGAAAATTGGGCTATTTTTATTCTAGTTTATTAGAAATATCGCTGGACAATGATCCTATAAATAGCAACAAATTTTTATTCAAGGTAACCAAAAAATTGGAAATAGGTAGGTAGGCAAGTAATAAAATTTAAACTTAACATTTTAGATTTCAATTCCAAATGTAAAATATCTCGATCAGTATAAGAAAGTAAATAGAAAACTTGAAATATTAGTCAATACTGCAACAAAGTTTGGGGCTAAACAGGAAACGGCAGTAATGCAAATGACCGAATTGTACGATTTTGTGTTTGATTTGCAGAAAGTAAGTAAAAAGCATTAAAAGTTTCGCTTCAGAAATAGCAAGTTATGAAATATAAAATGACGTAAACGTTAACTGTAATCAAAAATAAGTGGTTTTCATGTTTTCAAGTCGTTATTATGACTTTTCGAAAGCTTTAAATCTACTAAAAAATTAATTAAAATATTTAAATACCACACATATCACGAAATAGGCCCAGGGTACAGGATGGACAGTGACGGATTTGTATATTTAAAAGTAATAAAATAATTTGTTTTGTGTTGCCTTTAAGATATTACATTTGAATTAATTAGAAGTGATTCGCAAGACCACCAGATAGGTGGTCCATAAGTAAATGAATTTTTTTTTAAATAATTTTAAATTAGGGTTCCACAGTAGAGAATGTAGTACAAATTATTTTGGTAATTAAACACTAAATTGCGGTTGTTTCGGTTAATTTTATATAATGTAAAATATTTTGATATAAGTGAGGTAATTATCGTGATAACGATAATTATAATGATAATTATAAAAAAATTCTTCAAGCAGTGCAATTAATTAAAAATAATAATAATAATTAGGAAACTCAAAAATAAGATTTTAACTAGGCACACTTTGGTGGCGATTTACTTAAATAGAATGATACTGTGTGACATTGCCTAAACGCTATTTTAATAAATCTCCTTTAAATGCCAGAATATTAAGATTAATTTAACTATTTAATAGATGGCGTTTGATTTAACACAATTTTAATTAAAAATAGCCTTGCCATCAGCTGGGGCCAATTGATAAACCAATGAATTACAATTGACATTAATGATAAAATAATAAGCGTTCAGGTATATTTATTTAAAACTAAAATGGTTACAAGTTCGAATTCTTTGAACTAAAATTGGAAATAAATATTTACTGCACAGTTTGTTTTTGCATATATGCAATGTGGAAAGATCACTTTTTGCAATCTAATTCAAGATGATTATAAAATGCATGTCGTTTATTTTAAACGATGCAAAATTATTTAAACAAACACAAATTGGCTTATCATCAAAATTCTCATTCAAAATTCTAACGACTACACTTAGCATGGCAGCGGTTCACAATAAATCAGATCAATATAATCAAAACACTACTTCTCATTGTTAGCTTTGCTAAAGTTTATATCTTTTAAAATTACAGTAAAATTAATGGTTGTGAAATATGTACTATATTAAAACTTAATTTTTTAGATAAGTTCCAAACGTCTTAACAACGCTTCATATGAAAAATTAACAGTAGAAGACCTTCAGAAAAAATATCCAATTTTCAATTGGTTAGAATTTATTAACAATATCGTGGGTCCAACGATAAAATTATACAAAGATGATCACGTACTTTTTCCATCTACACCAAGCTTTAATCACTGGTTTCAGTTTTTAGAAACGATCCCAAAACAGTAAGTCAAATTTTTCTCTATTAAACTGCATTCTTATTCATTTCAACATTCAGAACTGTTGCAAATTATATAATCTGGAAAGCTATAGAAGATGTTATTCCATTCGTACCAAGTCTTCAAAACGAAGACATCTGGAACAACGAGAGCCGTTCAGAGTTTTGCATAGAACAAATCCGCAACAGGTATCCATTATGGTAGTCATTATTTTGCAAAGCTTGAATTTTTATTCTTCTCGCCCGATCAATTCGTTAAGTTTGGTTTTAAAAATTTCTATTTTAAAAGTAAAAAATGTTAAAGCGATGTGTGCTTATTTTGCTTAATAGATTCAATTATATCTAATTATGTGGAGTGAATGCAATTACAAAGTTGACCCATTCGAACTGATATTAAGCAGCAAATATATTTGATTCAATTGAAGGACCGGCAAGTATAACAATCCAATCTTTGCAAAATAATGGCTGCTCCAGTATAAATGCACCTCTTGATTTCTGTGTTTACCAAAATTGATAATATTAACATCAAGTTTACAGATTTCACCCCAGCCCAATAGACGTATTATATCTACGAAAGTATCTTCCATTAGAAAAAGTTAATAAAGTAAAAGCAGTAATGGACAACATAAAACTGGAGTTAATGAATCTGCTGTACACAAATAATTTGATAAATGGCAAAGAAAAACTTATTGCTATGGAACGAATTAAACAAATGACCGAGATCGTTGGCACATCTGAGAATTATTTTGAAGATGAAATATTAGATGATTTAGATGCCGACATGGTTGGTATGCTACGCTGTGTATTAAATAAAACGGATTTAAGTTAAATGCACGAACTTGCAATTTTCAGATTACATTGAATGGATTTAGTTTGCTAGAAATGATATTGCAAGCTAATAGAAATCATCAATCGTGGAAGTATAATCAAATCTACGCTAACAAATATGAATGGAGCAATAAGCAATGGAATTTGCAATCGAGATCAGTAATTGGAGATTACTTTTACGAAACTAACGTAATCTGTAAGTTCAAAAATTTACATAGTACTTCAATATTATGTTAAACTGTTTGTTGCAGTTTTACCAGCAACAGTTCTGCAAGGTGTTATTTTTGACGAAAACAGAGCAGATTATGAAAATTATGGTAGTGTTGGAATCATAATGGGGCATTACTTCTTGCAAGTGTTTGGAAATCCTACAATAATTATGGACAAAAATGGATATTTAATCGATAATTGGTCAACAGAATTCAAAAATTTATTTCCCAATCAGGCACGATGTTTCTATGACCAATTAAAAAGTTTGAACGTGTCGAAATTGTACTTGGTGAGTCGGCAGCAGAGAATTTCAAATTTAAAAACCTTTTTTATTTTTTAGAGCGATTTGTTATTATATCAAAGTTTAAGTTTAAAAGCGGCATACGAAGCTTACAAAAAGTTATCTAAACTTGATGAGAAGAATAAGACTGAAGCATCATTAATCAATTATACAGAAAACCAATTATTTTGGATTTCGGCGGCGTCCTACTTTTGTCAACCATCAAATTGTTATAGCGAAATTTTAACTACGTCCGAAGAACGACAATTATCTTCAAAAATTGTTTATGGGCTTATGATTAATAATGGAGATTTCGCAAATGACTTTCATTGTCCATTAGAAACGAAGATGAATCCTACAGAAAAATGTCTGATATTTTAAATTAGAAAGGTTGGCTTTCACATTTATTATATTGCGAGAGATTGCCTATTTTAAATCATCATACTAACCAAATTTTGTATATATCTCACCAAAATTAAATAGCATTCGAGGTACTAAAATTGTTTTTGTATAAATTTAATATCGCTTGTTATATACTTACTACATTATCAACTACAAAGGTTATAAAGATGTGGTGACTTTTAGAGGTGGTACTTACCTGAAAAAAATAATTGAAATTAGTTTATTATTTACAAAAATATTGACCCGAGTCATCGTTCTAACAGTTAGCACGTTGGGTTATTATTGAATTTTATGTATTCAACTGATTGAGTTAAAAGATGTGCTAATTATTAGCATGACGTTGACATAGGGTCATTGTTGTAAAAAAAATTTATATATTATGCTAGTTTCAGAATAAATTAAAGACTTCTAATAGAATTTTTAATTTTAAGTTTAGGCTAAATGATCTTGAATATTTTTCTATATTAAATTGTATTTTATGTAGATGTAGTAAAATAACTGCCATGAAAAAAGAATATTTGATTTAATTTTAAAATCCATTTACTTCACCAAAATCAGAAGTTATAGTGCAGTGATGGCAAACTTTTCAGCTCCATGTGTCAAAATTGGAAAAACAAATAATTATTTACATTATTAGTGACTTCTTTGTTGTTGAATTGCATTTGCTAAATACTCAATTGAAAGTTGGTATTTCAATTCATCTTCTCAAAGTTAACTTCTAAATTGGGGTGAAGACCGTCTGTAAACAATGGGTGCCACCCAAAACCCAATCAGGGCTTTCATACTTGAGTCATTTCCAAATGGGAGATCGAGGCTGAGAAGAACCTCGAGAACGAGGGACCAAAAATTAATTTAAAGGATTTGCCTACTGTGCTCACATTGGTTAACAAGGCGATTTGTCGTAGAAGATAGCATAAATAGCTCACGGACTGAATTGATGATAGCAAGTAGGATCGATATCGATCCGGTTGATTTAAACTAGATAAACCCAAATATAGAGAGATTGAATCAATTTATGTGTTAGAGAAGTTCAATAAATATGGTAAATTAGATATTGAAGTCTGGCAAAGAAATCATCCGAACTAATTAAATAATATAATAAACTTCAAATACAATGTCAATTCTATAAATAATTAAAAGATGAGAGTATAACATACTTGGCAAAAATAAACATGATCTTTGTGTATACTATAGTTTCAGCTATTTATCCAATAAACTTTTGGGCCCGAGCGTGCAGAATCAAGTTGTACAAGTGATCTTGTATCACTGGGCGAACATGTGTACTTTTCATTGTCAATGCTATGGAGAGAACCAAAAATCATATATGTGATTGCTACTTTTATTGATGAATGTCGTCGGTATAAATGCAAGAAAACTAGCGCAGTATAATTGTCCTGATGTAATATCAATGTCTAAACCAATTCCACTCACGGACAATGATCCACGAGTATTGCCAGTGTGTCCAGGTATAAGTGCAAAAAATATTCTGGAAACTTTATCGACAAATTGTTGCAAATTTACCACAAGATTGGAGCTCAAATGTCCCTCAAGATGCATTTTCTGCATCCTCATCTTGATTTTTTTCCTGAAAATTTTGACGATACGAGCGATGAGTAAAGAAAGCGGCTGCACCAAAATCTAGCGAATATCGAAAAATGATACTAAAGATTTTGAGATGAAGGAATGATGACTGTTGGACTCTAATGCGTGAGACAGATTCCTAACAATAAAACGTTCTTTTCCACCGCTTTTCATTTTTGATTTATAACTTTTAATTGAATACAACAGTCATTAATTGTCAAAAATAGTAAAAAAATGAATTTATTGACTCGAAAATCGTGAAAACTAGAACCAATCTTAAAAAATAGAGTGAAGGTTCAGATGCAGCGCCCCAAATTATCTCAGAAACTACTTTTGGTCGCTCAAATCTAAAATTGTGTACATTTGTGTACATTTCTTCTTCTTCTTCATGTGCCATATCCGATCACCCGGACGTTGGCGATTCAACAGCCGATGCCAAGATGAATTTACCAGAGAGTATAATTCATGGGGTGGTTTCCGTTGCCTTCCCCATAGTCCACAGATCGATATTGGACTTTTGATCACAGCAGTGTATCTAACGCGAGCAGGGTTTGAACCGCGACTTACCGCGTCGTAGTCAACCCGTGTATGATTCGCGCTATACTGTGTTCATTTATATCCTGATAATTATTATAAAAAAGAACTAAAAAATAGTGCAATCATAGTCTTTCAAATAAACATCAAAATAGAACTCTCAATAACTCTTAAAATCAGTAGAATACTAAAATAATTAACAAACGTGAAGTAATATTTTTCTACACTAGAGCAATAAAGTAATAATTTGTGAAAATTTTAAAAAATTTATTGACATTTGTTGGCGGCTTCCATAGTTAAAGTGTGTTTCTAATTTTTTTGTGTACAAACAGAATTATTTTACTAATTTTTTCAGCAGTGTGGTACTGTCGATGTGTATAATGTACAATTCCTTGCAATTTAGTGCCAAAAGCAGGAAACAGAAACAAAACCTTGTTAATTTTATATGTAAAGGAAGTTACATGCAAAGATGTCCATTCTCAGCGTTGTTGAAATCTACCCAATCGTGACAACGTTCTTAAATTAAACAAAGCATTCTTAACTTAGGATATCAAATTACTGATTAATTTCTGCAATGATAGTTAAGTACGACATTCTTAAATTTTATTTTTGATAAACAACGATAGTTAATTTCTCGATATAGCAGAAAGTGGAGAAATGGAATTATCTACAGTTTCGCATACTTTCTTCGATCATCTAGGGCAAAAGAGAGACAGAGAGAGAAAATGCAGATTGATGGCGAAAAGTTATAGTGGCTTTGGAATATTCGACAATGAACTGGTCTTTTGTGAAAAAACCGAGGGGTTAACCGCTGGTGAAGTTTTTTGTACACATCTCATGAAGTACATGACATCTCATGTGAAGTATGTACATACATGAAGTACTTGTGAAATACATAAAGTACTTGTGAAGTACATGAAGTACTGGTAAAATACATGAAGTACGTGTAAAGTAGGTAAAATACGTGTTAAGAATATTGAAGTACAAGTGACGTATCATAAAATTAGTAAATTTTTGGTGAATTACATGAAGTTGAACCTAGCTTATGCGCATGCGCTACGGTCAATGTGTATCATAGATACGACACGTGCAATCAATAATAATTATTTGATAGCAAATTAACTTACATCAGTAGATTTTCTTAACATTTTTTATCTTAAACGTTGAATAGACCTTTGGCAGTCATTATTTTACTAATTAAAATTTACTAATAAAAGTTTTGGTAGTTGCTAGTTTAATAGTAATCAATTAATTAAATTAAACTTAGATTTCTTTAGTTAATTTTGTAATTTTTTTAGCTCATTTGTTTGAATATCATGGAGGTTTGGTAGCTCAATAAAAAGCTTTGGTAATTCATTATTTCGTCGTGATTAATTAATTACATTGATCCCCGGATTTAGTAGTTTCTTTTTGAAGACTGAAACTGAAGATCTCCCGTTGCAGAGGCACTGGAGGGTGTTCCACACCCCAGACCCCCCGTTTAAATAATTTATTTTTATTAAAAGTGAATTAAATATTTAAGCATATCCCAAGTTTTTAAAATTAGCTATGGCCAAGTAAATGTGTTTAATTCATAATCTGACAATTAATCATAAACTGCATAATTATAAATTCCATACCCCCTGGGAGGTAGATCTCTGCAACTGGAGATCTTCAGTTTACTTCTGATAAAAATAAACTACTCAATCCGGGGGTCTGGAACACCCTCCAGTGTCTTTTCAACGGAAGATCTTCAGTTTACCTCTGATAAAAAATAAACTACTCGATCCGGGAGTCGGGAGGGGGAGCATAGAACACCCTCCAGTGCCTCTGCAACGGGAGATCTTCAGTTTACTTCTGATAAAAAATAAACTACTTAATCCGAGGGTGTGGAGATCTTCAGTTTATTTTAATAAAATAAACTACTTAATCCGGGGGGTCTGGGGTGTGGAACACCCTCCAGTGCACAAATTTTGGAATGAAGAACATTGCAGAACCCCAGAACTCCCAGACCGAGTAGTTTACTTTTTATCAGAGTACACTGAAGATCTCCGTTGCAGAGGCACTGGAGGGTGTTCCACACCCCAGACCCCCCGGTTTAAATAATTTATTTTTATTAAAAGTGAATTAAATATTTAAGCATATTTCAAGTATATTAAAATTAGCTATGGCCAAGTAAATGTGTTTAATTCTGACAATTACTTATAAACTGCGTAATTATAAATTCCGTACCCCGGGAGGCAGATCTCTGCAACAAAATAAAAATAAACTACTTAATCCGGGGTGTGTGGAACACCCTCCAGTGTCTTTCAACGGAAGATCTTCAGTTTACCTCTGATAAAAAATAAACTACTCGATCCGGGGGTCGGGAGGGGAGCGCAGAACACCCTCCAGTGCCTCTGCAACGGGAGATCTTCAGTTTACTTCTGATAAAAATAAACTACTCAATCCGAGGTATGTGGGAGATCATCAGTTTACTTCTAATAAAATAAACTACTCAATCCGGGGGTCTGGGGTGTGGAACACCCTCCAGTGCACAAATTTTGGAATGAAGAACATTGCAGAACATGCAGAACCCCCAGAACTCCCAGACCGAGTAGTTTACTTTTTATCAGAAGTAAACTGAAGATCTCCGTTGCAGAGGCACTGGAGGGTGTTCCACACCCCCAGACCCCCCGGTTTAAATAATTAATTTTTATTAAAGTGAATTAAATATTTAAGCATATCTCAAGTTTATTAAAATTAGCTATGGCCAAGTAAATGTGTTTAATTCGTAATCTGACAATTACTACTTATAAACTGCGTAATTATAAATCCCGTACCTCCCGGGAGGCAGATCTCTGCAACAAAATAAAAAATAAACTACTTAATCCGGGGTGTGGAACACCTTCCAGTGCCTCTGCAACGGGAAATCTTCAGTTTACTTTTGATAAAAAAAACTACTCGATCCGGGAGGTGTGGAGCACCCTCCAGTGCTCCAATTTTGGAATCTCAGTAAGTCTCTGAAATACCGATGCAGGCCGTCAGATTCAATGAAGTATCGATGAATTAGATGAAGTATCGTGAATTATTGATGAAGTACGGTGAATTACTGGTGAAGTACGTGAAGTCCCATAAATTACTGCTTAATTATATGAAGTACGAAGAAGTATGGAGAATTATGATGAAGTACGTGAAGTTAATTGTACACGATTTCCTTTAGTGGTTAACTCCTCGGGAAAAACTATTCTGCTTTCCACCTAAAAACCAACCCCGATACTGTCGGTTGCCGACATAATATTCGCCAATGTCTGAATCGGGCACAATACCTAGAGAAGCGAAGAATTATACAAACTTTATCATATCTCCCCTAAATGAGCTTCACTTAAAACCTTTGGTTTGGACTAGGAGATTCCACCTCTACCAGGAGAGAAAACGAGTATTTGTTTCTACAATTTCCACCTCTTTGACAACGAGATTTATTAATTTTAGAAAACAAAATTGATTATTTTTCAAAAATAGAACAAAGGCAATGCATTATATTTCTTCACTCTGAAGAAATCTTAACCAACGCCCATGTTCCACAATTGTTTACTGTCCTTCAATCGTTCTTATGTCAAGAATAAAATTTAGTATGTATGGATGTCACTAGCGTATCTTGGATTGCATACTCTCAATGGTAAACAAAATCTTCACACATTTATATTCTTTGAGTTGAGTGTTAGTTTTCTTGTGCTTGTTCAGGTAAGAAGTTCTAGGTACTAATCGTTCCACTTATTATATTTTCTATTGCATTCTTTATGTAGTAGTTGATTGGAGGCAATTTTGAAATTTGGTTTTGAATCACCCTATATATAATAATTACAGTATGTCTCATATTATTTGAACATTTAATTATAAAAATCAATTTAATAAGCTTTAATTAATAGTTTATCAAGGCCTAAAGGTTCACTGACCCACTAACATTAGAGGAACGCTTATAACGCTTATAACGTATGTAATCGAGTATGTGTATACTTTATGTAGTAATATGTAAAAAAGATTAAAATTGTTTACATAAGAACCTAATTAAACTTTTCTTTGGTAAACAAACTTATGAAGGTACACATAAAAATTATTATCAGCATTTTTTCTAAATGTACATTTATTTAATTTCAGTGTAACTGGAGCATTGGAGTATGGTCAGTGCTAAATATAACTGAAACGCATTTTAATAGTTTTGTTACAGTAGCTTATTAACAGTGAAGACTGTATGTGCTGGTATGTGTGGTGCGCTGAATTAACTTGTTTAATGATATTACATAAACAATCAAAATGAATGGGTAAATTGTTTTCAAGTCCGTTTTTTTATAGAAAATAAAATATTTTGTCGTTCTTTTAGAAAGGAATTTAGAAATTCTAACGGAAGATGTTGTTCACGAAGAACACAATTGGAGAAGATTTTATTTGTTGCAGTTGCCTTTATGGTTATAATTGCAATAGTTTTAATAATTTTAGTCGCAAGAAAGCAAGCTGGTAAGTAAACATTAATTTTAACTTCCAAGATCTGTAATTCTTAAACTTACTACATAGTCTGGGCCCCCCAATATTATTATTTTTTGTTTGGTACCACAACAGATCTTACGCGATTTGGTATGAAATTCAGTAAAAAATCAAGTAGTAAATATCATTCCGAAATGAATCCGCGATCCTGAATTAAGTGTTAGTGTGGTGAAATGTTTTGATATTTTCAGATTTTATTGCAACAAATTGCGATACTCAAATATGTATCAACGATGCGTCTAAAATTTCTAAGTATGTGGATTCCAGTATTAATCCTTGTGATGATTTTTATGATTTTGCCTGTGGAAAATATTTACAAGATGTTCATGGGGATGAAAAGTTTGCTTTATCGATACTGTTAAAGGATCTAGCAAGGCGTCAGTTACTTGAAGGATATATGGAGCCTTTATCAAAACAAGATCACAAAATAGTGCAAACATCAAAAAAGTTGTTTAGAGCTTGCATGAATGAAACTGAAATCGAAGCAGAAGGATTGAAAACTATCAAGGATGCCTTAAGATCTGTAGGTGGTTGGCCTGTTGTGGAAGGAGCTGCGTGGCGAGAAGACAGATTTGATTGGCTTAAAGTTACATATAAACTAAGAAAATTAGGTTATAATTTTAAAATATTCTTAGATTTGTTAGTAGTGCCTGATCCTGATAGTAGCACGAAAAACATATTAAAGGTGTGATTTGTTACATATATTTCATTCATCATAGAAATCGTTATAGTAATCCAACTAAAGCACTTTACAAACTGACAATGTTTTAGATTTCAACTCCCGATATGTGGGATTACAATACTCACAGCATTAATAAGATTGAAGTAATGACCGACATCGCGGTTAAATTTGGAGCTAAGAGCAGGGAATTTGCTCACAAGGAAATGAGCGACACAAATGAATTTTTAGTGCAACTTCAAAGAGTACGTTTTTTTATCTTATTAACTTGGAAAATATATTAAATTTGCATTTGTATAGTGCAAAGTTATTTAACCACACATAATCAGGATCAATAAATTAATTATTTATAGGAAATTTACAATCGTTATAACATAGGAAAGCCGACCAAGTACCCAGTAGATTTATATCAAAGAATGTGTGATTCTCTTAATTGGTTGGAATTTGTAAATAATATTACAGCACCCATTACTAAGATTTCAAACAACGATTCCGTTATTTTTCCACCAGCTGATACGATGACGAGTTGGATAAAATTAATTTCACTGCTTCCTAAGCGGTATAATATTTATTTCAATTTTAAAAGAAAATTTTATTTCGATTTGTGCAATGTTTAGAACACAAGCCAACTATATGATGTGGAAGGTTGTCGAAACAGTTCTTCCATATTTAACCGACGATTTGAGGAACAAGAACGTGTACTTAAAAAGTCCTAAAGCCAGGGAAGACTTTTGTCTACAGGAAATACAAGAAAGGTTTCGTTAACTAATTATATGGGATCGGTGTGTTGAATTATTTTTTTTAGGTTTATTCCAAGTCCGATAGATATAATGTGTGACAGGAAGTATTTACCTAAAGAGAAAAAGAAACAAATTGAAGAATTATTAATGAACTTGAAAACTGAATTGATTGAAGAATTGGGTAATGTAAACTGGCTAAGCAAAGAAGACAAAGACATGATTTTGAAGAGGGCAAGTTTGATCAAATTTGTTATTGGGCAACCCGGCGACTATTTTGACGACAAAATATTAAACAATCTTGGCATCGACTTAGTAAATAAAAAAGAATTCAAAGCGTTCTTTATATTAAATAATCTTAACAAATTTCAGATGACCATTAAGAACACCAGTTTATTGAATTTAATAGCCCAGGCTGATAGAAATAGACAAAGCATTTTATATTCCTATATAACAAATTCAAAACTAAAAAGTTTATATGAGAAACAATATATTCAAAATGCTGCCGGATTACCCATTTATTCGGAAGAAGACAACGTAATATGTAAGTTATTGACACATTGCTGTTTAAAAGACTTTTAAATATTGTGATTTTTAGTTGTACCAACTATTAGTACCGGTGATTTGCTCTTCCAATCCAATAGGTCGAATTACTTAAATTATGGATCACTGGGAACTCAAATTGGTATGCAACTTAGCACTTTTTTGACAACGCCTTTGAGGGGATATGCTTCCACGATGTGGTCGAATCATACTAAAGAAGAAGGCCAAAAGAAAATTAAATGCATAGAAACAGCAATGAATGATTACAATAGTAATTTAGACACGTTTAAGGTACTACTTCACCCCAAGAGTCCATTAGCATATCATAAAAATTTTGTTGCAGCTTGGTTTCTTGTTACAACAAAGTATTGGCCAGAAGATATCGTACAATACGTACCAAAAATGGCTTAAAAGTAATCACGAAGAAAAGAAGTTAATTGGAATTGATTATACACCAAATCAATTATTTTGGATTTCTGCAGCTTCGACATTTTGTCAACCCATAAGTCCGTATGGTTCGTTGCAACGTGCATTTAAAGACGAAAAATTGTTTTCCACTGTCGTGTCAGGTTCTACACGAAACATAGAACAATTTTCACAAGATTTCAATTGTCCAAGTACGGCAAAAATGAATCCTTCTCATAGATGCCAACTTATTTAGCATGTACTTAAAATGAATGTTATTTTTTTAAATAAAATTCTTTATTATGTTGTTTGTCACACCTTGTGGTTTAATTCCATTATACCCACCCAGTATTTATTTTGAAGCAGCCAATTATGTGGTTTTTCAATTAGCATGTTTCAAAGAAATAATAAATTATTTAGAGAAACTATCTGGAATATTTGATAAATTAATATCATAAACAACGATAATTGTTATCTTATGGTATATGTAACACTGAGAATTTGATAAACATCAAGGTTACATTTCTTGTTAAAATTGATATTTTTAGATCCTTTATCAGCTAAACCTTCAAGAAAGTGATTTTTTAATTATTATTAATAGCTCTTGTCATTAATATACTACATTTTTAAATTGTAAAAGATAATTATTTTGCAATAAATTGTAGCCATTTTCAATATTTCCTGGTTTTGATCTGTACAATCAAGTGGAAGTTTTTAAAAATCATTCGGATGACAAAAACAAGAGGTATAAAAAAGCTTGATATAATGCAAGTTGCAATAAGTAAGCTTCTCTTCCATTTCCTCATTTTCATAGTTGCAATGATGCTATTATGCATGTGCAACGGTTTAATTTTAGATTGTGGCAATAACAATGCCGAATATAAAAAGGCATTTACTTAAGTTTATAAAAAATTTTAAGCTACAGTTCGACATTATTTTTATGTCCTAATGTACACAGATCTATTGTGCAATTATAGAAACCAGCAAGTCGAGTTAATATAAAGCCCATTTTGAACGAATAAACAAACGATATCATTATCATCAATAATTTAATACAAATTATACTCGAAGCTAGCTGATACTTGATTGAAAAATAACAACAAATTGTTTTACATGTGTGCTTGTGCATCCCAAAAAAATTGCAGTTTTGGTTTAGACAAGACATTATTTATTTGGGATGTTATATATTACGACAATAATTTTATTTTGCCACCCTCATTAATTTTAGGTAGTAAATCTAGAAAAAAAAAACAAAAAATTAATTGTTGTTCTACATTGCAATGCAAAGACGTGAGAATATGTATCCACTCAGCAGGAAGGATAAAATTCTTTAATACATCGAAAGTTATATTGGGTTAACAGTAAAGTTAGCACAAAAACTGGAAATGAATAAGACGTGAAAGCGGCAACCATGTGCATAATTTTATATTAGACTGGTAGGATTATTAGAACAGTGTTCTATTTTGGTCAAACGTAAACTGCTACCAATAAATTTGTTCAAGTTTTCAAACAAGTGATGACCCACAATCTTAATACAAATAGAAAATTGATATTTAACAATCTCGTAGGTTGTAACTAGGTCAGTTTGAAAGATGACTAGAAGGTAAGTCAATATTGTACATAATATAACGATTTTTATTAATTTATTGTAAGTACTATTTAATACTGATAGAATAATTGGCAATGTTTAAGGAGATCTCGATATAAGGATTACTGCTGGGAAAATAGGACGACGCTCGAAATAGTTCTGATCGTCATTATTTTAATTGCAATTCTTCTCTTAATAACATTGTCCATTTTAATATTAACACATAAAAGTATGTACATACCTACTTAAGGTGTAAATGATTTATATTTTAATATTACAAACTTCTTGCAACGCTTGAGTTAACTACTGCTTACAGGTTCAATAGATAATAAAATATGCATAACTTCTGAATGCATAAGCGAAGCTTCCACCATACTCGAAGAGATCGATACTAATGAAAATTTATGTAATGACTTTTACAAGTTTTCTTGCAAAAACATTTTGAACATGACAGTATACAAAAAAATTTGGAACGAGAACTCGTCGAGCTATATCAATCTCCTTCGCAACAAGAAGAAAATGGAGCAATTAAACTTGTCAAAAAAATATTTAAGTTGTGTATGACTGAAAAGGAAACCGATGACAATGTTATTATTACTGTCAAGAAGTTAATTAGTAAATTAGGAGGATGGCCAATGTTGGATGGTTACAATTGGGATGGAAAAAAATTTAATTGGCTACAAGCCACTTATAAGTTGCGAGATTTGGGATATCCCTTTGGAATGTTTTTAGATTTAACCGTGGATTTTGACCCGGAAAATAACAACAAACTTGTATATACCGTGAGTAATATTTTATTTTAAGAAGTTTTAAACAATATTTCTGCTTGAAGTACAAAAGGTATCTTTGCGTAGAGCAATGAAGCAAAAATATTTCAATAATTTTATTGCAATTTGAACTAGTTTTTGTGTTGTTTTCACAAAGTTGCAAAATCTTGAAAACATTTTGTCGGAATGCTTAGTATTTTTGGAATGTTATAAAATTATCATCTAATGAACTATTCAGAACGCTACATGCCTCTGTGATTTCTTCTAATCAAAGAGTCGGTACCTACTCTCCGAGGACATTATTGTGAATTTTTACATAATTAGGATTACTTAAATTAATTAGCATAGGAAATACATTAAGTTGGTAATTTAATACATAATAAGATGAGATACGAACGAATATAATTTATATTAATTATTATTTTATAATCAATTTGCTTTCTCAGATATCTATTCCTGGCGAGGATTACTGGATTAATAATCTTGTTTACTTAAAATCAAAAAATTTGGAGAAAAAAATAGCTAACAAGTTCAAAATTAATTTCACAAATTTCAAAGATGAATTATCAGAAGTAATTTTGCTAATGGAGCAACTAAAACGAGTTAAGTGGTTCTATCAACTTTTAGAAATTTTATTTAAATTTATATGTTTTAGTTAAATTATGCTAACGTAAACTTTACAAATTATGAACGATTCAAGGTGTCAGACTTATACGAAAATTACAACTATATTAATTGGATGGAATATATCAAAAAAATTATTTCTCCTGTGGAGATTTCAGAAAACGATGTCGTGATATTTTCACAATCACATTTTGTTATTGATAAGTGGTTGAAAATACTATCGGGAACACCAAAACGGTAAAGAAACTTGGATGTAGTAATAAAAAAATGCTTTTAAGAAAATCGTATTTTTTGTCATGCACTGCTGACAGTGTTAACTTCATGATGGCTTTAATTGCATGATGTAAATTTGCCATTATTTTCAAGTGCAAAGTGTAGAAACGTTGGTCATGAAAAACTTCTTATGTTGTTTTGAACATAATTACTATTACACTACCATATATTTTAAAATTACAGCACGTTAGCGAATCACATGATGTTGAGCATAATTGAAAAAACAATTCCACATTTAACGAAAGAATTACAAAGCGTTGCTGGAAATCGCCAAGGAAAGCATTTAAAATTATGTTTGAAATCAGCACAAAGCGTGTAAGGTTTAATCAGTTTTTAGGAAATTATGCAAAAATTTATTATTATAGTTTTACTCCGAGTCCCATTAACGTAATGTATGCGAGGAAATATATGTCCAGTAAAATACAAAAACCAGTGCTGGCGATCGTAAAAAATATTATTTTCTCGTTAAGGCAAGAAGCAAGCAATATAAATTGGATAAGTAAACAAAATATTTATGCGATTATAAAAAAATTGTCCGAAATGGTTGTAATCATAGGGGCGCCTGATAATTATATGGACGATAAATTACTGAGCCAATTCCAATTTGCAGTAAGTTCTCTCATCTTTAGTTGTGTCTCGCTCTTTAAAATTGTCAATATTCCTGTGATTCTGTGTGGCTAGTGCCTTATTTTAATTCCTTAGGCGTCTACTATACGAAACACAATTAATATTTATGTATATTCTACCAATACATAAACTTGTGAAATTAATATTAAATTATAATTTAAAAAATAACCCGCCGAATAGGCAATAAAAATAAGAATTACGACAGGATTAGTGCAACCAGTCGTAAGAATTAAGTGGTAACGTAATTGCAGCTAATTATTAACAAATAACAATTTTTAATTTTAACTCAAATAAAATAACATTTATTTCAACATTTACTTATTATTAATAAAAATATGCAGGAAACGGAAGACACGTCACTTTCAAATCTGTTGGCAATCGGAAACAAAGCTCAAACAACAAAAAATTATAACGAAATCAATAAAACAAGGAAGGAGCTTAATTTAGAAAAATGGTTTTTGGGCGATAGTACAGATTACAATTTTTACGACGAGAAAAATAATGTGCTGAGTAAGTGGAAAAAACGCATCAGCATTATACTTATCACTTTTTGTAGGAATACCCATAACAGTGATACCAAGTATGCTTTACAAGGACGATTTACTGAAATCACTAAATTATGCTGTACTGGGTACTGGAGTAGCTTATAAATTGACGAACATCTTCCATGAGTTTCTAAACACTACGGAATATTATCCGATTACATCATTGTGTAAAAAGAAAATTCAAATCCCACCGAAGAATTTTACGTACGTGCTTTTTATTAAATATTTATATTATTTTACCAAAAATGTTAGTTTCAGGAAATATTTCGCACTCAACTGAGTTTAAAAGTAGCCTACAACGCTTATAAAAATTCTATTGGAAGTTCTAAAGGAGAAGAGCAATTGATTGGAGTGAAATACAATTTAAACCATTTATTTTGGATTAAAACCGCCTCTACTTTTTGCAAAAATATTAAATTTTACAATATTCCTAATTGCAAATTTTATGTCACCTATGGAATTATGAATAATTTAGATTTTGCATCAGATTTTAAATGCGAAACGTTGAGAATCGATTATGATGTTTTGTGTTAAAATATTTCGCTGAGTTTAAAAAATATAATGGAATAATTAATTTTGATGCTGTGTATAATTTAATTTATTACGGTGCATAATTGATTTCTTTTTTCACTAACAAATTTAATTAAATTAATTATAATATAAATAGTTCCATTATTTTTATTACAATTTCAATCTAGCATATGTCAAAACATTTCAATCTCATTCCATATCCATATATCAATTTGATTTAAAAAATAAGACTAATGGAAATGCTAAACAAAACTAAATAAAGAAAAATATGTTTGTTCTTTTTTAATAGTCCAATGCTTGAATAAACTGTAGATTACCATTTCTTTTAAAGTTCTGTTTGCCATTTAACCATAAAGGAAGGAAAATTGAAATTACAATTTTCTGTTCAAAATTCAAAGTAGGTCAATTGTTCAGAAACTACATCTTATTCTTCATTTTCAAAAATTCTTATGTAATAACTTCATTTGCATACCGTATATGTTGTTGTGTATAATTTGAATTGGGTATTATAATTATTTCTGAAAACAACTGTACTTTAACACCTGCATGAATATTTTATTTGTTTCATTAAACATATTTGTGTTATTTTGCATATTTATAGTTTTAACGTGGGTTCCCATTATTTTCAAACTACATTTTATAAAAAAATTCACATACTTGGGAGGCCGAACTATATTTTTGGTAATGGAATCTCTGGAGATTAATTACTCGTAGCCTTTTACTATAAATTTTTACCAAAACTATAAATTTACTTCTGCAACAGATTGAAGAACAGATATACCAATGAAATATAGTATTTTGATCATGGGTGTATCAGTTCTAATTTGTAAATTATTTCCAGACCCACATCAAACATTCAAATCACAATAATGGAATATTGAAAACAAACTCGTGAAAAACTATAAATCAGAGGCCCAATTAAAATTTAGATCGGTATCACTGATTAAAAATAGCACGTAAAAAAAGCAAATTTTATTGCATTTTTAGGTTATACATCCGTAAGAGATACAAGTTGGTCTATCTATTTCCCAGATACAATCGAATTTCTAATTAAACAGCTTTGAATGAGCAAAGCAAACGTGGAGGTGATAAAGGAGTAACACATGAAAGACACTCTGCGATCGATTTCGCTGATAATGAAATAATTGATCTCGTGTTCGATTGCTTATAGTACGAACTCACAATAGTGACAAGAACCTATGACACATCGAGCAACCTTAATTGATCGTGTGTGTTACACGAAAGAAGAAACAAATAAAAGGTGTAATTCCTACAAAAAGTTAGTTGGTGGTTTATTCTTTATTTGTGATTCATGAACTACAGTAGGACTTAAACAAATAATTTAAAGAAGATATTGTTTGTGTTGCCAATTTTTGTTTTAGGGAATTTGTCCCTAACTTTTATAAAAGTCTATCACATTTTCTTTATAAAATGTTAACAAAAAAGATCTATCAGATTTTTAAAGTGCATCATGAGATAATATAAGAAAAAACTTGTCTTGGTTACGTTGCGGAGTTCAAAACCCTCATTACCATTGTGAAGTAATGCAACAAATAATATTACGAACTACATTTCTTATTGAGCTTATGCATATAGTATAATAATAACCAAGATAACATTCACAATGTTCGTACATTAAAATACAAAAGTATGTGCAGAAGTTAACAATATAAACATATAAAGCAGCACAATTTACTGGTACCACCGCTGCTATAGTATAATATAGTGAGATAGATGATAATACTTGCAGTTTTTTGTTGAAATTTAAATTAACAAAAATTCCACTCAAGATACAATTTAATTTAAAATATACTGAATAAATAAATAAAATTTTTAAATAATTTTGGAATATTTATTTGCCGATATGAATATAAATTTTATATACTTAGAAATTGGAAAATCGAATCCTCTTAGTGCAGCGTTTACATATTTTATGAATTTTAAAACTGCAAACTGATTAGCATACAAATGACACTCTGATAAAAATTCAAATTAATTAACGGCTTAAAAACGTATAAACAGCATTCTCTGTTTTGTTTAAAAATTTAATTATCATACATGGGCATTAATTTCACTTTTAATGAAGTTCATAACCTCACAAGTATTTTTTGATTACCTACCCGTACGTTGCAGATGTGATTTTAATATGGCATCAAAAAACAAACCATTTATTGTAACAGTAATCTATGCAGTTTGCAGTATAACTAAGCTACACATTTAAAATTCCGTTTTTCTCCGTGTTTTAGAATGTTCTTACAATTTATTAGAGAGTTACGACTCTACAGAATGGATTTCTAAAAATGGTATTTATGAGATCGTAAGACAACTTTTAATTTGTTGAATTAGGCTTTTACGTGTCAAACAACATATTTTAAACTCTTAGAATTGTAATTTACTATGTCTATTATTGATATTGTATAAAAGTTGTTTATGATATACAACTGAAATAACTTGATCATGTTTAATGCTCAACCATAAAAGTTATATCAAAAGCAATGGAAATAAATAATAACTGCTTATTGTACAGTCTATTTAAAAATGCAACAGATAATCTGTACTATCTCGAAATGCAATTTTATTATATATATTTTTACATCATTTAATATCAAATCCAAAATGTAATACTCGAAAAAGTGAAATACTTTCAGGGAATTCTTTGACAGAAGATATATGTCAACGACTGTCTACTTAGCATATCGTCATGGCATCATCGAGCCATTTGTGGTTATAGCACCCAATAAATATTATTCTTAAAAAGACTAAGAAGACTTGAAAGCCTTTATAACATTTCTAGTCGTACCTGCTACTCGACAGGTGTTTTATGTAAATAAATATTCCATTTCAGTACGTCTACCTTCAATTATTTCTACTTAACAGTTGTATAACTTTCATTTTTATGTTTAAGGTAGTCTTCAATGGACATTTAAATATTTTGGTTATCAGATTTAACCGAACAAAGAATCTTTAACCGACTCCTCCAAAAACCATACTCGTTTTGTACATAATTAACTACTTTTATATTTGCATATAATTTATCGATCGTCATTATAATTCATATTCGGCGGTATTGCTTTTATGTTTTTTTGTTTCAGTTAATGAAATGGAAAAAAGATAGTCGTAATCTCAAATATTGATAAACCTAACAATTATCTTACAGTTATTGCAATTATGTCATTTTTTGCTAAAGACTAAAAAGTGCTTAAGTAACTTTTTCTTAAAGAGAGCTTCTCGTGCCAAAATTCACGGGTTCGATTCCCGTGGTGCACCACAGCAAGAATTTGCGCTCATCAAATGTCGACCTGCTGGCCCCAGGGTGTCATTACTTTATGGTGTGAAAATGTTATTCCCACGTTAAGCAGTACAATAATGTGACATATTTTTTTATGGAAATAAATAGTAGATAATGGTAATTTATTTTGTATTACTATCTAATTGTATAGAATTTACAATAATTGGGAAAACTAATGAATTGTGTATTTGTCATTAAAAGTAAAGAATTATTATTATATCTACGTCAAGTAGCCTACCGACATTGTAAAACTCACAATTTTGTAATAAAAATCATCAATCAAATTAATTGCCACAGGGTTAGAGTAAACACCGGAAATTGTAATAACAAGTTGAATGTGTAAAATTTAAATTACCCTCTATGGCAGAATATCATCATTCAGAATATATTATAATGTAATCGCGAGTAATATGCAGCCATCGCAAATATTATTAACAAGATTTTTTTATCAGAAGTAAAAAAGAAAACAGCAATACAAAAAAAATATTATGAAGTAATTATTATTTAAAAAAAAATGCAATTTTGGTCGTCTTCGTCAAGGATATGGAAACATAGCGATTTCCGAGGAAAGGCATCGATACAAAATATTAATAAAACTGCAACGTATAAAAGACCTAGCACAATCCAAATTATGATCTACTGCAAGAAGTTTTAATGAAGTCGTTAGTGTCTGAACAATATTGTGATATCCTAATAAGGTAGGAAATATCAAGAGGTCGTGCTTGACAAATTTGAAACGAATTCAGGATTGTAGCAAAAACAGTAACTGCAAATCAAACTAAGAAAATGCGTTATTATGACAAGTTAATTGTACATACATAGTGCATATTATGTACATTACGACAGCAATATCGCACATCCAGCCTACTTTAATGATTTGTTTTGCAAGAGTAGTGATTGTAGGTAATTATGCGAACATACCCAATTAATCGCACGATCATCCGATTCATTCAATTTAAACTGAAAAATCATCCAATAAATTGCATTTAGGTATTTAAAAATTATAATTACAAAATATGTTTTGGTAAATGGATTCAATAAGTTGTCCATAAATAAACTGCAGGGGTCGCTGATTGGAACCCCTTTGAGTGAGTTATAGTCTCAAATATGGCAAACAATAAAGCAAATAAACACATTATAAGTGCTGTACATTAACTAAAAATAATTGTGATATAATGGGCCATAAAAAGTAAATAAAGCTTTAATGGTATAATACAAGGTAAGTAAGTATACGTTACCTCACTGCTAGGTAATTCCAAATTTAAGTCAATGAAAGTCGGTACTCACCTAAAAACAAAAATAAATATTAAATTTGTACTGTTAAACAAATAAAAATTATAAATTAAACAGAATTTACAGCTACAAATGTAGAATGTTCCTGTTTGGGATTATATCTAATTTGTTCATCGATTTACACTTAAAATAATAAAAATAAAGTATCAAGAAATTGCCAGGAAAAATGCAGAAGTTAATAAACACGTCCATTAAGATAAAATCTGTTGTTTTTATTTTAGATAAACAAATCATGTAGAAGAAGAAGATGGGTGTAGTGATTATTATAGGAATATCATCAGATTTTATGTACAATAACGCAGAAAACTAAAATAATTTCTCGTGTATCCGTTAAGAATATCCAAGATCTGATCTGGTTTTCATCTTATAAAACCTAATTTTAGCCCGAAGATAGTTTTTAAAAAATTATCATAGCTACACATTACTTATGTATATGCATATTCTACCAAGAAGCAAATTAACATAAGAACGCACCGCCTGAGGCTAGTAGACTGACTATATAAGAGTATATAAAAGTTGATTATGGAAACAAAGAAAACATCAATATATCTGCGCTATTTCAGAAGAAAAGCCTCTGATACACCTAAGCTCAGAGAGAGATAAATCCAATAACCTGAAAGTGTGGGCAACCACCGGGTTTTATACTAATCGGTGCCACAATTCAATGCTCCACATACACAAATCTATCTTCTTTTAGTATGCAAGTTAATATAGAACGACACGTCTTTTGTGGTTGCGAATCAAAATGGAAAAAATATCCAATAGAAGCCGCCTTTTCTCGAGATTACCATAACAATCATGTAAACACGCGTGAGTACTTTTATGTCGACTTAAAGTAGTGCCCATATTCCATATTGCCAAAAGGTAAAAAATATTCTAATTAGTTTTACAAGTATGTAACAATCAACCATTAAATTGAAAAATCCAACTGCGTTGATCGAAAGAAAACTACATAATTTTTGTAATAGGCAATCTTCGTTATATGAAAAGTTAGCTGCACAACACGAACCGTTTCCTACTCATTAAATTAATAATAATGATGTATGTATTTGGCAAACAAACATATTAGAACGGTTTTCAATAAATAAATAATCAATTAAATTAAGAAGTAAATATAAACATTTGCTTAATTAAGTGCTGACTGGGCTTTTATAAAGAATTCATATTTATTTTGCGAGACTCAAATAAATTCCTAAATTTTATTTCCATAGAATAACAAAATCTACAATACCCAAGTTGAATAACTAATCAGTGCCTTTGTTAAGTGCTTTGCAAAATATAAATGAATAACAATAATAGCAGATACTTTATGGAACCAGTTTAAATTATCAATACCGTAACAAATTACGGCATAGTAAAAATAATTTTACGATCCCTTAAGATTGTTTAATAAAGCATTTTAACTATCAAGTTCAATCTACCTATTCACCTTCAAAAGTACAACACCATTGAATGTAATGTCAGATTGTCAGAATAATAACACCTAAGTGTCGGCTATGGTCAACTGTTATCCATTAGATCTGAAAGTGTTACTGATGGTAGTGGAGACCAATTCTTTGATGGTTGGTTTCAGATGCCAGCAAGGTACAATTATATATTATTAAGTATGGCGCTTCTGCCGCTTTGTGTGGCCTCACCGACAAATCTAATATCAATTTGATTTCCATATGTTAAATAATCAACTTATATGTACTATGTACATTCCATAAACTAAAACATACTTTCTCATAATGATGAGGACGGAAAGTTATTAAAGAAGTAATAATGCATAAAAGAATTCCGTCTACAAATCGATTTACCAAAGCATTGTTTTATGGTTAACGGGGTTGCGAAAAAAATTCCTTTATCGTGGAATTTAAAATAATAAAATTATCATGATAAAGCATTATTCATCAGCCACTTTATTTTGCAATCAAAATTTTATTTTAAAAGAGAAAAACCTGTAAGTTTTATAAATGCAGTACGTCCTTGCTCTGACTAAAATAAAAAAGTTCTCAGTGCACTTAATAATTTATAATTTTCTTGTTATTCACTTAAATTGTTGTTATTATTGTTAATAAATACAGATTTCTCATGAAAAATGTATAACTACATAAAGTGGAGGTGATGAGATAAAAATACAATAAAAAAGTTGCTGTTATTTTCTACTTGCAGTAATAGCAGTAAAACCTAACACATCAAAAAATAATGTGTTATATTTTACAAGTAACATGTCGATAGATTTGAACTATGCAAGATAAACTCAAATTTTATCATTAAAAAGTTTAAAAGATTATCAAACTCAAATAAAACGTAATTATAACCTCCAAAGTTAAGAACTTGCTTATTTAACAATGAAAATTATTATATTATTGTTGCAATTTCCTCTTTAACCCTCTCATCGGCTGATGACTTCACATCAGTTCCAGGTAAATCAAAAATGTTTTTTTCGTGCTGCTATTTAAAACTTTTAGATTACTACTGGAGAGATTATTTCGGAGACATACCAGGTGATGCACTTCAAGGTGGAACGGACCAAGCAGGAAATCCTACCTATATTGGACAAGTTTATATAAAAAACTATGAACTATTGCCTGCCACAATATATCCAAAATTTAAATATGCTAATACTACAGCTTATGGTATAGAATTGACAACCGATAAAAATATTAAGGTATATTATATTGATAAAGTACTTTTTAAAATTTATTAAATTTTTTAAATCGTTAATCTTTTTTTATAACAAATTGGACGAACACCTTTAATATAAACATTTAAATATGTTTGACATAAAAAATTTGCTTAAATACTGCTAACGATTGAAGTTTCAATTGAAAAGTATAGAATTAATTAACAAACACCCTGTAAAAATTTTTAACAATGGTAAACAGCTTTTGCTCTTGTTCAAAGAAAGTTCAGTCACTCTAGTAAGCCAAGCATTCCAATGTTACTATTTCACGATTATTTGCAACATCTTATTGATCCATATCATGATCGACGGATTTAATTGTAAAAAAAATTCTCTAAGAATTCTATAATGCTCACTTTTAGATATTGTGTTCGAATCAGCACGAGAAATTTTCGTGGATACAGACGAAAAACGAAGAGACACATCTCATAACTCATTGTCAATTACTAGTTGGAGGAACCGAAATAGATCATAGCTTAAATATAGGGCGGTTAACCACAATGGACGTCTCATTATTGGAAAAATCTTCCGCTATCCCTTAGCAAATAGTGGTTTAGCCGTTCCATACAATGGAAAACCAATTGTGTTCAATTCATATGAGATATTGGCGTACAATTGTTTGAAACTGGCAGATAATTGTACTTGCACAATTATTAATTAACGTGCAATTAAGATTGAATTTCTAAGTAAATAAAAGATACAAACAGCTGTGATTATAGCAACCATAACAAATTATATGCTCGGCCAAGAATGAAATTAATTTCTTGCAAGAATGTTTATGAAAATGTTACCTATGCAACCATGTAAATAATAAATAAACTAAAATAAGTTACATTTTATAGATTAAAATATTATAATGGAAATTATATATATTATTAATCTCTGAAATTAATATTAGATTAAAATTTTACTGCAGTAACCATTGCTGAAAGCTTACAAATAATATTTCGTTTTATTGTTTAATTAACCTTTTAATTTAAAAAAATTTTAATCGAATATTATAAGACGATTTCAGTAAATTTTTATAAGTGATTTCTTTCATATATTAAATTTTTATTGAAACATTATGGGAACATTCAAAATTTATTTAATTTTCACCTCATATGTATACCCTGGCAAGTTTTAAAAGTTTACTCTAATTGAAATGCTTAATAACAAAGGGTGGAACTAAATATCCACTAGAGAAGATATTATAGCTGAAAAATGCTTAAAAAAATTACAAAATGTAGTACTCAATGAAATCAACTACAACTTAAAAAAATAATTAATTGACACTAAATTTATGGTTAAAAAACTGCCTCCTAACGTCAAGTGCTACCTTCCCATGTTTACATTAATCAGCAATTTAAATCATTAGAATTAATGATCAATTTTAAATCACCGGTAGTTCTTTTAATTGGTTTATTTGTTAAATAAACAGTTCGATCACAATATGCGATAAAAAATTGAATGTTTAAAGCTAAACTTAACTCGTTAGCTCCTAATGATTAACGCTTTTTTTGTAGCTAATGCAGCAGATTATAAAGTATATCCAGCATTGATGAGTAAGTAAAGGATCAGAAGAGAAAGTTTTAATTATACCTATGTATGAGTGGCAGGAGTCATCTACCTATTAAAAATTCTATTGCAAACTTCAGCCATTAATTGATAATTAAAATGAAGCAAGTCAGAAAATTAACGAAACCAAATGAATTATAATGGGGAACTTGGTTGGGTCCCAAAAAAGTACAATAAACTCACTTTTCATTTGCCCATCATCAGGAGTAAAGATTTCTGTTCATTTAAGATTCGATTCCGTTTTGTGCCTCAACGAAAGTGCTATACCAACTGTACTGTACAGCAATAATTAAAGTGATGCAAACATTTCAAATATTCGAGTGGTTTTATTATATCGAATACATGAACTTTTAAGTAAAGCTAATTAATTATTTACAACATCGGTTCACAATATTAATAAAAATTCGATTTAATAGTCAAGAATTTCCATTTCACCAGTGAAATCACTATAATTAAGTTAAATATAATGAGATACGGAATTTATGGTAAATACTCGAGCACCTCAGGAGATAAGTAAATTAATTATACATTTTTAATATATAATTTTCAGATTCAAGTTATTAACTTAGAAATTAAAATTTTTACAGAAGTTGGGGAAATTGTTGAGATAAAATTATTGCAAACACCAATCCAAATTTGCTTCGATATACGAAGGCGAATTTTTCAAATAACACAAAAAAGCTGGATGTTATAACGACGTCGTTATAGCATTTTCGTAACATGTTAAATTGGCAACATTCAAAATTAAATATTTAACTTCAGATTTATATTCAAAAACAATTTGTACTTACTATTTGGTTTTTTCCTAAAGTAATAAATTTTGAGTTCTTTTTAATATTCAATATAGGGAGAGTTTATCGGAACTAGAATACAGTAATACTTTGATCATGGCGCGACTGGGAATAAAACCATGCGGTTTCCCGCTCTTTAACCCACCAGTGCTGATTGTACAAAAATTTTAAACATCAATTTGATAGTGGATTGACTTGAAATGTTACAGGCAAACCTCCCGCATTTTATTGACTTTAAGCTCTTCAGATTTGTTTCTGCATTTTTAAGCTCTTCAGATTTATTTCTGTATTGATTACTCAGTAATTGGGCTTTGACATGATATTATTAAAAATGCACCGAAAATATTATTTAGCCATAATAAATGGCCGTAATTAATGAAAGGAACATGATTAAAGAGGCCCATGTCTTTCCAATCAGTTAAAAATTCAATTAACTTTCAAAAATCAATTGACGCTGTGCTAACAAGTATTAATCAAGATTGTAAGTAAATCATATGTAAAGTAGCCACTGATAAATATTCAAAGAAGAACAAATTACCCGTAGCATCATTACTTTTGCATTTAAATATTAAATTTTGCTTCTTACTTTCTAAAATCATGCTAATGTAATATGTTAACGAGAAGGTGCAAAATAAATCAATATTTATACGCCGATAATACTTGAATTGACTTTAACACGTGTCTGTTTGTTTAAGAGGCAAGGAATTGTTAATTAATCTTACGGGAGTTGAAGTACTAATTATATCGGTATAAATTAAAGAAAAAGTATTAAATGGAAAATTCAAAAATTGATAAATATCTAAATGGCACGGCTCAGCATGGAAGCAAAAAATTGTAGAAAGCATCACTGGAAATATTAATTATAAAAAATATATATAAATATCAATATTATTAATGCTCAAGCCTAACACATTAAAGAGACAACTTATAAAAACTAAAAGGATGTTTTTAATGAATTATTATTACTATTCAGAATTTATGAATTTTAAGGTAACTTTATCTATCTAAACTGCTTAATATTTAAAATAGTTTTAGCTAACATAAGTTTCACTTTTGATTAACCGAAAATTTCATTTTTTTAATTTGGACATAATTTTAATTTTTTTAAACATAACTACAGTTGGTGTTTAAGAATTACAGCAACTGTTTCGATTACAGTTAATTTATTTAGTAAATACGTATTATGTATTTATTATCCGTCATTTTCACTCCTAAACGTGCAGATAGGAATACATACCAATTAAATAAATCTTTGAAAATATGATTATTGCATTGCGTTTCCTGCCTTGAGTTATACAACAAAGGTAACATCCAACTTTTATTATACCTTTTTTTAATATTTGGTGTTATTTCACTTTTGGAATTAAAATCACTTAAATAAGTAAGCATGGAATTGTTTCTCTTACCTTTTAAACACTGACTTATCTCCGTTACTAATCTACTTTGTCCACTTTGACGGAATACTAAATATTGTACTATATGTACCCCATGGTACATGTACAGTATAAGTTGCAATTTTGCACTTGCACATAGTACCAACTTGGAAACAAGGTACTTCATCAAATTGTCGATTCTAACTTACATTAGACGTAGCGATATTACAATAAGAAAAGTTGGCTACAAAAAGCGTGTAACTTAAAATATGACCTATACGCTTTGTAAATAATTTGATCATAGATCTAACATTCCTACAAATACAAGTAACAAACGCTACAAGCAGGTATTGCATCAGCATAGCCAACATTAGGTACCCATGTACATATTATAAATTAATACTTTATGTTTTTATTGTGTTAACAATTCTCAAACTACTGTAGTGATTATCATTTTGTTAATTGATTTGCGTTTATAGCGGATTATTGATATATCCGATAATCCGTTAATAAGTTAATGATTCACAATGTAATTAGTATATAAGGAAATTAATTTGTTAATAAAAGTAACCCTTTACAACACTAACATGTAATCCCAACATTGGTGACCCCGACAAATTAAAAAAGAATGAACGGTTCAGAAAGCACTCAACAATCGGCACAAGTGGAACGCGTGGCTGTTAAAATTCCACCGTTTCGGAAAAATCTACCTGCAGTATGGTTTCAGCAACTGGAAATGCAATTCCATCTAGTTGGGATTACGAACGATGAAACCAAATTTTTCCACGTAGCAAGCAACCTAACAGAGGAATTTGCCGCTGAAGTAGCCGACATCATTTTGAACCCACCAGAGACTAACAAGTACAGTAAATTGAAAAATGAATTGATTGGCAGATTATCGATTTCTGACGAACTAAAACAAAAACAATTACTGGAACGAGAAGAAATCGGAGATCGCACCCCATCACAATTTTTGAGGCATATGAGAAGCCTCGCGGTTAATAGTATAAGTGAGAAACTATTACAAACATTGTGGATTGGTCGACCCCCGCATAATATAAGAAATATTGTAACAGCATTTGATGACAAAACCTGGACGACATAGCAAAATTGCCGACAAAATCCATAACACTACATCCACATATGCTTCTACTGCAAACACAAACGCAAGCAATGAAGTAAGTAGCTTAAGAAGTGAGATAGACGAATTAAAACGGAAATAATGAATCTAGCAAGACGGTCGAGGTTCAGAGAGCAATCGTCTTCCAGATATAGGAACCGTAGTAATTCGAGGAGTCAAAATAGCTCAGGTATGTGTTTTACCATGCAAGATTTAGAGGTAAAGCAAGAAAATGTGTTAAACCATGCTCATACATTGAGCGGGAAAAAACCAATAAGAGAACCTATAACTGCTGCAGCCGATTCCCCAATTCCATCACAAGTCAGCCGATTAGTAATCAATGATAGAACAACGGGAATCAAGTATTTAATAGACACGGGAGCAGACATAAGCGTTTACCCAAAATCACTATGCAGAAATTTTCAAACAATCCAAGATTTTAAGCTATATGCTGCAAATAACACAGTTATTAACACGTATGGATCATTACCTCTCGAACTCAATCTTGGACTAAGAAGACAATTAAAATGGAGATTTTTAATCGCTGACGTGAATAAAGCAATCATTGGATCGGATTTTCTAAACCATTTCAATTTATTGGTAGATATCCGTAACCGCAGACTAATCGACAACACGACACGCGTGGAAACAATTGGACACATAAATTCGAGCGAACAAAGTACTATATATACTATGAACCAGACAAACGAATACCACAGGCTTATTAAAGAATATCCTTCCATCGCACAACCAAACGTAACAAATACTGCTATAAAATCAAAAACCATGCATAGGATCGAAACTTTACCAGGACAACCCGTCACATGTCGCCCAAGAAGACTGGCCCCAGACCGCCTAAAAATTGCCAAGCATGAATTTGACTTTTTATACCAACAAGGAATTATTAGACCTTCCAAAAGTAACTGGTGTTCCCCGCTGCATCTAGTGGAAAAGAAAAATAAAGAATTTAGGCCCTGCGGAGATTACCGCGCCTTAAATGCACGAACTGTGCATGATTGTTATCCAATCCCACATATACAGGACTTTGCGCAATCTCTTTCGGGAAAAGAGATATTCTCTACAATCGATTTAGTAAAAGCTTTTCATCAGATACCAATTCACCCGGACGATATACATAAGACAGCGGTAACAACTCCATTTGGACTATTTGAATTTACACGTATGCCGTTCGGTTTAAGAAACGCTGCACAGACTTTTCAGCGCTTTATCGATGAAGTATTACGCGATTTCGATTTCTGTTATGCATACGTCGATGACTTCTTAGTCGCTTCAGCAACACGCGAAGAACATATAAAACACCTGCGACAAATATTTGGACGACTACAAGAATATGGTATCGTAATCAACCCGGCGAAATGCGTTTTGGTAAAAGTGAAATCACATTCCTCGGCCACACCATAAACAAAAATGGCACAAAACCTTTGCAAGATAGAGTGGAAGCAGTTAGAAACTGTAGCCCACCTAATACTGTGAAACAACTTCGACGATTTTTAGGAATGGTGAATTTTTATCGGCGATTTATACCAAAAGCTGCAACAATTCAAAGCCCATTAAACAAATACCTAATCGGAAAGAAATCAAGTAATACCCCTATCGAATGGAACGATGCTAGTAAAAAAGCGTTTTCAGAAGTTAAGGAAGCACTCGCACAGGCAGCTCTGTTGGCACATCCATCACCAAACGCAATGTTATCATTAATGGTTGATGCATCAAACGACGCCGTCGGAGGAGTACTGCAGCAAAGAATAGGCAAAGAATGGCAACCATTGTCATTTTATACGAAAAAGTTTAATGTGGCGCAACAAAAATATAGCACCTATGATCGCGAACTTTTAGCCGCATACTCTGCCATTAAATATTTCCGACATTGGATAGAAGGGAAAGAATTTATATTATACACAGACCATAAACCGTTGATATATGCTTTTAAACAAAAGGCAGATAAAACTACTCCAAGGCAAAGCCGACACCTCGATTTCATAGGGCAATTTACAACAAACATCCAATATGTTAAAGGCTTAGAGAATATTCCGGCTGATACTCTGTCAAGATTAAACATTGACAAAGTTGATTCTGCAACAGAGGCTATTGATTACTATGAATTAGAAAGATCGCAAGAAATTGATTCTGAACTAAAACATTTTTGACGAGTCCAAAACAGCACTAAAACTAAAGAGAATGCATCTACCTGAATACAACGTCAATATTTATTGCGACGTTTCAACAGATGTTATTCGGCCCTACATTACAGCACCATTCCGGGCGCAAATTTTCAACAAATTTCATGGATTGGCACATCCAGGCGCAAAAGCAACAACTAAATTAATAACAACCCGTTTTGTATGGCCCGGAATGAATAAAGACTGCAAGTTATGGACTCGACAATGTTTACCGTGTCAAAGATCAAAAATTCAACGGCATACT
Source organism: Lycocerus yunnanus (assembly GCA_036346125.1). Lineage (NCBI taxonomy): Eukaryota > Metazoa > Arthropoda > Insecta > Coleoptera > Cantharidae > Lycocerus > Lycocerus yunnanus. The sequence goes on along the minus strand of JARFIX010000022.1, from coordinate 2,336,814 downwards.
TACGCATCAATTGGAACTTTGCTTTACCTTCAACGCGGTTCGAGCACGTGCATATAGATTTAGTTGGACCACTCCCTACGTCAAATGGATATACATACTTGCTAACATGTATCGACCGTTTCTCAAGATGGCCTGAAGCTATTCCGCTTAAAGACATCACTGCTGAAACAGTAGCAAGGGAGTTTCTAAGCAATTGGATTGCAAGATTTGGAGTACCTTTACGTGTAACCACCGACCAAGGAAGGCAATTTGAGTCACATCTGTTCAAGAACCTCTCTGCCTTGCTCGGTATCAAACACATTCGAACCACGGCTTATCACCCGCAAGCAAATGGAATGGTCGAACGCTTTCACAGGCAATTAAAAGCCGCAATTAAAAGCTACGAGTAAAACTGGACAGAATCACTACCCATCATACTTTTGGGAATCCGATCATCCTTTAAAGAAGATTTGAATGCAACAGCAGCGGAAATGGTTTATGGAGAAGGAATACGGCTACCTGGTGAATTTTTCGCATCAAATAGAGAAATAAAGAACACCACCGAAAGCGAAGTAGTGAGTAGATTGCGTGAACATTTCAATACACTACGACCAACACAACCACCTTCTCATAGCAAACCAAAACTTTTCATTTCTAAAGACTTGAAATCTTGTACCCATGTTTTCCTTAGGTATGACGCAGTAAAACCTCATTACAAGCACCTTACAGCGGTCCATATGAAGTGGTAAGCAGGAATTCAAAAACATTTACAATACGAATCAACCATAAAGAACATGTAGTTTCTATCGACCGACTAAAACCGGCTTATTTAACAACACCTGAACAAGGAAGCACAAATTCAATGCCACTTAACAACAAGCAACCAATACTCCATAGCAAAACAAACACAACCACTACAACAGAAATGGAAGCTAGCTCAATAAGCACCAAACAACAAGATCGGGACGACGAGTACGTTTTCCAGCAAAGTACTGCGACCGAGTTACAGAAATCCCAAATATAACGTTCGATTTTGTAACCCTTCGGCAATCTCACTAATGAGGGGTAATGTAGTGATTATCATTTTGTTAATTGATTTGCGTTTATAGCGGATTATTGATATATCCGATAATCCGTTAATAAGTTAATGATTCACAATGTAATTAGTATATAAGGAAATTAATTTGTTAATAAAAGTAACCCTTTACAACACTAACATGTAATCCCAACACTACAAACTGGGGCGATTTTTTTATCACAATAGAAAAATAACCAAAACTTAATCGAGATAATTTCCTGTAGAAATAATTATTTGTATAATAATTTATTAACATGATAGAAAATACCTGAAAGTAATTTACCCATTACATTGTGAGATATAAATGTGTTACTTAAAAATTTTGACATGCATGACTGCAAGAGTGTGACATTTCCCACGACAAGAAGCACGAATGGAGTTCTCTGAAAACATCGAAACATGGTAGCATTGTCAATTCCATTAAGAGATTTGGTTTACCGCAGAATAATTTAGTGAAAAATAAATTTTCCTTTAGAAGCATTCGCGATGCTAGTGCGTTTTTGCAAAATTGATTTTAAATAGCCTTTTTGCAATAATTTCGTTGCTGTGTTTACCTGACCATAAAATAGAAACTAACTGTTTTGAACTCAATGTTTGGGTAATAAACAGGGCATTATTAAAAGTATAATCTGGGTGGTCCAGAGGATGATGTTACGACTAATGAGAAGAAGCTTACTGTGAGAATTTAACTAATGACAGATGTTTTTATTGATAAGAAGGTAAGATAATCCAAATGATTATCTGCACAATTAATATCGGCAATAAACTCAAACATGTGATTTTAATTGGAAAGTTATTAGGCCAAATAAAATTGATTGGTATTTCTTGGTTTGAGTCGGGTGGGCTTTACTTACTTAAAGTGGGACAAGATTAATGTCCGAATTTATTAGTATTTAATACTTAGGGGACGAAAATACTCGAAAAACATATTTTGGCAAGTTGTTTTTTAATACTACTGGATAATTAATTTTAAGAAGAAAATTATTTTTAATACTGCTTTTGGAGTATTTTGCTAGGAAATACTCATTTTAAAAATGAGTTGACAGATTTCCCGTACTTAAAATTTTGGGAAAATATATGAAATAATATAGAGAAACAATAACTTATTTTATATTTTTGTGTAAGAAAATGCGCATTTTATGTCTAGATATTTAGCTTTTAGACAATAAATTGTAAAATCTATATTTTTAGTAATCCAAAAATATAAAATAGATCATTGTATTCGTTATATTCTTTTATGTCATATTTTTCTAAAATTTAAAAATTTGTAAAATTTAAAGCTGCTCGTTAGTATAATGTGTTATCCTTGATAATTCAAAACTTAATGGAGTAAAACGTATTAAATATTAAAAAAATAATTTTCATTAATAAAAAGAAAAAAGAATGATTTCCATTAACGAATTTGACCCAAAATCTAATCAGCACTAAGTCTCAATACAAAGATACAAAATACCAAATTTAATTTTAAAATTCTTATTAGTTTTTGAAATATTTTGTAAAAACTAATATTAAATAAATAGATTAAAAAAAGTTGTGTCCATGAACCAATTTTAACCAAAATTAACTAGCACTTACTCTTACGTTGAAGATAAGAAATCTCAAATTTGGTTTTAAAACTCTTATTAGTTTTTAAAATATTAAATAAAGACTAATATTAAATAATAAAATTTAAAAAATAAAAGCAATAGTTCTCATAAACGAATTTTACTAAAATTTAATCAGTTCTAAATCTTGACCTAAGTATGCTAAATCCTAAATTTGGTTCTGAAATTCCTATTAGTTTTTGAAATAATAATAAAAAACTAATATTAAATAATAAAACTTAAAAAAATGATTCCCATGAACCAATTTCAACCAAAATCTAATCAGCTCTAAGTCTCAATATAAGGATACAAAATCCAAATTTTTGTTTTTTGTTTGAAAATTCCTATTCGTTTTTGCCAAGGGGTCAACCGCTAGAGGAAATCGTGTACAATTAACTTCACACTTCACGTACTTCATCATAATTCTCCATACTTCTTTGTCCTTCATATAATTCAGCAGTAATTCATCGATACTTTCAGTATCAGAGACTTTCAATTTCTGAGATTACAGAAATACCAAAATTTGGGCACTGGAGGGTGTTCCACACCCCCCAGACCCCCCGGATTGAGTAGATTATTTTTATCAGAAGTAAACTAAAGATCTCCGTTGCAGAAGCACTAGAGAGTGTTTATCTCCCCAGCCCCGGATCAAGTAGTTTATTTTTATCAGAAGTAAACTGAACTTTCCTGTTGCAGAGATCTACCTCCCAGGGAGTACAATTAGGTAGTTTATAATTAATTGTCAGATTACGAATTAAACACATTTACTTGGCTATAGCTAATTTTAATAAACTTAAGATATGCTTAAATATTTAATTCACTTTTAATAAAAAATAAATTATTTAAACCGGGGGGTCTGGGGGGTGTGGAACACCCTCCAGTGCTTCTGCAACGGAGATTTTCAGTTTACTTCTGGTAAAAAGTAAACTACTCGGTCTGGGGTTCTGCATGTTCTGCAATGTTCTTCATTCCAAAATTTGTGCACTGGAAGGTGTTCTACACCCCCCCCCAGTACTTCATGTACTTCATTAGATGTGTACAAAAAACTTCACCAGCGGTTAACCCCTCGGTTTTTGCTGTAGATCGCACACAAAATTTGACCACAGACACACACATACAGACATTTTTTGAAAATGGTCTTATTTAACTCGGAAGACCTCAAAAAGTGCAAATCCATCAAAATCTCAATTTTTTTTCAGCTTCACATGAAGCTGTAACGATCTAAACCACTTTAGATTCAAAATACAAAACAGTTATTTATAAAAGTAACGAGAACTAAAAATTGAAAATTTAAAAAGAAAGGTGGTGTTCTTAAGAAAAATTGATAAAACAGCAATTTTCATTGAATATAAAAATAAAATATGACAGAATATTAGAGTGGCAACAAAAATTTAATCTCAAGCGTCCGTATCAAGCAAAACGTAAAGAATTTGATAATGTAACAGTGAAGATATTGAAGTAGAGGATAAAGAAAAACTAAAAAAGTCTAGAGGGAGGTAGAAAAAACAGAAGAACTTGGGTAGACCAAATATAAGATGGAAGGATGAGATTCAAAGAACGGTTAGAATGTGTTGGATGACAGAAAGATGGGGCGAAATGAATAAAATCTACATTCAGCAATAGATCCATACGTATGAGCAAATTGTGAATAACTAAAATAGTGAAGCCGCTTACTGATGGAAACTTTGTGAAAAATTGATTTTGTGGTTATAATCGTGGCAAAATTTTTCGTCAAAGATTTTAGTGACACCCCTTCTCGCCATCCTCAGATGAAGACAATCCATCTTTTGGAATTGGAATTGATCAACTAGTAGAACAATGATCATTTCATTTTACAAATAGAGAGAATTTCCGTAATCTGAGTAAAAACGCTGCAAGTCTTTTTGAAAGTACTTAGATTATTTGTTAACAATCATTTTTCTTAAAAATACATTTCGCTTGAAGAATGATAATCGCAGTGCTAAGGTAACAATTTCAAACGTTCAATCCGACCGAATTTCATTTTTTAAACGTAACAATAAACTGCTGACATTAAAAACTTTTATTTATTGATATTTTATCATTTGTATCACACCAACAATTAGAAAATGAAAAAAATTGCCTCTTTAATGAAAAAGAAGCAAACATGATTTAATTAGCCTAATAGGGAAGTAAAAAGAAGTCGAAGCACAAGCTTTTGTAATAGTAATTTTAGATGTGTATACTACGTAAGTTTCATGCTGGCAACCGAAAATAAAATATTTTCTCTCTTACTGATCTCAGGATAAAAAAAATGAAAATAGATTAATTTTTGTTATACCTGAAACTCAAAAGAGGGGAAAGTAGGAGGTTATTTGAACATATCAAAACTTCTCTTTTAGCTCACAATTTTTGATTCTTAAATTGTTTTAAAAAAATTCCAAAAAAGAAATAATTTTATTTAATATCTTTTACTTTTTTAATTCCAAAGATAATTTTAATATTTACACAGTTAGGATCTACTATGTAGGTATTATCAAATAATTTCTTAAAAGTTACTTTTAGTTTCTAACAATATAATGCAGGTCTATCAGAAGTTAATTGTTGTAATAGTTTCCAAGTCAAAATAACTTTTCCAATTTATTATAATGTAATTGTAGTAAGCTTCATAATACAAGTAGATACCAATTATGAATATTATTGGTAGAACAATATAGTTAATACAATTTCCCACAGTTTCTATAAAAACATCGTGTCATTCTCGCTCTCTAGTTTCACTTTTTAAAAAGATAACATTAATTATTCATTTAAATTAAACAAATTTCGATTTCTTATAATTTAAAAAGTTATTTCATTTTCATTCAGGATACACCAAGCATACTGAATTATATGCTTAACGTGGAATTCAAACCACAGCACAAATAATTTAGTAGCAAGGGGAATCGAACCCATGATCCCATGGTTCCATCTCGTTATGAGATTCGAACATTTTTAGTAATTACATTTTTTCTTGTAAATACCGAGATAACAAAAATAAAGATACCTATCTGTTTAATTAAAAACATTTTATCTAATGTTAGTCGAGAATTTAGTATGTCAAAAATGTAAACAAAGTTCTTCCATAATTATTACACAGGTAATATGAAACTTTGAATCTCCTACATATTGCAATGTTACGATTGCATAGCTTCCAAATTTGGTCACTTCATGACAAAACGGGTACATTGAAAGCCTAAAAAGAGATAAAAGATCCAAATGTTGTAGTCAAGAGGTAAAATGCTGCGTGTTGAACTGTATTTGCACTGTGGTATGTGAGTTGGCCATTACGCTAACTTCGGAGAATGAAATTGCATCTTCGAAGGAAAACCAATAACCTCGGTGAATAAAATTGTATCTTCGGATGGAAGTCTTATGTAACGGTTTGATAATATTTGTCATGTAGCAGTTGTAATAGGTTCATGGAATGCCATTAGAGCCATTTTGAATACAAAATTTCATTTATAAGCTGTCGGAAGCAGTTAGCATTCTAAAAGTTAAATTTCATTCTACGGGTATCACAGATTAAAGTTGGAATTGTTTTGCAGATTGAATAGTAGCGTATACATTTCTTGGTATTTTGCAATGAATTCAAAAGCTAAAAGATTCAAATAATGTCAATATGAGCAAAAGTAAAATTCATCCTACGGAAACCTAAAAAGAAAAATTTATGTAATATAAAAAATTGTAATTGGGTCAAGTTATATACCAAAAGAACCGCAGTAATTTGTAGAACGATTTGCTATCCAAGTGATGATGGTAGATGCAAAATTGAATCTTCTACATTGAAAAATGTGAAATTGTAACCTGCAAAAATGTCAAAAAATTTAGTTTTAGTGATAATTTTGTTAATAGGATAAGGATTTAAGTGAGATTAGTATTGTAAGATGAGGAATTAAAAACTAAGTGTTACGCAAGTGGTTATGATAGGGAAAGTGTGTGGAAATAAACATGGAGTGCAAAAGAAAGAATTCGTACTTTGACAGATGATTGTAGAACGACCAGTATAATTAGAATTTTTCTAACAATTTTGTGCGGGACGGTTTAGTAGTCTTTAATTTTCGTGAAAGTTTAAAGAAGATCCGGAAGAAAAGTTCACCCAGCCAATTGGAATCGAGTTTTTATTGGAAAAACCCGGTTATAAAGTAGAAATCCTCAATTTAATAGGCTTCGCGATGCGAAAAATACGATCAGTCGACCATTTTCACTTGCCCAGATAGGACGTAAAAATTTCGTTCCTAAAAAATTTCAAAATGAACAATAAATTATAAAATAATTTTGTCGACATGAAATCTACAATCACTAGTGACGTTATGGATAATCTAAATAAATAAAAGTGTATTGAAGCAAGTGCATCGAAAAAAAGAAAAAGCAAATAAGAAAAATTTGTATTTACCTGTGAAATGTCAAGGAAGAATTACAACGAGCTCACGTGTTTTTGGTACCACTGTACGCGAAGTCGAGTCATAGACCTATGCATGCAACAGCTGATATTGCACAAGTTAGTTGGTATAATATTTGAACAATTATGTATTGCACCGTTGTTTATTATAATTAGTTTTAAGTAATTTTAGTTTATTCACGCACTTGATAATTTAGTTTTAAATAATTACACCATTCAACACTACATCTTACATTTAAGTGACGATTATCGTTGTAGTTTGACCTACTTTACAATAGAACCCAGAATTACCAATAGATGTCTTTCTTTTATTATTAACGATTCAAATTTAAATTTCATAAGAAGGATCACCATCGAGGATACAATTACAAATTATTCGACATCAACGTAGTACGGTTTCGACACTACATAGTAATTCAAATTATAATAAAGGTCGTTCAATTAAAACATTATTTAAAACAATTAATAATTTAATTTCATAAGAAAGTTAGAATAAAGTTATTACAATGGCAAGTGTACGGCTTCAAGCTAACATATTTTTTCAATTATTAAATAACGTATGGCTGAGATTGGAAACATGATTACAAATTAGAAATTTAATTAAGTTGTAAGTTAGAAATTTTAAATGAGACTGAAGGTAAAAAATATCAAAAAATAAGAGAAATAATTGGGATAGTTGAATTAATGTGAAGTAAATTGAAGATTTAGAAATTACAAATTGAATCAACAAAATCAAAAATTAGATAAAATTCAGGAGCAAATGGGGAATTAAAGGAAATTTAAATGAAAAATTATGGAAAAGTTGTAAAAGAGAATAGACTTGATAAAAATTAGTTGAAGTTACGAGGATATAAAAAGGATAGTGTAAGATCGGAACAAGCAATTGATAGAATATTTAGAGTTAATCAGGAGATAACGAGACAGAGATGGAAAAATTAGGAATTCAAGTTAGGGACGTAAAGGCAGAGATTCAAGTTGAAGAAGTTCAAGAAAAAGATGTAAATTTAGAAAAGCAAGTTGAGGAAGGTCATAATAGTAACGATAGATTAGGGGGTAACGAGATGATTCAGGTAGAATCGGAAGAACTAAAAGGAGTTTGCATTAAATTAGATAGGAAAATCGTTGAAATGAAAATATGTTCAATTTTGTTTACGGAGAAAAATTAATGTACACAAAAGGCAACGAGAGGGTACGAAATAAAATAATGAATCAAAGTTGAAATTTGGGGTAGTTGAGGAAGTAGAGAAGCCGTTAAAGGTAATCGAACAAGGTTACGAGAACGAGGGAAGAATTAATGTAGGCAGTAAGGGGGTTATAATAACAGAAATTTTAAAAAAATTGTTAGAGCAAAAAGAAACGGTAGAAGAAAATTTAAAGGAAGTAAGGGGGTATAAAGATTACGATGATTATAGAAACATTGCTTGGTATGAGAAATTAGTTAAAATTTGTAAAGGGGTAGGAAAAGAGTACCGGCAAAGTAGCTCGAGTAAGAGAAAGAAACGAGAAAAATTTAAATGGATTCAATACGGAGAGCAAATTAAGCATTAGTCATCGGAAGTAAGAATTTTATAATTAGTAGAAATAAGTTAGGTTAATTTAATTTAGATTTAGTAAAATAGGATGAGATAAAATAAAGGATTGGATAATGAGAGAAGAAGAAAGGAGAAATATTGAATGGTTTAGGAAGGATGATGATAAGATGGGATTGAGTCGATAAACATAAAGGGGGAATTATTAATGATTATAGGAAGTTATTGGAGGGCCAAAAGAGCCGATATGAAAGTATTATAGAAGTATAGTGGAGGGCTAAAAGAGCCGATATGAAAATATTATATGAAGTTATTGGAGGGCTAAAAGAGCCGATATGAAAATATTATAGAAGTTATTGGAGGGCCAAAAGAGCCGATAGGAAAGTATTATAGAAGTATATTAGAGGCCAAGAGAGCCGATATGAAGAAGTTTAGGTAGGAGATGGGAGGTCAATGTAGGACCGTAAATAAGTATTGGGGGGTATTGAATATTGTAATCGACAAGAGATCAGATAGATTGTTAAAGAAGAGGAAGAGATAGGTAGGGAGGATAATTTGTTAAAAGGAAATTGAACATTAGAAAAGAAGAAGAATCGGTTAATGTAGTTCATGAGGATAGTTTAGATTTAGAATAGAATAAATGTAAATTTGATAAAACTGGATAAAAGTATTAAAGGGAGAGTACTAGGAAAGTAGATCCAGTTAAGAACTTAGTAAGATTTGGAAGGAGTTTGTAAACGAAGGTTTAAAAATTTCAGGGAACGAGTAGAAGGTTTTGATGTTTAAAAAAGTTGTGAATCGAAAGATTGGGAGAGATGGTTAAACATTAGTAATCGGAAGAGGATTTTGATAGTTAGTAGAACTAAGTTGGTATAAGATAGGTAGATTTAGTTTAGATTTAGTAAAATAGGATAAATGTAAATTTGATAAAGCTAAATAAAAGAAGAAAGGGCCAAGTGAGAGCCGAAGTTAGGAAAGAATAGTATAAAGGGGCTAAACGAGCCGGAAGTAAGATGAAATTGTAGAAAGGGCAAGTAAATGCCGAAGTAATAGAATAAAGGGCTAAGTGAGAGCCGAAGTTAGGAAAGAATAGTATAAAGGGGCTAAACGAGCCGGAAGTAAGATGAAATTGTAGAAAGGGCAAGTAAGTGCCGAAGTAATAGAATAAAGGGCTAAGTGAGAGCCGAAGTTAGGAAAGAATAGTATAAAGGGGCTAAACGAGCCGGAAGTAAGATGAAATTGTAGTAAGGGCAAGTAAGTGCCGAAGTAATAGAATAAGGGCCAAGTGAGAGCCGAAGTAAAAAAAGAATAGGGTGAGGGGCTAAACAAGCCGGAAATAAGATGAAGAAGAAGTAGTTATGAGGACAATTAGAATAAGGAAATAGTTTATAGCATAGATGTAGAGGAATAGGTTAATTGAGTTAATTAGGATAGTTTAGATTTAAAAAGTAGGATAAATTTTCATGATAATTAATAAAATAAGTGGGTCAAATTATTATCCAATCAAATTGAGGTGAAAAGGTTCAAAGATAGTTTTGATCAGGTTAAAAAGTAGATGAGTTGCAAAATTGAAAGAAATAATTTAGATGACCAATATTTAGAAAAGATAGTTATTTTTAAACAACTGAGTAGGCAGAAAATTTAATACGAATTTAAAAAGAGGAGGTGAAACACGAAAGGCATATGGGGATGTATGTGAAACATATAAGGAATCATAAAATTTGTAAAAATTTGTTAATAAAACTAAAATTTAAATTAGTAAAGAAAAGCTCTTATTTGCTATGTTATTACACGTCAGTAATTTCTTAAAATTATGTTATAAAATGTTGTTAGTACAATTTCACTTGATTATGAAAATCCAAATGTAGGATGTTCCATTCCATTTGTATTTTAATAATAGGGGGTAATGCAATGTTACGATTGCATAGCTTCCAAATTTGGTCACTTCATGACAAAACGGGGTACATCGAAAGCCTAAAAAAGAGATAAAAAGATCCAAATGTTGTAGTCAAGAGGTAAAATGCTGCGTGTTGAACTGTATTTGCACTGTGGTATGTGAGTTGGCCATTACGCTAACTTCGGAGAATGAAATTGCATCTTGAAGGAAAACCAATAACCTCGGTGAATAAAATTGTATCTTCGGATGGAAGTCTTATGTAACGGTTTGATAATATTTGTCATGTAGCAGTTGTAATAGGTTCATGGAATGCCATTAGAGCCATTTTGAATACAAAATTTCATTTATAAGCTGTCGGAAGCAGTTAGCATTCTAAAAGTTAAATTTCATTCTACGGGTATCACAGATTAAAGTTGGAATTGTTTTGCAGATTGAATAGTAGCGTATACATTTCTTGGTATTTTGCAATGAATCCAAAAGCTAAAAGATTCAAATAATGTCAATATGAGCAAAAGTAAAATTCATCCTACGGAAACCTAAAAAGAAAAATTTATGTAATATAAAAATTGTAATTGGGTCAAGTTATATACCAAAAGAACCGCAGTAATTTGTAGAACGATTTGCTATCCAAGTGAGGATGGTAGATGCAAAATTGAATCTTCTACATTGAAAAATGTGAAACTTTTAACCTGCAGAAATGTCAAAAATTTAGATTTAGTAATAATTTTGTTAATAGGATAAGGATTTAAGTGAGATTAGTATTGTAAGATGAGGAATTAAAACTAAGTGTTACGCAAGTGGTTATGATAGGAAAGTGTGTGAAATAAACATGGAGTGCAAAAGAAAGAATTCGTACTTTGACAGATGATTGTGGAACGACCAGTATAATTAGAATTTTTCTAACAATTTTGTGCGGGACGGTTTAGTAGTCTTTAATTTTCGTGAAAGTTTAAAGAAGATCCGGAAAAAGTTCACCAGCCAATTGGAATCGATTTTTTGTTGGAAAAACCCAGTTATAAAGTAGAAATCCTCAATTTAATAGGCTTCGCGATGCGAAAATACGATCAGTCGACAATTTTCACTTGCCCAGATAGGACGTAAAAATTTCGTTCCTAAAAATTTCAAAATGAACAATAAATTATAAAATAATTTGTCGACATGAAATCTACAATCACTAGTGACGTTATGGATAATCTAAATAAATAAAAGTGTATTGAAGCAAGTGCATCGAAAAAAAAGAAAAAGCAAATAAGAAAAATTTGTATTTACCTGTGAAATGTCAAGGAAGAATTACAACGAGCTCACGTGTTTTTGGTACCACTGTACGCGAAGTCGAGTCATAGACCTATGCATGCAACAGCTGATATTGCACAAGTTAGTTGGTATAATATTTGAACAATTATGTATTGCACCGTTGTTTATTATAATTAGTTTTAAGTAATTTTAGTTTATTCACGCACTTGATAATTTAGTTTTAAATAATTACACCATTCAACACTACACCTAACATTTAAGTGACGATTATCGTTGTAGTTTGACCTACTTTACAATAGAACCCAGAATTACCAATAGATGTCTTTCTTTTGATTATTAACGATTCAAATATAAAATTTACAATAAGAAGGATCACCATCGAGGATACAAGTTTAGTAAAGTTATTCGTAGCCATCAGAGTAAGTACGGTTCAACACACATAAATAAGTTGAAAATAATAAAGGCTCGATTCAATTAAAACATTATTTAAAAATATTTAATAATTTAATTTCATAAGAAATAAATTGAAATCATTACAATATATATCCTCTTGGTAATTGTGAGAAAATATATGATAATTTTATGACCATCATCATTTGCATTCAATGCTTCCAAGTCGATTTCGTGCTTACATACTGAGATAGCTGTTAATATTAAGTTTACGTCCGAGACATGGAATTTTGTTAGACTACTCCTACAACTAATATTTGTTCACGTTAATGGAAGTGAATTTACCGGACAATTTAAACTCCATGAAACAGATACCTTTCAACATATTACATTTACTTTCATTTTTAATCTGTAAATCATTAAGGACTAGTAAACCTAACCTTTAAATGTTACGGATATTATATTGCAGATTCCAGAAGCAAATTGCATTAAGTATTCGAACGACGTGTGATACAATTTAGGGTAATTAAAATTTCCATTTAAGGGAATATAAATAATAGCAGTCGTATTTCAAATTTTCATTCCCTACCGACACTTCGTATGCGTTGGCTCCTTAGTAGCTCGCTTGATAAAATCAGCAGCATATCACGTTGCCTGTCGACTTCTTAAGATTTTATAACTTTATTAAACACGATATAACACTCCTTAAAATTATTTATTACACAAAATCGATTTGTTCGCTTTATTTAAATAAGGAGGCTGTAAGTTTTCTGGCAGCATGTAATCGAAAATTATTAGTAATAAAAATTTTCAAAAACCTCCTGGAATGCCCAATTCCAGAATGGAGTTTTAAATAAAATGGTAATAAATTTTCTGTAATAAATGTGATCAAAATTGATTCCCATTGCAAACCTATTCATTAGATTTTTGTTACAGTGACTAAATAAATCCTGTAAACTTTTCTATTAATATTTATTGCCATTTTATTACACTTATAATGGATCGTTTAAGAATTTCAAGTTTTATAATTAAAGATATAATTACATGTACCAAACATATACTTAATAGTAAACATTCCAAATCGTCTTGGATCGAAAAAATTTTCAGTTATAATTATTTTATTTTCATGCATGTCAAATATACATTTATTTAATTGTAAATTTACCTCTTATGGCAGCTATTAAATATGTAGTAAATTTTTAATACCTAACTTATCGTGATTAAAATATTTTGTAATGTGAAAGCTTTGTTCTATTACGTGCACCTATAATTTATTTTATAACCGATAATTCAGTCGAATTTAAATAAACCAATTACTTTCAAAAAATTTTATATTGAATAACACCCAAATACACGCAAGGTTGATATTGATAGATAACCTGTGTGTCGCTATACAATTTATCTTTGAACACTTTGTGACGTGAATAGAGCTACGAAATGATTGTATTAACACGTCATATAAAATAATATAACACCATTATACTTGTCGACATAAACATATTTGCATTTACATTTAAAAGAAAATAAAACATCATTAAAATTATTGAAGATTTACCGTAATTTTACATACTCATTAGGCTTTGTGTGCATGTAATTCTACAATATTATACTTTCTAACCAAAAGTTTAGAACAATGTACCGCTAATTGCTATTATTAGAAGAATTATATTTTCAATGACAAGTTTTAAATAACTCTATTGCAGTTAGCTAGATACCGTATGCAAAAATAAAAATTCTTCTCAAGTCGAGTTTGGTGGGAAAACCATAGGAACATATTATAAAATAAAAACTATATTTTTCAAATAAAAATAAATATTTTTTTAATTCTCGTTTTTATTGCTGTGCATTCATCGTGAAAGGCGACTGCAAAATTTGTATCTGTACGTTTGATAAAAAGATTGATGGAGAGTATATTCAATCACGTAGACGGTAATGTCAATCTGGTCGGTGAAGCTTGAAGAATAGAAGATGAATATAATGGCAAAATGTAGTTCGAATGCCTTCGCATGCAAATGAAGTAAAATGAAGGGTAATTCTTGTTCCTTTTTTAAGAAATACTATGTTACACTATAATTCAATTCTTTCATACAAGGTTACAATTTAAAAGCTTTTTAAAACGAGTTAAGCAGTAATTCAGGATGACAGTTATTTGCAATATATAACAATAATAATAAAAGATTATTTAAGATAAAAATCAAAAATAACTGTTAATTAGTTTTAAATAAAAGGTAAAATTTACCGGCAATACATTTAAAATCATGAATGGTGTCGTAATTTTGAAATTCAACATTTTTGCACTAAATTGTCGTGAATTACATGATATAAATTAATGGCGGATTAACGACTGATTATATATCTACTACCTCTCGTTGCTGATTGAACATGGTTATCAAATTTATTTCCTTCTTTTAAACTCAAGAACATAATCGAAAACATTTTTCACTAGGAATTAGTGCTAAAATGTGGAATCTGTTGTAAATTTCAAATAACGAGGCTTAGCAATGTGTAAACTTCTGGAACCCAATAAACATAATTTTGCAACAACTGTTTCCTAACTTACTTTATACTAAACTGCATTGTAACCAATGTAATACAGCATTCATAAGCTTTTTAGAATTCTAGTTGGTAGTCAATAAAAAATTTGGAGGTCAATGTTCCTAAGAAACAGTCAAAATAAATTCGACATAACGAAAGATGTAATTTGGAATTATTCTGCACCGCCAGTGACTAATACAAATTCTTTAGCATTTAAGGACCACTAAATTGCTAAGTTTGGACTGGTTTTCTGAAAGCTTTACAATTTTAAAACTTTGCTTACTTTAAATTATTTTAAAGAGTAAAACATTTCCAAAATTGAGAAAAATTAAATCAATCGATGAAAATTTTTAATTATAATTATACATTCACCGAGAGTAGGTATTATTAATCTTGGTCACGGTACTTTGATTATCAAACACCACGAGATACAATTAAACGATTAAATATTAAATTTAAATACCGTTGTCAGAAAAATATCGATAATGCAATTCCATGAACGAATAACAAAAGCAGTTTTATTGTACGACCATTATTAAACAGCAACTAATTATTATTAAATGAAAAAACCGATTCGGAAAGTTTGGACCACTTAAATTAATCAAAAACTACTACCAGCGATGATTAAGCAAAATCTTTGTCTCGAAAAACAATATTAAAATAAATAACTTCATATTATGACCTACTACCTAATTCAGCTGAAGAAATAATGTCCCAGGTTGAAAATTTGAAATAAACGGTTTACCCTATACATATATTTAAAAGAGTTTTTTCTACAAAATATCAGATATTACTATTTAAGTAATGGGTATTTATTAAAGCACACCCACAACACTTTTAAATAATATATTCTTAAAAAATAAAATAGTTTTCCTATTTTGGGAAAAACCTTTTTTTACAATAAAAGAAATATGTCAAAGCGTTATAACAGATATGAAATATATTTTAGAAATAAATTTTAATAATAGACAAGTTAAATAATTTATTATAAATTAATAAGATTTGGTGAAATTTTGTAAAAATTCAAAAATTGGTTTATTGACATTTTGTTACAAATTATTTTCAAAACTAACTTTATAATTTTTTTAATTAAGAGGTTTATCTAATGATAATCATAAACTTGAAATATTTATAGTATCAATACAATTGGCCAAAAATTTAGAAAATGTAAAGAAAGTGAAAAACCCCTCATCCATCGGGATAAACTAATTAAATTACATGTTAGTAGCTGTTGCTACATAATTAACATAAACAAGAAACTAAACGTGAAATACTAACCATGGCCCAAATAATTCAGTAGCAACTGGAAGTAAAATCTATGGACAAGTAATTTCTCCTCTCGATTTTTACCACGATTATCGGGAAGATAAGGCACTCAACTAAGTAACAAATTTTGTACTAAATTGGAAATAAATGGCTTTATTATTGTAATTCTTAGTTTGTATTGGTGTAAAATCAATTTATTGAGTTTTACAATATATTATGTAGTAGCCCCAATCTATTCATAGTTTTTTTGACCACAAGAGACATTTTTAAAACTCCTTAGGTTTTCCTATGTAAAATTATGCAATTAAAAGTAATATACAGCTCTTCTTTTTTGGGAGCCATGCATTTATTATGTAGTGCGCAAGAAATCAACTGGGCTGAAGCCAAAGTAACTTTACTATCGAGTTTAATTAATAGGGTGGTTTTCCGCTACTTTATGCTATAGAGTTGATATAATAGGTACTTATGAGTATTGTTCCTAATTAACTCGACCACACAACAATGGCTATACTCTGCCAAATAAATACCCATATATATTCGTTAAACTTTTATGGTTACTTAATTTTTCCCTGCTCAAATCAACTTCTACAACTTCATTTTTTTTTAGAATAATTCTAAAATTGTACATAACCAAGTTTATTTAATCTTTAAGTTGACTATTGTAATTATTCTTCATTCTTCCCTTTAATCTAACTTAAATATACAGAGTCTCTATTAAATTTCAATTAATCGGTTCTGTAACTTCTGTAAACAAAATTGACAAGTTTTAAGAGACTTAATTTTGGATCTCCAAAACTATCCAAAATTTAAAATTTACGTATTACAGTAACTCGGGTAAAAGGTATATCTTTGTCAATAAGCCACTTATATTCTACTTTTCATAAAGAACTATCGACTTTTACACTTTTTTTTCGAAAACTACCGATTTTTTGGCCATCAGCAAAACCAACCATTATCAAGCTTCTTCATTACTAAACGCGGCAATTCCAGCACAAAATATTTTACAAATTAATTCCACTATTGGAAAAATAATAATCATGAATATAATTCATTGCATTGCAAAACAGAAATTAGCTTCGGAAAATAAATTGCCAAATTAATGTCTAAAAGAAGCTTAAGTTAATAAAAGCCTAGGATAACATTTTATTGTAAAGTTATGAGTGAGAAAATTGTTAATGATCGAAATATCTAATAAAAAGGAGAAACATATAATTAAATGTTTCTAACTAATAAAATGAAATAAAAAAATCAGTCTATAAATTTTTAAATTAAAAATAAAATTATATTATCACATTAAAAATTCAAACACTTAAAAATATTCAAACCTACGCATATAACACTTAAGTATATCCATAATTTTGAATAACAAATTTTATATTATAATGACGATGTCATTTCTTTCAAATAATTTTAAGACACATCCTACAGTGATATGTGAAAATATTATCATTAACAACTTTAATGAAGTTCATAAATTACTGAAATTTATTTATATTTTAACTTGAGTACTCAACAGAATGACATGTTAACTATCAACTTTTCAATAAGCAACAAGCGTTTGCAAAAAATTAAGTCAGAAACTAAACAAAGCATGGGTACTACATAAATCAAAATGCTTTGACGGTGACCCCCTAACCTTATGATGTCTTTTCTTAAAAATAAAGAGGATACAGATAACTTGTAGGCATTCAAATATCTGAGAAACACATTAACAAAATGAATTGATGTAAACTTCCTACACTTTCCATGTTTTGAGGTATAAAAGGAGTATTAAGACACAAATAATATCTCGACGATTACATCTTAATTTACAGTAACTTTATAGCAAACGAGAGATTAATTTTAAATTGGATAGTATAATTTATCTAGAAAATTTTAAATATAAGCATTGGAAATGTATCTTGACGAATCGATAAAAAGCGTTATTGATTTCCTTTTCCTATTCAAGAATCCATTATAATATTCTTATTAAACGCACAAATTAGGTTTTTCTTCGAGGATGTGAAGAAATCAAGTGAATTTTATGTTATATGTATGATGTGTGGAATTTGAGAGCAATTAAAAAAAATACATAATCTTGGTAGCGGTCTATTTCAGAATGAGGTAATTTACTCTTCATGTGATTGATTAAATCCATTTAGATATTTAAGATGCAGTTTTACATTATGTGGTTGAAATAAGTTGTCTATTCCTTATAAATAACCAACTTGTAAGATATCAGGAAGTTATAAGACGTTGAATCGATCTATCTAAATGTAAAAACATCGTACGGTTTATAATAAATGCAATTTAAACGTGTTTATAATGTAAGTAATATATCTCGAGATTTTAAATATTTGAAATCGGAAAAAATTACGCAGTTAGTATGTACTATGCATATAATTAAAAGATTCAAAACGTGCAGTAACCAGAAGAAAAACTATTGCACTCGTATGAGATTGTTACCAAACAACAAGAAAACATACATAGTACACTTATATGACTGCATTTATGATGGAAATACTTGTAATTAGTGCAGTGCAACAACCTCAGAGCAGTTTTTTAGCATAAAATAAGCCTTTTGAACTTGTGCTTCAAAAGCTATGGCTGAATTATTTAAAACATTTAAAGTTTGCTTGCCACTCACACATTTATAATAATCAACTAATAATGAAGTTGTGTGGTTTTGCTGCTTTCTAGCGCAGCATTGAAAATTTTTTTAAATATGAAACACATTTCAATGGGAACAAGAGTATGACGGCATGACGGAAATAAACAGAAGTTTAATTCTATAATTTGAAGTTCTGAAACTTCGCAGTCTGAATATTGAGATCCCAAGTGCAATATATGTGGAATCGTATAATAGAGAGAAAATGTTCTACGTGTCTAAACTAAAATGTTGAAATATGAAAAGGAAGAAAAAATCGATTACACGGTAAGCGTCTAGATAAAATGAAGATATTAATAACTAAAATTTTATATTATACTATGAATATTTCGTACTAATCGACGTATCATGTAAAAACTTCTTCTTTCAATGTTTGCTACGTTTTATCCGCAGGTGGTCTTGGATTTTTCTAATCCTTCTACTTACAAGGCTTATGGGCGATAACACCTGTCAATATAACCACCATAGAATTAATATATCGCAGATAGATAAAGTAAAAAAGAACTTGAGTTATAATAATGAGACCACTTCTATTGATACGCCATACGTTATAGTTGCAGTTAAGACAATGTTAAGTACATAGAAAACGGTGTAAAATATATTAAAAAACGGTTACATACATACATGCAAAGACGGACTTCTCTGCCATCAAATTAGTAACAAAATCATGACAAATAAAGAAATAAGTAAAGCATTCCATAAGAAAGACAACCTACACAGCAGGTGCAATCGTTTATCTAAACAGCGAATAAATAAAAAGAAATTCACGTTTCAGTATTATGTATTTTGTTATAACTACATGCTCTCCATCATTTCCATATGATTAACATTTTACAACATACATATTTTTGAACCCAATATATTTACTTCGAAAGTATCGTGTTTAAAATATTTTTTCGCAAAAAAAACGAAAACGTGGGATTTTTGTTTATTTTTAAACATTTAAGTAAATGTAATATTAAAAATATATCATCACTCATAAGAAATAGCGAAAAAATATTGTGGAAGCAAAGAAATATGTTGGTTTAACTCATAGCTAGACGAATGCATGGTAATGTTAGTTATTTTTATTTCTAGAAAGTTGTTAATGCCAATTTGTTGTGGATATTCACACTTGCAGAGACTTTTACAGTACATGGTACTTAGACAGATCAATTAAAATTGTAATCAACAAATATTTATACTGGAAATCATGAAAGTTAATCACTTTTAGAAATATTACAAAAAAAAGGTAATAGATTAGCTTATTGTATTATGCACATACCATTTTGTTTAAAAGTATTAATCATTAATACAAACGTTAAGTCGAGTCATTATTTATAACTTGTGAATATATGATTGGCACAAAAACATTAACTGTTACTGTACAATAATATAATAAGGCACAAATATACGAAATATTTTCATACAGAGTATTTCAATGTTTAGGGTTCGCATCTCAGATCCGAGGATAGTATATTTTCATTATGTTAAAATTATGAAAATGTAACTTACTGTTCGTTTATTCCGTTTGACCACTCCAAACCGTTACAACCCTCGGAAGTATCACTATTGTTTAAAGAATGATGAGAACACAATGGCGTAGCATTATTTAATTCACTAGTATCGTTTTTATTCTCATACTGTTCGTCGGTTGGCGTTTGTTCCAAATTTGTGTGAACGTCCGTATTTTCATAATTTCCTACAAACGGGTTCCTTGTTGCTCTCTTACCGATTGGAATATTTTCGTATTTGTTACTTTCTAAAGCAGCGGCTCTTTGTTTGGCATAGAGTTGTCGATAGTACTTTTCTTGATCGCCATACATCCAACATACCTTCCACCATTGTTTGCACATAAGAACATTAGCCGCAGAACTTGTATTTTCACGCTTAATTACGTTGTGCGACATTTTGCACTATCGTGGTTAACCAGTAGCACTTTCTTTTATAATTCGGAACAAACCTAATAATGAAGAAAACACATTAAACAAAAAAAGATTTAAATAAAATAACCGATTGATTATTTAATCACGCAGTCGGCAACAGGTGCTTTAAACGTTCTTAACAGTGGCCGTAAAACTGTCAACCGTTATTTATATTTAGCATATAAGAATGTATTAGGTGAACTTTGTTAACCTGCAAAAATTAATAAAATATTTGTTTTTTCATTGTTATAAAACCGCTTTTCGCATTGGGGCATAAATCATGCATTTTATATATTACAACATATAAGTACGAAGTAAGTAAAAAGTAAAAGCGCTAGAGTATTTTTCAGTAATAATTATTGATAAAACTTCAAACATCAAAGCTTTTTATTTATAAATTATTTATTGCCATAGTTGCTATTTTCTCAAGTTCGTGTAAAATTTATAAGCTTCCATGTGACTTGGGACGTGATCTGAGTTTGCAAAATAAATTTGCATAAAAAATAAAATTTAAATAAGATAAAAGTAACATCATCATTAATCCAAAAAAAAAGTTGAATATTATCGGTTATCACTTTTAATAGTTATCCAGTAAACTTTAAATTATTTGAACGTGGATTGTTTGTTCGCTGTGATTTCTATCTTTTTATTTTAGTTTTCCTTATCATAAACATGCATGTTTTTCTGCTGTCAATTAAATTTTCTCTTACAATATTTATTAATTGGAATTCCTTACTTACTATTACTTACAAAAATATATTGTACGATTAATTGGTATTTCCATCATAATAATAAACCTAGATATACATAATATGAAAAAAATAGTACAATAGATTTGTATAGGCCGTTTTTTAATTGCATGTAAAATCACTTAATTGTTTGTTGCTTCATCTACTAACAACTTTAATTAATCCTGAATTGTTTAATTGATCATTAATGCTAATACAATTGAATTTAATTAAAATATATTTTTATTCCTGGTTGCAATGTTTCTTTTGATACATCTACCAAAGTAGCGAGGAAACGAGGACACCATTAACTTGTCTATAATTATTATGAAAACATAGATACATGAATAACTATATATTGCAAATTATTCAAAATGTAAATTTTTTGCATGTAAATGCATTTGTACAACCTGACACGACTATTAACCCGTTAATGAGTAATGCTTAATCGAATACATTGAAATGAATGTACCCATGTATTACAATACTGTAAATAAATTGCTGTATTGCTATTATGACAAAGAGTCATAATTCGTTAATAAAATAATCCAAACAAAAATGAACTTTGAGATATTAAAATAAATTAAAAAAAAATGTTTTTTGACAAGTGGAACTTACTGTTTTATAAAAATCGTAACAATTATTACTGGTGGGCGTTCAGCCATATGGTTACTTTAAATTAGAATGCAAAAGTGTATTAATAAAAGTAACGTTAGAAAGTTTTGATCTCTGTTGCTTGATTTATTGTACTAAATTACTGATTAATGATCAATGAACTTTAAAAATATTAAAGTCACCGAAGGTTGAAATATTAAATTCTTATTTATAGTGTAGGCTATTCTCAAGGAGTCATATTAACCACCTATCGAGGTGAGATTTGCCTGGGGTGGATTTGTTCTATAGTCAAGAAAGTTGCTATATAGCAAGAATTGAACTTAACACTTGTGGCGAATCTCACCCCAAGTTTTCTAGTGCCATCTTCATCATTGTAACTACATATATGCTATATTTTACAATTTGTAAGTCTCAAGTTGTTGAAGAGATCTGGCGAAGAAACTTTGTCTGAACACAGGATAGTGAAAACTGGGAACGGAGAGAAACAATAAAAATTTTATTAAAATTAACAAGACATTAAGTCCTTAAAACGTGCTGTTCAATATACTTTTTAAATTTTAAACTTGGGTGCTTTAATATAGGTACATACATAAAATGGGGGAGAAGATCGTTAAAAACTGTAGCAAAACAAAAAGCAATTTTAAGTCTCGAAAACAATACACGTAGGTGTTTATTATAATTACTTTTTTAAAATTAATTAATACATCAATAACGTGTAAATGTAGTTATTTGGAAAACCAACATTTTAATATTAGTTCAGCAAGCACAATGGAATTTAATCAGTGCTATTGAAAAAGGAATAACTTGACAACTTTCTGATACCATACCAGACATGGAAAGCCAAACGTATCTGGAGATTTATGATGAAGTTAGAAAAGCATAGGAAAAACTACGATCTATAAGTAAAGTTCTGCAAAATGGACTTGTTGAGCTCGTCAGTACAAATTCCAAGACAATTGCAGTGAGAATATACGTCAACTGTAATACGAGAATAAAAGTTATTTAGAAATTGATACAGATACGGATGCTGGTACAATAAATAAATCTTGTTATGGTCTATGCTTTGTATGTAAGAAATTAGCCGGATAGTGCAGAAGCCTATGTTTGCAAACCGATTGCTGATGCTATGACATACTTTCACTTTCAATTATCAAGATGAACAACACGAAATTTAAAAAGTATATTGTAACGAATTTAAACCGTGACTTTCTATCCGACAGTCAATATAATGATTCTCCTGAAATAACAATTACTATTAGAATTTTAATTGTGCTCATCAAAAAATAAGCCGGATCAATAAATTTATTAAAGTGTAGGTAGCTATAGATTCAAACAAAATTAATTACCATAAGACTTACTAATAAGGAATCAAAGTATTAAGCCTTGAATATGAAAACTTAATTGCTCGCGTAGTAAATAAAAAATTAATAAAACTAAAGTAACGAAACCTATACAGAAGCCTCGATAAGTGCATAATTATCTTGAAATATTTTCTGAGAAATTTTTTAGTTGGCGTGTTTTTAAACCCGACTGGATTTTTTAAATTACAGCAGAACCCTAAAATTAAATTAAAATTTGGATGAACTCTACACCAGAAAGGCGAAGACGGTAGGTATACTACACAGTGTGCTACAAAAAATATTTTTTATCTCGGCTATAATTGAAATTGAATCCGCTCGAGCCGAAAACGCGGTACATTCTGTTTTAATAAAATATAAGAAATGTGTTGCAAGACAACTTCCGCTATTATTATAGTATTTTAAATAAAAATTGCCCAATAGACAACGTTACAGTTACACGATGTTTCGCAAATATTAACAAATTAACAGTTTAAAAAACCCAAATTCATTTTTGATTACTATGAAGGTTCAGGCGTTAAAAATATTTTCACATTCTTTTCTTATGAATCTTGGATGGTTTTGCACCACAGGAATGCTTTAAAGGTTTGGTATGACAGAGAATAATGTTTTGGTCGAAAACCTCACCTTTATTGATAAAGATTGATAGAGTGATTATTAGTAATAAAATGTCGGTCTATTCAAATTTCTGACGATTAGGAACATTTATTTGAAGAAAACGAAGCATCGCTTGATACCGATTGTAAAAGAGAACACAGAAATTTGAAATTAACCGGGCTCGTTTTATTTTTTTACAACTGCAATAAACATTAATTTTACAAAATATAGTGTTTCATCGACTATTAGAATGTAATTGTATAACATAAAGTCATAAAAATAAGATTAAACATAGAACTAAAAGAGGTAATTAACAAGAATAAGATAATTGATGGCAATAAAACAAAATATAAAATTTTAGTTTTACAACAAATCCGATGTAATTTATGCACTATGTAGTATCCAACCTTTATAATAGCTCTTCCGGTTAGAAATAATCCGACCATGTCATAATGTGGTGAAGAAGAAAAAGTATATCCATTGTAAGTTATAAGCAATAATACTTAATTATTTATTTAAAAGTAAAACAAAAGGAGCAATAAAATGAAAGATTCAAAAAATGTTGTTACAATAACGAGACAATTTCAATTGCACAATCTCAATTACTTAGTTGAACGACAAATGAATTGTAATTTATTCCACTTCGACGATATTTGTAATTCAACGACATTTTAGAAGACCGGCAAGCGAACTTAGCAATGTCCTAACGTAGCAAATTATGATGTCAAAATGAGAATCACGGCGTTGGTAATGTGCCGTAAAACTGGTAGAATTGGATATTTAATTCATTTCTTCTTGTAAATCGCACAACGTTTCAGTTTTTCCCAATGCTTAGAATTTTATGGTTATCAGTTAAATTCCAGCACTATTGAATTTTAAATTTGTTGAGCATACGCAGTACATCATCGACTATAATTTGATTCAACGTTATTGTTGTCTACTTTTAAGCTTTCCGTTGCAAATAAATGCAATTTCCAATTGCTACAAATATGATTCATATACATATAATATAATCGCAAAATAATTAAGTTCTGTAGAAAATTATTTACATTATAATAAAATTTATTAAATAATCGTTCATTGTTTTCATGCCATGCACCTAACGATTAAAATTATTAATATCAAAATTTATTATTGCAATTTTACGCATATTATAAATAATTTCGTTTAAAAGCTAATAACATTCAACTGGACGTTGTAAATGTTTATTTTTTTTTCAGATATTGCAAAAAAAACTTGTACGATAAATTTTAATCGTTTATAATATTTGACTACATCATAAGTTTCACCATAAATTTGGTTATTGAATTTTGAAGGAATTTTAAAAACTTTGAAACATCGGAAACCACATGCCGCGATTAAAGCACCTGTTACGTGAAACCACGCTCCGTTTAAAAACCCACACTCACAATTCACTTCACTAGGTGAGAACAAAATTGTATTAATCCCAAAAAGTAAAACTTGCTAAACTAATAAATCACAAACATAATCGATACAGTTCATCTTCCCGTAATAGATTAATCCAATGGGTGTAAAAATTGATTATAAAAAACAAGTCGCGAGTTAACGTTCAAAAATTCGACGAAGCATCAAAGTTTAAAACTCTGCAATACCTCGGCTAAGACTGTGGTTAAACCGTAGACTAGTTTGTTTCTTGTGCTTGAGTACCCTCACCGCTCGATTCAACTACTTGGCTACCGCCTTTATCTACTGTTCAAATCTCCACGTTGGTGTTACCATTTGAATTCGATGATACAATGTGACAGATTTGACGTTAATTTTACTATGAGTTTTAAAACCACAATGTAAAAGTAACGGAATTAAACGCGTATTATTTTATCTACACAAAAGTTTGCGATTTATTAAGATCGTAGTTCAGATAATTAAAGCACTAGTGCAATAATTATTATCGACACCGTATAATTTTAAATTGAAACAAAAAGTTATTTTTCGCGATTGTCGGAAATATCAATTTTGAAGGCAATTTTTCTTTTGTTGACTGGTATGACTATACCATGAAGTATATATACCAATATTGTTAAATATATTTGTATATTGTTATATATGTAGGTACATAATAATATTATACAACACACAGATATACAGATAATTCATTATATTACTTGAATGCAATTTTTTCTTTATATTTTCAATTTTTCTCTTAGGTTTAGTTTTTGTATATTATCGTTTACTGTTTTTATTATTATTTTCTTTCAATATCTTTTAGTTAGGCCAAATCTGTACATATTATTATTGTACAAGTAAAAAACTAGAGAACGTGTACCCACTAGTGAATTTACTAAATAAACCTCAAATAGTGAAAATATACAATTCGATCAGTACTGAGCAGTACAATTATTTGAGAGTGGAAATATAGCAGTACCTTCAGCACAAGTGAATAAAGAAAGTAGAATAACAAAACTTCGAGTTTCCTTAGTGAATGTGTATTCTACTATCTTGTGCACATTTCTACAGTATTTTCAATAAATAATGTCAGTCATTAGGACCACCAAATGTGTCAGTCACTAAGAATTGTCTACAATTGCGTAGACTGTTACATATACCTATGGAGAGGAACCTACGTTCCTACCTGCTACAAATACTTTACATTTAATGGCACTAACTAAAATTTAAACGAAAAATAATTCAATTGCTAATTTAACTTCATTATCATTACAATTTGATATTTGAAACACTTTATGGGAGTTGATAATAGCCATTTTATATTTTTTAAAATTATTTTTTTGTGAAAATCGATAATCTTTGATATCCATTCGGATACATTTGGTTTCGAAGTAAAACAGAGTCTTCGTTTCAGCTGTGGAACTCCCATACAGTGTGAGGTTAATGTGAAGGTTCCTATATCATATATTAACATATTGTATATTTTATATCTTCCTTAATGCATGTAGATGCAGTTCGTTTCTTTGTTGTGACGTATCAAATATTAATTACGTGTGTATAGAATTACATAGTCTATGTAGACCATATCTCTTCAATTTATTATATTTTTTAGAGAAATAAAATCAAAATAGTTCTGAAAAGGCTACCTTATAAGAAGTATGCAAAATGAAAAGCAGAACAAGATGAAAGCTTACCATTTGAAATAGCTCAAAGAATTTTAATGCACATATCAGTGGAAACCATCAATTATCTTGTTTTTATTATACCAAACGGAGGTATATTTTGAATGATAAATTTTTTTGAAAAATGAAATGCATAATTTGTTTGAAAATTATCAACTGCTCATTCAAAAATTAGATTTTTGATATAGATTTTATTACTACAATAGAATTTTAAAAGATAATTAATTATTACAATATATCAAACGAAATATACTTAGAAAATATGACATTATATTATCATAATATTCACTACTTAGATGATGAATATAAAATTGTCTTGTCTTGTCTGCTATTTCAATACAAGTGCATAAGAATATAATTACAATAATACGTAGACAGCACAAGATCATTTTATATTATAAATGCTACTACATATTAGTACTTAGGCATATTACAGTTTTTTTATTTCAAATATTAACCTGCACAATAATATAGTAGTTTTAGAAGAGCATTTTAACAAATTACATAATATTTTTAATTAAACAGAATTAAAATTGATTTTTTTAAACAGTTTTGAAAACTATGATGTGAAAAGAGAAAATAAACGTCTATTACGTATCGAACAAGATACAACAGAATAGATTCCTAAAAACAATGAAATCGGCTGTTGGTTTTTTGAATAAGCATAGTATGAATAAAATTTGAAATATTTTTTAAGGGATTTCTTTTATGCGGTTCTCTATCCCCCGCCCAAAAACAGATTTGACATTATTATTATTTTTTTAAATTTAGTTTATCTTTCGCGATTCAACTGGAAGTTTATGCAAATTATAATAGAAATTTTTGATGTACCTACTGAAAATAAACACACAATAAAAACCATCGTATTATCAAGCAAAAATTTAATTAAAGTGATTATGATAAATACTTAAACTTTGTACAATTGATAGAAGAATATAAAAATTATATTGACAAAGGAGGTCGTTAAATAGTCTGACAAATTAAGATTACATAAATTATTATATTTAGGTGCTTTTTAATTACTAGGAAATTTCAAACAAAATCATTATCAAAGCAAACAAAATTTGTAATCTGATTTTCAAAACCTACACATTTTAATTGTTTATTTGAATCGGTATTGATTTACATACGTGCATATAATTTATGTATGAAGATACAAGAACAAATTAATTTCGAAAGATATTAAATCATTTAAGAGCCAATTAAAATTTTATATTTTTAACTAATTAAGTTTTTACTTTTAACTTTATGATTGGACTTAATTAACAACGAGGTACTAAGTAATTAATATTTAAATTAAAATAATAATAAATTTTAATGATTTCATTGGAATAAACTAACATTGAACTAAAAAATATGGTATAGAACTAGTAGATAATAGACAATGGAGTAAACAAAGTCTTATATCATATTTCAGTATTTTTGACTTAAATATTTACAGAAAAATTCCCATTAAAGAAAATTGCTTTTATGAATAGAAATTAAGATGCTTAAAATTGCTATCTTAGATGTAATATTTACAACTAAATAATTTATTAAATTTTTAATTAATTTATTAAAATATTTGAAGTACATTTTGTGCTCAAATTAAAACTAATTAATTAAATATATGGTTGTTTATTTGCATGGTTTGAATTTAAAAATTTTTTAACAGTTCTATTGAAACTATGTTTTTAATTAGTAGGCAATTTAAAATTCTTAGCTGTGTAAAGTAAATTAAAAATATA
Organism: Lycocerus yunnanus; assembly: GCA_036346125.1. Classification (NCBI taxonomy): domain Eukaryota; kingdom Metazoa; phylum Arthropoda; class Insecta; order Coleoptera; family Cantharidae; genus Lycocerus; species Lycocerus yunnanus. The sequence continues at coordinate 2,308,245 of JARFIX010000022.1, read as the reverse complement.
AAAAAATTCAAAAATTATATAGTAGACCACCACAGTGATACTTAATTATCGCAAAACCTCCCAATCTGTGATCAAAATAAGAAGATATTAAAACGATTTGTTTTTAATTAAAATTATTTAATTAACCAAGTACCGGTTCAAATACTTTAGTGTTCAATAATTTTAATATTTGCTAAAAATAGTAATTATTTCAGAAATTAGTAAACATATACCACTTAAATATTTGTTATTTTTGTAATAATTTGTTTATTTAAAGAGAGTAAAAATGATAAAAAGCGCCATTTTATTCGGTTTTCATGTAGAATACATTTTTTTCAATTGCACAACTATGTAAAAAATATTAAAACCACATCCAACAGGATTACGAGAAAAAAATAAAGAATTTAACTTTGTAGCAAAATTACAATTTACATGAAATCAAATACTATTGACTTCAGCTTTAAGGAACTGATTTTACTAATTTAGGGTTAGTTTAGGTATTTAATTAAAAAACTTTATTTAAACGGGTTCCTAAGGTGGAGTAACATATCAGACGCCCCCTTTGGTTGCGTTTGACGTTTTTTATTTATTTTTAGAACTAGCAAAATCAAGGAAATGAATTTGAGAAGAATATAATGGTGCATTGCTCGCTTCACATTCGAATAAAGAATCTGCAGCTCGACGAGATAAAAAAAAGTAAGGTTATAATTCCACAGGTATTAGAAAAACCTAAATTTTTTTTTTTTTAAAAAACGAATTTTTGTTCATTCTTTAACATTATTATACTCTTGAAATAAAAGAATCCAGTTTAAATAACGCCATAGTTTCAATAAATTATAATCAAGCAGTTCAATTCTTGATCAAACGTGAACATACATATCCTGTTCTATGACAGATTCACCAGTTGATTTTCAAAGAAAAGTTATCCATATTAGGAAATATAGTTGAAACTAAGTAGTTGATAACGAGTTTTTCTACCTACTTAATTTAGATTATTTTTATTTTTAAACAACTACTGCATTCGAACTTAATTATTTAATATCTTTTGAGTATACAATGTTGCTTTAATTAAGAGCTTTAAAAATATTTATTAACGGTTTCAAATGTGCAAAAACGAAACATGAGTGATATATTTTAAATTCAAATGAAAAAATTTTTATCGCGACAAACATGCTGTAAAACTAATTCTAATACATCTAAATTAATTATTAGATTTTTAAGAAGATTTATAGAACATCTTTTAATCATTCGTGTCCTCTTCTAGTTAGCAAGTAATAAAATAGTAATTCTAAAATGTTAAGTGTCCAATGCATCATCCATACATTTTTCCTGACTCCATATCTCATAAATTAATAAGTTTAACAATTAGAATTTATTATTTTCTGATAACGAGCCATATTATTATTTAAAAGATCGAGTACTAAATATAGAAGTCCTATATATTATTATTGTGTATTATTGCACCGTAAATGCTATACTGCAGTTCTGTGACACTCGGACCCCACATAATGTTATATAAATTATTATATCTTGACTACTATTTATTTGTAATTCTAAAATGGATTTATAATCGATTAGAATTTATCAATAAAGCAAACCTACAACTTTTGTTTGATATTCAATTATAAAAGTTTGAAAATCATATCGTACTCGAACAATAAATCATTATAAAGCATTCTTCCTTGCCACCGTATCAAAAAATCAAGCTTTTAAATATCAAATTATACGAATAACTATTTCAACATCATGTTGAGACGCAGAGCAATTTGACGAATTTTTCTATTGGTTTTTAAGCGACTTACAAAAATATGATTAATAGTTTTATAATTGATATTCAATATGCTAGTCATGATAATCAAAGGGATGAGAACTTGGATGATTTCATTTATCTGCTCTCTAAATCAACTATTTACATTTTAATATATCTACGGTACCATAAGTATTTGAAAATTTGTTCAATTCATGCCTACTCATTGTTTTTTATAAACCTTACTATAATAAAATAATAATGATGTACTATTATAAATTAATAATAAATGTGAACGTCTTAGAATTTCATCCGATAGTAATACTGACATTTTTGTGAAGACCAAACGGTCATAGTAGCCGAACCCATCAACTGGAGCAATGGGATGATAGAAAGTCAATATGTTTTTGAAGTATTGCCGGGTGTTTGGAAAATTAATTACATTGTGCGTAATTGTTAAAATAAACACCACCAGAACCACATAATAATATAGAAAAGAAATAAATTAGTGTACACGAATAATGTTGGCTGTGATACGCGCCGAAATGTAAACATTCTGCCGTATTATTAGTGCAAATAGTAAAACGGGTCTATTGTTAACACAGGAGAGGAATTATTACTTAATAAAAAAACAAATGTGTAAATTGCATAATAAAAATGTTATTGACTTGAAATACCCCTGTCAATTTTATAGCATATCCATATAGTTTCATAATACAATAGAAATTTTAAGATTAAAACTAGCGAGTTGAATAAGAGCAGGTATAACATCAAAACCGCATATTTCGAAGGTTACAGAAAAACACAGTAATTATAACTACCAGTTTTGTGAACAACAATTTAGACATCCCTAATGTAGGCGTCAGTCAGTCGCCCAACTAAACGTATTATTCTACCCTGGAGCGGATGTTCCTGTTTGAGATGTTACAGAATTTATGTAATAATATCTCATATTTACCTTAAAAATAGTCGATATCGGATACGAGTACTTAATATATTTCTAAAACGAATTTATAGAATGTTAATCGAAAAAATAAGATATATGTACTACAATATACAACTTTAAATGGCCATAATTTGTTAGTAGAAAATAAAATCGTGATCGAGATAAATGTTAGCATCACCAAACAAAACATTTTGAATACTTGGATTCATTTTTTACCGGCGTATTATTAAAATCAGACATGTAAAATATGAAAAATCCTTGCCATTATACTTCATCACTATAAAATATGACTAATTTAAGATATTAGTAAACGTTTTAACAGTAAAACAAATTAAGGAATTTCTATTTAAATAATAAGTGACTTAAGGCTAGACAATAAAAACATTTATCGAAGATGATTATAGTTTTTGGTGAATATATAATATTTAATTGTAATTTAGGCCGATTCGTTCGGTGAATTTGAAAAGTTACATAAAAGAATACTACTCGACTAGCAATTTAAATTTTTCTGTTTTACATGAAGCACGTACCTACCTCTAATTATTAAACAAAACATGTTATGAAGCTAGACAACTTTAATTTAAATAAAAAAAATGTAAACATAAATTACAAGGTATATTTTAATAGTTACGAGTAGTATTTCTTCATTGAATTTACTTTGTAAATTATTTTACAGACATAAACATAATATATTTTCAAATAAAACAAAATATTGCACTCTTACGGTTTTCATGGTGAAGCGTTTTGGTTACAAGGACATCATCTTGAAATTCTAAAGTTGTGGATTTTACATGCACAAAACATATCAGGCATAATGAATTTGTTAAAAAATATGTTTTTTTTTAAGAATAGAGACGGTCTTGGCCTAGTAGTTAGAACGATCAATTACTGATGCAAAGGCAACCGGTTCGAGTCTAGAAAGAAAAATTTTCTTTTGATTCTCTTTCTATCTATGACCGTCTGTCGTGCTTCGGAGGGCACGTAAAGCCGACTCTGAGTTGATGATTGCCAGCATCAATAATAAAAAGGGTTACAGGCACATTCCCCAACCCGGACTAAGCAGCCGTGGGGATTAATGTTTAAACCTTTCTCTTAGAAAAAGAGGCTGATGCTCAAAAGTGAGTGGGAAAGGATGACTAAGAAGAAGAGTTTTAAGAATAAATTTAATGATTTCAAGTTAAGTGAATTTTTAAATAAATAAATTTTTTCGCCAGTCCCATCAGGGTGATGAAAATCAACAAATTCGAAATATCCATGATCATCTATGGTATATAATAAACTTTATCAATTCTGTTTAAAAGAAGTAAGTATATTTCGAATTTATTAATTCTCATTAACCGATGAGAGAGAGAAACAATTTATAAATTCAATTGAAAATTCACTTAACTTGAAATCATTAAATTTATTCGTAAAATGTATACTTAGGCCGATGGAATTTAATCATTGATTAATTACTTGTTTAAACATACATATTTAGTTGTATTATTGAATTAGTATGAGAAGTATCATTAATATGTAAAAATCTAAAAATAAACCGTCAAACTCTTATTTTTCTTCTTCTTTTTCTTCTTGTTTTAAGCATAGAGTCTGTTTTTACCAAAGTATAACCTTGGTTAGCACCAAAATTATTGATTTTTATGGTCGAAATCTTTTGAAAAAGAATGAAATTATTTTAGAAGTTGATTTTTTGTAAATCAAGGATTTTTCTACTTAGAAATTAGATTAAAGGTACAAGCTTTTAAAAAAATATATTAAAAAAAAAATTTGGTACAGCCATCCTTCCTATAACTCGGTACTCTTATAATACAGTTTCCATACAACATGGAGGTAAAACTGCGACAGTACTCCTATAATGAGGTACTCTTATAACGCGGTTTCTGTTCAACAACATTTCATCAACTTACTTGGCTTAAGAAGATTTTTGTATTTATTAAATTTTATTTCCTAACCGTATACATCATAGCTTGGTGCGTGGTTTCAATATAACGCGGTATGATTAATCGCGTTATAGGAGGGTTGACTGTATACTGTTCTGGATAGCAAATTTTGGTCTAATTAGTAAATTTTTTGATCAACATAACCAGAAAGCTGAATGATATTATAAACATAATGCATTTTACAATTTTGACATTAAATTATTAAATATCTGCTATAGTTGGCAACGGATTGAAGTAAAAAGATGTAATCTTCTTCTTCTTTACTTTTGTCCAGGGGATAACCCTGTATGATCTGTCGATCTGTTTTACTTAACAGTAGCATCAGCGATATTCCGAAGCCACTGTCAGTACCGTGAGCACTACTTGTTTTACATTAATTTTATTTTTCATTATTAAAACCTCTCAGTATTAATTGATGACGCGCATGAACTGCAGTGACGCATCCAGTTTTTATTCCGCATTTCTTTAATTTAAAGGCAAATGTCTTCGTTTACCGCGGATATACCATGCTGGCGCTGGATCTTTTCTAGCGATTGCTTAAAATCGTATAAAAATAAAACTGTTTCTGTTTTCAAAATAAAACTACTCCGAGCAACTGGCGTGGAAATTATGCTGCCTTTTTTACTGACTGAATGTGAAAAGATCGAATTTTAGAGTTTTATTTGGGTTTGAATATTTTGATTGTGGTCGAATATATTTCGACTGGTGGGTAATCATTATAGATTGTGAAGAAAGTGCAGGAAATTCACTTGATATTGGATTTTGTAGGATGCAAATGATGATTTTTTAATGTTCGTAGCATTAGGAGCAAAAATAATGGGTAGAAATAATAAAGAAAAGGAAGAAAATTGTAAATAAAAAACACATCTGAGAAAACTCTGATCTTGAGTTGGTAATGGGCACCATTTCACAAACTTAATATTATACGATGGTTTTGATACATTTCAAAATAGAATAAAACAAATTGCTAGAAATTAAAAAATTAAAAAAGTACGTAATAAGTAATTAAGAACATTCCCACACATTGATAAATTTAAAACCGCTTTTGAACTTGGCCTCACAATATTAGCGTGATGGCTAATAGATGCATACTAATTAACAATAATAAATGTCGATAGATTAGTCACAAGGCAAGAATTGTGTAAACAATTAAAATTATATTAAAATTAATTAGTGTTACCTTTTCATATTATTCTCACTTATTTAAAAGTTTTATTCGTGATATCCATTATCGTGCATTGAACTTCATCATCTTACCTAGAACAAAGAAATGAATATTTTATATAAAAGTAAATTAAAATATTAAGTAATAGTAATTAAATTATTTAAAAACGAAATACACAATTATTACAAGTTATATTGAATTTGGCAATTAGTGAATTTTTTCCCCACTTACTTAGTGAGCCCATTATAGGTGATCACTTATATTTCGATCTATAGGATACTCGGCAGATGGACCTGAACATTTTAAAATTCAAATATCAATCCAGGTCCATCTGATGAGTATCCTATATAAAAAAATATAAGTGATCATCTACTATATATTATAATATATCTAAATAGGTAAGTGTAAAAAAAATTCACTAATTGCCAAATTCAATTAGAATTTCATTCTAACTCGTAATAATTTTAATTTAATACTTAGAGTAATATATTATTAGGAACTCTTTTCCAAAAAGCACGTTCGACCATAAAAAAGTTGACCAATTTGACAATTTAATTCACAGTGGAATTTAATTTTAAAGTACATACTTGGTGAAAATTTCTCAGGATTTTAACAAATTATTAGCGAGTTGTATCTAAAATACTGAAGCAGTGTTAAAATGTACTTACAAAATAAAATAATATTCTTATTTTCATTAAAATAAAAATAAAGTTAGTGCTTATTTTGTACACATTAAATATTACAGGTATTTTAATTGTCGTACGCTATAAAATAAATCTTCTCTTTCATGTAAGTTAAAATTATATCTGTTCGGGTTTGCACACATAATGTGACATGGCAAAAGCAAAAATATATTACTGGCTGTCTGGTACAGAGTAAACTCATAATTTACAACCAAATTCAATTTAAAATCTGAAATGGACACCAACTGTAGCAGTATTGGTTTAATTAAAATCATATTACGCAAAAGGTGAAATAGTGTCGCAATTTAAATTTCTTTATTATCAGTTTAATACACACAAGAACAGAGATTATAAAACTTAATTTTCAAAATACCTATTTGTTACTTTTAATTGCCTACACCGCGCTTTACTACTTTGCTTGATTTATAAGTTGCACAGTAATTAAAATTGTTGTCAATCACGTATGTATCCTTCAATTAATTACTGGTAATCGAATATCACAATGGCATGGAATTTTCAGTAAACATGTTTATGAAAAACTGGAGTGCTTTTCAATACAAACGTGATGTACTTTGTAAAACTGCATTTTATTTGAAAATTGTGATGAATTTTTAAAAGTGATGATGTATCCTTCAACTATCTCATCAATTTCTCTATCCGGTTTTGAATTAGGAATGCGCGTAATATCACCCCCACGTACCAACAGAATTACTCCCGAGTGATCAGATAACATCTATTCATTAGGATATAGAGTTAATCAGCAATCAGCTCATTAGCAACACTGGTACATATTGGCAACTTCAACTCATCCCGCGAGGGCAGTGCTAAATAGGCCATTGTGTGCAAGATTGTTAATTACCGTGATAGCAAGATTAGTGAAGTAAAATTGCACCTGACAAAGTGTGCAGACACCTAACATTGCAATTTAATAGAAAATGTCTTCACGTACTTATCGGGATCGTAAATATCAAAATTTGATGTAATATTATAATTCAACATAAAAAATTAAAATTATTAGCAAATTAATTTTACAAGAAGTGTATGTATACTCGTATTATACACACTTAATTTATTTAAACATAGATAATTATTACTACGACATATAATGAAGTATGCAATTAACTTAATATCTTCAATAAATTACTTTGCGACTACAACAACGGTGGTTTGATGTGATCGCTGCTGAGGTGCAGTGCGAAAAGTTCTGAGTCACCGAATATAAAACACTAACATTTCGTGGTTTTTCTTTTATTATAAAATTTTTATATTTTATTACAGTAAACTTTTCCATCGTGAATGCTATCCGCCCCTTGATCGACACATTCGTGAAAGAATAGAAAATTTATTTTGTTTGAAGAGTTAACACTGTTAGGAAAGATATTTTTGAACTCATCTCGGATGATTTAAAGAATTTCACTATTTCTTTCAAGATTTATTACCTAAAAAGCTGTCAATGCAAGGGATGATCGAATCAATTACACGCTAGCTATCCGAAAGTACCTCAAATTATAATGTTGTGTAACATACAGCATAAAGTATTAGTTTCAAAATGAGTTGATGTATGATTAAATTGGGGTTAAAAATTTGTAGGAGAGGAACGAACGCTGGGATATAAATATTTTTGAAATAATGACGACCGAGTTTTCTTAGTGAGCACGCTTTTGTTTGGAATTCTCTGTAGCAAGTGCATATAGGTAACAATTCAGGTGAAGTTCAACGTGTGTTTGTCCTTTCTAGCAAGGTTCTATATCAAAGTAACACAATAGAATGGAGGGTGACGCGAATGCTAGAGAAAACTCGCTGCTCGTAACTTGACAATTCTGCTCTGCATGTGTTCTTCCATTGCAACACCTTTTCCTATTTCTCCTCAATTTACGATTATACTCTTACGATTGCTTTATTTATTATAGAGTGCGCATAAAACTTTTTCTAAATTTACTGTAAATAATATAAAAGAAACCAAGCGCAGTAGTTTTAAATTAAATTGCATATCCTAAGAAGCAGTTTAAGATTATTAAAAACGAATTTGAATAATATAATCTGAATTATGCGGAACCTTTACAGATACAACGAAAAAATTTGTATTAATTAGAAATATAGCTTAGGAAAAACGATGATTAAGCTCCTTTTAATGGGTTAGGAAAAATAATTTTAATTAAATTGAATAAACTTCTTGAACAACCCTTTTTGATGGTATTAAAAGATAAAATTCTTCAAGAGAAATTTAATGAGAATTTATAATTTTTAAAATAACTTTATAAATTTTTATTATCAGGATTTTTGTACCATTAAAACGAAAATAGCAGAAACGTTTCGTTCCATTAAGCACTAGAAATTCAAACTGTAATTTCGAAGGTTTGTCGTCCTCCCAGGACAATTATTTGAAATTGAAAACAGCTTTACTGAAGTTTTTAAGTTGTTTTGATTAAAATTTATTTTAAAATGCCCATTTAATATATTAAATGTTTTTGTAAGCGACATATATACAGGGTAGCTTAGTTTTAATAGCATATAGTATTTCTACAATTATCACTACAGTTTCAAAGATTAAGAGTTTCGTTTACTCGAGTCAAATTATGAATAATTATTGCAAAAAAGTGTTACAAATTATGTTTTGAAAACTTGACTGCTTGTAAAGTACGATAATTACTCCTTACCTATTATTTATAAATTTCAAGATCATTCTAAACACTCACATCGCAATAGGTTGCAATTAAATTCAGATTAACAAAATTTTACCTTGAAAATTAATGAAACCGATAAAAGAAAACAGAATTTTAATAAATTATAATATTAACAATAGTGAAGGAATTTAATGGAAATTAATTAATTAATGTGTGTAAATTGAAACTACAATACTAAAAAGGATATTTCTAATTGTATTGGGTACCTACTTATACCGTAGCTGTGGTTATCACCTTACAGCAATTTATTTTAATTTCTTATTGTCACAATGTTGGTGGAATATAATGAAATATTACCACATTTTCAATTTAAAATGCTATACGCCTAACACATAATGATTGAAATTACAAAATAATTTTTGAATTTAATACACTGTATGTTAATTGTATGCAGAGCTTTTTGTCACATTTTTTTTTACAAATATAAGTAGTACAGTTACGTATACATGTTACAGTTATATTATCTATTCGGCATAATTGTTTCCTGATGAAGAGCGGTTAATTGTTAAAAAAATTTATATTTGTTACAAAATTGCAGTGTCAAATATAATAATTGCCTACTGGCGGTATGTCTATGTATGGATCTGTAAAAGTAACCAATAAAAACGCCCACAACAGTTCAATAATTAACTAATAATTTTTTGCTGAAGAAAAACGTATTCTCTGCACATGTCATAAACAGTCTTGAATGAGGCCGAAGGCCGAATCGTTGTGATTTTTATGTACTAAAGGATAATGAAGGCTTGATCTGTAATCCTGTCCTGATATAAACATTTTGTAATGAGCAAAAAATTGGAAAACTTCCAGAAGCTTTCAGTTAGTTACCTTGAAATAAAACGGCAATGAAATTCAACATAGTGGCGTTAGTATACGAGCTTGTATGTACATACTAAAATTATACAACAGAATCTTATGTACTAGAATAACTAGCCTATATTGTTTGCCCAACGTGTTTGCATATACGAGACGAGAATTAGAAAATCAAATATGTTCGTGCAAGTTGTATTTACTTTTCATGTTAATATATTATACACGTTTGTAGTAACGAAATAGCTTTCAAAGTGACTGTAATTGAAAAAAAGTTTCCATTATTTATTGAAACAATGGTAACTTTATTAAAAGCAATTTTGCGATCAAATATATTGGAGTGGTTAGGTACGAAAGCATTTAATACTAACACATAAATCTAGAAAACCTTTCAACACCCACTTTAATAGAAATAAATCGAAGTCTTCACTGATTCACTCAAGTTCGCAAACGAAAGCGGTTTGCAGGCTCATAAAGCGTTTGCTCGTAAAACAACCCCTATAAGGTACAAACGCTAAAGCTAAAGGTATAGCTAGTTTGTCAAGTAAATTCTAAGAGAAAAACGTGTGACGTAAGCGTTTTATAGTCGTTGGAAAATCAACGAGGAGAAGTGGCAATTTTCTTCCTAGTCCATATATAAGCTACGTATTTAATCATTTGCTCTAACAAGGGATCTAGGATTTTTACGACTTTCCTAAATCCTAAGTAAATGTATTTAATATTTTAGCACAAATGCTTGCTAAGGCTCTAAAGCTGACATAAAGTCAGTAATAAAACGAAATCCCTCTTTGTCCCTGTCAAAACTAATATTGGTATATGATTGCAAATATCGTTAAATTATTAATAATCGTTAAAGTGAATTTTCTCCATCCAAGGATTATAAAATTAAACTTTATTTAGTATGCTTTGAAACAAAGAAGTAATGTGAGAACTGCTGGGCTTCAGGGGTGACTAACTGAGAACAAAAGTGTTATAAAAATTAATAATTCTCGAAGACAAGGCGCAATTATCCCATAATATTACAAATAGTACTAGTAATACTTAAATAATTGCTTACTATCATCAAACTGTCAAGTTAGAAAATAATAATTTATTGTTTACAAAGTTTGGTTTTGTATAATAAAAACACATAGTTAGATTAAAAATCCGCCATTGAGAGTAAAGCTACCACATAGCCCTGCCTTCGCCGCACGTTTATCTCACAATCTTCAAGTACATTAGCCGTATTATTTACTATTGAGGCTTATGTACAATTTTAGCAATTATATATAGGTGATTGTAAACATTCGTTAACAAATATTTTGCTAGAAATCTGCAATGCTTGTTAATAAGTTCTCTGGATTGCAGCAATGCGCTTTTAGCACCTCGACTAACTCCAGATGCCAATTAAACTAGAATTATGTTACTTTCGATTTGCGAGATATAAGATAAATGAACTTAAGCGTACTTTCATACGGTCATTTGCGCAATTTATGGTTAAAAAAATCAAAAAGAAAAAGTAAGTAACATTAAAGTGTGCGTACTTGTGAAGTCCATAAAATACTGGTTCTTTTTAAAGTCCAACTTTAAAAGACAACAATGAAAAGTTAACAAAGCTCTCGAAGGGTACTTACCGTTTAATATCCTAAAAATATTGCGCTTCAAAAAAGAGAAGGAGAGAGCGAGATAAATTTTGAATAATACAGAAATTCAAATAATTAAAATTTTCGACAGCAACCGAATATTCGGGTTTTTCGTTTTAACAGAACAATTAATAAAACTAATTACTTAAACGCACGTATGGAAGCGATTTTTGTAACTTGGCATCATAATTAACCGCACTAGCATAATTTATATTCAGCATTAATTAAAAGTTGGAATCAGATTATTCAAGAGCTCGTTAACATGTACCATATATTTTGTTGTTATCGCACCCTTCAGAGAGTCACCCCCGGTACAACCAGACTGGACACTGTCGTAAACTGCACCAGGGGCAACTCATAAGTCAACTGACCGGTGCTGGTGTCCCAGAGAAGATACATTATGCAATAATTTATAAACAGATTCGCTGGACTTGATTTAATCCGTGTTATACACAATAATTTATGAAACTATTTTTTAATTTAAATGTAAGTTAATAGAATGAATAATCGCTTTAACGAGTATTCATAAACATTTGATAAATGAAAATGAAATGCTACGCAAAAGATTGTTAATCAAAATTTGAATTTAGTGTACAGGGTCGTAAACAGCGAACGTCAAACCGTTGATTATTTGATTGCGGCATCGTACTTGTACATGGAATTAATTACGATCCCTCAGAACCCGAACTCATAACGTAACTCGTAAAAATTTTATAACCGCGATCACAGCAACATGATTATAAATAAAGAGAAGGTATGATATCTGCTTGGTAACGATATGCCTTTTACGACTGTAAAATGCTTAAATAACCTTCATTGTTTATTAAATTTGGTTCAAACTAAATTTCTTTGTTTTATGTTTCTAGACGAACTACCTGAAGTTGTATCGATGGGAAAGTCTTCCAAAAAAATTGGGTCTACAATGAGTTTTATATAAATAGCACGAATACCTACATACTTTTTCAATTAAAATTAAGTGAAATGGTTCGGAAATATTTCCAAGAGTAAGTTCCAAAATAATTTTATCGCATTTTAGTAGCCCATTAAATGAAACAGTATCATCAAGCTTATAATACCTGAGATTCTTAATTCTTACAAGTTGCTAATACCTACAAACAGGAAAGTATGCAAGATACGTAGATTATAAAATATTTGAAGTAATTATTATGCACTATAATTAGTTTCGTTAAACAATTACAGATAATTAAATTTAGCTAACCGTGTAAATTATCATAACTCAGATTTACTGAGAAATAGTCAAGTGATAATTATAGTTGTTCCGACGTTTTGTATCTCATTAATAAAAAAGAAAAATTTATTACAATCTGAGACAATTTTAAAGGTTACAAAGTGTAATTTTGCCGGAAGCACCTTAATTTCAAATAAATTTGAGATAATTTGAAAAGTTTTCAAAATATAAATTATAGAAACTTTTAATATGAAAACTTTACCTTAAAACGTAATAATTAACGATAACTGAAAATAAATGAAAAAGGTAAGTACAAACTTGGAAAGGTACTATTATTTGAAACTTTTCTGGAAGCTGTATTATAATATGCAGACGATATTGCGCTCGTAGTGAAAAAAAACCGAAGATATTCTTACACAACAGTTGCTACTAAACCCGCATAAGAACAAAAACAAACCGAGTATCAAGATTCTAGGCATAATTTACTGAAAACAGCAAAAAGCAGCAAAGACAAGAAATCAAGTTTTCCTTATTTGAAAATTTTTAGAAAATGTAAGTGGCAAATATTCTGTTTAATTGTTATTTTAATTTGATTACTGTTATAAATTTATTATAAAATTAAAAAAAACAAAGTTTACTGAAATGTTCAACTTGAAATAAATATTAAATAAAAAATTTGAATTATGAAGGTTAGAGTACTCACATTTACAAGTTTGTTACTAATACAGAGTAATAAGCAGTTTTCTAGTTATGGTAGAATTGTGATTAGTTGATTTTTATGTCCTGATAATTTTTTGTAATAGGAAAATGTAAATGTTGTAATCTCTTCTGAAATAGAAGGAATAGCTAAATTTGAAGAATCGTCAGGTTACTTACATAGTAACATGGTGCATTTAGCATCATACACAAGGTTTTTGAATGGAAACTTTGTAATATTTTTGTATTTGAGGGTGCGGTGTATCCCCAAATCTGTACGCCGTATGTCCAGATCGGTTCAGAATTGTCTTATATTGAAGAATTTCATTCTCGATGGAAAGCTTAGATTTTCGTCCAATTAATTATGACATTTGTCGAAGCTCCTGAAAATGATTCAGTTGAATTCACTATTATGAAATCACGGTTGTTCGATTAATCAATCACAATTTTGTTAAATAACTTTTACCTGATGAGAAAAATTCGATGGTTTAATTTTTGTCGACTATTTTAGAAAATTATTTTGATATTCAATATTCCGAACTTAAATCAAAAATTTTGGAACAAAAAACTACTGATAAGTTTAGACATCATTTGTTACGGAATTTTGTAAATTTTTCATTTTGAATTTTGTTAAATTCCGTAACTAGGATTCGTATTTTTGGCCTATATGCTAGAAGCACGTAGAAATTAGAATTATAAATTATTATTTTTATATCGCAACCGGGACGATTAGATTGCCATTTCTACGTTACACTCGTGCAAGCCAGTTTATGATTTTAATTTTACCTTCGCCATAAAGAATTTTTATGACGATTTTCCAGAGATTGTATTTTTGTACCCGTGATATGGTATTGGAACAACTACGTTTAAACGAGTTTGTCTAATTGTGTCGTCTGATTTTAATTAGTTTTTTATTGATATTTAGAGATTTTGTATTGCTTAGTTTAGAAAATGTTATATTTTTATAGATCCATATTGTTGTAATTTGGAGGCTTGTTGGTTACCATATTGGCGCGTGGTATCACGCTTATCGAATATAAAAATTTTATTTTTGTGCCAACAAGTTTTGTTTTGACGCCATATGAATACGTGATTTGGTTGCGAGAGACGATCGACATATGAGATGTTAGGGGTGCATCGATTTTGGAAGTTTGAGTTAGTTGGATGGAACTGATGGTAACCGTCCCATGTGTGAAAGTTGGACCATTATCGTTTTGACGGATTTGTCCCGGCGATGTGTGTTTCCAGATTATTTTTAATTGTTGGATTCCATGATCACCACCTTATTAGAGACCCGGAAATAGTTTTTTTGGTATTCCGGAAGATCGCTGTGGGTTGACCAATGCCAGGTTGTAATTTGATTATGTTTGATGCTGCCTGCAATAATGATTTGCTCTAATTTCATGAATATTTTGCCATAAGACCGATTACAGGTATTTCTGAGGTGTTTCATGAGATTTTTGTGCGTTCTTTAGTTTTAGAATTTTACACATAATGCAAAGCCAAAGTTTGTTGACATTGAACCAGGAATATACCGAAGTTAGAAAGATTCTCAATGACAAAGGATATTTTTGACGGGATGAATGCGATTTTCTTGTGCGGAGCTGAGCGAGTTTTGTAACTTTAGAGATGTGTAATGCTTGTTATTTACTGATGAAATCCTGTAGGCATTTTGCCATTCATTTTTAGTGTCGACTTAACATTTTATTGTTGCATGGTGGCTTATTTCGATTGCTTGCTTTTCTCCTTCAGAGAAATCAAACTGCATTATTTTGTTGTTTGAACTTGTGAACTCTAGGTCTTCAACCTAAGTGCACTTTTACTTGCTTTGTTTATGTTTTGTATGTTTCATGTTTTGTGGTTACACACGCCTTTTATTTTTTTTTTGGGAGAATAAATTAAAACGTCTTAGATCTTTGGTTTTATTATTCTTACTATAGATTAGCTGAAGGAATTCAAGGCCCTCGCATACCGTCGAAGCTAGCCAATGCAAAGGCAAAGAGTAAACGTATTTTTTAAGCAAAAAAACCCACTTCTTGATGGTTAAACATTTTTCTCCCGGACTACCTTTTGGTTGGGTAAGGAAAAAAAACTGTTTTATGTCATTTTTCATCAAATTTGTTGTCATTATCGATGGGTACCATCTGTTGATTGCACCAATGGCTCTTAGATTTTCTTATCAAAGACAGCTGCAAATAAAGTCTTTGACTAGTGACAAAATGGCTTACAGTAAAGTGGAACGTAACAAAGATAACATAACAATAACTGAAATAAAGCTAAAAGAACAAAATAAATAATAAATAAATAAAACTGCTAAAACCTTTAAAAATGCTAAAAATATAATACAAAATACTTTAAAATTAGAGAACGTTTTTTGCGAAAATATATATTTTGTTAACGAATTTAGAATCCTTAATTTTTAAAATTTTTAAGCTTTTATGAATTTTAAAAGATAATAAAAATTATTTAACATCTTTTACTAATTAAAAATAATATTTGCCCTTTGCTTGGAATTAAAATTTTATTTTTGTAAATGTCTTTTAGTTAGGGTTCTACCTTTTATTCAGTGGTGTCGCTAATTTTAGTAAGAATTTACGCTTTTCAAGGTTTGCAAAATTTAAAATTTGAGAAGAAGAAGTTTTTATAGCAATATTTTTGGTATCGGAACGTTCGTTTTATTCTGTAATTACATATTATAGGAAATACTCAATTTGCTAAATTTTTGAATCTAACCCCATTTATTCAATTGTTTCACGACTTAGTACATTTATGCGAATTTCTTGTAGTTACGAATTCTTGAAAATGTAACCTTCTCGTACATGTAGGCTAAAATCTAAATAGCCTTCTTTGTTGAAGTTCAATAACAGTTTATGTAAACTCGTTAAATTGAACAAAAGTGTGATTTTTATAGCTCTAGTTAACGTGTTTTCATTATATTAAAATAGGTTAATTAATTGCATAGACATAAAAAATTTAATAATTTTTGATTGATGTTGCTTTTTGTTTAATTTTGTGGCAAAAATGCGCTGAAATATTAAAATTTAAATATATGGCAAAATACTATACAGAAGAGAAGAGAGCTTTGCTGGTCTTGAAAAAATGCACATCGAAGTGAGATAGTGTTTTTGAGTGTTATCTCAACTATTGTATTTTGTTGGTTTTGTGTGGTTGCCATTTTGTTGAAGGTAAAAATTTAGATAATGCATGCTTATAGAACATCTTATATAATAAAACTTGATGTGTGTGAAGTCAGCCGTACCATTTTTGAAAAATAAAAAAAATAACTTAACTAGTGCTGAGTTGTATTTTGAAACTTTTGAACTACAAAACTTGTATTTTAAAAAATAAAATTTTATAGTCAAAAGTGTATTTTATCGATGGATTACTTCAAAAAAAAAAAAAATAAAGTTGTGCTGAGATGTGACTAATTTGCTATTGGTTAAAAATATTTACAACAGAGTGGCCCAAAAATAAAAACAAAATTTTACGTGTGTGTTCTTCAGAGCAAACAGACATTTCCAAATCTACCTAATGTTCAAATTATATTTTCTGTATGTATATCCTAAGTCCTGCATATACTATATTATCCACTGGATATTAAATGATGAAAATGTTTTCTAGCATTTACAAATCTTTCACCGATAAAATACATTTTGGTCACAAAATTTTATTTTTCCAAATACAATTTTGGAGTTTACTCCTTAAGAATCGATTTTCATATATAAGGCGCCCGGTATGATAAAAATACGAGGTGTAAAATCTACTGATGAATGACCTCGTTATTTTAGTGCGCACCTATGGTGCGCAAGCAATGACCGCGTTACTTTTAGTGCGCACCTATGGTGCGCAAGCAATGACCGCGTTACTTTTAGTGCGCACCTATGGTGCGCAAGCAATGACCGCGTTACTTTTTAGTGCGCACCTATGGTGCGCAAGCAATGACCGCGTTACTTTTTAGTGCGCACCTATGGTGCGCAAGATAATATTGCCGGAACATTAGTGACAATTATCTTTTATAACCATATTTTGTTAGTTATTAAGATAATATTATATTTTAAATAAAAATTAATTATAATAGTTTTAAAAATTTTTATAAAAACATTTTTTATCAATTTTCTTAAAGTTGGTTAAAATTTTTATAATTATGCATTTATAAATTTTCTAATTTTTTTTTACATTTTTTACTAGGAAAAATCTAAACCACCTCCAAAAACTGCAAGGCGACTAGCATACTTAAATAATTTTCATGTACTATTTATTATTGTACGTAAAAGATTTAGTGACAATTTTTACTGGAGTAAACTCTAGTCGTGCGTCGGAGCTGACACACAGGTTTTTTTATTTACGGCACAAAGCAGCACAAATCGGACACAACTCATCACAACTTTATTTTTTTTATTTTTGAATATAATCCATCGATAAAATTCATTTTTGACCATAAAAATTTTATTTTTTAAAATACAATTTTTTTTATTTGCAGCACAAGGCAGCACAAATCGAGCACAACTTTATTATTTTTATTTTTGAAATAATCCATCGATAAAATATAATTTTTACTACAAAAATGTTATTTTTCCAAATACAAATTTTTTATTTTCAGCACAAAGCAGCATAAATCGGGCGCTACTCATTACAATTTTAATTTTTTAATTTTTCAAAAATGACACGGATAACTGCGCGCACATTAAAACTTGTTGAATCGAGTCAATTATCATCCCACATATTATAAAATTAAATATGTGGAAAGGATAGAAAACGAACATATCCTGAAGATAACTTTTATGTATATTTGAAATGGAAGAACGTATTCAGGAAGACTCCGAAAGAGATGGCAATGACGTTTAGTCGGAATAGGAGGTTTGACCAAATTCTTGATGAGAAGAGAAATATATCATATTAATGATAATATGTGGATATTCAAAATGTGTGGCCACTAGTGCAAAACTCCTTAATTATTTGAATTAAGTGATAGAAGTATTATTGCTAGGTTGGATACCAACAAGGACTTGAAACCTTCTCTGTTGATTATTTTTGATTGTTTAATTTGCTAGAAATTATCCTTCGTAAGGGAGGTTACAAATTTTGTCTTCTACCTAAATATGAACTTTCAAAACTAGTTATTGAATACTAATTTATATCTAAATAACTAAATATTGGATAAATGATTTTCATCACAGTTCTCATAAGTTCTTTTCTTTTATTCTTACTTTAAAGCATTTTCTAGTCTCACCAACGTAAGAACCATCGCAATCCCTAGTCTTCAACTGGTAAATAACTAGGTTTTCCTCTAATGCTGTTTTCTTTAGGTCTTTTATATTTAAAGAATTTTTATATTAAGAACATGGTGCCGTCGAAAGTATAATCAAGAATTTTTTAATAGTAAAATCAGAGTTTTGCGGAGAGATTATTTTGTTTTAATTTTTTTTTGTGTTTTTATCCAATGTACAGTTAAGTACGAACTTCCACTATATTAATGCAACAAACATAGATTATTTACTTTACCACCTATAATGCAAAGCATTGTTAAAATGTATACTATACGATATAATACCTTTACTTTGTATGCAAAATGCACAATAGGCATGATTGGTCATGTATGATTATAAAATGGCTCTCGAGTCTTGAACTCTATCCTCTCTTTCATCTGTAACTCAACTATTGCATTTGTGTTGGATTTTTTAAACGGAGAACCACTAACGCTTTCTGGGGTAGAATTTGAAAATTAAGTTAAATGCACAAGATATGGGCAAGTTTCAAGCTAAACTGGCATGACCTACTATAGACAAAACACAGGATCAAGTTTGGTTAATTATAAAAAGGGGGGAAATTTAAAGTTTCAAAACACTGCTACACTTTAATCTGTTATTTTTTAGAAATTTAGAAAAAAATAATATTGATACTGAATATTTTGAGTTTTTCATACAGATTATGCATTTTTCATTTCAAAATTAATCAGAAGAAATTTTGTATTATGACGTACATACTATTACGCTATATTTGAGCACATTTCAAAAGAACCTATAAATCTTCTTAAAGTTTTTGTGAAGTCTTCTTCTATAAGTCGTCTTAAAGTTGTGAACAATAAACTAATCACAAAATCAATGCAGTTGCCAGGTTATCTTGATTTTACCCCTTTAAAATGCTTTTAATAAGGATAATTATCAAGCAAAAGCTGTTTGAAAAGTGATTTTCTACTATGCAATATGCAATCCCTACATAAATTAAAATATTCGTTAGTCTACAAAGGGATGAAATTCCATCTGAGGGTTCGATGATAATGAAATAATACGTAGTAGGTGGACACTCTACAAGAATGAATTAATATTATGTAAACTATAAAATTTAAAATATCATTGCGTCGATGCAATCTCCACAATAAAAAATTCTGAAAAAGTGTTCTGAAAATCATTTTTAATATAATAAATATAATTTATTTTATGAATAAAAGCTAAAGTTTTTATTTTCGCATATTGAAATATGGCATCCTATGTATTCTTTTAGAAGTGAAGAAGAAAAGTTATTGTATGGTATACAATTAACAGAGAGTCCTGGTAGTAGTATACGGGAAAAAAATATAGCAATTTCATAAACCTACTTAAATGCTACGGAAATACAGTTTAATTTACAAATTAAAAAAAAATTATGGTTAGATTTCAGAAAATTAGTTTCATTGTTTTTAAAAAATTTTACGATTTCTTAAAAATTGTACCAAGATTAAATACGGGAAATAGTCGACTAAAACATTTAAAAAAATATTTATTTTCTGAGAAACTAAGCGATTGTCACATAATTGCTGTGAAACTATATCGTTTACAATGAAACATACAACAAAAGAAAATTACAAGTTTTAAAAAACATAAGTTGTCCTCACTGGTAGTGAGATTTTAACACGTATAAAGAAACTTGACGCAATTAAATAATTTTATTTAAAAAAAAAATACAAGGCTAATCGTGTTGTAGTTAGACCGCAGACTTCCTTGAGTTTCGTTTTTAATACTACGTTGCCGTGGTAGGTCGAGGTGTATCTGGACAACTAGGATACCAAGAGAACAAAATAAAATATAATTGGGTATTGTTCTTAAAAATTCTTCCTACAGAGCTATCAAGCTTACGATGTTGATGTGGGCGTGACTAATAATGGCGCTGTAGTTGTTTTATAATAATCATTTAGCTTGGTGAATTGTTCTGATTGGTAGGCAAAATTAGTCAACATAGCTCCCATAATTTTGTAAGCTCTGCAGGGTTTTTGCAACAATAAAAAAGTAAAATGCTGAATTAGCACATAAACGCAAGTATAATATACACACAGTAAACTGTTTCTTTAATTGTTTCTTAAAGCGCCCTGTTATTATACGTAATTTCCTTTTCGACACAATCATAATAATACCATGAACCGTAAAATTAAAACAATTACAAACAAATCCATTTTCTTATACTGTAATAAGAAAATCATAACTTTAGAATAAATAAACTTTTTTAATGTATAATGGAAACAACTGTTGCCATTTTAAATAATAATTGTCTATAATAATCAACGTGGTCTAAGAAAATTAATTCTTAAAAATTTAAATGTAATACAACTTTCATAATAAGAATAATTTAAGAATTGTCTTGTCACTAAAATTAATTTAAATGTTCTTGAAGTTATAGAAATAAAAAATTACTGTAAGTAAAAATTATATGTTGTAACGCAATTTTTTAATTTCGACGGTTTGTAAAATAGCTCTTAGAATATTATAAATAATTATGTAAAATTAGGCATCAGGAAACTTCATTGTTTGAGTGTCCCGTCAAAATTGTTTTCCAAATATCCATTAAAAAAGAATATAAATTTAATTAGGTAATAGAAAAACTCAATTCACTTTAAACGTAAACCCATACAGTTTAGCATTTCCAATTGTCCATCAAATAATCATCACCAACGTGAAATTGGTGCCTATAGCTGTAATTTAAATTGTACTGTTGTATTATTACTATGTCGGTTATAAATTTTTGATTGCGATGATTATTTAAAATTTGGATTCAATTATTGCGATAAAGGTATGCGGGTATTTGAGATTTTAAATTAATAAAATAAATAAGTTGGGGATTTTTATAACAGACAAAATTAGTTTCTTATTACTTAATGATGGTTTTATAAAAAAGCAATCTAACAAAACAATTTTATTTAAAATTCAAACAAAGAATTTGTTTAAAACACCTCAAATAATGAAAGCTACTACTCATCTCGCGACGATTATGTGGTTTCCATTCTTTATATTTGGGAAACCCGACCTGTAATTTTGATTTAATGGAAGCGAATCAAAAACAAATTACACGAATGATAACCACTCAAGAAAAGGCAATTAAAACTTTTACTACCGTATAAACGTGTTTAAATTATAGTTTTGATATTATAAACTAAAATTTTATACTTTTATTGACCTTTATTATTAGACCTTCTTTAGAAAGAAGTATTGGCGCCTACAAGAAGAAAACTGTTACCCGCGAAGCACAGTTTGCGTGTGGGTTACCTATGCACTTGACCGAGTCAAAGACTGAGTCGATCATTTTATGATTCTTGCAAGGTAAACAAGATGTAAACTGGAAATCTATCTTTTTTATAGTATGTACAAACATACATCCTTGACCAAACTATTAAAAATTAAAACAAACGTTGCTCCATTTTAATGAACAAGCCATGAAAAACGTCTCACTAAAATAAATGATATTTAAATAAGCTTGGAAATAAATGAAATGCCCCCAGACAAAAACTTTTTGCATTTAATTTCACAGCTCGCCTGTCGCATCCATTGCGAGAAAACTTGACAAGAATCTCTTAAATAAAATGATAAAACTACCAATAGCACTTTTAAAATATGAGGTGGGTATAAATCTTCTCGATTCCCTGATGAATTTAAAGGGGCATCTATTAACAATAAAAAATTTTATTTCTTTTAAAACAAAGTTTATTCCGAAAATAAAGTAATCAAATGCAAATAATAGGAAGAGATGATGAAAAGGGATTTAAATAGCGATCTTCTTTCTTCGCGAAGAAACGTTACAACATAAAACATGTTTGAGAGCATCTTGGGTTGTCTACCTTCAAGAAGTTAAAAGGAGTATAACTCGAAAAAAGGATTAATTCGATAAAATTAAAAAAAACACGATATATTCTATAAAGCAACAATATAGGAAAAGATCTCTTTCTGGAACTGCAAGCAATAAAAACAAAAGTGAAATATTGAACGAGATAAATCTGAAAAAAACATAAGTAGATAAAGAATAATTTACATAAAGTACGACGCTATATATTTTGTCCGTCGAAGTACTATTGTACCCTGTAGGCTGAAGCATACGCCACAGTATCTACGCTTATCATCTTAAACGGTTTACGGCTTTGCTCTTATTTTACAAGTTAAATAATCGTCCTTCATTTTACGTATTCCCTGACGCTGTTTCTCTTACTACTTCGCATAAAATACGTGAAAGAGAAGAAAACTCATTCTCGACGTGGAACGCCTGCAGATGCCATAAAACACAGAAATATGAAATTTTCTCCAGAGGTTTAAGACGCCCTTTATAGACGTTACGCTGTAGCGACAAGTATGATGAGATTATAAAGCCAAGGTGTTTTAAATATAAGATTTTTAAGGTTGTAAACGTTTTACGGTTGCTTTATTAGCTGTAGTGAAATATAACGCACAAACCACTTAAAAGAGAATGCTTTGAATAGAAATTCCACTTTTGACATTCTAAAAGCCGTATATATTAATTAAAGCATGGAATTCATATACATAAAGGGTTTGCATTTAAAAATATTTTGTCCTATTGGGATTTAAATATTATGCAAAAGGAAAATTATTATTCGACTCTTTTTCAACGGTCTCCACGCACTTTCCAGGCCTCCGATTTTAAATCAAGCAAATTGTTCAAAAAGTCTGCAATTTAATCACACTATGACCCCAAGTCGTTTGATTGCTCTAGCTTTCCCAAGAATAGTTGGTTGTAGTGGTTCGAAATTTGTTTTAAATGAATTTTTAAATTGTTAATCTAGCAACCATATTATGTGGTATGTGACTTAATAAAAGGTAGGTAGAACCTGCTTTATGCTGAATATCACAGTACCTACTCGTATGTAATATACTACGAATACTAACAAAAATTTTATTTGAAGTTAAAATTAAATACTACCCGCATTTCCATCTACAATTAAAATCTTTCAACCTTATTTAATTCCTACGCTAACCACAACAAAGTGGCAACATGAAACACAATAATATCAAAATGTTTTACATTCACGAGCACATTTGCAAAACTACCAGTTATTTTACTAATGTCCATATGTATAATTATTATCATTTATATATTGCTGAGTTTTGCCCACAAATATTTAAATTTTACTGTTAATTTATTGTAATCAAACATGAAAGGGTTGGTACGTTATATTTAGATTCATAATTTTAAAAGCTGTTTATAAAAGTTATTTTATAATTTATTCTAATTTATAAATAGAACAGCCATTTCAAGTCGATCAGTGAATTACTTACGAAAAAATACAGTGGTTTGAATTTTAACCAAAAGTTATTGTAAGAACTGCATTCCGATGTTTATTATTGCTAAAGTTTCTTTAGAATCACCACATTATCATTTACTAGAGCCAAAAGTTTTGGTTCTAAGTTGAACTCTGTTGTGCACTTAACTTTTTTCATTTTTATCTAAAATTTTTGCCAGTGGTGTCCGCTACTAGTATTAAATAGTCAGATACCATACAGTCACATTCATATTACTTTGTCATTCTTTGCAATTTTTAATTTCTTATAATCCTATTGTTATAACCGGGTAAAGTAAAAAATATCTGGAAGTGGTAAACTGAACCAAAAGCAAACTCCACTAAAATTTTAAAAATGATATGAAAATGACTGAATATATTTAAAAAAACTAACAGGATTTTCAAAACCAAATTTGAGATTTTTATCTTCGTGGTGTAGAAATTAGAACTGATTAAATTTTGATTACAATTGGTAAACGGAAACAATTTTTTAAATCTTTTATTTAATATTCTTCTTCTTCGAGTGCCATACACTTTACAGTGCGTAGGCGATCAACTTAGCCAAGCCTGACCTTACTAGGGATTATAATTAATGGGGTGGTTTCCGTTGCCTTCCCCACAGTCCAAAAATTGATATCGGACCTTTGATCATAGCAGCGTATCCGACGCGACCAGGACTTGAACCACGATTTCTCGCTTCCTAGTCGGCCGGTGTATACTTTGCGGTATACTGCTGGTTATTTAATATTAGTTTTTATTAAATATTTCAAAAACTAATAAAAATTTCAAAACTAAATTTGGTATTTTGTATCTCTTCATTGAGATTTTATTTTTATTTATTAGATTTTATTGATTAGATTTTGGGTCAAATTGGTTGATGGAAAATATTTTTTTCATTTTATTTTTAAAAATTATTTTTTTAATATTTAATGAAAGTATGTTAAAGTCATGAACACATTCGATTTTTTTACCTTATTATATTATTATGTTTCAAAATTTTGAAAGTTGAAGTTTGGGCTTTGAAACATAGGCTCACATTAGATTTCCGGCTCAGCTTTTTTATTTTTTTATTTAATATGTTTTTCTTTAATATTTCAAAAAATAATAAAAATTTCCAAAACAAATTTGGTATTTTCGAGGGGTTAACCGCTGGTGAAGTTTTTGTACACATCTCTTGAAGTACATGAAGTACTTGTGAAGTACAAAAGTACTGGTAAAATACACAAAGTACCTGTAAAGTAGGTAAAATACGTGTTAAGTCTATTGAAGTACAAGTGAAGTATCACGAAGTTAGTAAATTTTTGGTAAATTACATGAAGTTGAACCTAGCTTATGCGCTATAGTCAATGTGTATTACAGATAAGACACGTGTATTCAATAATAATTATTTGATAGCAAATTAACTTACATCAGTGGATTTTCTTAACATTTTTTTATTTTAAACGTTGAATAGACCTTTGGCGGTCATTATTTTACTAATTAAAAGTTTTGGTCGTTGCTAGTTTAATAATAATCAATTAATTAAATTAAACTTAGATTTCTTGGTTAATTTTGTTAATTGTTAGTTGACGAAATAGCCAATCAGGTGTTTGATTTGTTTTGTTGTGAGTTTGGTTATTTCGTTGTGGTCTGATTGGATGAGTTTGAATAAAATGCATGTCCTCAGTCCCTTCCATTGCAAATTTTTAATTTAAAAAAGTTTAAATGTATTGTTTTCTTTCTTTATTTTCGGTTGAACCTTTTTGTTTTGAATTATTTAGAAAATTAGTTTGGGGGTGGGGGGCTGCTGGATACTTGCTAGCTCTTCCCTCCCAATTTTAAAAATAATCTTAATAATCGTTTATGCATGATTGCACATAATTTATTTTGCTTTGGCCGTTCTTGCTTCCCGCCCCCAAAACATGTCATAATTTTTTAGAAAACTAAAACTTCTACTAAATTTTTAAACATTTAATATTGTTTGATCGTGATGTTTCGGGTTCTTAACACATCGATGATATTTTTGATTGAACGGAATAAAACACTATTTTTGTACTTCTTGCAAACTGCTTTATTTAGTGGACTGTAACACTTTACTATTTTGATCTTGACTCGACGATGGTTTACAAGAAAGTCCTGGTTCTTGCTGTTAATAGCTACCTGGTTGAGAGTACCAACCCTTCCATAACAAAATACAAATACATCAGCGCCTCCCTCAGTACGCTTTTCTTTGAATTATAATACAATGGCCTAAACAAATATGTTTGCCTGCATTGTAATATTTGGGTACTGAAGGGTGTTTCACACAACCCTGACCCTTCGAGCAAGTTTATTTTTATTAGAAAATGTTGCAGAGACACTGGAGGGTGTCCACACCCCACGGATCAAGTAGTTTATTTTATATCAAAAGTAAACTAAAGATCTCCCGTTGCAGAGGCACTGGAAGGCGTTCTATACCCCCCAGACCTCCGGATTGAATAGTTTATTTTATATCAGAAGTAAACTGAAGATCTCCCGGTGCAGAGGCACTGGAGGGTGTTCCACACCCCCAGACCCCCCGGTTTAACTAATTTATTTTTATTAAAAGTGAATTAAATAGTTAAGCATATCCCAATGTCCAAATAAATGTGTTTAATTTATAATCTGACAATTAATCATAAACTGCATAATTATAAATTCCGTACCCCTGGGGGTAGATTTCTGCAAAGGGAGATCTTCAGTTTACTTATGATAAAAAATAAACTACTCAATCCGGGGGGTCTAGGGAGTGTGAAACACCCTCCAGTGCCTGTGAAACGGGAGATCTTCAATTTACTTTTGATAAAAAATAAACTACTCAATCCGGGAGGTCTGAGGGTTTTTTATCAGAAGTAAACTGAAGATCTCCCGTTACAAAAGCACTGGAGGGGGGGAGTTCCCCCAGATTCCCCAGATTGAGTAGTTTATTTTTTATAAGAAGTGAACTAAAGATTTCCCGTTCCAGAGGTACTGGAAGGTGTTCCACACCCCCCAGACCTCGCAGTTTAACTAATTCATTTTTATTAAAAGTGAATTAAATATTTAAGTATATCTCAAGTTTATTAAAATTAGCTATGGCCAAGTAAATGTGTTTAACTCGTAATATGACAATTAATTGTAAACTCGTAATTATAAATTCCGTACTCCCTGGGAGGTAGATCTCTGCAACAGGAAAGTTCAGTTTACTTCTGATAAAAATAAACTACTTGATCCGGGGGCGGGGAGGAGAGTGAAACACTCTCTAGTGCCTCTGCAACGGGAGATCTTTAGTTTACTTCTGATAAAAATAATTTACTCAATCCGGGGGTCTGGGGTGTGGAACACCCTCCAGTGCTCAAATTTTGGTATTTCTGTAAGTCTCTTCTATAAGAAGTATGGAGAATTATGATGAAGTACGTGAAGTGTGAAGTTAATTGTACACGATTTTCTCTAGCGGTTGACCCTTGTTCCGTACCCTCTGGGGATAGATCTCTGCATCGGGAGATCTTCAGTTTACCTCTGATAAAAATAAATTATTCAATCCGGGGGGTCTGGGGGGTGTGGAACACCCTCCAGTGCACAAATTTTGGAATCTCGGTAAGTCTCTGAAATACCGATAAAGTACGTGAAATACAATGAAATATCGACGAAGTAGGTGAAGTACCGTGAATTATTGATGAAGTGCGATGAATTACTGGTGAAGTACGAAGAAGTATGGAGAATTATGATGAAGTACGTAAAGTGTGAAGTTAATTGTACACGATTTTCTCTAGCGGTTGACCCCTCGGGTATTTTGTAACATTAAAAATTAGAGCCGATAAAACTTTGCATGAAATAATAATTGGTTCATGGAAACTATTTTTTCCTTTTTATTTTAAATTTTAATTTATGATATTTATAGTAAAAACCTGATAAAGTCATGGGCATGGTTACATCCAATTTTGTCTTATTCTTTTCCTTGATATTAATTTAAACTCTCTTTGAATTATTGCAAAAACATCAATTTAATCTTAAAATTCCTTATGAAAAGTTCCAAATTTTACCCTGAGATGTTACGTCGTCAAACTTCTGTATTTATTCCTGTTTTTCAATTTTCTTCTTTATCACAAATCAAGATTAGTGCTAATTGTGTTGTTAATTGTCCAGCAACGTTGATCCTTGCACAATCTTCAGTGTTGCGTTTAAATTTTTACATACCAGAGATATCCAGAGATTGTAAAATTGGATCTTGCAAATAAAAGTAATTTTCATCTTAAATTAATTTAATTACGTACCAAAATAATCGTTTATTCTTTTAAACATAAAGTTTAGTTTCATTTTTCTTCACAAATCATTTCAATAGGTTTGATAGGTTTTCATGCACTCTACAAAAATTAATTGATTGTACGTCGTTTGTTCATTTTCCACACACGTTTTTCCGTTTACTCCTGGTTACCACTTTTTGATAAAGTTTTTGTTTGATAGAGTTGATTTTTTGGTTTTGATGATCTGGATCACCAATTCAAGAAGATAAAAGATGAGATACTACGGCGATTGGTTTTATATTCCATAGGTCTAATGTATTCAATTAAAATTTTAAAAATTAACAGGTTAACTGAGCAATAAAACGAATTTATTATTTGTTTGCTTTCAACAATGGTTATTGCTGTCATCAGATATTAAATAACAATTAATGATGACAGTAATTGCTGAAAACTCACAAATAATAAATTCGTTTTATTGTTCAGTTAACCTATTAATTTTTAAAATTTTAATTTAATATAATATGTATATAATTATAATTTAAACTAATTGTTAACTTCTATTACCTTTACTTGCATATCGACAACTAATGTTACACCAAATTTATACTACGTAATTGAAATAAACTTAAAAATTTTGTAAAGTGGAAAATTATAATCATCCATTAATATTTTGTTTTAACAACCAATTGAAGCGTGTTATTGTAGATATTAGTTTTCTTTAAAGATGTACTTACTGAAAGAGTTGCACGATACTGTTGAATATTAGCATATTACCCATAGAAGGTGGGTTATTATCGTTACCATTATTACTTGCACCTCCAGAATATTCAGCCTGAATCGTTAATATAACACCTAACTACGCCGTTATAATGCTTTTACTGCTTGTATCCATTATCATCCACATTATTATGATTGTTATTGTTTGAATTACGCTTGCGGGTAGCTTTGTTGTGTAAATTTTATTTCGTCTGCTGCCATTTCGTCGAATTGCAAAATAATTAAAATTTGTTAGGAAAATGTTTAATTAATTTATTATTATTATTGTTCGATAATTAATAATTACAAATTTACGCGAGTTGCTTTTGCTGTTGTAACTAAAATCATTTCCCTATAACCGCAGAGGTACCTAAAGGAGAAAGGTTTACTTTGAAATTAATTATAAAGTGTAAAGTATCAACATCAGATTGTAAATTCGCAGTTTTCATCGCGCTGTAAAAATTCATCGAAAAAAATTTTAATACACTTTTAGCACATAGTAACTACCACAACATCATCGCGCATAAAAATGATTAAACACCAAATAAATTTACAATGCAATTTAGAACTATGCGATTTCAACAATTAAAATTTTATGTAGTACGTAAAGTTAAACAGGTTTCGTGTTTAACTACAATTTAATATGTCGGCAAAAGAATTTTCGAAAAGCATTTTTAATTTGTATTCATTTTACACGTATGTAAAAAATGACTACAGCCTCATAAAGCGCAGCGGCACAAAAAAATCATTCCAAATATCGCAAATTTAAAAATAAACTTGAGAGAATTACATCTTGCAAAATTACAATTTCTTTTTATCATCAAAATGTGAATTTATCTTATGGGGATGCGAGTTCTTCACAAGACTAAAAACTCCTGTTGTCGCAACATAAAAAACTAAATTTCCGTTCTCGACAAATTGAATCTCATTTTTCAAGTGCTTCTCCCGTCCTTTGCAATTCTGTCAGGTTCAGGGCTTCTTGTGTCCAAGCAAATCGCATGTTTTGCTTTATTTTACTCGATTCGGACAGTGATTCGAACGAGTTTGCAAATAATGAGATTTGTAAACCTAGAAACTATCGATTTGGCAATTTTATTTTCAACGGCAGCTCTTATTTTTATTAAATCTACTCTTGTTTAATTAAATTGCTATTGTTACAATAACGTTTTAATGGTAACGTGCCCACAATGTAATCGTAAATCAAATTTTATTTCCAACTTCTGTCATAAGCCCTTTCCTGTTATTTTTCATTTTAGCCACCCAAATATTGTGTTAGTGGTGGAGGTGTGCGGTCTTATCTCGTTGATCTAATTACGTCGACTATAGAATTTGCATAGCCGGATCTCGTGGGGGTACTTACCCTATGCCCTTAGCACTTATAAGCGATATGCTGATGTTGGCAACACATAATGCTGGAAAATTACGAAAAACTCGGTTAAGCAAAATTATATCCCACTACACCCATAACCGATTCGCATTACTACATTAAAAAATCGTACGGCATTTAATATAAACCACCAATATCCCACCATTACAATCATCAATATAATTGAATGTTGTAGGTTTATGTGAACTTGGGCCTAAACCGCATATAAAAATATCCAATAACCGTAAAGAAAACACGAATGATTCGATTATAAAGGTAATTTAGAGCCGTTTCAACAAATAAAATATTGCTAAAATGCGGCATAGCATTAAATATCTTGCATGCACGCAAAAGTTTCATTAATAATTAATCAATAGGCACTACGTGATTTAGTTTGGAAAAGTTGCACTGAACTTTTATTTATGTAACTTATATTTTCTTTCATCCGGTATGCAGTGCCAGAGGTACGTACAAAACTAATTACAAAATACTACTACATATAATTTGTCATTCTTGTGTGTCGAGGGAGTGGATACTCAAAAAAATAATTCCAAGTTCAACACAATTACATTTTTTATTTTCTTTTGCAAGGTTGATCTACCCATCCATCATCTAAAATACTCTGACGAAAGATGTGAACGTTAATATGAGGGAAACGAAGAAGCACCGTCAATATTCAGCTAGGTTGCAGCACCTGAGCACAGCAAGGGGCACAACATGCCAAGGGCTAATATTTCACATCCCTTGAGCTTGTCAGTTGTCTGAGCATGTGACATCAATCAAGGGGGTAGAAGATTAGAGATTATTCCGAAATATAAACAAAAAAGAAGCATATATTAGTAACAATCTGTCCGGGTTTCATTTACGAAGCTAAGAATATGTCGTTCTTGACGTATTTCCGCCCTGATTAGGAAGTTTCCTATATAATCCTGTGATGTGTATTCAAAAGCTTGCTTTGTTTGTCTTATTCGCGATGGCGAAAAGTTGATAAATCTGTTTTGTTTGAAGTTTCAGATTATGCTTTACATAAATTATGCACCTAACATTTTTCTAGATTATTTGTTACTTCTGATATGCAAATATGTGGGGTTGAAACTTTCTGAACAAGATTTATGAGAGTCTTAATCGGATACGTCGATCGTGTTCACTTCAATTTGGAAAATGTAACGGTAACCTTTCGAGTATTTAGATTACCGATGGTAAAACTGTACATCTGACACCAATGGCTCCCAAGTTAAATTCAAACAAAGGACGATTTGGGTAGGTAGGCAGAAATTTGTAGTGGCAATTACTTTGATTTATTCAATAATAATTGATTTGTTAAATCTGCGATACAGTGTTACCTCCTGTATGGTACGCAGTGGGTTTCAGACCTACCACTTGGTGTAACATATGTTGCATAACACGACATGTAGTTCATTCTGAGACGATGGTTGTTTGAGATCACAATTACATTTATGTTATATCCTCTCAGATAAGTTAACATAATATCATTAAAGAATTACTCTTCTGTTTAATAAATATTTGGAAAATCTCATTCATCCACATTGGTAAACTTTCGTAACCTCCCCGTTCAAAGGCATCCCTAGAATTTGCAAGTCAAGAGATGAATCTCGATAGCGGTGCTGTATTGTGTAACTTAGTCATTAACTTATATTAATGTTTGAGTCGGTATTTAGCTCCTTGCCTTTGGCGCTTAACAAGATATTCACTAGCTATTGTTTAGCTAAGCTTGAGTGGTTAGGGTGATGTTTTATATAAGTAAAATGTAATACATTGTTCCACTCTGCCAAAAAGGAAGCTTTGGCACTGTGTATTTGTTATTCGTCCTTTAAAAACAAACTTCCATTTATCTTCCACTTTTGTTCGATTTTTATCACAAAATTTACAAACACAACAAAACTCTTCCTTTTGAAAAGTAAATACTGCATATCTATCATAGCCAGTTAACTAATAAATAAAAGCAATAATAACGAAAGCAAATGTAAATAATTACAAATTAATGCTCTTAAGCACGACATGGTTCAAAGAACCTATTGAATTTTTTTCACATATCTGTTGCTTGAAGCTGCAAAAAAAATGCACATATATTCCTGGATGCTTAATTGACCATTAACAAAAATTACTTTTTGGGCAATTTAACCCTTAGGTTGTACTTAAACTAAGTGCAATATAAAAATAACAGTTGATATAAACAATAAATCAAAAATACACAATAATTTGCTTCCAAATAATTTCGGAAAAATGTTTTAGCTGTAGATAATATTTGATAATTCAATAACCTCCAGAGCTCGTGTTTTAAAGCAGAAATGGCGAGTATAAAAATTTAAAAGCATCAAATTAATAGGTGAGTGCTTTGAAAACTCATTAATCATAATCATGCTATGCATTTAGACTGGATGCGTTATTACCAAAATTATGTAGGCGTGGTTCTAAGATGTTTCTAATCATTTATATTAAAATATAGTTATTTATGATACCGATAGAGAGTAATCACTAATAGAAACCAAATTCCTTTTTTTGCATAGCAATCAAGCGTGAAAATTGTACAGCCAATCATACAAATCAACTTTGATTACAGAGCTATTGAAACGCACGCATCATGTATATGATCATTTTCTAACATTTTGATTTTGGATTTTTTTGCAATACGAATAGACCAGATCTTAATATATTCCTGCAAAACTAACTTGAAGTCGTTTTAGATATTTGATTTAAAGAAATCAGTTCAATTTAGAATTGCCCGAAGCAATTTTAACCTACGAGTTGCCATTAATATTTACGATCTCATTAACACATTGAATTATGTTGCTTAATTTTTTATTTAATTGTTTTATTTTAAAATTTCAATTGATTATTTGCTCGACGACAGTGGTAATAAATTCAACCATCAAGTTTGAAAGTGGCGGTAAACTGGTACTACAAACACGTCTACTTTCACAGAAGGAAATGTAGAGGTCGTTTGGTAGCACTCTAGACAACAGGTATGATTTACAGGTAAGTTTAATTTAAAATAATTGGTGCGTAATTTGAAATATTCTCACTGAAAATTTTATAGTTCAGGTTGTTTTCAATGGATATTTTATAGTAATGTTCCTAGTCTTGCCTAATTCGATTGCTTTTGATGGTACAAAAGTACATTTTCTTATTTTATTATCGTCAGCATCATCTTAAAAATATTCTTGAGATAAAATCTCGTTAAAATAAATGAGGATATAGTACCTATCGTCCTTGATTTGGTACCGCGAAGCATTCCAGTTTTACTGTTGTGACTTTAGCACCTTTAAAATTAATTCAAATTGATACGTAATTTCTCATTGCGATGTAAAAATGATTGGATGTTTACCTGAAAAATTAAAAAAAATTATTGATTTTTTCAAAACGGTTAAACAAAAGTAATAAACATAAAATCGATAAAAATGCTTGTTGAAATGTAACGTGGAAATGTGGCGCTAATGAAAAGTACACCTACGATAGTCAACTTCAAATTCCTTTTGTGGAAATAAACGGTAACACTGTAAACCAGTTTTGCTAATTGGCAATATAGTAATTCTATATTACTGACTATTCACTACATTAACAATTATTGGGTTGTTACTTGTGTAAAACAATAGGTAGAAATAAATTTGTATGCAAGTCGAGTTTTTAGTGCAGGTAGGTACATTTATTTACATACAATATAATATTTAAAACTTGCATGTATTAGTAACGCTGTAAACATTGCTTCGGGTGGAACTAAACCGTAGCAATTAGTAATCACTTAATGACGATTAAGGATTCAACAATGGTTAGTTAGACATTCAATCGCCACAACTGACTATTGCACGCCGCACGATTTAAAACTAAAAATGCCTGTAATTAAAGTTGGATCAATCTTAGATTACAGCAATAGATCGTTATAACCCTAGATGATAATCTTCGTAAGGAATACAAAAAAAATTTTAATTTATACATCAACCCTGTCTCACTCTTTCCGATTCTGAAGGATCCTGCCAATTTGTCATACACGGAAGGAGGAGAAGATCAATTGCTGTAATAATTTTCGTAGTGAAAAGTCTTCTGGTAGTCTAAGAAATAGAAGTAGTCCACGCTGTTGAATTCTAAAATCTATCTGGCATTCAACATCTGCTGTTTTGTACCTACACCAGACAATATTCACAATATCCAATAAGATCTACAGCAGTACCTTGCTTGCATGCAAAATCTGCCAGCAAAACTGGAGCTAATTGCCCAACTTTCCAACTTCATTTAAATATTTTCTATTGCAGGATTTTCCAAGTCTAATTTTGCTAGAAAGCACAAGTCTTTAGCTGTTTTAAGATTACCTAGGTAAAGTTGAATGCAATATTTAATAGCAGAGAAAACTGGCCAAGTTGAATCGTATGTCAGATAAAAAATTACGCTTACTTCAAAGGTCAAAAATTCAGTTCTATAGCATTTCAAAGACTTGTTCCAAGTTCAATAAGTTACATTGCCCCAACACGTTTTAGCGGTTTCAAAGGCGGCTACTTGTCAATTATTCTGTATATTGCATTAGTTTTTTCGTTTAACACGAAAAATTCCGCATTGCTTATTTCAATTTAATTTGAACATCTGAGTATATAGACTGATTAATTAAAGTAGCAGTTTTTGCTGTACTTTTGCAGTTTTCGCAAGCTGCATTTGGTATTTCAGTTTTATTTTCAATATCCCCGTAAATGCAGCGAATGCTTTATTTGTTCACATTTTACACAAGTATGTAACTTGTTTGCGATTGAAATTACACATCAAACAACAATTTTACTAGAATTAACCGAATTAAATCCATTTATGTATTTTGTTTATTTTACAAAATTTAATTAAGCATTTAAATACACAAGCAAACAAAAAATAATTATTCAATTTAAGTACTTGCCAATACGTAGAAATGTTTCCATTTGCTAAGATCTTGTAAATTACCTGAATAAGTTAATTATTCATAATTGCTATTGGATGAGCAGTAAACTGGAACGAATTTACAGTAATTGTTATTTTACAATATCTACGTTCATTTTAGTTAGTAAGCTTGCTGCATGAGGATAAAATTCAGTAAATGTTTCTTCTAGAAGATCACAAGATAAGTGTAAATTCTTAATTTTGAGCTAATTTGTACTTTTCTCATTTAACTTTATCCAGATCAAGATCCTCTTTGGATTTCTCGATCAGAGCTGTTTTATTAATTGTTTTTAACCACAGATAGGGGTAAGTGCTAGAACATGTGTACAGTGTATGTGTACATACATTTAAGATGTCACGAATATCACTAGTGAAGAAATGTTTTTACATACAAAAGAGGCCTACCATTGAACATGTTACTTACACATTTTTTCTGAAAGAGCTCCCAGGTGGCCATACCTGCCCAAAATCAGCCAGTCAAAATAACATTCGGATAGTTCGACATCATCAGTCAAAACAATTATTACAAAATTGTTCAAATGTTTTCAGCGTAATCAAATTTCAAAGCAAAAAAACATCTCTTCAAGCAACGGTGCAACAGGGAAATTTGAAAAATAATTAGACCGTGCCAACTTACCCCTGTAATCAATTAATAAAGTTTCTTTGGCAAATTATTTAATATTTTTGTGTTTTAATTACATATAAGTGAAGCTTGAAACTTAAAAAGAAAAATTTTGAATGTTCCATAGGGAAAAGAAATAATTTAAAAAAATGGCTGTCGGATGCTGAACATTGAAAAACGATGTAGCATCCTTCAAGAAAATAGAATAAGGCTTGACAGTTATTCAAATATTCATGACTACCCTGAAATTTAATGAACAAACTCTCTGGTAGCGACGTATCCTAATAAGTTTTCAGAAACTCGTCGCTGAAATGTAAGTCGAAAGGTGTAGTCTTCAAAGTAAAGTAAAATAAATTTATGTTTGAGTAAAATTCTGTTTATTTAAAATACTTATTGATAAAATTTGAACAAATAATGTTTTCGAGTGTAAAATCAAAAGTTAATTGATTTTATAGAACTAATCCTCTCTTTCATGGTGAAAGCTATTCAAACTTCACAAAAGCAATTTATTTTATATGTGGAAGAAAAATGCTTTCTTATTATACCTTTATCGTAAGTAATATCTTCATTGACACGAAGAGAGAAATGAAAATTTGAATATCAGTTACAAAGTAAAGCCAAAGCAATCTTTTCAACAACTTTTTTACCCTAACAAAATGCAAAACTCATCATGAAAAGAATTTTCAAATAGTAATATAATAGCAGTAGCTAAGTATTTTGTTGCGTGTGTATATTTGTTTAATGATTATTAAATACCTTCACATTAGGTTAAATGATTATTTGCAGAGAATAAATATTTTATCAAGCAATTTAGTCCTTGGTAATAAAATGGGGAAATAATTTTTGTTATTTAGTATTTTTTAATTATTGAAATACTCGTATTGCAATAAAAAGTGCATTGCGAATGCAATGAAATAAAAAATTAGATTTAACTGATATAAAACTCATCGATACGACATTATCACTCAACAAACCGCAAAGTCAAAGTGTGGAGGGTTGCACTTTAGGGAAAGATAAATGTGTTATATCTACCCTGATGTGTCACTGTTATCTGTGTGTATCGAAGATTAGATTAGGTTAAAATGTTTTCTGAAACGAAAGGCAAAGCTTTTAGTAGCGCAATATATTAATTTATTGGTAATTTGGCCGAATCTCCAACTCTATAACAACATTTATGTTTATGTATCTTAAAAATTAAAAAAGTAATAAGAAAAATAATAATTTACCAAAAAAAAAGTTTTTATATTACACGTACTTTTTTAATTTTTTCTAGATAGCTATCCAGCTACTAATTTGATTACATAATATAATATGTAGTATGTACATAATATGTAGTATACATACACTTGGAAATTAGTTTAAAAACTAATGCACATAAACCAGAACGCTGTGTAAATAAGAACTATGGAGAAACTTCAGACAGACTTAAATTAGAAGTAAAAGTAAATAATTTGAAATAAAATCGAAATACAAAAACACCAGCAGCTTCTGCAAACTTGATATATTGACAGAGAAAATAAAAAAAGTAACTAAAAAACAACAAAAAGCTTTCCGACTCTGTAAACAAAAGCGAATTAACCCGAATGAAGATATACTTAGCAGAGAAAAATGAAATATGGTTTTCTTTTTAGAGCAGATGGATAAAATTTTCTATCTTTCAGCAAATTGTTTCGTATATTATCAACTTTGTCTCCAATTAGTGATGAACGACATATGAAGTGTTTAATTATATTCGAGAATGCTTTAACTTCAAAGTAAATTTTAAAACACTTGAAATTTTATTACCCACTTTAGCACATCGTGCAACGTTCAAATTAATTTAAAATCAGTACTTTGCACACTATAGGGAGCCGACCCACCTTACCTGACATGATTATTAGGTGAGGCTTTCGTTTTTTATTCGCATTAGCATATTATTACGATTGCAATTTAATGGAAACGTAAATAATAAATAGCAAATCGAAAAATAAAAATGTATTTCTGGGAAATATCGAAAGTAATAACATTAAATTTGGGAACACTAACCAAAGCTCACAGTGGAATTCGCATGAAGCCTTTTCGATATAAAAAGTAGATAAATCAGATTCTGCAAGAGCGGTCGTTGCTACGGTAACAAGGACTAAAATGTTAGGCGCCACTGCAGACGCCAATAGATTATATTATAAAATAAGGCAAAACAAAACTTTAAAAATAATAATAATAAAATTCCACATTGCATGTTGTCAATGTTATGATAATTTTTAATTTTTTGAGTTGAAATCATAAAAGTAGATGGAATAAACCTGCCAAGGGTAACGAAAATAATTAATATATCCATGTTCGTTTAGTAAAAGTTAATTAAAAATAGTTAAGTAATTAAATTAAGTTTGTCAATAATAAATTTATCGAAGTAAAATTATTGCAGGTAATTGACTGTAACTAATTATTAAGCCCAATGAGTATATTTACAACAAAAACTTGGTTTATTATTGTAAGGAAGTAATAATTAATATTGGTTACCATTTAAATTATGAGCTTGAATACTACTACATCTTGTGAACGTCAACAATTTGTGCGCTGCCCTGCAGGTTTTGCTACCTACGGATTAACTATGCCAATTATAAACGTTATAAATTACTTTTATTTGTTAAAAGTTTGACTAAATGAAATACCCTTTCATTTAATATCAATTAAACTAAAAAAACAAAAACTGAAAATGTTGGAACACTTTAAATACAATTATCGTGCGATTTGCGTGCAAATTAACAATAACCGCAATAACGTCGTATTAGTCAAAGGATAGTCTTAAAGTGTTATAACAAAGCCACCTTTATGAAATACTAAGGGCACTAAATAATCTGTATTAGAAGCGGCAGAAATTCCCATTTCAGAGAAAATTAAATATGCAAATACATAGCAGCTTGAATCGCGCTTTCGTTGAAAATTAACAGTACGTCGTATTTCAAAACAAGCTCATGTAAATGTAAATGTAAGAGACAGCTGAGGATATACGTGGTAATTGCAAAACGAGGGAAATATATTGCAGAATACATTTTCATTGTAAATGGACAGACTTCTACTGAAGCTAGCTTACCACAAAATTTAATTTGGATGGACGTGACTCCGTCTTAATTCGTGACTATGACTAATTCGGCGTGCTTATTGATAATAAAATAAAATTGTGGCTTTCTCACTTGTAGTGAAAAATATGAATTAATGCTTTAATTATTACCTTGTTATCAAAGGAATAAAATATAATTTTTAAAACACCTTACGGTGTAAGGCGTACCTGTAGCAGCTTCATCTACGTTCTTCAAAATGAAAAGAACGATGTTCTATCTTCATATTTACCATTTCGAGATTTTTCACATTTTTGGAGCCATCCAAAGAGACAATAACGCTTTACATTTTCTGGAAATTGTACCTTTACAGCCACCATTACTCCAAAGATTTACTTCTATACGTCTGACCATTGACTACTGAATACGTTAAATTCTGTAATATTAAGTGCAGTTGGATATAAGCTCGATTCATTCTAAGAGCAAATTCAGTTCATTGTAAAATCCCTGGAAAAGTAATGCATTTTAATGCCCACTGCTGTTGGTTAAAGTGGCGCTTTGTCCTACTGACGTGTATGTACTTCCTCTGTCGAGCGCAAAAAAGTAGATTTTAATTTAATACAACAAATCTAGTTAACTGCTAGTTTTCTACAGTTTTTCAAGTTTTTCCACCCCTTTTTTATATTTTGTACATTAATTGTATCATTAATTAAAATTAATGTATATTTGATATTTGCATAAATCATAACGAGAAAAATAGATAACACTATGTACAAATATGTAGTCTAAGTTATCTATTCTGTAAAGATATTAACTAAATGTATGAAATTTTAGAAATATAATATGCAAAACTTGGGTTTCTACTGATTTTTTAAATTTATTTAGCTAAATTTTATGGATCATATAACCTAAAAATGGCACGTACATAAATGTTACATGAGCTTTGAAAAACAAAAATTTGCCAATTTTTCATATTAAAAGGTCATAAATTAAAACCCAAAAATTTAAGTGCCCCACAGTAGTCACAAACGGCACAATATACAAACTAAAGTTGAATTCGATCAACTAGAGAACTTACACTTCAGAAGTACTCTCCATGCAGTAAGCCATATTCATTATTTATGTAAATTATTATTTATAATTATAATTAACTAACTAAGGTCAAGTGGGGTAAATACGAAACAGAGAGAAGTTTGGGTTAAAAATGAAACAAGTATGTAAATAATTACTAATAGGTAAAGTTATGGCAAAATTGCAAACACAATTATTTTCCTCAAGGGGTTAACCGCTGGAGAAGTTTTTTGTACACATCTTATGAAGTACATGACATCTCATGTGAAGTACATGAAGTACTTGTGAAATACATAAAGTACTTGTGAAGTACATGAAGTACTGGTAAAATACATAATGTAGAGGATTGGGTAAATGTTTTAATTCATAATCTGACAATTAATCAT
Organism: Lycocerus yunnanus; assembly: GCA_036346125.1. Taxonomy (NCBI): domain Eukaryota; kingdom Metazoa; phylum Arthropoda; class Insecta; order Coleoptera; family Cantharidae; genus Lycocerus; species Lycocerus yunnanus. The sequence goes on along the minus strand of JARFIX010000022.1, from coordinate 2,267,886 downwards.
AAACTGCATAATTATAAATTTTATACCCCTTGGGAGGTAGATCTCTGCAACGGGAGATCTTCAGTTTACTTCTAATTAAAATAAATTACTCAATCCGGGGGATCTGGAACACCCTCCAGTGTCTTTTTAACGGAAGATCTTCAGTTTACCTCTAATAAAAAATAAACTACTTGATCCGGGGGGTTGGGGGGGAGGCGTAGAACACCCTCCAGTGCCTCTGCAACGGGAGATCTTCAGTATACTTCTGATAAAAAATAAACTACTCAATCCGAAGGGTGTGTGGGAAATCTTCAGTTTACTTTTAATAAAATTAAACTACTCAATCCGGGGTCTGGGGTGTGGAACACCTCCAGTGCACAAATTTTGGAATGAAGAACATTGCAGAACATGCAAAACCCCCAGAACTCCCAGACCGAGTAGTTTACTTTTTATCAAAAGTAAACTGAAAATTTTCCGTTGCAAGCACTGAGGGTGTTCCACACAGTTTAAATAATTAATTTTATTAAAAGTGAATTAAATATTTAAATCTCAAGTTTATTAAAATTAGCTATGGCCAAGTAAATGTGTTTAATTCGTAATCTGACAATCTATATATATAAAAATGGATGTATGTGGGTTTGTTTGTATGTACTATGTATGTTCCTTATAGACTCCTAGACCGTTTGACCGATCCCAACCAAATTTTGCACAGTTACTCTCTAGAACCCTATAGAAGTTTTTGCTAAAACCGGGACCGAAAAGCTTAATTAAAAAAGTAAAAATTGCGGTCGTGCATGAATGGAACGAGATTCCCATCGCCAATACCTGTAATTGATATATAGTAATTTTACGTTGGTATATTCACATTTAGTACCTACACTATTATAAGTGATTTCAGTTTTTAATGAGACCCCGGCCAAAGCCGGGTATCCAGCTTGTTACTTATAAACTGCGTAATTATAAATTCGGGACCCCCTGGGAGGCAAATCTGTGCAACAAAATAAAAAATAAACTACTTAATCCGGAGAGTCTAGGGGGTGTGGAACACCCTCCAGTGCTCAAATTTTGGATTCTCGGTAAATCTCTAAAATACCGATGCAGTACGTGAAATACAATGAAGTATCGATGAATTAGATGAAGTAGCGTGAATTATTGATGAAGTACGGTGAATTACTGGTAAAGTACGTGAAGTTAATTGTACACGATTTCCTCTAGCGGTTGATCCCTCGATTTTCCTGGTGTTTTACTTTGCAAGAAAAAAAACAGGCAAATCATAATATATTGATATTTTTGCATTGTAAACTGCGCCTTTTCTCCAGCATTTTGAAAACATGTAAAATAAACTTCACTTTATATTGTTACAATTTTCTCTACAACAATATAAATTGAAATTTTATCTTATAATAAAATTTGAACAGACAAAATATATGAAAGATAATTATTCCGTTTTTATTTTATCTTTTAATAATTTATTCTTTTTTTAATTCCACATTAAACTTTCGGGAAAAAGTGAAAAAGAAATAAGGGAAAATATGAAACAGTTTCTTGATAAGATTCAAAATGTTTTGTGCAGGTTAATCCAAAATTTTAAGGGTTGGTCAAAAATGTACATACATACATAATAACCTACAGTGCCTCTGGAAATTGAGCGTACACCTTTAATTCACATAATCATTGCCTTATATTTATCAGAAATATATATATTTTAATTAAATTTTTTATACCAATTTTCTGTTAACATTTATGTATAATAATTAGTAAAAATAATTTGTTAATTAATTAAAATTACACATAAAAAAATTGAGCGTACACATGCAGATTTCTTATTTTAATGACCTTATAATACAAGAATAATTAAACCCTTAGTTCTATTATTAGTAGAACTGTATTGCTATTCACAGTTTAGTGTTTTTTAATTAAATTGCTTTTTTGAAAATTAACTCGAAAAGAAGTCACCGACATAACCACTGGCAAATTTATCCTTAAATCTATTTTTGAAGGAAAATCTTCAGGTTAAATTGAAGTGTAGCTAACTACACTGCTCTCAGGAAAAAATTTTTAACTGGTTAGCTGAAACCGTAATGGCATTTCCGATTGCCTTTCAAGGTTATCGAGGTGAAAGGTAATCGCAAATCTCGGCAGTAAAATTCTTTTTAAAAGAAATTACGAATTTCTGAAGTCTGCTTGAAAATACGTGAAGCGCTTATACGCAAAATAACTTGACTTTGTTATTTAATTGACAACGTTAAAGATTCACTTCCTTGTCGAAATAACTGTTTTACATTACTTCCGGGACAATAAAATGTAATTTTAATGAAATATAGTAATCAATTTATAAACATTAAAAAACACATTTTTACGTTTGAAGAAATAGTTCGTTGAAATAATATGCGTGCCATGAATAGAAAAACAAAATTAGCTAAACCACAAATAAACATCCGCAAGAAGCTGCACTTACTTCTTTTTAGCTGTATAATATACAGGAAGTCTTCAATGTATTTGTTATATTATTGTTTATATATTAATCGATTAAAGGTAAACAAAAACCTGTAGTTTGCCATAGAGTTTAAACCACGGCACAAATACTTTAGCAACAATTAGAAATTAAACCCTAGGCAAGACCCCAAGTGTAAAGAAAGTAATTAGAATATTTACCTGCTTTAGAGTTTCAAACCAAGAAATTGAATAGAACAGGTAACGATTTCATTACAAAATTCAATACAAAAAATTGAACTTAGAGGTTATATTCAAAACACAAATCTATTATCTTTCCACGACACAAACTTTACAGTGATTATGTATCGTAAGAAATGACATTAAAGTTGTAGAAGTTTTTTTTAACAAAACAATGTCCAAACAATAAAACAATGTAATCAATCAACAGTTCAATCAACATCTTTATTATTCTCTAACTGTAGTTTCCGTGATAAAATCACAATGTTCACAGCTTAAAAATTATTAATTACAATCAAAGTCAAGTTTACAATAATAAATTCTGATAAAGTGTGTAGATTTAACAGATAAAATCGTGAAAGTAAAAAAATTTTAACATAAGGTACACGACGAAAATACACCCCCCACCAAGCAGACTTTTACCCTTCCTATAATTATTTCCTAAAAAAGTCAAACAAATATCATATAAATTACAGAATACAGAAAATATGCACAAAAATGCTTTAGTAAGCAATACATGGAACGACAGGGTATAACCAGCGGCAAGGATTCGAGGATATTGGAATTATTAAAAAAATATACTATATACGAATACGAGTATGTTCAAAAAAAGACACCAGATGCTAATATAAATCGACTTCAGAAGGAATTCATCCTTATAATAGGTGGAGAATATAAGTGGTAGAAAGTTTTAATAATACACATAATGCAGTAATATAAAAACCATATTATTTAAGTGTATTCATAGAATTATATAGAATTTTCACTTTTATTGTTTTATTACAAAAGTGCATTTTAAAAAATTTTATACTTTGTCTTTTTTAGTTGAAAACAGTTTCAAGGTAAAAGTGAACAGAAAACTCAACTTTTTTCTTGCTGCGCTATATAATTAATACAGTTGGATTGTTCATATTAAATTTATTCAATTAACATATTATTATAATAATATTATATAATATTATATAATTAACAAATAATCTTATTTTGAGATTTTCAAATATTTCGACTATTTAAGGCAACTAAAAATTTAAGTTATATAAAATAACTGTGGTATACAAAATAATTTTTAAAATCATTATCTACATAAATAAAGGGAAGCATTAGCCGTAAAACGTAATTTTAAGACAATTTAGAAAAAAAAACTACCATAATTCCTTTTCAGCTTCATACTCAGAATAATAAATGACAGTAATCTGGAATTCTCTAGAGCGACGTGCACTCATGGAACTGTTGATGGTTTATGCAAAAGCTCCGCCACAATTCACAATGTAATAATAACGATATAACGCAGGTAACGCGCTAACATGATGAATAATTAACGTAATTTGTATTCATGTAAATGTAGCCGATGTTGCTGAAAATGCACGTTCGCGAGACGTAGTATATGCATATGCGGAATATGGATTTAAACCGTAAGATTTTTAATATGCACATTTACAAACTGGAAATTAACTTTGATAAGATATTTAACCTCAAATATACTTTTAATGAATATTAATTCTCAAGCAAAAGTAATAAAAGCATGAAGTGACTATGTATCATAGCAAAACTTACAAGTTTCTTCTTCCTGATACCACCAACATCTTCACGGTCGAGTCCTAGCATTTGTCGTGCATCAGAACTTATAAATCATTACAATATACATAAATATAACCTGTACATGTTGTATGACCGGACTTGGCTACTCAACATAGGGAAAGTACCTAGTAGAATTCAAAATAAGAAAAACGTTGTAAATAAAATATGATGTAGTAGTGGGTAGATAGGCGGTACTCATATCCGAAGAACTCACAAGTAATTCAGTTCAATCTATTAGTTTTCATTAGGAAAATTTAATCAAAACCACAATCACGCAGTAACAGAATTATCAAAAGTTATAAAACGAAAACTTCCGACCTCGTGATGCAAAATTGCCAAGTTGAGTAATTCAGACAAAATATCATCCAGACAGTACGGACGGTTCATTAATACTTATTAAAGTTCTAAATTAACGTGCAAAGGTAGACAGATTGATGAGGGTTGAAGAGCGTTATAAAATAGAAAAACAGTGTACACAAATAATTATAATTAAACGATTAACGCGAATAAAAGCAAAAGCAAAAGAGAAATGGGAAAATTACATAAAAATTGATTTGGTTTAAAAACTAAATAGCAAAATGGGTTTATCCAAAATGATAAAGAGATTAATATTTCTCTCTGCTGAAAGTGCTAACGAGTATTTATATTTTCAAATGATCATTCGTCAAATAAATTGATACAAAATTTTATGAGCATGATTCATCCATATTCAGCTAAACATAATAAATTGAACGAATTTTGTGATAAACTGTAAACGATTTAAGGTGTACCTATCGATTATAATGAAATATTTGACAAATTAGCAGGTAATGAGCTTTTCCTGAATAAGCAGGTCTACATTTTGAAAATAAAAAGGTTTATACACCAACGGTTACTAATCAAGTCAATCATGAATTATCTATAAGAATTCCGCTTTATTTTTAAACTTATAAACTGGATGCTCTCTGATTAGAAACAGGTTTATATGAGATTTTGTTGTTGCTTTTATATTATTGACTTTCATATTATTCTAAATTCAATTTTAATATTTCCATTTTAAAAAATTGTAACGTTGACGTTTTTAAATGAACATTTTCATTGTTAAAAGTTCGGTAGTAGGCATTTTCGAAACTTAAATCAGTAAAAGTAATAAGACTTTTGGATCTGGTGTTGGATTAACACCGAAGTTGAAACTTGACAAGTAAAGATAGTATGACATGTTAAGCTTTACATTAACCGATATTGGAGAACGTACTTACCATGAAAGAAATAAGGTAGAAGAATGATGCAGTCATATTAAAATTTTTATTTTGGTGACGTCGGTGAAACTTCTGAGAAAAAATAATTATTTTATTTTAACAAAGTATTCTACTTTAAAGTCATACAATGTTTGATCGGTAGTTTGATCTAGCGACTGGTTTCGCCTAAGTTTGTTGCTGCAAAACAGTGACTAGCAACTGGGTTACACACGTGTATTACGTGTTGCAGAACTAATTACATATTACCCTTTTTTAAAAATTCAGTTTTGACTCAGAATCTATAATAATGTTTTTTCTTATCCGTGCATATATGGTGAAACACGCCATCTATAATGAGTAGAAAAAATTTTGTTCTTTGTGGTCTATAGGCTCCTGAGGGTTCAAATTTGCTTTTGGCAGTATTAAAGAAAAATATTCAAATTTTGTTTTTCTGACAAAAGTTCCTCCTTTCCTCCTTTTCGAAACCAATTACTTCTAGGGGTTTCCTAAGAAGTCCGGGATTATAACTATTAGGAAAAATCAAATTAATTAATTAATTGAAAAGATTAAAATTAAGTGTTATCAATTACATTGTCATTCGATGTAACCTTCATAATGTAATTTCCAGAGGTACAAGTTGTAACGAAACTTGTTTCGCATCACTTTAAGTTATAATTTAAATTAAGAAATTTCCTGATTACGGCTCTGCCGCAACGTAAACTTTAATTTTTAAGTTTTCAAAAGGCGCCAATCGAATAACAGGATCATGTGCCTGTTGCTATCCTTTGTCGGCCTTTAATTGCATATCTTTTCCGCAATTAACTTTCAAATGCACTTTGCGCCATTTTTACCACACCGGAGACCAGTAATTTTTTACAGTGTATTACAAAGTTGACGTGACATTTTTATTGAACCCCTTCCTTTTAAATGAGATTTGGTAAGATTTTACCGGACCCCCCTCCTATTTTGAGCTCACGTAATTAATGGACGTCTCCTAATACTTTGAAGGTTAGATTTACTCTTTTGTCATCCAGCCGCTTTCTGTCGGCGTAAAATTGGAAAAACCAATTAATCCGGCAGAAATTTGGCACCGCATTCTGTCTGTCAAAAGGAATATAAGACGCGTTATTGCCGAAATCGAGACAGTATTATCTTTACTTTCGTGACAGTCTCTTCTTACCTCCACGAAGCGTTTTATCTGGTGTATTATTTTACCGTAACTTTGGAAGAAGCCGGTAAACTTATCGATTTGTTATAGTTTCACTTTCGTGAATAGTTTTTCTTCTTACCGTTGTGCAGAACAGTTTTATTTTGGCTTGGTAGAAGAAAAAGTGAACGTTTCTTTATCTGCTAATTTTACGACTTTATTTAATCGGAATTTATCGGATCAATTGCCGTCAACTACCGTAAAGTGATAAAATTTTAATTTATTAATTAAACTTTCTTATTTATAAATAAATAAATGTAAACTATTACTTCAACGGTAAAACTCGTTTGATTTATTATTCCATTAGTGTAAAATAATTTGTGTGCCTACTAAAAAGGCACTGTCTGCTGCTATACCTAGGTGCTTCATATAATCTATCTCCTTATATCCTCTGGACAATTAACAACACCACCCGACAGTTCAACAGGACCTAATCAACAATAGTGCACAGTGCATGAACAAATAACCACTTTTTGATGAACGATAAGCATATGCGAAGGGAATTGAGATCGCATCCAGCTCCTGCAAAAAAAATTTTTTTTTATTTATTTGACTATTAATTCCCCCCAGTATAACATGTCATCGTTCGCAAGAAAACCAAAGCGCTATAATAAACCCTACTCATAATCTGTAAACATTGAATGTTTTACCTTTCAGCAGTGAGGCACTGGAGGGTGTTCCACACCCCCCAGACCCCCCGGTCACATACAACTTTGGCTTATTGGGATATTAGTTACTTGGTGTGACTTGTTAAAGTTAGGATTAATTGGTTTTCTAGAGATTTTTCTAGATCGGTTATGCTGATATTTTCAATTTATTACTAATAAAAATAAACTGTACAAACCGGGGGTCTGGGGGCGTGGAACACCCTCCAGTACATCACTGCTAAAAGGTAAAACATTCAATGTTTACAGATTATGAGTAGGGTTTATTATAGCGCTTTGGTTTTCTTGAGAACGATGACATATTATACTGGGGAATTAATAATCTCCCCCATTCTTGGTCACTGCTTTATAATTTTGTGCTAAAATTTTCACCATTATCGCTTAATACTGATAACCATAAGTTTGCAAATTTATCTACCACAGTTTGAGTGTACCTGGGGTGCTCCACTCCCCAGACCCCCGGTTTCGACAACTTTAGTTTATAATTTAGACTAATTGGAATATTAGTACTTGAGTGTGACTTGTTAAAGTTAGGATTAATTAGTAATTCTCGAGATTTTTCTAGATCGGTTATGCTGATATCTTCAATTTAATACTAATAAAAATAAACTGCACAAACCGGGGGTCTGGGGTGTGGAACACCCTCCAGTGCATCACTGCTGAAAGGTAAAACATACAATATTTACAGATTATGAATAGGGTATATTATAGCGATTTGGTTTTCTTGAGAACGATGACATATTACACTGGGGAGGGAATTATAATCCCCCTTCTTGGTCACTGCTTTGTATTTTTGTGCTTAGAACTTTCACCATTATAGCTTAATATTGATAACCATAATTTTGCAAATTTATCTATTACAGTTTAAGTGTACCTGGGGTGCTCCACACCCCCCAGACCCCCCGGTCTCTACAAGTTTGGTTTATAATTTGGATTAATTGGATTATTAGTTACTTGATTGTGACTTGTTGAAGTTAGAATTAATTAGTATTTTTCGAGTTTTTTCAAGATCGGTTATGCTGATATCTTCAATTTATTATTAATAAAAATAAACTGCACAAACCGGGGGTCTGGGGTGTGGAACACCTCCAGTGCATCACTGCTGAAAGGTAAAACATACAATATTTACAGATTATGAGTAGGGTTTATTATAGCGCTTTGGTTTTCTTGAAAACGATAACATATTATACTGGGGGATTCATAATCCCCTTTCTTGGTCACTGCTTTATATTTTTGTGCTTAAAACTTTCACCATTATCGCTTAATACTGATAACCATAAGTTTGAAAATTTATTTACCACAGTTTAAGTGTACCTGGGGTGCTCCACACCCCAGACCCCGGTCTCGACAACTTTGGTTTATAATTTAGGCTAATTGGATTATTAGTTACTTGATTGTGACTTGTTCAAGTTAGAATTAATTAGTATTTTTCGAGTTTTTTTCTAGATCGGTTATGCTGATATCTTCAATTTATTATTAGTAAAAAATAAACTGTACAAACCGGGGGGTCTGGGGGGTGTGGAACACCCTCCAGTGCCTCACTGCTAAAAGGTAAAACATACAATATTTGCAGATTATGAGTAGGGTTTATTATAACGCTTTGGTTTTCTTGAGAACGATGACAAAATTTTTTTTAAATAATAATATTTATTTAGTAAATAATAATAGTTCTTTCTGAATTTTACAGAAATTTACGTACATTTAGCTATTCTGGACACCACCTTTAATACTTAAATGTCTTCCAACTTTTATTTTAATCAAAGCAATCAACAAAAATCCATAATTATATTTTGAAGGCGTAGCTGAAATAAAATTCTTGAGCCTTCATTGGTTGAATTAATCAGTAAACGGCAGCTTTCTAGACTTGATACATAATTTACTATTATAAATCTCACATTATCAGAGTTAGTGACTACGTAATCAGTTTATTTTAAAACTGCATATTAAGGTAATATTGTTTACTTGTTTTAATTGGGTTTAAAAGGAACTTAACCTGTCTACTATTTTAACCGGGAGAGCAGAAACTTGAAATGCGTAATCGAACTTTTCGTGGGTTTCTAAATAATAGTACGTAAAAGATAATAACATTTTTCTTCTACGTCAACATGGATTATTTCTAGGCAACTGAAAATTGTATCGATAAAATCAAATTCTATAATACATTAGTATGGCACGAGGGTGGCTACTGAAAATATAGTATCCTGCATTGTGCCGAAGTGGTTTATCTGCAAATAATGCATTGCAACCATTATCTAATTTTTGCAGAGAATAACAAACTATTCCCTTTCTTCCGGGCAGTACAAAATTTAATTAGTGATGATTTAATAAAGCGAGGGAATTCGGTCTGCGGTTGTGGTAACTGTTGTTAGTAGTAAACCCGTGTCCGAATTTGAGAAATATTATTGGATAATTGATAAATAAATGTATTTTATTGGAATTAAAGCCAGTTTAGATATTGTTTAGTCTCTGTAAACGATTACAACAAATTTTATTTATTCATTAAGCATTTCTGAAAATAATCTAATTACGGAAAAAACTTTATTGATTATATCATTTTATAATCCAACCCCAGTTGAATTGTTTCAGAACTTCTATAAACTTTCGTTTAGAATCCTATACAATTTAATTTTGATGTATTGGAGTGTTCCTTTAATTTAAACGAAAATCAATTCTATACAGTAATTTCTCACAATATCACAGCTTACTATTTTTTCAAGACCACTTTTCTATTATTTTTTTACTAGATTTCATGGGGATATATTTCGTTCCTTTAGCAACCTATAATCCTGTCATTCAGAACGATATCGAGCTCGTAAAGATACGTCCAGTATGTCGGTTAGGGTTCCATATATTACAAATCAAGTGCGGGAGTGTTTTTTATAATACCATTTCAGATCATTCCTGAATATACATTGCGTTTTACTATTTTCTTTTAATTTTATACATTTTTAAAAGTTATCGAATCGGGCGATTAATCTATTTTTGCAAACGTCCAAGAAAAATAAATATTTGAAAATTTTGTTTGCTCATTGTATTAATAAACTTGATTTTTCAAGTTTTCTTAAAATGGTTAATTAGTGTCATTCATTTTATATGCTGAAGCAGAGGAAGTCTGTGGAAGGTATAATTAATAAGTTTTTCGACCACTGAATGCGTATATAAAACCTGATGGTATAGAATTTATATCCTTTTACAATAATTATATGATCCTTTGTAAATAATGCAAAATTTAAATTACATTTCTAGTGACAATAAATAATATTGCACAACATAAAGTTTAAATTGTATTGCAACATAAAACGCATTTGTTACAGTCTTGAATTCTATACATTGAAAATTACATTAGTAATTGCATTAAACATTATGAACTTTTAAAATTATTTATAGGTAGTACCTGCAGGGGAGTTGTTTTCGTCAAAAATTAACGATCCAATACATTGAAGTTATGATGGTACTTACAATACTTTAAAAATTGTCACATAGATATTTAAAAACTGCAGTAAAATCTATCAAAAGATCATATTAACCAATTAAATTGTAATATTTATTTAACTTGATAATTTTTAAATTATTATTACTATCTTTTAAAGAATTTTCCTAATTTTCTCAATTACTTTCAATTAGCCAAGAATTTAAAAATGATAATGTGCCGTTATAGCACATTAAGAATATTTAACGAAGTAACCATTAATTATATTGTCAAATATCACATTAATTTTTTTAGAATTCGTCGTAATAATTGAACGATGCCACAGACGGTGCCTAATTTTCCAGTCACTTAAAAAGTAATTTTATATGTTTGCCATAGCTGAATTTGGCTGAATGTCATCTATTTGCTCGTTCGTTGTATAGAAGTTAGAATTAATTATAACAAATTGGGGAATTTGTGACGTAATTGGGTTTTCTATGGAGGTTTCAAAAGAGTTCACCATGCTTTGCATCAGTTACAAATTTTCTAAATACTTTTATGTCTCAGGTTATTATAACTTCAATAAATTTTTAATCTGTCAATTAAATGGTAATACATTTTTATAATAACCAGTATTTAATACATAAATGCGTAACTCGAGAATTTATAGATATAGTTGTATCTTCAAACTTGAGACTTACAATAAATTAGTGCAACCAAATGATATTGACTAACAGAAACAAAAAATATTACGATTGCAATATTAGCCAAAGAGATACGCAATATGAGTTTGCGGTGAAATAATTACAAAATAACTAGGCACTGTTAAAAAATATTGATTTTTAATTATATTTTAAGTGTAGAAATTTAAGTTTACTTTCTATGATAATAAACGCTACTTTGGAAATTTATCACCTGCGTGATTTAACTATACAAAATAATAAAACTTTTACGGCTTGGAATGGAATCTAACATTTAACCAACGTTGTTAATGTTTAATCACTTTCTTTATTTATACGTCTATCAAACATTACCACCCGTTTTCATTTATTATCAGAACTTAGTATTTTTTTTTGAGTGCGTACTACAAAAATAATATAAGAAAAGACGAATTCACTTAATTTGCAAATAAACCACTTAAGTAAATTAAATTTAGCACAATTTAGTAGCTCAATTTGTTATTTTATGGTAGCACCTAAAATCCGAATGTCTCATAAACCAACTCAGATTAGTTTTATTGATACACTCGATGTTTAAAATTGACATTTAAATGCAGGAATACGTAAACCACGTATCAAAGTTGTAGTTAGGTAAAAGCTGCTCATCATTTCAACAAATATTCCATCTCAACGCTTATTTTGCTAAATTACGATCGTCCATTTAATTTACATAAAGTTTAACACCACTCAGGATAAATTAAAGATTTATCTACTAACTCGTTTTCCTAATAACTTCCGGGTTAATAAATTAATGTTCATCCATCAGTTGGCAACGTTTCAAACAATATCTCTCGAAAATTATAAGTTGGTCCCCCAACCAAGTTAGGTGAATGTAAGAAATATCAAAGTAATAAAATATATGGAAACAATTTCTATTCAAATTTGTTATAAAGCAAGGGCACAGTTCACAAAATTTTGAATTCTAACACCCTCGTGACTACTTAAAGCTAACTCACAGATGGCACCTGTATCGTAAATGCGTACTCAGATTTATGAACTGAATCTCGTGCACCATACAAAAGCTTTACGATACTGGAATATGTGACAGAGTTCATTTGATACACATTTTTACATATGGGACAAGAGAATATTGCATATTGGAGCGCTGCTTTATTGTCTCAAAAAGTATCTCTGGCACTTTCATTATGACTATGCGAATAAAAAACCATTTTTCTTTTTTGGATTCTTTTTTCTAGAAAAGTAAAAAATCTTTTTTTAAAATTAAGAAGCATCTCGAATAAATTCTTTCAGATGTGATTCATCATTACAGCAATTACTTATGCTTTACTATTTCATGTAGTATTGAAAACTCATTATTAATAATGGTAAATAAATCCAAGCTCACCTACACAGATCGTAGGTATGACAATAATAATTATAATAATCGTTATAAGGAGTGCATGTTAAAAGGTTACTTTATACCTACAAGGCTTCTTGTGTAAAATTGTAAATAGGATGAATTCAAATTTCTTAATTTACACAGTTACCTGTCGAAGCAAGAGATTTAAACATGATAAAATATTTACATAATGAGAACCTTTAAATATTTGTAAAATTTGTTAAAATCTTACATCCTGCTAATTAAGTTTTTTAATTCATTAAATGTAATTTGATAGATATTTTTTTAACGTACAAAAAATTTAATCGATCGGCTTGAAGTGCACCTTTCAACTCTATTCGAAATCGAAAAAAACGCCACAAATTACGTAGCAAGATAGCTTTTAAACCTTGACCAAAAATGTATTAATTTTTAATAAACTAGTTTTTGTTATGCTTTTGTATGAAAGTAAAGGTCAAATTAGGATTTTGCTTTAAAAGTACATTTAAATATACAAACTAGGTAATCTGATTCAGTGAAGAGCGTTGCTGTAAATGAACTAAATTTTTTCGCCAAGCTGCTTCGTAGTTGATGAGCTCTCATCAAGATGAGTACATATGAAGCGAACAAACTCCAACTGACGAACAACCTGCTCAAACGGAATGTAAATTTGGAAAATATGTATAATGAAGTAAAATAGATTAAACCGTCTTTTGATTACTGAAATAATACTTGTAATTGTAAACTAACAAACAAGAAATATTTCACGCAAACCTGCCGAAAACGTTAAAACGCAGTTTACCAAAAAGCTGCAATTTTATTTTCAAAAAGTAGTTAACTACGTAATATAAGTTAAAATCTATTTTTTCCTAAAAACAATTCAAACTGGACGTTTAAAAAAACTTTTAAAGTTCATTTCCCTTCAAACACAACTTAAAAATCAAAAAAATTGCAATAGTTTTTGAGAATGCTCCAATAGCAGGCTGCGTGAAAACGTTAACACGCAGTTTACCAAAAAGCTGCAATTTTATTTTCAAATTTACATTTTAAAAAGTAGTTAACTACGTAATATGAGTTAAAATCTATTTTTTGCTAAAACCAATTCAAAGTGGATGTTTAAAAAATTTTAAAGTTAATTTCCTTCAAACACAACTTAAAAATCAAAAATTGCAATAGTTTTGAGAATGCTCCAATAGTAGGCTGCGTGAAAACGTTAAAACGCAGTTTACCAAAAAGCTGCAATTTTATTTTCAAATTTACATTTTAAAAAGTAGTTAACTACGTAATATGAGTTAAAATCTATTTTTTTTTGCTAAAACCAATTCAAAGTGGATGTTTAAAAATTTTTATAGTTTATTTCCCTTCAAATACAACTTAAAAATCAAAAAAATTTGCAATAGTTTTTGAGAAAGCTCCAATAGTAGGCTGCGTGAAAACGTTACAATGCAGTTTACCAAAAAGCTGCAATTTCATTTTCAAATTTGCATTTTAAAAAGTAGTTAACTACGTAATATAAGTTAAAATCTATTTTTTTTTCTAAAGCGATTTCAAACTGGATGTTTAAAAATTTTTTTAAAGTTTATTTCCATTCAAACACAACTTAAAAATAAAAAAAAATTGCAATAGTTTTTGAGAAAGATCCAATAGCAGGCTGCGTGAAAACGTGAAAACAAAAACTAAATTTTTCAAAAGTTCAAAGAAGATAAGTTATAAACTTAAACAGTTTGTTGTATCATCATTAAGTCATTTCGATAATTATTTTCAACATAATTTTTACGCGATTTCCTCCTAAAACGCGCTTATTCTGTTGCATCTAGAGATGCCAAAAATTATTTTATGGAATGAATAGCTGCTTATTACAAAATAAAACTGGATACTGTTTTCATTCCTAATCTACGTGGATAACTTCAGTTTGATAAAATGCGTTGAGATTAAATACTTCGAACCAGAACATACTTTCATGTCATTCTACTCAGTCTACCAATCAGATGATCAATCTATGAAAAATCAAGATAATCAGAAATTTCATGACTTTCATGAAATTGTTGAAATGGTTTCAAAAAACCTGTTGGGCTAGCGATGCAGTTAAGAGAGAATAGACTATTAGAATAAGTTTTATGTGGCAAAAAATATCTAAAAACTCGGAAAGGTTTACTTTCATAACACTGTTTTAGGGTCTTTGGGTAAGTATGGTTTTAAATTACAAAATAAACTAAAACAATAATTGAAAAGCCCTAAATTTTTTCTCAGCAAAGATTTTAAGAAATAACAAGATTATCCGATTGAGAAGATTCTCATTAAATTAATGAGAAGAGTATCTTCTATTTTTACACAAAGCAAATTTGGGTTCTGATAGTCACACTGCTCCTCAGTAACTGACCGATCTTGAATATTGTCAAAATAGATTTATTAAATTGTGTTTTTAATTTTTTCTGATTGTATTTGATTAAAAAAAAAAATTTATATATTATTTTTACTTCTATATTTATTTCCGAATTATTACAACCTCTTTTTGGGTGTATTTACGTAGATACAGTTTAATGTCTTATTAATAATAAACAGTGATTTTGCTTAGTAAATCATGCTAATTTCTATATATCAAATAATTTTAATTGATTTTTCATAGGAGAAAAGTACTTTATACATTTTAGGTTTTAAAATATATTAATCTACAAAAAAACTATAAAACAAAATAATATATAGTGAGTTATCAGCCTACTTATTTAACCACAGCAATAATTTTAAACAAAATTAATAAATTTTCACATTTAACCTATAAATAAGTAACGATTCCGACAGATGAACACTTCCACACAAACTATATTTTTTAAAATTTTATTCAAAAATAATATTTTATAGTTATTTACGTCCAGAAGGTATTTACCCTTTTAGTGGTATACCACAAGAGAGAGTGCAGCGAGAGTTTTATGAATGTTTTATTGCAAAACGGTTAACGTTGCGATAAAAAGTAAAGAGATTGAATTTATTCACAATAAAATAACAGAAAAAAGATACAAAGTCTGAATAATAAATTAAAATTTTAAAAATTAACAGGTTAACTGAACAATAAAACGTCATTATTTGCAAGCATTCAGCAATGATTACTGGCATCAGACGTTTTATAACCATTGGTGAAAGCTTACAAATAATTTCATTTTATTGTCCAGTTAACTTGTTAATTTTTTAAATTTAAATTTAATAATATATTTAAATTTTTAAACAAAGTATGAATATTGAATATATGACAGCACCCACGTTTCCACGAATAGATCCGGCACTGCATAACAATAATCTTATACATAGATCACGTATTATTTTATCGAATTTTAACATAGATAAATTGGGCTATTTCCAACTGTTCATTCTAGCGTTTACTATCGAGAATAAGACGGATGTATATTGTCACACAAACACGTATAATATGCACGTGCCATTTTAAGAAGATGGCAGATTATCTTAAAATTTAACAAACAAAAATAAAAAAATAAAATTTAATTCCTCAATTAAAATTTTTAATTTGTAAAAGTTGTATGATGAAAAACAAAAACATAATTGAAAATAAATGCAGAAGCTGCAGCAAATTACATACATATTTCCTGTTTTATTTAATTAAATTGTTTAATATAGCAGATAACCAGAATATTCGGTTCAAATTAAACAAAAATACTATAATACTTTTTGGGATTGCAACGCAATGGCGCATAAGGGTTTTTTGGAAAACTTCACAATTTATCGTTTTCACAGTTGGATGTTATCGAAAATACATTCAATTAGTTTAATTGATGTAGTAGAACAATGGAATTAATAATCCATTTAGAAAATTAAATAGTTCTGCTTAATGACATGTAACCTTTCACGTAGAAATCTTTTCAAGGGTTGCAAATGAGATATTTTCCTTTACTTAACAGTAAGAAGAATAAGTAAATACAATTTCACATCAATTAGATGTAAATTTACACGTGTTTCGTACTTATTAGAAATTATCAACCGAATATAAGGTTTTCCTGGAATACAATTTTACTGTGTAATGGAACACATGCATTCCAAATTGAATGCTCGACAATGGAGAGTAGAACTATAAACTGATAGATGTGAGAAATTCTGTTCGCCCTCGATCTAATTAGCAATTAGCGTTAGGAAGAGAAACTTCGAGCCCAATATTCTCCTATTCATCCGACACATATGCAGCTACAAATCCTATACACTAAAGATTTACTGCTGCAAGGGTGCACAAATTTTATAGTATATGACTCATGTGTAGAAGCATACGCTTAAGATGTGTTTTAAATATATCATTATTCACTTTCATCCCCTAGGTATTCATGATGGGAATATAATTTTTGAAGCAAAGCTCGTTAAATTAAAAATTACAGTAAAGACACTGCAAAGTGGTTGTTGCCATTTTGAAATGATAATCCACTTAAGAAATCGGTGTTGATTATGGCTTTTCCAATTTTTTCTTTAAATATTTAAATATAAGCATTTCTTGTATAAAATCCGCTACAAACCGAAGGCTATAAGAAAAGAGCTTATTTTAAACGAGATCCATATCAGCCGTACCGCTTGTATAATAACGATATAACCACGTGACTCGAATGACAATCCGTGACTTTACAAACATCTTATGCATTTGAAGAAGAGATCGTAGGTTGATCTCTCGGTAATGTATTGTGCATATTCACAAGATTACCTATGAATTCAATACCATTTCAGTGTCACTTTTAGTACCTACTTGATATGGCTTCAATAGTCGATCTGCAAATTTAAAGCTAAATATCTGTAGGTATATTTATGATAAGACATCAAACAGAAACGTTACAGGTAGAGAGGCGACCATCATTATTATTCCGCATAGATGATACAAGACAACGAAAACCACAAAAAGTTATCGGTTTTTAAGAATATCTGAAATTGATATCTCATTCCTCCATTGGGCACCTATCAAATATCTTTTATCCGATTATAATTAAGCATTTACAAAACTTTTTATAACAAAAATAAATTATAATGATGTGGAACCTCATCATTAATTCACAAATGCATTTCTTGTTAATCAAACCGCAATTCCTTGTCATAATATACTTTGTATTGTAAAAGTAAGTCCACTTAATGACGTTACACTATAATCAAAATTGATTAAACGACTATAAGGTTCTCAAGAACTTGAAGAAAGTGTCAAATCAGAAATGCATTATAAAGTCAATTTAAAATTAAATTTTTTTTATTTTATCTAAAAGAAGTTAATTGAGAGAAGCAAATTAGTGAGAGTTTGCTTTTTAGAAACTCCAATATTTTTCTGTATACCTATAAGTATAATAAAAGAACGCCAAAGAATCAATTTATAATATAATAGAGAATGCGAGAGTTTTCTTGAGGAAACTTGAATAGAAAATACATTATACGTATAACTTTCTATAAGAACAGACTTCTAAGATACAATGATTTTTGAAATTGTTCAATGTATTGTTTTAGAATATTTTTACAATCGCATCACGTATCGTATTAGATCATTTGTGGGCCGATTCCACACAAATGTTCGAAAAAAGACTTTTGGTATAAACTTTGGCAATAAAAACTGGAAACGACGAAAACAGATATCGTATGAAACAAGTTTATAGATTGTTTTTGTTGCTTTCCCAGATTCGCTCTTCTGTATTCTATAAGCGATCGCTTTTACTTACGACTATTGCATTATTTACAGATATTAGCAACTTTATTATTTTTTTCAATCTCGACTCAAACTTTTAGTAGCTACAATATTTCGAACAAAAAATTTCAAAATTAAAAGCCAACTCACCTAATTTTAGCAATTTTAACGACAGGTCTAACTGGAGTTCTAACAATCTTTTGAGTATACGATACATCGCATTCTCTTCCAAACATGGGACTCACGGCAAAATCCGAACTTTTTAAAGATGAAAAACTACCGTAACAACCATCACTTTTTCGTTTAGAATTTCGCGAAGGCACAGGAATATTTTTAGAACACTTCATCGGTAACGTCCCACTAGGATATCCAATAGTATCACCGACACCTACAGGGTTTTGTTCTGAAGCATCATACGAATAGCAAAACTGCTTAACTTCTTCATTTTCGTCAATATCGGATATGTAGTGATCGTTGTAGTATTGATTCTTTTGAGAACCTTCTGAAGTCCCGGAAATCATTTCTTCCATTTCTTGATAGTCACAAAAACTTTTGCGTAACTCATGCGAGAGACTTTGCACTTCGTTTAATTCTTTATTTAAATCCGAAACTGTTGATAAATACTTTTCGGATTTTTGCTTCTTATAATCTAGATTATCTTGCTGATTACCAAAGTAATCGTTATTTGTAGATTTCCTGTTTAATATTGGAGTACCTCCACAGGATCTACTGTGTTCCGAATAGTCGGTCCTTCTTGGTATGCATTTATAACTTTCTCTTGTGTTATAGTCATAGACGTAAGGAAGCTCAAAGGAATCTGTTCTTGTCATATTCGGTAAACGACCCAATTCGCTTGTCGAATTTAATAGCCTCCGAAAATTGTAAGTACCACGCGACGTATAATCAAATCTTGATGTAACAAATAAATTTGCCATAGGTGGAGGGGTCGGAATAGGTAAATCAGCGAGACATGAGGGTGGTCTCATTGTTCGTTCCTTAGAATGAGATGAAGTAGGGTCTGATTCAGAAGCTTTCATTTTCGAAGTTGAAAATGATGAGTTTTAAACAATGAGACGTTTGATTGTTCGTCTTGATTAAACACCTGTCATGTTTCGTCTGTTTGTTTTGTTTGCATAGCTGAATGTCCGTGGTCGTTTATTCTGTAGTTCGTATTTGCACAAGCGAAGAATTCAGTTGCGTTGAGATGTGCAGTTTCTGTCGGCTTTTGTTGTATGATGATAATGCTTGAATACGTTCCTATTATGCTGCTGCATTATAAAATTAATTGTATTTTAAAAATATGTCAAAATTTGTGGTAAATAATCTGGTTCTATGACTTTTAATGTCCGCATTTCTAAAAGCGTTTAAGCTTTCGTTTATGGAACATAACCGTAAAACATTTTGTTGCTCTTATCGGGAAATAGATAAAAGTTTTATTTATCTGATCAAGTTGTAAAATTTTCAATATAACGTTTATGGATTAATCGCTTGAATGACCAATGAGTAAATTTATTGTGCCATACTGAGGGTGAATTTAATCTAATTGTATACATTACAGTTTACCTATTCCCTCTAGGATTTATCTGTTTTCTTGTTAGTGAATTTAACGTTATAGAATTTGATATGAAATTAAAGCAGTACAAGTTTAAATATAAATTACTTTAATTCCATTGACAAATTTGTTTTGAAAACAAAATCATTAGAAACATAATTTAAGATTTGCGTACGCACTGACGAGAACTAACAGTTCGAAACAGTTGTAATTTCTTTGAAAGTCTCGTGTACACCCGAGATAAAAACTTATTTTGGGAGTAACGATTTGAAATGCCTTTTATTTTAATTAATTTATTTTAATAATCAATAAAATTGAGTAAATTCCATATGTAATAAAAAATGGTAATGTGGCTTTTTATTACTTGGATTTCAAAAACCGAATAATTACTGAAAGTCGAAATGTTTGGAATTTTGGTTGATGTACGTGATCACAAAAAATTTATTGACCAATAAAATTATAAATTAAGAAACAAATTTAAAAGTTATTTAAATATATAATTAAAAAGTAATTAAGAAGATGATGAAATATAAATCATAAACTAAGTAAACTTTGTTGTTAGTAAAAGATATCTATGAAATGGTATTTAAACCATAAAATTTAGCCCCAAAAATATTCTCTATAAAACCAGCTAATAAAAGGTAAAAATTTTGTGTATTCTATTTTTTAACTAAGAAAGCGCGGTATATAAATTAAAAGCGATTTATATCGTAACATTTTTACCGACTCCATAAAACCAGATAATATACCATGCTTCGCTATTTAACCGCTTTTATTGTTATATTTGTTTATTTTACATTCGCAGGAACCGTTTTTATCAACACGTGCACTTTATGGAGGTATCGATCATCGTATATCGAGTGGGAAAACACAGAAGACTCAAATATCACAATATATTTACAATATAAATGTAAGACAAATTTAATCTAACACAAAAACACTACCGGTCATAGTAAAAGTGTGTATAAACTGAAAGTGATTAGACATTGCGAACGAGAAGCACCCCTCGCGTAACACGAGGTTTTAAGGGTACGTGTGGGTGATGGGGGTGCTAGGAGGGAATTATACGTAGGGTTACGTAGGGTTTGGTGACTAAGCGGGGCGGACGTAGCGATATGATACGATTAAATGTTGAGGTAGTACAGTCTGTTATGACATACAAATTATTGATTTCGCAATCTATCAATGGTGGATGGTACATATTACGATTTACAAATTTTGGAGGCGTAAATTCAAAAAAAATTAAAATATTTTGCAATAATGTTTTTTATGCAACACGGAAGTACAGTTAATTTGGCAAAATTTATATTATTTTAAACGTCGTCCTGGTAAACTCCTGCATCAGTTCGAGAGCTTTTGGTTACATCGCACGAGCGGATCTTGCAGTGGGGAGCGCTCTTTGTGCAAGTGGATGCTACCAGAGCGATGGAGAGAGGGAATAGTAAAAACAAATTAAAAAAAAATTTTAAATAATAAATTAGCAATAAAGATGTTCAATTTAAAAGCTTGTTCGTTAGTTTTTTTAGTATATATCATCACAATATATTATATTGATGGAAATCGATTGAGTGAAGCAGAAATACCTTCAAAAATAATTATATTAAAATTCCCGTCGACTAGTTTAACAATTAATGAACACACCAATATTGGTTTAATTAAAATTTACGGCTTCCCTCGCAGGAAAAGCTTCGAATTCACTTTCATATTCGCACAATTAATTAACAATTTGTGATTAAAAAAGTTTAATAATTATTATTGATATATTATGTGGAATCCCAATTATAAAGCTACTAAAGTCGAGTAAGTTTATGGGCAGATAAGCCCCAAGAAAATTAATTATTTAAAAGACAAAAAAGTAAATAACTTAAACGTTCATCGATTAAATAGATCTGATAAATGTTATAAATTTAATTAATATTTTTTGCAAATTTAATTACCCGGAGCTTCTAATTTGGATAAGAATCACATTATGATATGTTTTATTATACCAATGTTTTCTTGGCAATGCAATGTGCATATTGTAACGGAAGATTAGCAACAATGCACGCCTTCGTAAATGTGCTGTTCGGACAATTGCTTTGACCGATGTTTAAGTAAGAGAATTTTTCTGGAGGCGAGTAAATAATTGCAGTGCAACTGAAATTATTGTAGGTGAAAGAAAGATATTTCTGTAAAATGTCTTTTCTCACAAATTGGTAACATTTATCCACTTTTATTACCCAAGTCAAGATATATCTTGTACTTCCTGGCTATTGGCTTCTCGTTGAAGCCAGATTTCTTGATCTGCTTAACATTGGCATTTGTGTTCTACCGATCTGGTAACAGATAAGGATAAATATCCTAGCAACTGAAATAGCGCGGTAGCTTTCCTTTCCTTCAGTAAATAAAACGATTACAGCTGGAAAAATATAAAAGCACGAACTTAAAACTTTTTATAGCCAACAATATAATATGATGTACATAAAAAATAATTTTATACAGTTCAGTCGTAGAGGTCAGATTAAAAATTTAATTTTTGTTTAAGCAATAAGTAAATTTCTATACATTATTGGGGGCATTTTTTTGAAAATATAATGGTAAGTACCCACAGTGGATTCTTTTAAGATACCAATTATGTACCAGCAAGTTATCTTGAACACGCATCATGATGGTTTAAAAGCAGCTATCTTAAACTGCTACGTCAATCAATCTTCGTTTCTAGGTTTTTATTATTAGTTCAGTCAGCAGGTCGTTAAAAAGGGTCAATAATTTTATGCATCAAGCAGTGAAAGCTGGAGAAAGCGGAATTGCTCTAAGTACCAATACTTGACTAGGTGAGCTTTACACGAAATAATTTTAATAAATATTGTTTAAATCATGCCACAGTAATTACTATATGCATATTTGTTTTTAAAATAAAAAATTTATAATTACCAAAAGTAAATTTTTAAGTTGAAAAAAATATCGTTTGGCACGATAACGGAGCTGTGCACTTTTTGTTTCATTATAAAAATATGAAGTGCAATTTGCTGAAGATTGTAGGTTATATTACAGGAGCTAAACAACGAGTAATGTTTTTTTTGTAAAATATTGGAGACATTAAAAGGCCGAAACCGTAGATCGAGAACTAAGTGAAGAACAGTCGCTTTAAATTAAAATTTTAGCAAAAATATAGCTTAAAAATGTGCCCAAGACTTATGGCATGCAATAATTTAGTTAGGCAATTTTATTTTCAAATTAATTTATTGTAATTCTAATTTTATAAAAACAGATCAAATTTAGCAAAAACTCCCTTTGGTTTATTCGGTGTTTTCGTCATTATTTATAACAAGCAATTAGTTTATTGTTATGTTCATATTTTATGTTTGATTAATTATGTTACCGATATTCAATTTTGCTCTAAAATAATTAGACGAGCAGGAAATCACATAATAGTAAATATTATTATGTGTGATATTTGCATTCAAATCCTACGTAGTATTAGAAAATTCAGCACCGCAGTATTTGCCGATGTAGACAATAATTTATTATTGCATTAATAATTATTATTATTTCTAACAAAAAATATCTGACGAAAGCAGCAATTTTATAATTATTTAATTGCAGTTTGAACTAATTTAAATTTAATTCAACTTGATAATTTTTTTCAAGCTGCACGATTGTATACTGCGCTTCCTTATAAGATACGTAGATGCTATTACAGTTTAACAAAAAATACATTTAAATATCAATTAATGGTTATTGGGTCATTTATCAAAATTTGTCGGCGAATTGAATTTCAGCTAATTATGCAAAATTATACTACTGTGATTTGTAATTTTATAAAATTCGTTTTGAAATCCCAAAATTTATTTTTTTACTAAAATTATATTTTCTTAACATCTAAAATTTGTCTAATTATAATACAAATCTTTTATCACTTAATTTTCCTTATCTCTTAGTTAAATCACTTTGTCCAGTATATTTTTGCTCATAAATTTTACAAATATTAATTTTATTCTTTAGATTTCGAATTGCCGCAAAATTCCACATTTTACCAAGACCACATGACAATATTATAATAATTAATTATGAGAAATAATATCTATAGGTAACAGTTTAATTTAAATCATAAAATTAATGTCTCACGAATGTGGAGGGAGGATGGACATATGTTTATAAAGTCTTGCCATTAAACAATAGTAAATAAATCAACTTACGTGTAACATTACTAGAAAAGCAATTCAATCCTTTACCTGCAACAAAACAAACTAATTAAAAAGTAATCAATGCAAAGCACGACGAATATAATTTTAAAGAGATAAACACAATGTTATAAATATTAAAATACTTGGTTGGGTTTAAATTAATCTGAAAAATTATTTATTAAAGTTGAAATTTGAGAATTTTCTATCTAAATTAAGAATCGCAACATTAAAACAGAAAAAAAAGATACTTAATCAAGTACGAAAATATTTATGTGTACGCAAGGGGTACATATTTCAATTTTATTCGTATATAATTATTGAGTAGGTACCATTAAAAAGTACATAAGGTGGAATAAATTAGAATTTGTCAAAATATTTGAAACATTAAGCTTCTTCGTGTTTTCAACTTTTTTAAACTTTAATTTGTAGTTGCCGATACAAAATCATTAATTTATAAATATTTAACCGGTGGTGTAATAAAAAGTAGCGAATTCCTAAGAAACATTGCAATCTAGTGAATGAGATGTATTTGCAGGAAAAGTTGTTTATAAGAGTTGCAGTAACATTAATTAATCAATAAACTTTATCGCAACTTATAATTGATACATAAAATAATTTTTAAAAATTATTAATGATACACAAAGATAAACAGGTTTCAATATCTAGATCCAGACTAATAATGTAAGGCGGTCGTTGACATTCAAGTGTCTGCGAACAAATTATTGTTAAGAGTCACATCTGGTCAGTAGGTATATCCTTTAATTATTTCAATTGCAATAATTATTGCAAAGTGTGCTATAATCTATCGCTATCAGGAAATCGTTACATTTCAAAAATAAATACTACTAATAAAAATTTTCACGCAAAATTCTTTAAATAATTTACATAAGCACAGAAATTCCAATAAAAACATTAAACTGTTAACTTTGGAGTAGCATTTCCTCTTCGTGTGACTTATTTACAATTTAAATTGATTTGCACAAAAACCATCGACTGTTACAATAACGTGAATAACAACAATTTTGTAAGTAACCGTTCAATAGTTCGGTTACATTAAAACCGCAGACCGTTTTAGAATTGCCCGAACATCTCTTAATGTATAAAATGATCTGAGATTTTCATCTAAAAGTAATTCTCACGAATCAACAGAAATGAATTTTAAATTAAGATTTTTATTAAATATTTATCCAGTTTTCGGATTGACACACAAAAATATTCCAATCGATCGACTGTACAAACTTAAACAATGCATCAGCATATTTGCTGTTGTGGAGCATCGACCATATAAGCAAATCTCACTACGAAGCCACACAAAATTTGCTCTTACAAAATAACCAATATTAACAGCTTAAATACACTAATACTGATGCAGACACTTTGACTGACAGCTAGATAATTAGTATTTTTTTCCTAAAGTGAGTTTTCCCCCATTTTGAATTGTTTGAACTTAGTTTGGTTGGTTATATTAAATGTTTTATGGGAAGAACGACTTTTAGTAGTTTTAATTGAACAATTTAGAAAATGAACGAGTTACCTACACGATTGGTAAAATTTCAGATAAACTTAATAATTTAAATTTCGTGATTAATTATCTAATTAACGACAGATTTCAACACCAGAAAGCTCTTAACTTTTTAATTAATTTCTTTTTTTGCGTGGGAATTAACACATTACCTCTTTAAATGCAAACATAAATGACCATAAAGAATACACAATGAATTATTAAAAATTTTACGCAAAATTAATGCTTGAAGGGACACTTGTATTGTGCATTCCATTAGTAAAGCTTTAATTTCGAGGTTTTTTATTAAAAAACTACTTTTACTCGACACAAGAATAATTAAGAGTTTTAAAAGTAAAAAATTTCCCATGTCAAATTATCAATAGACAAATGTTTTAAATTCGCAGAATTTAAAAAAGTGGTTCCTTCGGCTGGGCTTGTCTCTGGGTATTTAACTTAGAAAGCATTTTATAAGTAGGTACATCTTTACAAAGTCGGCGTCATCAAAACCTTTAAAGATGGTCATGAAATGATTAGAATTTTGTTTATACGGCCCATAAGATCTTTTAACCAAGATCAATTTGCGGATGGTGGTATCTAATATTAGGTATAATTTTTTATACAAAATTTCAAGGTTGTAGAATTAAAATGGTTTAGAGTGAATTCGATAGTTGTATTTCATAACATGTACCGCAAAATAAATTAAAAAATAAAATTTAGTGCACCTCGGCAGGTAAAAAATATGTAGGCTGCAAATCTTCAAATAAATTGATTGAAATTAGCGCTGCTCTTCCAAACTCTCCAAGGAACAATTGGCAAGCGAAGAATACGCAAAGATCGTAGTTTACGTTAATCTTTCAAGTTTTCAATAAATTAAAAAGTAGGGACGAAGAACGAGATTTTTCAGACCATGAAAGAGGCGGAACCGGCATCTAAAGTCCAAAACTTGGGTTATGGTGGTTGGTTAACAACATAAGGCAACAAAGCAATCAAAACCAAAATACCAATTGCTCCACCAGTGGTGAAATCGTTGGCAAAATGAAGTACACTGATAATTCTATAAAAAACCTTCCAGTGAAGAGCTGACACAATTTTACTCAAAATTTACTTTATCTTAACTAATTTTAAAGAATATATTGCGCTCAAAAACCCAACAAAACATTAATTACGTTTAAGCAAAATATTAATGCAACAAACATTACGAGATATGCGAAATGTCATTAGCAGGATTGAAGCGTAAGTTATTAAGGATTTCAAAATATTTTTTGAATATTTTCAAATTTAAGTAAAATTCTCCGTAATATCCAGCAACACTTAATATAAATATATGTATTTTGCATACAATGTTGCCTTTTGAATCGATTAAAAAAATCTATTTTCCAGACATTAACGATTGGTCAATTTACGATGTAATACGTTACTTACAGGCTAAGAGCAGTTGTTTGTTATGTTCGATACGCCAATTTTATTATATGATTATCAGTTAATCACTGCAAAGTAAATTATATTATTACATTTAATGATAATACATAAAATTTTATAGTTGTACATCAATTGAAGATCATTTTTTAAAACCAGGTTTTTTGTGTCTTTTACTTTATAAAATTTTAATTTCTCCATCGAGGTATTTCTACTTAAAATAAGCGTGTTTAGAAGAACTATCATCATCGTCAGGTTGCCTCTTGACAGAAGCGAAGTAAACGTGAGCTCTGAACCATCACGGGAATTGTAATAAACTTTATTTCGGAAAGAGTATTCATGACAGCTCACCTCCATGGTTTGGTAACCATGAAGAAAAACAAATAATTTTATTCTACAGCAACCAAATAATGTAGCCAAAAATGAAATAATTCCAATTAGTATACCAATGAAAGGGAGATAAAATTTTAATAGGCGAAAGTAGATTGCAAGAAAAAAATTTATAAGCTTACATCAGGCTTGACAAAATGCTTTAAAAAGTTAATTCTGAACTGTGGTTTAGAATCACTTGGTCAGAATAAAAAATAAAATTTAATGTACCAAATGAGGTGAAATAATTAATAGAATTTTTTAATCGGAAAAAATTTAAACAGAAGCTGTATGAAAAGATGTTTAAGTAATGATTTTTAATTATCAATTTGGAATAAGAATTTTAAATATAATAAAAAAATTATTCTACGTTCTTCGTTCAAATAATAAATTATTTAAAAATAGTAATTTATGAAACGAGCGTTAAAAGTGTCCTTTTACTTTGCGAGTAAAATGGCAACAATGATATTCACATTTGTAATATCCAGAAATTAATTTTAGATTAAAAATTTTATTTAAGCATTACAATTATTAAATTGTGAAAAGAAAACCAAAGAGCATGGAAAACGGAAGAAAATGTACGTCACCTGCGCCACTTCAAGTAGCAATAAACGAAAATTTAATTAATGGTTTATATTTTTTTAGGGATTAAGTTTTTATTTAGTTTGTTTGACATATTCAAAAGTTAATTTTTTACTTTACCAATCTATTAAAATGAAATGCATCGTAATAAGAGCCATTATGGAATTAAGTAAGTTATGTTTCATAACAAACTCATTATGAAAGCAAAAAAGAAAAACTTTGGCCTGATGTGGCCTCTAATTGGCAAGATTGCCAACCCAATAATTACATAGGTAATTAAAAGGAGGTTCTTGTCAAAACGGCTGTAAAAATAATATTTGTGTGACTGACTTTTTTAAACATGAATATTATGAGGTTTTTTGTATAAAACTTATTGATGTTAAAACTATAATTTCAAAATTTGTAAAAATATAAATAACAAGTAGAAACTCTGGGGTGGGGTCTAAGTTACATTCATTATATAAGTCCGGATAATACTGCTATGCACATTTAAAAAAATTTTGTAATTAAAATTTAATTACTTGGAGGATGAACCTAATTCCAGTTGAAAAAGTTGCAAATTAACAAAATTGTGGTACTTTAAAGTAATAGTTTTTTTTGAACCTGTTTTTCTTTCACTTTACTGATGCATCGGGAATGAACGTAATCTTCGAATTTTTAACGGGATTTAAATTTATCGTCCAACTAAACGCGTTTAATTTTCTAAAAAAAAGTTCTAATTACTCGGTCTATTATTTCGTAGGTAATCTTAAAATACGAAAAATGTGGTTTCGAGAAAAACGAATTTTACCAAAAAAATAGGATTTAGGTTTATCCTTCTATTAAAAGTATCTCACAAAGTAAGTTGTAGTCAATAGAGCCATTCCCAAGTAATATTTTGAAGAGTTAACACCGTGTTGGCACCTTGCTTATATTTTTGGTTTTAAATATGTTTTGGTAAGCAAAATCAAAAAATTCAAAATATTGTCCGAACGGAAGGGATGTATATCAGCAAACAGAAGATATTAATTTTTTTTGCACTATACACCGTTCTGTAATTATATAAACGCATATTACCTTACAATTTCAAAATAGTTATTTTTGTATTAAGTGCGCAAAATCATCGTTTTCATTTTTTGCATAAGTCATTTAATTATTGCTTCAAAAAATAATGATTTCGTCCACGAATTGCAAAAAATATTTTTCTTCAGCCACCAAACAGAAATATCAACATTATTATCCATTTGCGGAAGTAAATTTAAAAAAATACTTCAAAATTTGTCAAAAATTCTGACTTTGACACTAATGACTTGACATACACGATTACTATTAAACGATTTTTATTCAGTCTTGTCGCTTTTTATTATTATTTAACAGCGTTTTTTTACAATATCACTTTTTTGATCTTTAATTACCTGTAATACATTAAATTTTGTTTGCCGTTGAGGCTAACGATTACTGCAGGTCTTTGGCCTTCACTTCTTTCAGAAGAGGTCCTTCATTCTTATTTACATATTAATGAAACAGTTCTTTTTGCTAAAGACCTGTCTGGTATAATACTTGTGCCATTGCATCAATACTTTGCATAATATTATTATATCTGTCGTTAAAATTATTATACAAAATCAGAGACTTTACCTTAATTACTTCGACAAACGGATCATTTTTATCACGTGGGTGCCGAATAATGTTAGAAAGTGAACCAATTAATAGTTCAAATTCTTGTTTGCTTTTATTAAAATTTTTTAATTTCTCACAGCTGAATTCCTAACTGTCTTTTCGTGGCATTTAAATTATCTAAAATGTAATACACTTGAATTTCTTCTCAAAGGGAGAATCCCAAAATTTTTATGAAAAATAATTCATTATCTAAACATTTCCACAGAATTTCTGACGAAATATGTTTTGAAGTTTGTTGTTAAATATTTTAAAATTTTATTTTGACATTGTGAGATGTATTACTTATAAATTGCCGTTGAAAGCACAACACCAATTCCATTACCCGCACAGACATGTAATCACAATTATTAAGATTTGTTGCATTCATTAAAAATTACAATAATACAAACAAGTAAATTACTTTATTATAAATCAAAAATAAGAAATAAAAATCCATGCGATCTCATTAAAAATTATCATTGCGTTATTATTAATGTAATTTTTCGAGAGAGAAAAATTTTTTTGACAAAGTATAATTGCAAATTAAAAGCTCACCAAACAGTAAACTTAAGAAACTTGTCTAATGGTAATTACTGGTACCTCCTATTTTTAGTGCAAGTTTTAAGTTGCTTAATTACTTAAATTTCTCACTTCTTTTATTAATATCCGTTGAAGACCAGACCAACTTTTATGATTTGTTTAAAAATATTCAACATGTTAAAATAACATAAAAGTAAATACGTCGTGTGCTTCATAAGATGAAATTCCTTTTCAAAATAATTGCTACCGGTCGGCATTAAATTGGCTTTTAAGTTTGTTTTTCTCTATACTATTTTAAACTTTGAAAGTAATTTACAGTTACTTTTTTAACTTATTTTTGTAAATTTTTTATTTCCGTTTCAAAAAATGTCGAAACTTATTTTATACTATTACAATACAATAATTGGAAAATCAAATATTGAGCAAACGCATTGATTGTGTTAAAATTAAGGGGCTTTAAAGAAGTCTAACCTCGAAAAGTAAATAATGATTATTGAAAGTCAATTCAAGAAGGTAAAATAGATATTTTTGCATAAAATTGTAAAATCAATCGATTAAATTATTTTCACTGTTGTTGGGTCATTCACTTCATAAATCCTAGTCATCCGCTTAATAGCTTAAAAAATGTTTTAGAAAAATTAATTTCATACAAATATTCAGCCAGAGTGTTTTTACCAAATAAACTTCAAAAACAAAATTTAAATAACATACATTTTATATTTTATATCTTATCAAGTAGTAAAAGCTAAATTTATGTTCTAATATTGATGTATGAGGTATGAGCGAGCACAAATTTGCTCCATCCTAAATTTATTATAAAACTCTTAAATATAAATTGCAGGATTACACATCATTTGTCATGAATTGTTATCGTGTTAATGATATGTGATGTGAGATATATATTAGTCTGCCATGTTACAATCAGTGTAGGTAATGGTTTCCTATTCATTAAGCTAATGCATTTATTTGAGTATTATTATAGGGTTCTGACATTTACGGTTGTATTTTATGCTATAGGTGGATTTAATGAAGAAACCACCAAAGAAAATTTAAATATAACGATTTTTCTTAAATGGAAACCCTTCAAGTTGTGGAAAATTACATAATTCTCTTGAAATAATTCTCGTGACCCATTTTTTCCTATACCTGTGATGCAGTTCTTAAAATAAAATTAAGTCTTTTTTGAAAATATATTGTTTATATTGTCCAATAATCTCAACATAGAAAATCCACCCTCAACTCCAGAATGAATTTATTCATGCACCTACCTATTTTATCCTTCATATTAAAATGAAATTCAATTAAAACAATAAAATGGGCTTAGTTCTTCCCTAGCTTTTTGATTAATATTGGTATCGTAAAAAAAATGAAGACGTGATAAAATTTAATCATCTATTGTTAAGTTTGTTATTGAATTTTAGCTCTTTCGGTGTTATACACAATCAGCTAATGAAAAAATATTTGAATAAATTAATTTTGTTTTTGTGTAATAAAACGCAAATTAATATCGTTTACAACTGTAATTATTTAGATGAAAGCAATAAGAACATAGCAAATTTAGCCTTTGACGACCAATTTTGAAGTGTACAAGATATAAATGTAGGTTAAATTAGAATTTTTATTCGAAATAATAAGAAAACACTGTTAAATCCCACGATAGGGTGCAGCTGATACGAAGTAGCGTGTCAAAGCATAGTAAAAGTAAAAATTTATGGAATACAGCGAGCTTTGTGCGTAAAACTAAGGCCTGGCCCATTCCGACACACAGAAAGGGTCAACGGTCAGCTGGTGGATCTGGGCCACTTCATAAACTTAGCAATCCATACTGCGGATATGCGCACACACACGTCCTATAATAATATTTTGTCAACTTCCTTAGCCCACTTGGTCAGTGCAATAAAACAAATTGGCCATTTATAATTTAATTTTCAAAAAAGTCGAAATAATTTTGGCTTACAACTACGTGGTTACAATTCGTATCGGATGTGTTGATTTAAAAGATATCCAGAAAACCATAGCGAGACGTGAGAATGTAGTTTGGCAATTATTAATAAATTTCATGATTCTATTAATCTTGTATGTATACTTAATTTCGTTATCTTGATTAAATATAAGTAAAAACCGCTATACTAACTCGAATATGCATGATTGGATCTCGCATACTTGGTTACTTACAAAACTGCAATTTGATTAACAATTTATTACAATAACCGTCAATTACAAATGGAATTAATATCTTTGATTTAAAAATAAACATGTGCTGTAATTTGACCACAATTATTTCGTTAAACCAAGCAATAAATCTTTAATCTCTTGCATTTTTGACTTAAATATAAATAATTGGTGTTTGTATTTTATGGTGCAAATTATTAAGACCAATATGCAATAAGTCTCATTTCCAATATTAGAAAACTCTAATTTGTACCATAAAATTAATTTTCGTTAGGCAATCATTTTTTCATGCACATATTGGTAATTAATTGTCAAGGTTTAATCATTTACATTTTGACCATTAATTAGAAAGTAACTTTTAAGTACACAAATTAAGAAATACGAAATTAAATATTGCTGTAATTGTATTCCATTGAAGACTACTTAAATTAAACGATTTGAAAGTTAAAAATCATAGAAGAATTTTAAATTTTATGTGAACTTGACTTCTATGCACAATTGACCAGCGTAGGAAATTCTGAAATTATTTCAAATATCACAGAAACTTTTCAAAAATTTGAAGCGTTTTAGTGATTTGGTGGATTTAATTGGTTAAAATCAGTTGGTCAACCGGGTAGTGCCAAATAGACTGATATCCAGAAGTAAATATTGTTACTTTTACTTTTTTTATTGTAGCAGAAAAATAGAACTATGTACCTTAAGTGCAGTTTTGATGATCTGACAGGGAAATTAAAAATAATTTGTTGTTTTGACTCAAAAACACAAAAATAGCATAAAATATCGTTAGAAAAATAAAAATTGACCCCCGTGTGAAAAATTACTTTATTTTAATTTTCTCTACTACCGGATAATACTGGCTCGGTACATTTTTAACCAAAAATTATTACTTCTTTTAGCAACACAGCAAAAAGTGATAAGTTGGGCCATAAAAACCTCACATATGTACCTATAAAAATAAATCTTTAAATTTTTCAGATTGTTTGTTATCTACAGTAAAAATTCGTACTATAAATTTTCTCAACTTGAGAGCAATTAAAATATCTTTATAGTTGATCAAATAATCATAAAATTAATACAGGTAGGTGAGCTTTAAAAATTCGTCACGCCGCGTGAGTAAATAACTTATTACTAAAGCTTCGTTTACACAGGGTAATAATTATAAATTATAACTTTCCTGACCAACAGTAAACTGATCAATTGCTTTTTCAAATAATAAATACTTTAGTTTAGTGCTTGTTTGTTAAACAAGTACTTTATCTGTAATTAACGTAGTTATGTGTCTTCGATAATTATCTAAACTAGAAATTTTTCTCAGAGATGATCAACTTTTGGGCCCTGATAGTAACTAACACCTCGCGTCGGTGAAATTAATGACAATGCCCGACCATGTCGTTAATTATTGCGAAAACAGTAAAATACAAGCCAAATGTACGTTATTTATACAAAGTTTTTCAAATAGGTTTTTAATTAACCTTTTAGGCAGTTAAGAGCGGCGCGAGAAGTTGTAAAAATAGAGCATGGACTAGACTATGCTCCTTATCGTAATGATAAGTATGCACCGAAAGGCAACCTCAAAAACCAGACAAAGAATTCAATCACCGTTAAAAACTACCCATCATCAAGTTGCTTCCTTTAATTTCGTTTTCGTATTACTTACTTTGGTTAGTTAACCTGTGCTGGATTGACGACATTAGAACTAAACTTCAAAGGAGCAATTGCGGTGGATAGTTGTGTTAGGACTGAACACTTAATACTAACGTCACACATTTATGATCGCTATACTAATAAATGGTAATGCTGATAGTATAAGTATATTTTATTTTCAAAATTTCCTGTGAAGTCAAAAGTCAAACAAAGATGTTCACAACTTCGATTGTTTAACAAACCAAATTTAGAGATTACAGATCTTGAATTAAATTATTAAGCTTTTTCTGTATTTTCTATACCCAAAAACAATTTCCTTAAAACCAAAATAACGAGATAAATAAAAGAACATTTATTACCAACTGGCTTACGCCCAATATCATGAAAGAAAATTATACAGCAATCACCGTAACAATAAAAAGCATACTATATAATAATAATATGTATTTACATATTGAAACATATAATTCTTTCAATAACATTTTAACGATGATTATAAATCATCGGTAACATTGTAATCACTAATGCATTGATTTGATGATACGATTTGGAATTTTTCTAATATTATTAGCAATAACTGTGAGATTAAATTTAAACTAGTGCACATAACTTTTATGTGGCATTTATTACAGTAATTGGTGCGATACCCATCAAGATGAAATACTTGTCCAATCGAACTGGTAAGTCTTGGTGTATAAAATAAAATTTATAAGTAACAATCAGTTAAGATTACAGCTCAAATTGGCATCCGGCGTACACTAACTGTAGTTTTTAAAATTAAAATCGTTTTTAAACAGATTTTAATGCAGATTTGTGGCATTGATACAGTACAAATGAAGGACAACATGAATGTATGTAAATACATACTTACACTGTTTATCTCCATTGGTACAGTTAAGCACACTTTACAGTACTCAGCATGGCGCTAATAAAAATAATAAACAACAAAGGTCCGAAGTTAGAGCGCTTTATACTCCAGAAATGGAAGTGAACGATAAATTTGCACTTTTTTTGCTCGAAAAGGTAATATCGTATCAAATTAATTTTATTGGCTGCACCCATCCAGACTTTGTATATTACCCAATATGGTATGATTAATTTTTTAACCCCGGATATCAGAAAAGCTCAAAGTTAATCTATAATTATATACTAATAAAGTTAAGACTCATCACCCAGGAAAAAATTAGATAGTAGTTTGTGTCAGTACATTACCCATAAATTTTCATTTTTTAATTTGGTTATTGAAATCAAAAATAGCAAGGTCAGCACCTCACTAAAATTGTACTATTTGAGAGCTCACAGAACCAATAGTGGCGAAGTGCAGATAACTTCACATATATGTAACTTTTAAGCGGAAGTAGAATAAGAAATATTCTGTTCACAACGAGAAAAATAAATTTTAAAAATTGGTTGTTGTTTTTCGTAAGAGAATTTTACTGAATTAATGATGCTGGTAAGACCTTGACCCCAGGGTGCATCTCTCGAACTACTCATACGCAAAAAATTGAGTTACAATTTATTTTGTAATTTGATAATGCTTTAGTAATATTTTCTAATCCGGTTCATACCATGAAGTTTAAAACGAAATTTAATATTTTATAATAATTACTTAAAATATAACATTATAGCTACTGAACATTTGTAAAACATAGCTCAAACAGACATTTCATAATACATGGCGTAACATGTTTTCTGCTTTAGATACCTACGCACGCATATTTGGTTATATTTAAATGAGATTCTGAAAAATCTTTAAAAACAAAAAGTAAGACGATAATTCAGTTTGGATAATATAAATTAGTAAAAGTCGTGTAAACGAGTTGCCATAAGCACACCATTACTTGTGTGAGTGACAACACTTCATAACTTTTTCAGGTAGTTGATTTTCCTTCTATAAAAAGAACGAATGACAAGCTAACCAACAAATTTTCTTTTCGACCTAAATCTAGTACAAAAATAAACAGGAGTGACTGGAAAGTAAACTTAAACACCTCATTTTGAAAACATTAACAAGCGCATTTCCTGAAACGGTCGTAAATTAGTATAAATCCTAAAATAGGTTTTCCGTAAAGGGTGAAGTACAGGGTGAATGGTCGATCTCGCTATATATAGTCACCGTCGTAAATAAAGCGATCGCAGGTGTGGCGTTGAAAGGATCTCGATTTGCCGTTAGGCGTTTTTTGCAGGAACAAATTGATCAAATTGAAAAACTTTTATTTCATTTTCAAAATTTTAAATTACAATTATTTAGCAATAATTTGATCTAAATACTACTCACGCTTAGCTTGATTCCAAAGTTTACTTTTGACAGGTACTTGTCCTTCTAATATGAATATATAATTAAAGGTCTTTCAAACTTAATTATTTAAGATACCAGCAGGTATCTGCTATGCTTTTAATTTAGTTTTCTCGTACCTTTAATTTATTTATTTTAAATGCTTTTAAATTATAGCTTTTTAATGTTTTGTTTGAACAGTTACTGTGATGTGACGGAAATACTTAAGAGAGTACCATTTTTGATTTGCATAATATTATCTTGAGGATCTTAAAAATAAAATTCCAAGCAATTTGATCTACAAAAATGATCGTCGATGGAAATTTTGAGATAGATTGCACTGTGTATAGAATAGTAGATAAATTTACGCAACACGTCCAGTGCCAAATTACATATTCCGGAATGAAGACAATGTCAGCTATATTTTATCTATAATATGGAAAATTTTAAAACGCAAGTCTGTAAAGTTTGCCTACTATGGGTATAATAGGCGCAAATATCAGTAGCAATTTTAAAGTTGTCGCCGCAAATTCTCCAGCAGGTCTGCATAAATCAAGCAGGAATTTTCGCCATTGTGTTTTGTATACGTTTATTTTTTCTTTTAATGCCGACAATAGCTGAAAACAAATAAACGCCAGTCAGAAGTCAAGAAAGAGGAAAAAGGCTTTGTGTTCCTCGATTAGGGTAGACGTTGATGAACAGTAACGAAAGTAAGAGACGAATTCTAATGAAATGCGTAGCGAAGTGAATATAGACAAGGGATGTTATTAGTTCACAAAAGAAACTTTTAATGGAACTTTCTAGTTTTCACAAAACTTTTTGACCTTAACTAAAAAGAAAAGCTTTGAAAATTCCAACTAACATTTTTTGCTTAAAAGATGATGATTTTAAAAATTTGTATGTAAGTTTTATGTTGGTATGAAATAATTAAAGGTTAAAAATGTTTCCATATCGCGGGTTGCAAACTTAATTTCACGTTCTAAGAACTACCCTTTCGTTATTACTGAACTTTAGGAATCTATAGGTAATATAGACATTTACTTGGCATTTATACAAAGAAAAGTTTCTAAAATAAATAATGAAGAAAAATCAAATAAGTAGTACTTGAGAGTGAATAGACACAAACTAGGGCTGTATAGCCAGTGATTTGGAAAAAAACGTAAACTAATTTATAAGTTTTCTTTCCATATTTTGAGTGCCTTAGCCATCGTTTGAAAAAGTTGGCAATCATAATCGGTATTGTAGAAAAAGGGAATGACAGGAAAAACTAAAACATATATGTACATGAAACACGTCTTTAGTTGGTAATGCATTATTTTGCCCGTAAGTTGAGTAATTTAATAGGCGTTTCCTATAGAATCCAATGGACAAGTCGGCGGCCTTGGCTTTGTTTTTACCACGTTATCTTACAATCAAAATAACTCGTTTAATACCGCCTCTTTATAAATTACAATTATTGTGTGAGAAAAGTTTGTTCTGCCATTTTAATCCCTTTTGTGACGTTAAATTAAAGCGATATTGCTGTGTATATGGTAAAAAACTCTTTAACGTTTATTATACTATGTAGTTTGTTGTATTTATATAAAAAAAGAAATGCAAAAGTTTAGTTAATTTATGAAGATTCGATCGCTTCAAATTAAATGAAACACGTTTCTTCTATGTAAGTATATACATTATAATATAAGGCATAATTGATTTTACAATAAATTATGTTACCTATTGTTAGACAATTTATTGTTCATATACTAAAGAAACTATAGTGACCAAATTTGTGAGTAAGCACCTTTCTATTTTGAAGGTAAATGATCTGTAGTACAGATCGACATTTTGAAGCAAAAAATTTCGGTAATTGTAAGATTCAGTTTTACATAACTGCGATCCAGAAATAATTACGTTGTGTTTATTTAATGGAGTAATTAAAGTAAAAGTTGCTTCTCACAATAATGTGGCGTGTTAAGATCTCATAAGCATCAGGTTGAAAACTTTCAGCACGTCTATTTTAATACAACATTTTAGAATAAGCGATGGTATATATTTTAAAGTTCAGTTATGACACCTTCCAAATTACAGTAAATTGACAAACTTGCCAAATTATTATAATAATAATATTATAATTAAAATGTACTAAAAATATATTACATATCAATGAAATGTCCCAAAGCAGATCAAGTATATTCTTCCGAGTATGTTTATCCACGATATTGAACTGCCATATCCCTGTAGAGTGTGCATTTTCAACTTCACTCAAATAAAAACTCAAAAGTTATTTCAACAGATTTATTAAATAACAGCGAAAATTTTAAAATTGTATTTTTCGATGGAATTAACAAAACCTCCATGATATTTGTTTAGACAGTTTTAATTCGCTACTTTTACAATATGTGTATGCGTTTCTACGTTTTTGTAAATTTCAAAACATTTAATCAGTTTAATCCCTGGCAGATGGCTAAAACACACCGCTAAACCCAAAATTATCTACAATCCACGTATCGCAATCGTATAATAATGGTAGGGAAATTAGTCCAGTTATTTACTGCTGTTATGGTCATCCAGATATTATTTTGTGGTCGCCCGCCCGAAAATCGTTTAATTTATAGTTTTAAAGATATTAACGATCCAAATCGTCGTTTAATTTGCGTGTGCCTTCACAGATAATTTGCTTCGTATAAATACGAAAACAAAAAATACTTTCGTTTTGAAACAGCTATAGCGCAACAGATAAACTTTAAAGCTGGCCATTTAAATTTTTTTCAGTTTTATTTTACCCAAGAAACTTGTTATTAACCTATCCAAAAATGCTTGTTAGCGATCAAATTATTCTAAGTAAACGTTGATGTCGTGCCACGCAAGAGTTTAAACATTATTATGAAATGATGTAGCCGTAAAATTTGTTTGATTTGATCCTAATAATTATATAATAATCAAATTAAATATACTTAAATGAAAACGTTCTTAAATATTTCAACACAATTCTCGGACTATTAATTAGGTTCATAACGGTGAATAAAACTATTTTTAATCAGTTTTCTCAATTGCCTTTTCATCAACGATTGACTTGCCTATGTATGCGTATATTACATTATTTAATTCTATACATATCGAATATTATGTAATTGAGCAAATATTAAAATCATCTAGTGCTGCAATGTATTTATTATAACAATCAGCATATACAATGCCCATGTAATGTTTATATACCTTCGGAATCAGATATTAAACAATACTTTGGGTAAAATATTTAAACATCTGTTAACTCATTGTTGTTATTTGATTTGAATGAATACCACACTGATTGCTTATTCATGCTTATTTATAAAGCAATCTGATAAGTTTCAATTTAATTTTCTAATAGAAATTGATTCTTTTCATACATAGTTTGTTTTGTATTATAATAAAGCGATGATTAGGATTTTAATTATAAACAGTTAATTAATTGTTATAATTTATTTGTTGTACTACCTATTATTCCATCACAAAATTGATATTTTTCAATCACTGCTGTATATAAAATATATAATGTCAGTATTCAGGAATTTCGGTGCAGGTAAGTATTTGAAATAATTGTATAAATAAAGTCTAATATAAATATTTACTGTTAGACTGTGGATTGATAAGTTCCGCCTATATAGAAAAAAAATGTAATTCTTAAACTCATGATCAAAAGTTATGAATGATATTGGATATTTAGTATAAAATAATGGTAAAAGCAACAACAATATCACTAATCACCATCTACCATCTCGTTGCATGGAAACTTTACTACTACCGCTTTAATATGGGCATATTATACACATAATAGTAATTGTTATATTATTAAAAGTGATTTTTCTGTCACGTTAGTATAATAATATAAAAAATTTAATTTACAGCTTCTTAACTAAATTGCAAATTTACAAAAAACTCGTGTTGTAGATATTATTAACGGTATCTTGACTGGAATAGATGAGTACAATCTAAAAAGTTGTTCGGGCAGGTGAAAATCCTTGACAAACGAATAACTCTTGAAGCTTAAATAAAAGTGTATCCACCTATAATATTTTTATATCTATGGCAAAACTAGTTTATCAAATTTGTTATTCTAAAAGCAGTATTAGAATTTAAGTAATTTTGTAATTAGCCGCTAAAAGAAATATTTTTAATCAGAACCCACGTCAAAAATTTTAATCGGTGTCGCTGTGATCGAGTTTTCGCAGTTTTGTGGGATTTTAATGTATTTGATTTTTTTTCGGGCAATAAGTCTGTAATTGTGCAATACAAAATTTTTTTGATGGCATAGTATTTTTTGGAAGTGAAGATTTATTTTTCGATCTTCAATTCGTCGGCTCTCGAAGATTAATTATGGTGCTAAATGAAGACGTCGGTTGATGGTAATTAGTTTTTTTGTGGAAATCGAATTAACCGTACCCGATAGGAATTCAATAAATTTAAAGTTTGAGAAAATCCTGTTTTTACATCGTTGAACATAATTATCCACAGTCAAGTGGGAGTAAAAGTGAAACACTCAAAATTTAGGGTAATTAATTTATTACCAAATTTCAAACGTGTACTCTAAAAGTTTGGTTCATTTATGGCGATTGGATCGTTTCAAATATTTCGTTTCATTTTTACCCCACTTGAACCTACTATCAATATTGTGATATTATGCCATCACAAATACCACCTTATTAGAAGTTATCATGTTTCCCTAAGAGAAAACCATAATTATATATCAAAATAAAAGACTACTCAGTTAAAGTACACACTACACAAAAGTAGGTACTTGTATTTATTAATTACAGTATTTAATCTTTGGTTTTATAGCATCTGTCACCTCTGGCCGAACATACATTTATACAACAATAAAGGAAGGATGTTGAAAGGAATTCCATACAGGCACTTAATGGATGTTTATTAATAAATTCAAAAATTATTAACTTTGCAAGTCTTTTGCCAACGAATTATGAACGGAATTAAAAAGAAATAAACAGAATTTACGGTTTGCATTTCTTTTTGACTATCTGTGCGTCAAGTTTGCATATTTACCTGATAAAATCCAATAATAATTCTAATTTGTATCTTAATTTTGTATTCTTATTAATTATAAACACAAATACCAACTTTAATTTTCAAAAGTAATATAAATTTCGTATAAATTAAAATACCAATTTGTTCTATAGATTTTATTAATTAAGGTTCGACTCAGATTTGCATTTTCTAGGTGCATTTTAAAAGTTTTGTAGAAACAAGGTTTTCTGCTTACAATATAAAAAGCACTTAAGAAATGTGGCATATAAAATTCTTAAGGTGCGTATAAATCTGGCGCGACGCGCCCGCGACGCGCCCGCGACGCGCCCGCGACGCGCCTGGGGCGCGACTATGGCGCGCTTGGGCGCGACTATGGCGCGCCTGGTCCGCGACTCTGGCGCGCCAACCCGCGTCATTACATTGTAACTTTAACTTGTAAAGATTCAAATACTTTTAATTTAAATATCAAATTTTGAATTAAAATGAAGTCATGTTTTCTAATAGTAATACTATTTTTCATTTTAATAAAATATTATCGAAAGATATGACTTTTTAATCGATTTATTAAACATTCAACCCTATTTCCAGAAAAAACAACATAAGTCCAGAAAGAAAATTTATTTTAGCAAATGTTAATACAAAAGGGATTATATGTATATAAACTAACACTAAAATAATATAAACTAAACTTTATTTGTTTTAACAACGTAATATTAAATTTTCAAAAATAGCAGTGATTTACCATCTCACCCATATCACTATGGGTTAGTTGATGAATGACATATGGGTGAGATAGTAATTAAAATTTAGGGCCTTATTTCCGTCATTCGCATCTTGCGATGTTTTTAAGTGTTTCTTTGATATGCATTTATATCACTATAATTAGCAACAGGTTTGTACAACGTATCGATAGCGAACGATGTCGTTTTTTGCGTATGTTTACTTACTTTTTTTTGTTTTCAAAATTAACTTTAGATTGTGCCTTTATTATTATTAATTATTACATTATTATTATTATTATTATTATTATTGGATTAATTAACGTTACGCTTAATGAACATAGTAAAGCAGCAGTCAATAATTGTGCAGCTTAGTGCACACACAAATTATGAAACGAAATCCTTCCTATCGAATTTTTTTTTGATTGCTGAACAATTTTTTTTTCATTTTCTTTGGGTAACAGCGACGATGGACCCAGAGGGTTTTTTTCTAGGCAATTAATTTTTATTCTTCGTTTGAGTGCAGTCCACGGCACTCCAAATAACGTTTAAGAATTATTTAAACTCATGCCTTCTTTTTCAATTGCACTTTCTGCATTTTTCAAAATTAGCACGTCTCTAGTACAAAAACTTTTCAAAATTTCTCCAAAACAAAGAAGATATAAACGAAAATCCTAAGCGAAAATAAAAGATTGTGTACAAAAAATGTATCACAACAAAACATTTACTTTGATGGCGCGTCGAAACACCGACAACGAACGGGTTTACAACGCGCCTCTAGTGCGACAACTAATGGGGTATTTGATATTTAAATTAAAAGTATTTGAATCTTTTACAAGTTAAAGTTAAAGTCGCGCGCGCGTCGCGGGCGCGTCGCGCTAGATTTATACGTACCTTTTGTAGTCGCAGGCGCGGCGCGCCACAGGCGCGAGGCAGGCGCGAGGCAGGCGCGAGGCAGGCGCGAGGCAGGCGCGAGGCAGGCGCGTTGTAGTCGCAGGCGCGTCGCGCGCGCGTCGCGAGCGCGTCGCGCTAGATTTATACGCACCTTTATATTTGTTCAATACAGTGAATAAATATTAATTTTTGAATTGCAATCACCACACACACATACATATGCATATTTTAGGTGCAAAAAAATTAAAAAACCTGTATTTTTTTTATAAAATAGTGTTCCTTGAACCAAGAATCTTCATTGTTTAAATA
Source organism: Lycocerus yunnanus (assembly GCA_036346125.1). Classification (NCBI taxonomy): domain Eukaryota; kingdom Metazoa; phylum Arthropoda; class Insecta; order Coleoptera; family Cantharidae; genus Lycocerus; species Lycocerus yunnanus. Next base: position 2,224,690 of record JARFIX010000022.1, on the reverse strand, counting down.
AGTTTCAAAAACAAGAAAACCAGAATGTAGAAATAAAAATGTTTGAAAAATCGTTCATTTTGAACATTTAAGGTAGATTTTAACATTATGCATTATTGAACCGTCAGACTGCGCCTGCAATTATGAATATTAAGGCCGATATCCTGGAATTGGCAATTGGTAAAATTTTATTTACATCCAAAATTTTGATATACTTTTGACATAATTTTACATGGAGAGCAAGCTTTACCTTTCGTGAAACAATCCTTTCATGAGAGACAGGTTCCAGAACACCGGCATTAATATTTTATAGAGGAACTATCCGAAAATAGTATATTATGTATCCAGGGAGTAAAGTGGATTATTTTTTGTTTTCCAACCGAAGGATAATAGCATAAAACAAAGTAAATGATGCTAATGCTTAAATGAATTACAGACTATTAATTTCCTTTTTTACACTGCACAAATAAAGCAGGTACTAATTATTATCTGCTTTCTATCTTCTATGTCAATGAAAATTCAAATACGAAATAGTATTTGTTCTTGAAATATTTATTTATGTTAAGCATACCACACACTCTGCAAACTATGAAACAACAAAAAAATAAATTTATAAATTGTTTACTAACTTGTGAAATTATATGTTTTTTTAAGTTTTACAAACTAAATAAAATTTTAGTAAACACAATTTTTCCGCTTACAGTTTTTGTTTAAAACATCGTTGTACACAGATTTTTCGATTTTTAAAATTCCCAGTTAAACTCAGCACTGTCTGATTAAATATGGATTAAAAAGTAAACTCAGAAGCTCCTATTTTTGTTAGAAAAATATTATATTTCTGTAATCTAATTTGTTTCTATGATTAATTTTGTATGTAATTTGGGAGCCATAAACCAAAAAAAGAGAACAAAACTCTATTTTTGTTTATATAATTTTAATTGTTGCTGTCATTGACGAAGGAAGAATGAAATCCTCTTTGGATCAATATAAAAAACAATTTGATTTTGAATCTTTTGCAGTTTTCATTCATAATCGCGTTTAATTAAATTCAGGAAATCTAAGTTTCAAATTGAAATTTTTTTTTCAAAGTGAAACCAAAAAAGTATACTAAAATGTAATTTTAAAATTATTAATTAAATCTACTCCAAATTTGTACAATGTTTAATCAGTTTTAAATCAAATAACTGCTAAATTTTGATGACCACATTTAAATTTGTGTAGGTATACATATATTTTTGTTTTAATAAAATTAAAAAAAAAATTTTATTGTCTGAGTCTCACTTTTTCCATCAAACCTCATTCTTTTTATTATTTTCATCAACTATTGCTTCAGGATTGCTTTAAATTTGCCAGTTTTATCTTTACATCGTCTGCCATTAATTAAATTTATTGTTTCAATCTGATAAATTTCTTTGTCAAATTTATTTCAACTACGCATCAACACCATTCCGCAATTTTATATTTTAATTTCCTTTTAAAGATTACAATTATTTCAATTCATCCAAATATAACGTTTAAACATTTAATTTATCATCCTATCGATCGTGGTTAATCAAACATTATCTCAAAATAAATCCTCAATGGTAAATATTTAACTAAAATTTAGTTCCTTTTTGTACAAACCGTTAACTTTGATCGATTCAATAATTTCGATCTTTTCAGCTTGGTGGTTGTTACTAAACTGGGCATCATTACATTGCTCAACTTCTTTAAATTTTAGTCATTGTATTATTTTCAAAACACTTTTTAAATCTTTCAAACTTTACTTTTCCTTTATTTCACTGTTAATTATTCAGTGGTTACTGGCTAAATTTTAAAAACTTCCAAAATTCATTTTTATAAATGCAAAAAAAATTTTAACAATCAACTTTACAATTTGAGCTTACCGCCACAATTTGAAGTTTTTTATTCACTCCCTGCACATCCCATCGAGAATTAAATTTCTTCTTTACTTTCTTTTGTTAAAGACAATAATTTCTATTATATTTAAAAGGTACATCTTGCTAACTTAGGCAATTGCTTTTTGATTTGCTTAAATAAGCATCGAAGGAAATTTTTACCATAAATCGTAATTTTAAGTTGTTAGATTTTATTACTCTTGCATGTTTTTACTTTATTTTACTTTATTTTAATGTTCTTTTACATTATTTTACATAATTGGTGCTTAACAATTTTTTAGGTTTATTCGATTGATGTCGTTTTGTAAATTTGAATTTAAATGCATGTAAAGTTGATATGGACAGGTGATCAGACGTTTATTCTGGTATTTGAGCTTTATTAATTTTATAAATAATAATTAGAAATAATAAAGCAGAACGTATGATGAGTTAATTTGAAGATAGTTTAGAAGTAAGATCAGTAAGATCAGTAGAAGTAAGAAGCAGTATTGTAAAACTGCTTTACCAGGGTTTGCACAAAATAAATGGTAAAATGAAACTGAATCAAAAATTGAAAATCCCCATTTAAAACAGCCCGAATACATAATTAAAAGCTTTTTCAAGTATTGGTTGCGGCTTAATTTCCTGCTGCATTTTGATTTTAAATTTTGAGCTTCTTAATTTGTTTACAAAAACTAGATGACATTCAGGAGCAAAATGTATTTGGAATATTGTCAAAAATAAAATTTTAAATTTTTGTATCTGAACAACCTAATCTGAAATTTTTACAATTTTACGAGGTAAAATTTTTCCCAAATTCTCTTTAATACTTGAAGAAAGCAGGGTATAGGATGTAAATTTATTAAGCTTATAATATGTATGTTATTAAATGCAAAGCTGTGCTCCGGGGCATATGATTTACAAAAGCAAAAATTTACATCATTACATGCGTTTTTCTAGCCGATATATCCGTAGCATTCATTAGGTGCAAAGCCACCAGGCAAATCAGATTGCTATTACAGAGCAGATAAGTATTACCTAGATATACTAAATGCATTTGCTAAGTATTAAATGCCAAATGTTGATTTATTTATATGTACCTAATGTAATTATGCAAAAATAATGTTTTGATTTGTAAGCAACTAAGTAGCAGCTCTTGGACCAATTTTATTCTTAAGGCTGGAGTGTCAGAAAAGACAAGTTTCAGAACAAGGTCTAAGGATAGACTAAAACCATGGGCATTACTTACTGGGATAATTGCTATTCCTTCGGATATACATATTTCTCATAATACTCTAATAGTCACTAAGAACCAAAAAGGTATTTTTTGAGCATCACTTTAAAAAATTAATATATCCTGAATGTTCCTTTAGTCATGTTGGCGGTAGGTTTTGAAAATATTATATTACACGTGTCTACCGTTCATCCTTGACTGTGCAAATTTTAATATTATATTACATTTTATAAGCGCACTTGAGTAGGTATATCTTATTTTTGATAATCTGGAATGCATTCTTTGTAAGCTATTTAAGATTTACATTTTCTAATTATGCGAATTATTTTCGCAATTATGACAAAATGATCAATCTCTTGGTATGTTTGGTTCAATTGCCATACCTGCTGACTCCAGGTAACATACTAGAACAGAAGTCCTGAATATCTATCACACTTATTTAATACATAATTGGTACAGAAAAGGAAAACGGGTAAAATTTTATGAAAGAATCAAAATTGCAGCTTTGTTCATTTCATTCCATTTCATATACGCAGTAAATTTCCCGATCAAAATGCACACAGATCAGCCTATACGGTAAAAGTATAGTATAAAGCTTTTTGCAATATCGAACGCACCTAACTCTTGATTTATTGAATATTTTAAACGCTCGACCTACAAGTTAAATATTTTCATAATAAATTAGAATTTTATGCGATAAGTGACATCAATGCACGAGGTAATTAATCATATTTGATAAAATTTTCAATCAGTTAAATGATAATTTCTCCTCTAAACTTGATATTATAGGTATTCAACAATATATAGAAATAGTAGTTCCATTTTTACCTAATAAAAACTTGGAAAATTTACACAAGTTTCGAATAAATCATTCGATACAAAAGCAAGATTTCCACCTACCATTATTTTCCAGATGTCATTGACAATGTTATATTATGAATGGAATCTACGTAACCAAAAATTTCAGCAGAAAAGCGATCTGCATAATATTTTCATTCCCAACAATTTCACACAATTAATAACGAAGACCGGAGAAGCTTGTATATGATAATCTGCTATTGTTGGTGGGAAGTATTAATAAATAAAAATTAAAAAAACAACAGATTTGGAATTTTAATTTGCATTCATTTCGATAAACAAATATTTATTTTAACACACACAATAACAGAAACACTGTATACCTACATTTTTTTAAAATAAAAAAAAAATAGAAGAACTCGGTTGGTTACATTTTCAAGGTGAACGATGAAGTCTGTTGCTTAATCGCACGTAGGTAAATATTTGGTTACTGATTGTTTCTTGACAACTGTGAGTCAGTTTTTATGGAAGGAAAGCTACGGTGATTAAATATGAATATAATAATAAAATGTCACTGGATGAAAACAATCATGACGTTTTTATATCGAAGACGAATGGAATTTGATGTTACAAGAACTCGAATCTCGAGTCATTGTATTTTGGGCTTCGTCAAAGAAGTCAACAATCGTCGGAAGATTTCAAGATAAAGTGAACAAAAACTAAGATTGATATGCTTTATTTTAATTCGCATTTCGTGGATACTATTTGTGCGGCTCGAGATAATTTTGTATTTTAGCCATGTTTATAATTAAATTAAAATTTTTGTTTTGTACGTGCAGAGAATTAAAAAATGTAGTAAAACTTCCTTATAAATTCGCAAAAGTCATAAGTTTTATAAACTTGAATTTTTTTATAGTTTTGGCAGTGGCATGCCCATTTTAGAACAAAGAAAACAAAAGGTGATATTATTAGGTATGCATAAAGATTGTACATTATTATAAATTTTGTTGTCGGCCAAATTGCTTTTCATATTAATAGGACTTATGTATATAAATTTTTTAAATTAAATTAGCACCTTAATATCAGGCAACTTTTTAAAATAAATCAATTATCATTAAACAAAGTCGTACCTTCAAACTGTAGTCATTAATCAAATTAATCCACTTTGAGCGACATCCAGCACTACAATTAGTAGATAATAATAATAGCGAATTTTTTAATTTTTTAAAACTAATTGTCAGCCGAGTTTTGAAAAATTGCACTTTAAAACAACCAAAAAATCACAAAAAAAACACAAAATAGTAAAAACTCAAAACACATTCACTAAAAACTTCAATTAAAAAAATATAACTTGTAAATTTTCGCAAGTTTCACTTTTTATATTTGACGAACATTGAAGAGTAAACAATTGGAATCGTTGCCAATTGTCACGTCAGGATAAAAATCGTAAGGATTTAGCTATTGTGTACGTAGGTACGCCAACAAGTGCACATAGTTCAGCGACCGCACCGTACCAGCAAGAATATCACGTTGAACTGCCGGTTCAACTCGCTCAAAGGAAACGACTTGTTTTACCACGTGGAAAAGGCTTCTACGCGCATGGCGTTGCCAAATAAAAGGATAACAAAATCAACAAGACCTGCGAAAGTGAATTTTCAATGTTATTAAATAAACCTTCATTTTCTATGATTTCAATTACCAAAAATTGCGCTTTGACAATAAAATTCCAACTGTCGATAAACTTGTTTTCATTCACGTTCAACATTTTATTTTTGGATCTTGATCTTGGTGTGGTAATTTAATAAATCGATCTTCTGCTGGTTACCTTTAGGGTTATATCTTTTCAGTCAAGTTTTTGGAAGCACGTCTTCAATCACACCCTCGTCTTAGTTCATTAGGCTTTCGCTGACTGAACCGTAATTGTAATGAGTGTCAGAACTTTTAAAGAAGTTAAATAGTACCGAACATTTTTAAATTATTGTAGTTTTGTCAGAAGTTACACCCTGCATGTTTGTGAAATAATATACAACGTTAAATCTTTTTTAATAAATTACCTGGTTCTCTTGCTACACGCCTGTTTTAATTATTATCCTTGATGAAACTCACGAAGTCTAGTTTTTGCAGTTTAAATATTTTACAATGCCACAAACGTTTTCAATTAATTATAACATTTATATGAAGGGATAACTATTTTAAATTGAATATGTAAAATCAAAAGTGTGGTTATAAAGGACTTGGCTCCACTATTCGGTGTTCACTTTAATTTACTGAAATTTATTTACTTTTCACCTGACCCTGTCGACGTGAGAACATTGTTTTAAATTAACAGCAAATTATAATTTTAGCAGACATTTTTGCGTGCTGCTACATTGGATTTTTTGTTGCCTGCTAGCATTATAGTTTACTGAAAACTCTTATTTTTCAAGACAAGTAAAATACAAATTCGCAGGTTTAAAACAAAATAAATACAGTTTTTGAATAATATTCATCACCTGATCTATGATATTTTTACTTGATCGTGTTGAAAATGAAATTTATAGCATCAAACGGCTCGACTTCAGTGCATCTGCCAAATGAACATATTATAATTAATAATTTCCAGAATACATCACTTTTTATGAGAGACTAAATCAAATTAGATATTATTTTATTTAGTGGTGCAATCAACATTAAAAGCTAAGTTTCTTATGCAACAATTGAAATAATTTCAATTGGCTAGTCACAATTAACAAGTAAAACCTAAATTTAAACTTGAGATACTTAATCTATTATGTTTGGAAACAGAAATAGTACGATATCACTGATAAAGAAAACTTCAAAAAATTTTCTTGCTGTACTATGTAACAACATATATTTTTTTTGCAAAAATCGACCTTCGACTGACTGATAAATCTAACGGCAATATTCAATTAAAATTTCAACAAAATGATGTGCCATGTTCTTATCTTCCTCAAATCAAATAAATACATTTAACAGTTAGTTATGAAGGAGGTTATTAATTTGTTAAATTGCAGGCAAAATGCAAGCTACGTCTTAATAACTGCGGAAGGTTGCAAGATGCTTTTTTAATCAAATGAAAAATCGATGTACTAATGATGTCATGGACAAATACATAATATTCATTTGGCAAGAAGTCTGTTAAATTAATGATTTTGTGAACAGTCAAGCGTTTGTATAATGTTACAGCTAGTAATACCATAGCAGGGGTTTGATTAAATTAAGAAGTGACAGACTCTGCTAGATAGCGTTCACGTTCCAATCAATGTCAATTAATTTACATTCATGTTTAAATTACGAAGACAATGTATTAATAAGTGTAATATAAATTTTACTTGTGTATTTTACGAAAAGCTTTGGTTAAAAATTTTATGTCACCTCGATACTTCTATAAATAAAGTCAATGGTAAAACCTGATCTACAAAATCAGATTGTAATCTTGTATTCTGAAGAAAATTGACCAGAACCCTTGTGCACTGTCCAGATTATTTTGATAAAATTCTGATGAGTGAACATCTACATTAAAAATCAAACTAAACTTGGAGTAAAATTTAGTGAGGTGGATTAATTTGAAGATTGGTCTTATTGTTGTCTCGATTTAATATCAGATAGCGCGAGTCTTTTGAAAATAAATATTTAGAAACAATTTTGAGATGGTAATCGTATATGGCATCGTTTATACAATAATACCACATCGGTAGTTTTTAAAATTATCACGGAGCGAACAATAAACAAAATCTTAATTTTAAAAGTATGTTCTAATTTGACCGCGGCATAAATTAAACATATCCGAAACTATCATGCAATTTTTGGTAGAGCTATAATCTTAACCTCACATGAACATAAGGGTGAGTTTTAGATTATCCTATATTGCATTATTATTCAGAGGGCATCCCAGGCGAGATAGGGGACACTCGTAAACCAATTTCAAAAGCGCCTGTCGACAGAATTCCAACAACATGGCGTGGGTGGTGCGTCAATACGCGAATATTTCGGAATACAAAACAAAGAGATGAAATGCATAAATTAAACTAAATTTTGTAAAAAATTACTTTTGAACTATCATATTGCATTAATGCCATAAGTAGTAAATTTATTCAACATTAACATTTTGTGAGGGTAATCCGAGTAGGCCAAACCTGCAAATTGATTTGGATTAACGTTGAAATGATTAATTTAATAAAAGTCTATGTGCTGAAGTTATAACCAACGTCAAATCCTAAAATCAAAAAATATACGCATGTGTAGTAGGTAATAATATATAATCACATAAATATACACACTGACATGTTGTGTTGTGTAAACACCGTGAACTAAAAACAGAAGCAAGCTCGTCAGACCATAATTTATTATATTCGGTAGGTATTTGTGATTTTAAAGGGTTAAAAGAACAAATGCCGACAAGTAGGGTGGTTAACTAAACGAATATCCATTAATATAATGACATTAATGACATAGTCATGTAAAAGCGTAAAAAATGCTTTTATGTGTATTTGAATCAAAAAATGTTACAAAATAACATTTTTGTGTGATATAGTTTTCCATTATCAATAATTTATGGCTAATTAACAAAACGTTAATTATATATAATTACATAAATCAGTAATAATATTTACCACCTACGGAGCAAAGTAGTTAAATTTTCTTAGCAATATATTGTATAATATAATGTAAGATAAATAATTACCGTTCTTCTGTATTTTCTTTTAAATTATAAAAAGCTCAGTCGGAAGGACTAATTGTTATTACTTATTAAATTTAATGAAACGTAATTCCATAATATAGCATATAGGCATCTTTTGGATCTTGAATTTTTATTAATATTTATAATAATAAAAAATTATAGGAGTAATATTTATGAAAGAACATATATTTTGTTAATTAAATTTTTAAATTTATTGGTCGTAAAACGTTTTACATTCATATATGTAAAAATATATTGTATCATTTTTTTAATGCGATTTGATATAAATAATTGCGGTTTTAATAAAATAAAATCTTTGTTTAACGAAAATCTTGCTTATATCTTGACTTTGCTTGACAAGCTTTTGGTTTTGTCATCTAATACTACTGTGATATTTCAAACAGCTAACCGATAGAAAATGTTGAGATGATCAACAACCAAAATTAACAAAAGCGAGATTCCATATGAATTCTCTGAAATAGGGAAAAATAGAACAACTGTATATTAAGAATTGTCAACAGCTTTCATAGGATGTAATTAGACCTGTGACCTGAAAAATATAATTGATAGAATTGGTTTCCCGTTGCCTTTCGATGTAGGACTTTGGATCATAGCAGTGTATCCAGTGGGATTAGAAATAGATTTGTGATTTATTACTATTATGATGTGTGAAATGTCCAAATTAAATTTTCAGTTATTGGCGAAACTTTGTTTAGTTTTCAAATTTTCATTTATTTACTTTATAATTTGTTGTTGTTTGAGTAATTCTCCTTTCTAAGTATAATAAGTATAATAATAAAAGTAAAAAGTATAATATCCAATGCGTTGTGGTTTGCTACTACTTGAATTTTTGAATGTTAACAATTACTTTATAAAAATTACATTATCAAAGCTTGGAAAGCTTTCCAATGTTCATTTTGTTTTAAACTTTTTCTTATTTTTCATTTTTAGTAATTCGTCTGTGTATGCTATACTCGTCATTTTAGTTAGCTCTTACAATCTAAAAAAATATTTTTAAAGTTTACATAATAATTTGCTTCAGTTACATGTTGGTTATAACATCTTAAAATAAATTATATGGGGACATTTTAAGCATTTATTATAATTTTGTACAATTAATGCATGCGTTAACGCATTTAGTCACTATTATTATCAGATTTTTAACACAGCCTCATATAGCTAATATGTAACGGTTATATCGAGGGGTCAACCGCTAGAGGAAATCGTGTACAATTAACTTCACGTACTTCAACAGTAATTCACCGCACTTCATCAATAATTCACGTTACTTCATCTAATTCATCGATACTTCATTGTATTTCACGTACTGCATCGGTATTTCAGAGATTTACCGAGAATCCAAAATTTGAGAACTGGAGGGTGTTCCACACCCCCCCCGGATCGAGTACTTTTTTTTTATCAAAAGTAAAGTGAAGATTTCCTATTGCAGAGGCACTGGAAGGTGTTCCACACTCCACAGACCTCCCAGATTAAGTAGTTTATTTTTTATTTTGTTGCAGAGATCTGCCTCTCAGGAGGTACAAAATTTATAATTACGCAGTTTATAAGTAATTGTCAGATTACGAATTAAACACATTTACTTGGCAATAGCTAATTTTAATAAACTTGAGATATGCTTAAATATTTAATTCACTTTTAATAAAAATTAATTATTTAAACCGGGGGGTCTGGGGGGTGTGGAACACCCTCCAGTGCCTCTGCAACGAGAGATCTTCAGTTAACTTTTAATGAAAAAGAAACTACTAAATCCGAAGGATCAATGTAATTAATTAATAACAACGAAATAATGAATTACCAAAGCTTTTTATTGAGCTACCAAACCTCCATGATAGTTATTCAAACAAATGAGCTAAAAAAAATTACAAAATTAACTAAAGAAATCTAAGTTTAATTTAATTAATTGATTACTATTAAACTAGCAACTACCAAACTTTTAATTAGTAAAATAATGACCGCCAAAGGTCTAGTCAACGTTTAAGATAAAAAAAATGTTAGGAAAATCTACTGATGTAAGTTAATTTGCTATCAAGTAATTATTATTGATTGCACGTGTCGTATGTATGATACACATTGACCGTAGCGCATGCGCATAAGCTAGGTTCAACTTAATGTAATTCACCAAAAATTTACTAACTTCATGATACTTCACTTGTGCTTCAATATACTTAAGACCCATTTTACCTACTTTACACGTACTTCATGTATTTTACCAGTACTTCATGTACTTTACAAGTACTTTATGTATTTCACAAGTACTTCATGTACTTCACATGAGATGTCATGTACTTCATGAGATGTGTACAAAAAACTTCACCAGCGGTTAACCCCTCGGGTTATATTAACACAGGTAGCAGTGTACAAGAATATACCTACATAAATATCATTAATCCATAGCTGTAACAATCATGTCAATTAAAGCTAAAACTTGTAATTATATTTTATTTCACACATTTTTTTCGGACAAAATTATAATTTCGAGCGAGCGAATTCTTGGGAATGCGATGTATTACCTACACGAAAGTTAAAAAAAACGTTTTTGTTATTGCTTATAACACATTCTATTTTCTCGCATTTTTAGTTTTTTACTATACTTAATTAACAATCTCGGAGTATAATTCTACATAAATATCGTAATTATCAAATTACCGAAATGATTTTAATAAACTATTAACGGTTAAGAGTGTATATTTAAAATTTTTAGTTTGATGATTCGATACCAGTAGATTTTCTCATGAAAAACAAATAACAAATCTATAATTGTTATTACAGTTACTTAGTAAATAAGATTACTATAAAACTGTGAGTAATAATTATATAGTAACAAAAATAAAATATATTAAGTGTATATCTTATACAATCAAGTTCAAAAAATTATACACCAAGATACATTCACGATGATTGTTTGATTTGATAAGTTGGATGTATAATTTTCAATTGACTTTTGGAATTTTTAAAATACACCAGTGTAAAAAAGCTCTTTACTATCTTAAAACATCTTAGAAAATTGAAATAGAAGATAATTTGCCTTGTTAAATAATTTTTATACCTTGACGCCATTTTCCAAATTGCATCATTATCGTTAAATCAATTATCATATTGAAATTAATAAGTAGCCTTAAAAATAAATATAATAATTTATTACTAACAATTTGCTTACTATACAAAAAATATAATGCAGGAAATATTAATCCTGAGCTTGTTAATTTTTTAATTTGAATTTAATGATTTAGTACTTACGATTTTACTTCGAATAAAAAAGTTTATTTTTTAGGTAAAAAATTTAACGACAAGCGTAATTAAGTATCGGCGAAAAGATTTCTTTGCAGTATTTGTAATGCTGATTTAAAAAAATTTAGCATTAACCGAAACAGTTTCAGATCATAACTTAAACTTCAACTGCTATTAGTAAACCATTTAAAGGTAATTTCTTTTAATCGATTAATAGCTGTCAATTAATATTAACTTATGCTGTTTGTCGGAAAGAATTAACCAATGTAAATAAAAAGTAGCTTGAAATCCATCTTAGAATTTTAAATAATCGAATATTTTTAAACAAACTGTTGCAGTCGGTAAATTTAAAACTTTTATGTGAAAAACTTGAAATTCCCATGATAATAATAATAAAATAAAGAATTAATTTATAGAATTGTATATTACAATAATCAGCATGATTTTGGCTATACTTCAATCAACTACTTGGGACAGTAAGATAACCTGGGACGTTTCGAAAGGTATATTTGTCTGATCACTGCAAACTTTCGAAACGTCCCAAGTTACCAACGAGATATGGGGTTAATGTTTATTATTGAACCTAATTTAAATGTATGAAAATGAAACAAAACGAAATGAAAACTTTCAGAACTAAAAGCAAAAGTAAAAATTATTGCTTTCATTATATAAAAATAAAATACAATTATCAATCCAATTGTATCGTCTGTTTTATCCTTACAAGGATTCTCAATCTGCTTTTGCATGTGTATCATAATTTACTACTTTAATTACAATTTATCCAGTAGCAGAATAAATAAATTTATTATCTGCGACATTAAATTAACTTCTTTTAAAAGTCCGATTTCTATAGGTAATAACAATTAGTATTGCAAACTGCAGTATAGCATAGTAAAATATTCAATAAATAAGAAAACATTGGATATTCTAAGAATTATCACAGACACTATCAGGAATATGACTGAAAGGAAATTCCATAGACTAGGATTTTTGTCATCCATGAACCGCTGCGTTCGTTGTAGTGACTATTTAATGATTTTATCTTTTATATTTATTACATTTCAAAGTAATGTAGCCAAATATTAATTCAGTTCACGTATTATAATAAAAAAAAACCGCAACTAAAATTCTGTCACGCAGTTTACAACAATTCAGTGAAAAATGAAAAAAAATCAGTCGAGCGGAACGAAACAACGTTAAATACATATTATGATCAATTTTTTGATATTTTAAATATTGATAAAGTTTAGTATATTTTGGTGATTTTACTTTTCTTTTTAAATTACAAATATGTATATCGTATTTGTTCAAGATTAAGGAGCTACATGCAGCGTGGACAAGTAAACTTGGTCGACCGTTGTGTAACCGGTTCTGTTGTGCACCAAAGAACGCCGTTAAGATGTGCATGTCGTATACAGGTTGCATTTGGACAGGTGATCTTTCTTTGGTTTGAGTCATAAAGTAGCTTCACTTATGTAAAAAGATGTCACAAAGTCGCTTCAGTGGTGTACTATTTTCATTTCAAGAGATAACATTTGTTTTCAGCATAGCTTAATTGCCTTCAACCGCATGTGAATTATTTATGCCATTAGTAATAATCTAACCTCACACTTTTCCCAGTTTAAATTTCTTGATTTTTCATTTCATAGGTCAAGTGAAAGTAGCAATTTTATATTATACTTTCAACAACCAGTTTCCCCAAAGTCGTTATTCTTAACTTTGCAAGCTAGAAAATGCTGTACTGAGTAAATTGAAAAGAGCGATGAGGCAGACTAGCGATACAAGCTTATACTTTAATTGGATAATTTTTGAATTATCACCAACTACTTTGCATTTAATTTAATAATATCAGAAATAAAAGACTTAGACTTCTATTCCTCGAAGAACAAGACGAAAAATAAAGTGTTATAATCTAATGGTAAAAAACATATTATAAATGCCCATAAGAAATAGAGTTATCTTATCGTAGTAGTTGATACTACAAAATAAATAGTAATTAATGACAACGATGTATGGCAATTTCATTAAGATAAATATTTTTGCATATTGCAAGCAAAATAAAATTTACATAAATGGAAGAGAAAACTTGTAAAGAAATTCAAGTTCTTATATCAATGCACCAAATTGAAAGCTATTATTTAGTATAAATACTTTTCGGCTCTTTGATATTGGAATAATATAACGTAAACACATTGAAAATCCAAAGTTAAAAGCTCTAAAGATAAGCACAAAAATACACACTCACTTTAATTATTTTTAAGGTTATCTTATAATATATTTAAATTAAACTGCAAGTTGGAGTAGTTTTTGGGAAATTTATAACTTTTTCTTATCATTTTGTTAAGTGACAAATAATCCAAACAGGTTCTGAATTTTTATTTGCCCATTCAAATTCTGAAATCATGCCGGATTTAAATACTTTAGCATACTATATCTTGAGATGATGCATCATATTACAATTTTATGTGGCCTTTAAAGATTTATAGATTTATTGACTTTTTATTATAATTTATTTATTTTATAGGACTTCAACGATACCTATATATACTTGCAAATGTAACTTTCTGGATAAGACAGGAAGAAACTGCACGTTGCATGCATTAGTATAATAAGATAGCAGTAATAAATAACACTTTAAAAAAGCTTGCAGTATGTGCCTTAGAATAATTATTTATACGCATAAATGCATTCTAAAATAAAATAAATCATTCGGCTAACGCAAGCAGCTAATATTAAAACTGTTAATTTAAATTTGAAATCCAAAACTTGCCAATTGCACACTTCATTCCTCCAATTTAAACGTTAAAATATTTAGACAAAATGACAACCCCACTTAACTTTGAAATGAAATATTTCAATGATTTCTTGAATTGATTTATTGAAATAAAAGTTAACTTCGTTGGGAAATTTGTGCGATAACCGTTCCACATTTCCAAAATATTTGAACTTTATTTCAATTATCCTTTCAGATTCAAATTAGTTATATCAACTCGTTATTGATATTATTTGCTAGAAATCATTTTATAACTTTTTGATGCAGAGGAACGTTTTGGACCCTGTCGTCGGTCTTTTGCCATCATTATTAAATCCCAGATATTAAATTTTTTGCAGCGTGTGAGTTTCTTTGCGACATGGAAATAATGTTATGTTGATACTACACATACATCATTTTTAGAATAAGCTTGAATTCTAAATATAAGTTTGGGCACGTGCCGAATACGATGTAAAACGAAATCACAACAATAACTGTGTCTAATAGATGTAGAACGTTCAAGAGTAACAACCCTCTCAAATTGAATGTTCAAAACACCTGAGTCTTAAACGTTTTTGTACATTTGTCTGAAAAATGTTAGTGGTATTATTTTTTTTTAAATTTAAAACGCTGTCGTGCACTAAAATATATATAAATTTATTATAATATTTCATGTTGCTTATGCAAATAAGAAAATTTTAATTAAAACAGAAATTCACAATCCCAACTGTGAGTTTTTATTTGTTAATTTTATTTCTTTAGTTTTATTTCTAGCTGAAAAGTCGAATTCCAAATACATAATAAATGTTTTTTGTTTAGAGAAAATCGAATAGGAATAATTTATTCTTCGCGTAATCCTTTTCAGTGGGACAGAAATAATTTTAAAATTGAACTAATATCTTCGCGATGCGATAGGAGGAATAAGTACGTTTTCTGAATGTTAATTCATGTATCGAACACGCATTTATATCTCTATTTATGTTGAAATACTTTTATTTATTATTTCATTTCATCTTTTTCTTGTAAATTCTTGCATCGTCATATTGTGATTGCCAGGATAGTCGCGAAAGTTACATGCTGGCTGATCTGAATCTTGAAATTGCAGAATTCGAATGTACGATGCCGATAAAACAGTTTATTTGATTTTTGCCGAGGGTGTCCTTAGCAATGTGACGGTTAAAGTTATTGACCAATATAAGACATAATAAATAATGATCATTGTTGTATTAGGCATGTGTAGAATTGCAAATCATCAAATTAAAATTTTAATTCAAAAGTGCGATTTGGATGTTGTTGTCTTTTAAGTTTGTAAGATGTTTAATTAATTATGCACCTTGTTAATTAAACGGAAATATCTGTGTAGTAAGTACGCCGCCTGTTAGAAGACTTGTTACTTTGTTGTCGGCGCCTTAGTTTACACAAATCCCACTTCTGGCTGAAATTACAGCGATATATTCCAGCAATTTATTGAAGTCAATCTCGAATAAAAATTTATTTTTAATTGGTTTTTTAGAACTGCATCCGCGATTACCTTTTTTCCATCATTACTCAGATTGCATTCATTATGTTCAAAATCAAACCGACAAGATGGAATTTTAGCAAACCTAATGCATTTACTTGTTCGGTACGAAATGCATCGCTAATGACCGTAAACGATTTGTTTCGGTATTTAAATTCACAAGCTTATTTTGATATGATCAAACATATTAAAATAATTTTTTTTAAATAACATAACAAGTAAGTACCGAGAAAGGATTGGTAAAGATAAGTCTATATTCCATATAAGTTATTTTGTGCAATTAAAGTCATTAATTAGAAGGAATTTTTGTTTGAATGTTAACGAGTCTAAGCTGCATTGTTTATAGACATCTTCCATGTTATTTAACATAAAACGTCAAAGTAAACGCAGATTTATGTCAATTTAATCGGTACTAAGAATGTTCCACTGTCTTACTGGTTTAAAGAACTTTTCTACCTTGTTGGAAAAACTCACCTCAGTAATTAATGTTGATTGATCTATAAACATTTAACAATAATTGAAACCTATAATTGTGCAACAGGAGTCTTAACACAGTCTTCCTTTGAATTTCTTGTTATATCGTAGCTAAACTGAAAGTAAACTAATTGGATCTCGTCTCAAATATTTAAAGCTAATACAATTAAAGGTAGTTTGATGTTGTTATTTCTTGATCAAGGAACAGCTATTAGTTTCATTTTAATTGCTATTACACATAAAAATACTTATACTCCAATGCAATTATTGATAGATTCGTACTACTTTTTATCATTTAATTAAAACAGTACATGGGTGTAATGTGCAGGACTGAACCAACTGTCGATCACGTTTAAAACATCCAAAAAAACTTGTGCAAATTGTAGTTCAAACACGAAATTGTTGTTACCAACTGAAATGGTCAAGGTTGTGATGATGAATATCATCACAAGTAATGTCACGACTTGAGGATAGTTTATGATGCTGGCGAAATATACCTTTAAAATTTTTTAAATCTTGACTGTGTATCTTTTCAGTAATTTAAATCACCAACCACTACAGTTTTTAGGAAAACTTATCGACAAAGTAAGAAATAATTCGCAATTGACTAGCTTTTGATAAAAATCCGTTTCATACAATGCTTTGTTACACAAAAGGCTTTCTAATACAAGGTATGGTTGTAGGTCATTATATTTCATCTGCTTGTGTGGGTGCAAATCATTACATTGCTCAGGTGCGGTCATTTACTTATGTTTCGCCTTAGGACACTTTTTAGTTCACGACTTTTACCACGGAAATACCAATTCAAATTGCAAACAATTTGAATTTCTTGCATACACTATTTTGGATATTTTTAGAAAATAGAGATTTCTAGTGTCTTAATTTTGGAATTACTGGTATACCTACATTATATTAAATACGCGTCCTTACTTCAACTGTAACATCTCAAGTGTCATACTTGAAAATGTGAATTGGTTGTATTCTAAACAAGAGGACAATTATACATGGTTTATACCTAAATATCTAATCTCATTAACATTCTTGGTAATTTTAATAACAAGACCTCTTAGAACCATTTTATTTACAAAGTTCTCTATTCAGTCTCTGCAATTCTCTTGTAACAAGACGCCACAGTCAGTTACAGTATGACAATAAGCGTAAGCAGCAGGAGTCACGTTTTACACTGCAAAATTAATTAAATCGGCCCTAACGCTTCTCGATTATTATTGTTAGAGAATCATCTGTAAAATCAGCTTTCAAGGTTACATCTTAACATTAGTAAGTATCTCTGTTCGATATTATTTATTATAAAGAAAAACATCCTATTCCACCAGTTAATTACAGCAAAATGATGATTAATCTCAAAATTCTCTCTATAATATTCTCTCAGACGCAACAATAAATTGCATACAATAAAAGTTTGTTAGTTTGAATTTCATATAATACTTCATAATGTACAGAATAGGAACTGATACAAAATAAATGAGCATCATTTCTAACTTTTGCAAAAAATTGTTGAATTCGTAAAGTGAAAAGTTCATAAAGTATTTTTACCTTTGAGTCAACGGCGGACGGAAGCTACCCGGATATCATTTTTATTTTATGTTTTGGTTTGTAATGCTCATTAAATAGAAGACAGTTGTTGCTGGCGAACTTTTTCCTTTTAGTTCGATGTCGCTTATTTGTACCGCATTGTTACAGACTACGACTATAAAACAAGCTTTAAAGCTTGTAATAAGTTAAATTTCTTCAGGTAAATTATGTTTTTTATTCGACGATCAAAGGAAGAAATTGAAAAGGAATAAAGACATTAAAGAAGAATAATTTTTCAACGTTCAGCATTATTCAAATATTTCGTATCATAAACACTGCTTTACCTTTTATTTCTGTATTAACTTTTATCAATTGTGTATCATCTTCTAGTAAAAAGATACAATTGGTGAGTTTGACGGAGAACTAGAAACAAACTCGAAAATTAAGATATGATAAGAAAATTAGAAATAGCATTAACGACAAATATCTAATTTAGAGCTAAAACATGTATATAGGTAGGTTTATCCAGGAGTTTGACTAATATTACTGAGTTTCACTTTGAATAGCATTTAGATCTAGAGGATGTGAATAAAATACTGTAGGTATAGTATACTGGACGTTCACAAAAGAGCTCCAAATTAATATTTCCTAGATATACCTGTGCACCTCTATTACCTAGCGATGCAATTCGTCTACCAGTGAAGTTATAACATTTGGACATTTACCAGATATCGCATTATCCAGTAAATATATCTAGTGAATGATAGCCAACACCCGGAACGGATAGGCACCTGAAGAAGAAGAAGAACATCTAATTCGTGGATTTTTGTTGTGTAAACGATAAGCATCCAGAGGCTTTCCTGTGATAGTAACTCAAACAATTTAATTTTAGAATTAAAAATGTAAGATCTCATATTGCATCAGTTCTTCGACACAATAGTTGGCAATGGTGGAACAAAGAACGTTCAACAAAATTGTTAACAAATCAAATTAACCTTTAAAATTATGTCTCATTAAACGAGAGAAAAAACAATTTATTTTTCCCATAATTTTTTTATAAACACCGATCAACTATATTATTGAAAATTCAACAACTTGTTGATGAAATCTAAGAATTTAATAAATCTAAGAAAACCAAATGACGATTTAACCATGCGAAATAAATATTATAGTGCATTTTAAAATGAATTTTACACTAAAGTCGTGGAAAAATTCCCGACAGAAGAATTGTTTATTCGTGTCTAATGGAATTGCCGCAACAAAAGTTATATTAAGTAAAGAATTACGATTTTTTATTTATTACTCAAGTTACTACAGTAATCAATTAGCTACTTATTCTTGGAATATTCTTTATCTACATACAAGAAAAAGGTGTGACTTTGGATGTAAAAATAACGTGGATTCAAAAATAATTAAAAAATGAAAAACTTAATATGCAAATTCATATAATTAGACCTTTCTTTATAAGGTCTGATTGGATTGTTACAAAGTTGCACTGTCACCATTATAAAATTATTCACCACTCATCTATATAAGATAATATATATAAAAGGTAAAAGAATTATGTTTGGAAATACTTGTCAATAAATATCTTTTCCAGATTAATTATTTTTATAATAATGAATTGTACCTAATCATAGAAAACTAGATCAGTTCTTTCAAAAGAAAGAAAGGGACGACAGTTTTTAGGTGCTAATAGACCATTCTTCAGGAAATCAGATATACACGAAGAAAGGTTTTCTGGAACGATTTCTTAGAGCACAATCACTAATCCAAAAATATTAAATCAGCCAATAGTAAAATCTTGTATTTTCGAAATGCAATTTTTGCTTAACTCAATGAATTTTTCATGGAATCACAAAGCAGCTTCTATACTCTTTACATAAGGCGAAAACTGGAAAATGGCAAAATTTTTCAAAAATGGGTTGTAGCATAAAATTAATTAATTTTGCAAAAAAAAATGAATCAGTTTCTTGTATATTCCTGTGTACCCGGTGCCAACTTTTAAATCCTAATGTAGGGAAATACCATGACAAATCAGTTCCTGCTTCCCTCTGTATCGGATAATTATGAATATTTTGATAAAGTATAATACCGACCCTGACCATGTCCAGCCGATATGAATATTATTATTAAAACAAAATATATCTTACAAAATCTTAATGGTAAAAAATTGTACGGATATTGCTTCGACATTCGATCCACCATGAAAAACCGTAAAAATTTTAGTTTTCTGAAAAATGGGACGCAGGGGATCCAAAATTTTAAAATTTTCCTTAAAGGCTCGCTTTCAGGCAAAAATTAGATAAATGTGATAGTGCCTCCTTAAAACCTTCCAGAGAGAGCTCACTAGAGGCGGTGCAATATTTGTTTGGTTTTTCTTACACATTTTAGAGCTTTGCGCAGTTTGGAGGAATCCATACATAATGCTAATTTCTCCATGTTTTTGAGCCTCCAAGTTTAATTATTTCCTTGTCACGGTTTTTGCACCTAAGTTAACGGAAAGATTCTAATGGTGGAATTTACATTTTACTTGTAAGCCTACTTTTAAAATAAAATTTGCTCTTAAAAATGCGTCTGCTATCAAGATTTCTTGTAGCTACTACCCCGCGGTGGGCTGCTCGAACGTTCTATCATTAAGATGCTATCATTTTTATATGTTGTATAAAAGAAGCTAGTAAATTACTATAATTTTGAATAAAAAGGATATGAATTAAAAATATCAATTTAATCATTAATTGTGACGGATCTACAACTATCGAGCAAAGCAAATACTTATTTTATTGGTTGTACGCGTAGCATAAAATTACTCGATGCCTGACTGTTAGAAACTAACATTAATATCATAGTTTATGTCATTATGTCAAGTTTTTTAATTGTCATATAACAAGTTAATTATAAAAGAAAAACATCTTGCTTAAAATTCATTTTAGAAACTTGTTTTTCATTTTTACAAATTCTAAGCAAATGTGCATTCCTTAGAAAATCCATAAGATAGTCAATTAAAAATTAACATGGAATATTATTACGATCACTTTATAATTGTTAACCGATCATCAGATCTAATTAAATTTACAGAAAAATTCTTTACGACCTCATTATTGGTACAATAAGCACTAATGCGCGCATAAATCATCAAAGCTTACGTCTCAACTCCTTTTTCATTATAATAGATCTTTTTTGGTGTAATTAAATTTACAATTTTTCTACTCGATATTTATTGGGTTATAACAAACTTTATTTTACAATATAATGCGGGTGGGCATTCGCGTAGTTGAGCTCACGTCTTGCCGATCCGCAAAACTTATTTTTGTATTAACTCTGCATGCATTGAACTATTTATGTGCTCTTTCAAACCCTCTATTTACTTTTGATGTATTTCTTTTAACCTGTAAGAAAATTAAAAATTTGCATAATATATTATGCAAAAAGCTAATATTTTAGTTACGAGTTGCACTGCTAACCAGTTATAACTGTGAACAAGTTTAACGTTTAATTGGTTTTAAATTATTAAAAATCGAAATTTGAATAAATATTCTAATAATATATAGCAAGAGAATAAATAACAACAGTTACACGATTAGCGATTAATTAAAATTTATTTAAAATAGCTTCAAAGGAATACCACATAGGGCTTCCCGAAATTAAAAGTTATTTGTTGGAGATCACCGTTGGAATACAAATTTAGTCAAAATCGAACTATGACACTTCTTATCAAGCGAATGTAATAATTAATCAAGATGCAAATTTAAGATAATCTTTGTGCATGGCTAATTCAATGAAGGATTAAAGCTCCAAGTATGTGCACATGTAACTTAATGGTAAAACCACCATCAGAAAGATGATATCGTACTTGTGCTTGCTTTGTTCATTTAAATTGCGTTACTTTATTATGTAAACATATCACTAATTTTCAGCAAATCATCTATTTTCTTGAAAACTACTTAATTTTCAAATTTTTTTATTGATTTTTTGATGTCATCGTATTTTAGCTTACCGAAGTGCCACACCAAGCGTGCAGTTTTTGACGTTGATCTAGATTGATTGATCGCTATCCATTGATGGATTACTTGATTGCAAAATTACAAGAATGTTATTAGAAAATTACAGTTTTCTGGCTTTTGTGCATTGTCATTTTCGAGTCATTTAATTTTCCAATAAAACTAAATCCAAGATCAGTTTTTAAAAGCGGTCAAATATGATCTTATCATTTTTGAAATGTTTACGAGAGAAGGTTCAGACTCCATTTAAGTTCCTTGAATTTTTTAAATACAGCCATATGAAGCACGCAGGTTTTTTCTTTAAAACACGTTAAAACGGTAATAGGATTTTTTATAATAATTACCAAGGGACAACAAAAAAATTTTCTACCTGAAAATGGTATTATGCTATTTGATATGGTTAGAAACGTTTATGTCCATAATGGCGTTTTAAAAATTCAGTTGTAATAAAGTTCTTATTCACTTTATTATAATGAAAGGGTACTAATTTAGTAATCAATTTAACATTACTTTTTTATTGATTTAGTTAATCAATTTTACTTTTACGAAGCTTGCACTAGTAATAATTATTATGGATGATGTGGTAGATTACTGAATATTTTAAAGGTGTTTAATTTATAAGCTACTGTATATACCATATATAATTATTGAGATGGTATAATGTGCGACGAAGAAATTGAGATCACTTTTAATATCAGGTTACTCAAGTGGCCGAGCATGGTAAATGGATGATTCTAATTGATTGGGCCCTAATTGTGCTCCCCTAAGGGAACTAATTTGCGGTGTTTGTGTTTATAACTTAATAGTACGCATTATAATTTAATACCCCGCTAAAAGCAATAGTAATTTTCGTAATATATGAAAGCTATGAAAAATTGCTGAATATTTTACGGTCTTTAGTAGTTAAATAGTTTACGTTATCTTGTTTATGCGAATTTTACGAGCAAACAACGGTTGCTTTAAGACAATAATCCAACGCCCTAAAAGCTATATAGTTGATTTGAAAGCGTTGAACCTGGAAATTTCTTAATCGAACCCGTTCCAATTCGAATCTTTTCTTATCATTATGTTAGAGGATGATTGCAATACTCGCCTAGAAATCTTCCCTTCTAACCAAGACATCGGCAATCCAAACCACGCCTGATCGTCAGTGCAATTTCTCGTGCTCGGAATATGCGATTAGAATTTTGCTTTTCACGATTTCTTGTTATTATGCGTTGGTAATACGAAGTCATGTCCTTCAGGTACGTACATGTAAATATGTAAGTATTTATCGATATGTATGAGTGGTGGTTATAATCATGGTAGGAACGTTAGCATTAAAATAAATGCGTGATGATTCCTTGTCAAGGAGATGATAACAAGGCAACATTCTATTATACCTGATTTGATTTTACAAGTAACATTATAAAGTTTCAAACTTTGAAAATTTAATTTAAAAATAAAACAAAAAAGTAATTTACATAATTATTTAATTTTCCTTTCTTATTATTAAAATTAGGCTTATGGTAACAACATGATTAATATATTTTCATCGTAAAAAACTTGTAATGATTAATAATTTTTTTATTACCTGCTGTTTTATATCGAAAAAATAATATAAGTTGCTCTAAGAGTGATTTAATTAAGCTAATTTAGAAAAATCATCAATTTTTTATAATATCAATAGTTTGTAGCAGTTTATACGATTTGGCAGATATGGGATTTGAACCCACGACTATATTTGCAATGGTTTATGTTTGCCACTAAACAATTCCATTGGGTTCAGTATTATTTCGAAATTAAATGAAGCTTCATGAATAATAAGGTTATGTATGCGGTTTATAATTATTGGATATGGTAAAGAATTTAGAAACTTACATATTTTACATGGAAATTGCTCTTAAAATATATAATTTTGATTTACCACACACATCGAAAATTCAGGAAAAATAATTAGTGGAACTACATCGCCGTTGTTAATTGTTTTAACTACGCAATATATTTTCTCCATAAATCTTTATAAATTATATTATTTTATCCGACAAATTTATAATAGCCATAACATGATATTAAAATAATCCAACTGTTACTAAATTTATCTTAAAAAAATAGTAATATAAATTTTGTGGTTTAAAGTTTTTAACTTTTAAAAACTGAAGTTAAAACCAGTATTTCACGATAGTTTCATTATTTTTTTATCAATTATGCAATAAAAGTAAACATAAATTTACTACTTATGTTTTTGTGATGATATCTATTATCGAAAGGTTTTTAATCTTATTAATATATTAAAAAAATACGCCCGTGAAAGATCCATATATCTTAAATTAACATAAGCATTACTGCTATTAAGTTTAGCTACTTTTAAACTTTTTGTGGTTCTTCAAGCATCGATGTTTTCAAGTTTTCAAAACATTTTATGCAAATTATATTGCTTGTTTCTGTTGTTTTGTGGTGCCTCTTTTTATCGAAGTAATTTCAACTGATTACAACATCTAGTTTTTGCCCGTACTCTTTGACTTAGGATAGGATTTTTATCGACTTTGTTGAGATGTTTAAATTTGTTCAAATAATTAAAGTTTATCTATAACACGGCCGTAGACTGGCAGTTAAAGTGTCATGTGCTATGCCGTACAAGGTGCTGACAACATTTTTGGGCGAAACTGTAGGTCCCCTATATCCGTCGATGCTATGGCTCAGTAGAGTAATTTTTAAGCCAACTTTGGTAAAACTGTTCATACGACATTTTATTTTTACATTAATGTTAGCTTAACAAACATTAATTTATAATAGGATTTGCAACTGTATCAATTAAACTCCATTTTATATTACATTTACAATTAAATTACATTATAGTTTATCTTTACTACTTTCAAATAAGGTGCATCTACATTTTAATTATGTAGTTACATACCTCTATTATAATAATTTATTATTCCAGCTCCATATTTGAATCGAAGAGTAAGAAAGATTTGTGCATTTTATTTTTGTTATGCTTAAGTACGTTGACAACTTTTATATTATTTTAATTATTTTTAATTGCAAATTACTGAATTTTGATTGTACGCAAATGTTCAACATCGTTCTCTTCGGCGAAAGCATGGCTTTCGTTGCCCACTGCATCATTTGGAAATCTCATTTTGATGGTAGACATGGAATAAAACGTGCAGGTGGTTACTGGTACAAGTTGGTTGTAAAGTATTGAAAGCAAAATGAAAGAATGTGAACTTTTAAATGAAATTAGTTTTTATTCAATATAATCTCCTCAACTTCAATACTAAAATTTTATTTCGATCTGTCAATTCATTCATTGTTTACAAGCCATTTGAAGTCGACGTGTCGGTGTATTTTTAACAATGGAAAAACTGAGTATCGTGCAGTGATAAAATTCTTTGTTTTGGAAGGTTTATCAGCAACAGAAATTCATACAAAATGGTGAGCGTGTTAAAAGAATCTGCTCCTTCATTTCCAACTGTACATCGATGGGTTTTAGAGTTTAAACGTGGTCGTACAAGCGTTGAAGATGAACCACGTAGTGACGACCAAAACTGCAACAACACCAGAAATCATTGAACAAGTACATAATATTTTTAGTGAAGATCCAAGTTTGACTAAGCGTGAAATTGCTAATACCATAGGCATCTCAGACGAACGAGTACTCTATATTTTACATAAAGAATTACGTATGAAAAAGCTGTTTGGAAAGTTAGTGCCGCATTCGTTAACAATTCAACAAAACTCACACGAAAGCAAATTTCTCAGCATCATTTGAATCTTTTAATAAGAATAAAATCGATTTTGTGCGTCGTTTTGTAACTATGGATGAGACTTGGATCTACCACCATGATCCTAAATTGAAACAAGAACGATTACAGTGGACTGAGGCTGGTTGTTCAGCTCCAAAACAGGTGAAGTCAGGACGATCAGCAAAAAAGGTTATGGCATCAGTTTTTGGGATGCAAAAGGATTTTATTGATTGATTATCTTGAAAAGGTAAAACAATTAACTCTGAATATTATTGTAACCTTTTGGATCAATTGAACGAACAAATTCGTGAAAAGAGACCCGGTTTGCAACATAAAAATCATCTTTCACCAAGACAACGCACCTGTCCACAAAAGTGTTTTAACAATGGCAAAATTCAATGAACTAAAGTACGAATTGCTTGAACATCCACCGTATTTGCCAGATTTGGCTCCTAGCGACTACTACCTCTTCAGAAACTTGAAACAATTCGTTCGTGGAAAGCGTTTTCATCGAATGAAGAAGCTATTTCAGTCGTGGAACAGTATTTTGCAGAGCTTCCAGAAAATCATTACAGAGATGGAATAAAATTATTGCAGGATCATTGGAATAAGTGTATTGAAGTTGAGGAGATTATATTGAATAAAAAACTAATTTCATTTAAAAGTTCACATTCTTTCATTTTGCTTTCCATACTTTACAACCAACCTGTAAATCGTAAATTTCTGATTTATATTTTTATTCAAATTTAAGTTTATTTCTTAGGATGCTTGATTAAAGTAATGCAGCATCTGTATGAATTTTTCCACATAACAAGAGAAAAGAACAAAATCATCAGTAAATTCGATGACCAGTCACGAAACTACAATGGCCCACCTTCTGGTCTGGTTTGATGGAATGTGATCTAATAAATTTTAAAATAACAACTAACGTAAAAAATTCCTAATCAAAGTTACGCGTTGACAACTCGCACAAGGTCTACCTATCCTGATTTGGCTTCACAAGAACGTTTGGCGTTTTTAATATGGACCAAATGTCTTCGATTGCTGTAACTTAGCAGAGTTGGCTATCAGCTATTGGGATTTTGGTAACTTTTGAGTTGAAAATAAATAAATTAAATGGTGTTAGAGAATTATAAGCACTATAAGCAAATTTGCAAACTTGAAATTTAAATGAAGTATGGAAAGATTTAAATTTTTCTCGTGAATAAAATTTTACATATTTCAGTTCATTACTTTACCCGTAATAAGTGGCCAAAGGGTACAAAACCACCTTGGTTTTGTCAGATTTTCACAAATTCACAAAGAAAACTTGTTTTTTGTTACAAATACTGTCAATAACAAACTGATTTTTAAAAAAATGAATCATTTATTGTACTAATATTGCATAGAAATAGTTCTCCTTCATCGTCCAGCATACAAATGCAGGAAAGTCTCCTACATTGACACGAATTAATGCAATTTAACCCATGATCTTTAAAAATTTGCAATAAATATTCAAATAACACATCCATGACTATACTATATGTAGCATTAGACTGTTGTTTAAATTAATTAAAACAGTTTTTTTTTTATTTTAGCCGATAGTAAAATATCAATAAAACTTATGTTAATAATGATGTCAAATGCAATAATATTCTCCTGACTGATGCATATTGACAGGTTCTAGTACATAAGATTGATGGGTATGTATTTTTCAGCTGTCAGTTCCTATTACATACTACATAAATTAAACTCTTCCTGCACATATCTAATTAATGGTTTATTTTTAAAGTGTAATTTGAGTAAAAAACTAATATTTAATATTTAAAACTATAATTGCTTACTGTTATAATTTAAATTACAATTAAAAGTACATCTACATATAAATAATAATTAAAGCTACGCATATTTTGTTTAACTAACATGAATTTTTAATCTGCCACTCAGATGTTAGACAAAACAATAATTGATGTACTGGAAATAAACATATTATGCAGCCATGCACAAAATACATATAAGATTTGACGGGTGCTTAGGTGTAATAATAATTAAAACCGATTCGCTATCAAAATGTTATAATATGAATTAATTTTTATAATTAAATATAAATAAAAAGGTTACAGTACGTAGTTCTATGGTATGAAAATTTAATATAGTAGCCCGAAGTTACTAAATTATATTATCAGATAAGTACCTACTTGAAGAATAAATTCGCTACCAAAAATTTTACATAGAAATACTATACAATTTGAATAAAAATACTATTAATAAAAAGTTTGAAGCATTACATTATGCGCCCTACAAACAATAAGGAAAAAGTAAATCTACAGATAAATCCTTAGTGGAGTAACTCAAGCCATTATCACTTACATTTCATCGTTTAAATTAACCATCATGCAAAAGTTATGATGTTGTTTAAACTTTACACTGCTGTCGTACCTGTATAAATTTAACAAGGTTTACCACGTTTGGTTATTCAATTTTTCAAATCCAGCACACCATATACAAGAAAACACGATTTCTGATTAGTATGTTGATAATATTTACAATATTGCTTCCTTGACAAGAGAAGTAGCCAAAGCTGTAATTTTTAAATTAATTAAATTTTGTGAATTTATAAAAACGAGTACCATGATTTATTTAGGATGTACACCTAAAACCTGACAAAACAACCAAACTGACTACTATCCTGAGAAAGACCTTTCACGTCTAACTAAAACGACAAATTTCAAAATGTTTTTCAAAACATATTTCTGAAAAATCGAGTAAACAATACTACGAGTATTATAAGATTTTAACTAGGTATAGGTGTATATAATAATTATAAGGTTTAAAATTCCTGCCGGCATTTATTATACATAAAATTTTATTTAAGTTTGTCTAAGGGAATTGAAAAGACTTGTAGTATTTGAGGCTTTCGTTATAAATTGCAATCGATAACAGCAGAAAGCGTGTAATGAAATATTTACGTTAAATATTTAAATGCCGCAGTCAATTACAAGTATTCCAATTAAAATGGCCGGAGAAATTACAAAAGAAAATCACAAAATAAAATAATGTTAAAAACGATTTTTCAAGTTGACACATACACTGACTCACGAAATTATTGGCACAAGATAAATTTATAATAAAATGCAGTTTTCGTAAAATTGGTTATTTTAAATTAAATTTTTCTTATGACTTGGAATTGTAATGGCATTATTAAAATCAAATAATTGTCTATACTCTTTAAAAAAAAGTAAGAAATAAAAAATGTGGCAATTCAGTTACACAAAATTATTAGCACAAGTAGAAAACTATACAGTTTTCACTTTATTTATTACTTTTAAAAAATAACTGTATATAATTTAGCATCAATAACAGCTTGTAAACGTTTTCGCGTGCTTTGAACCAATTTTTTCGCTACAGTTTTATTAATTTTGTGCCATTTTTAAAATAACATTTGTTGTAAAATTTTTCTCATAATAAACTGTTGATTTTTAAAAGTAAATATTTTTTTTCTATCACGTCCACTTATTTGGTAACTCTCTTTCGATTTTAAATTTCTTTAGAGCATTTCTTACCGATGAAAATCATCTGTCAACTATTTTTCCAACTTTACAGTATGCTTTACCTTGAAACACCAATTTTAAAATAAGTTTTCTTTCTGTAACATTAGTTCTTCTTTGCTTTCGATCCACTTTAAATAAATAACACTCAAAATTTTAAAAGTAAAATAACGCTATGGTATACACTGAAAATCCCCTACTATTAAAACTGAAATCATAAAAAAAAATTACGGCATTCTTATTTGTTTATAGTCGCTTTCCATCATATTCCTTTACACTTGTGCGGATAATTTTCATCTATGTTACTGTTTTTTTGTATACCAATAAAACATTTTTTAATTTTAATAACGCAATTAAAGTCTAAAGCCATACTTGAATACATTATAGGGGACGAGCGAATTTCCACCCAGCGCCAAAAAGTGGTGATAATTTAAATCAGCGGTGGGCTTATTTAAGTTATCTATATTATCGACACCGATCAGCTGTCAGCTACGTTACGATGAACGTTGAATGTAAATAGTGACATAATAATAGTGTTTTATCATTCATACAGGGTCAATTATTGCAACACAACATTAACGTAAATATTATGTCGAAAGTGAAAGGACCACGAGTGATGTTCAAGGTGTCCGCATAGGGTCGCGGTTTTATCATATTCACTCGGACTCTATACCAAGAAAAAAATAATTCAAAATAACCAATAACTAAAATAGCCAATAATTTTGGGAGTCAGTGTACGTAAAATTTATTTTTGAGAAAATTTTGATTAATTTTTTAAATTATTTTTGATGTGTTTAATTTTGCGTCTATAACGGGGAGTAACGAGGATTTGTGATAAAATCGTTTTTTATTAATTGAATTAATTCATGGGGAATAGATGATAGTCTCTTTTAGTGGATAATTTGCATATTTGTTCAAACATTTTTGTGCATACACACTATAATATCAGGAAAGTAAAAATTGGTTTGTGGATTAATATGTTTTTAGTAGTTCAGTTAAAATACAGTCTGCTGTATATACGTACATACTTTTTTTTTAATTAAATTAACAATCTGTTTGGTAGGTATGTATTAGCATGTATGAAATTGCACGACAATAACTAAAACTACATAATAAAAATATTGTATTAACTGCTTCAAAAAAGTTCGCAATTTCTTAACATTTATAAAATAAAATTAAATACTAAAATCGGTGGTTAGAGCCGAGTCTTTAGAAGACTTAAACTTCTTCAAGTTAGAAGTTAGGAATCATTACAGTAGTTTCAATATACTTCTAACTTCATGAGATCGGTCTAGAAAGTTATTTTCCAGTTTGTTTCAATGTATCTCAATTTTGTTTTGACATTTTTAGAAGGAAGTTTTTAATGTTTTTTCTTCTTCTACGTCTAGTTAAATTATATACGTATTTTCAACTCGATAAGACAGGTGGACAAGTCATTGTAAATGTGATATGATAAATGAGAGAACTCGGTTTTACTTACCTTCATATTTCATTTTTTACGCCTAATAGTTTCAATTTTGTGTAAATTAGTACTAAGCTTTAGTTATGTAAAAATGGTATATTTGTACGCTATAATATTGTGCATCTAATAATTTTTACTTTATCATAATGTAATATGAAAAAGTATTGTTTTCGTGCAGAAAAAAATTAAGATTTTAAAGGATTACACTTTTTGTTGTTCATAAGTTAAATAATACCATTTCTAAAAAAATGTCCCTCTGCGTGTGTGGTAAAATTTTGTGTGCACTCTATCTCAAAAACTAATAGAAATTTCGCAACCAACTTTGGTATTTTTTAAAATCTTATTATTTAATATTTCTTAGTATTATTTAATATTAGTTTTTATATAATATTTCAGCAAACCAACGGAATTTTAAAACAAAATTTTGTATTTTGTATCTTTTATATTGAAAATTAGATTTTAGTTTAAATTGGTTTTTGGAAAATATTTGATTTTCGTTTTATTATTAAAAATTATTTTGATTTTGTTAATAAATGTATGATAAATTTGTAGGCATGGTCACATCCGGCTTTTTTTAAGATTTCCGAAAAGACTTTGACTCTTTACTCTCCTCTAGATCTCTTGCCGACATTTCCTTGTCGATTCTTTGCTTCCCAACTTATCTTGGTCTTCTCTTTTTCTTTTTTTGAGAGGTATCCACCTCAACATCTTTTTTCACACCTTCCTTCAAGCATTCCATTAACGGGCCCAAACCACACTAGTTGTCTTTTCTCGATTTCTTCGACAATATTTGTTCCTACTTCTATTATTCTTTAGATTTCGTAATTTTTTACTCTACTGAGCCTTGATTTGCCAGCGTTTCTATCCCAGAAGTTCATTTCTAATGCTCCAAGCTTCTTTTAATTTTTTAACCCAATATCTCAATCTTCTGCTTCATAGGTAACCATATTTTCAATTATAGTTTTATAAATCCTTTTCTTCAAACCTTTTCTTATAATTTTATCCAATAAGACACTATTGAACGTTCTTCTTTCCATTATTTGTTTTTTTTCTCAATATCTTTACCACTGTTACCTGTTTTATTAAATACGTTGGTATAACATATCTAGATTTACACTTCTTTAATTCTCGTGCTTAGATATTCTGATTTTTTCATATTAATATTTGGACCGGCTTTCTTATATTGTTCTTTGAGTTTTCGTATCATGTAGCTAATCCTGTTATTCTATTTTATATTATTAACGATGGAAATTCAATAACATAGGAAGACCACCGTTTTACGTACGGGATTGCAAAGTGAGCTCTACCCGGATTTGAACCGTGGCGCCTTACGTTAGCAGTTGATCGCGCTAACATGCAGGCCCAATGACCCTCCCGGCCATCAGGCTAATGATATCTCTTTGTGGGATTTAACTTATTTTTGCGCTTACAGGTATTTTGTTACACATATCAACGTTTTATTTATCTGAAATTGTTTCATTGCAATCCACAATTTGTTTATTGTTACGTTGTCGTATGCCTTTGCCACACTTATAAAGACTAAATGTGAATTTTGACTACGATGTACTTTTTTCTACAAGAATTTTTAGGGTAAAGCTATTATCAACTGTAGATCTCTTAGCTCTAAATTTTACCTGTTCTTCTGCATCTTTTCCTTCTATTTCTTTTTGCATCAGATTTATTAATATTTTTAAGTACAATCTTCTTATGAAGCATATTACCGCAATACTTCGATAATAGTTCTGTCTACTGTAATCTGCAATCGAAGTTCTCCATTGCTTTGGTGTGTTTTCCCTACTTATGTAGCATCGAAAAAGATGTTTCAACATCTCGTGTCCGTATTTCAGTAACCCAGCTGGTTTATTATATTTTTATAAAGAAGCTTTAATAAGTTTTAATTTTATTTCTATATTTTATGCCTAGTCTCTATTAAAAGATTAAAACAGTTTTTCCAGGCACTCAAAGAGATGCTCATTCCCGAAAGTCGGTCATTTTCTGTTATTCGTTTAGTTTTTATTAAAATTATATTATAATATTAACCTCTGAAATTAATATTAAGTTAAAATTTTAAAATTTTCAAAATCGGATATTATTCCGAAAAATTTTGACTTTGAGACACCGTTTGAAGTTGTTATTCGGGACCGATCTACGGCTAAAAGTCAAACAATACAAACGGATTCAAAATCCTCCAACTGGTATACAGATGGATCAAAAACTGAAGAGGGAACAGGCATAGGCATACATGGCCCAAGATATGAGGCATCTAAGGCTTTAGGTACCTATCCCACAATTATGCCAGCTGAAATACTTGGAATTGCAATGTGCGACCATGAATGCTTCAAAAGGAAGGTAAAGGGCAAACAAATATAATATAATGTCTGATAGCCAAGCTGCGATAAAGGCACTCAAGGCTAACAGTTTTGAGTCCCTATCCACATGGGAATGCAGACAATCTCTCAAGAAATTGGCCATGGGCAACAAAATTGCCCTTCGCTGGGTACCAGGTCATAAAGGAATCGAGGGTAATGAAATAGCTAACAAATTAGCTAAATCAAGCTCAAATGCTGCTTCAATTGGACCAACCATTCTATGGGCTATCTAAAACACATAGGAGATTAGAGGTCCAGAAGTGAAAGGAGGAGAGCAAAAACCCGCTGAAAAATACACCAGGACAAAGACAGGCAAAGAAATTTATAAAATATTCAACTAAATGAAATTAAACTTATCACAGGGCTGCTCACTGGACACTGTAAAGCGAAATTTCACCTAAAAAATGGGACTAGAAGAAGACGACAGGTGCAGGCTATATGAAGGAAATTGAATTGAAGAAGGGTCATGAACAAAAGATCAATACTGGTCGCGGTTCTGGAAGACTCGCGTAGTCAATCGACCCCTAAGTACAATACAATATAACCTCTGAAATTAATATTAGGTTAAAATTTTCAAAATTAATAAGTTAAATAAACAATGAAACAAAATTATTCGTAAGCTTTCAGCAATGGTTACTGCTGTCATTAGACGTTTAGTTTTTATTAACTTCCAGGCTTCAGAGCTTCCTAATTCTCCCATTTGTTGAGGTATACAATATATTAGCATTTCTCGATCCAAGATAAATTTATTTTCATAGTAACTTCCTTTTTATTTCTCTACTGAGTTTCTTATATTTTCTTTGCTTTTCTTGGTCTTTTGTGTTAACCACTTATTTTCTTTTATATTTTTCTCTAATACTCTATCTCACTAATACGGTTGCTTTACTGAATTATATTTTAAAATTGCTTATCTCGCTGCTGCTTTTACAGCTTCTACAATGTGTTCATAATCTTTTTCTACTGATCTTTCAGCTCCATGTAGTTTTCTTTTTATTTGTTTTCTAGTAATTTCAGCAAACTACTTTGCAAAATTGTAAGGATATTATTGTGCTACTTGAACTGAATTTTCAGTTCTATTTGCAAATTGATGTAATATTAATGATTAAAATTATTAAATTAACACTGAAGTCTGTGATCCATTTTTTCTTAATACTCGTACAACCTTTTTGAGGTTATTTTAGTGATATCCGTAGCTTTCCTTCAGGTAGCGTAATCATAAACTTATAATTTAATAATACTTTTTATCTTTATTTGATTGTGCTAAATAAAATATCTACAAATATAATTGAAATATTCTCCAAATTAAAAAACAGAATTGTTAAAACATAATAATTATTAATATGTACAAAAAGTTATTAAGGGATTAGATATTTGGAAATTACTTTTATAGAAATTTATAAAATCTGCAGTCCTTTTGCAAATATTTCAGAAATGACGTATTTTCGATGAGAGATGTTCAGATATTCTTTCCTTCGGGCAAAATTTTCTTTAATTTGATTTATTTCCTGACTGCATACAGTTTTCGAACAAAATTACAGATCAGATATTAAAGAAAAATTTCAGCAGATCTTAGCTACTATACATACTATTTATCTTTGAATCCAACCGGGTTTCCTAATTTTGACACGTCCAATTAAATTTTTGTATTTTTTAAAATTTTTACTCCACAAATCAGCCCAGCTGAAAAAAACTGTGTCGGAGAGTTCGTCTGTTATTAAGAAATTGGAGGACTTCATTAAAAATAAAATTACTTAATGCAGTGATTTGTTAAATCAAAAGGAAAAATATAAAATAACGTTTCAAAATTTAGTACTAACAAAAAAGTTTGCTTTAATGAATTTTAAAAATATTAAGTGCCTATTATACTAGCTAATACCTGTCGATTTTTTTATGATATCTGGATTGAAAACACATACATGTAAGTATTAATGGTCAAAAGCAGAACATTTCAGCTGCAATTCTAACCAGACACGTTACAATGTGGTTATAAAACAATCTAAATTACGTATAATTTTGTCAGCTTTAAAAAATATCTCCGCATTCGTTATCATTTAATTTGTCATTTCTAAAATATTGGCAGACTGAAAATTTATCATATTTTTTCCAAAAAAAGGAGACTTTCAAATATACGTATCGAGGAACTAAACAGTGAAAAAGTTAATCCCTTCGTGATCATATAAGCTGTGATGGTTGAAGAATGTTTTGTCAGAATGCTATGTAAATAACTAAATTAATAAAACAAAATTAATATTTTCAAGCAAAATAATTAAAACTTGAACAATTTATTAAAACTAAATTATAGGAACTAAATTTACATTAAAATCTGTTTTTAAGTTTTTCACAGTTTACGTTAAACACGATTTTAAGTAATTTAATTTTTAACAAAATTAGACTAGGACTTTATATCAAATAAAAGGTTATTAGTAGGGATATTCATGTCACTTCGTAAACTTTTCGTAAATTTTGTAAACCTCATTTTTTGTAAATGTTAGGTACGTAAAATCAGATAATCGATTGTACGAAGTTTATAAAAATGAATTTTGCGATGAGTTTACGAAGTGACATGAATATCTAGTGTTAAAGAGCTTTTTCGTTGTATAATTTAAAAAAAAATTGATATAAAATTTCGTTCTCAAAAGTAAAGGTGGGGCGACTGGGGTTAAAGCCGAATAGCTTTTAAATATTCTTGTAACTCAGATTGCCAACTGTATATATTTATTTACTTTGTCAATTTTTGTTTGAAGTAAGCAAATTCCAGTAGCACGTGCGTAAATTACATACAAAAATTGTAAAACCATTAACAATACTTGCAAAATAATTTTAATCTTAACCTCATCGACAGCAGTATTTAAAATTTTTTATTAATTTCTTATTTTAAAAACTTGTAAAACAGAATATATTTATTGCAGGATTTAAGTTAAAATAATGAAATCGAGCAAAACCTGGTCATCGGCTATAAACTAATTATTCTAACTCGATTTTTTTTCAATTGGAATACAGAGCCCTACGGTTTAACGTGGAAATTATACGAAAGTACAAGATAACCAATTGGGGATTTTTTAATTAACATCTAGGATCTACAATGTATATTCAAAATTACATAATAATATATTATAATGTTGTATTTTTTTTGCACAGTTGGAATAACTCAGTAAAATTAATATAGAACCTGGTTTGAATAATTATTAAACAATTTATTATTTAGGCATCACCGTTTAATTTAGTTTGTTTACTTTTTCATCTAAGTAAATTGTTATTCAATTTGCATAAATTAATTTTCCAAATATTTTAATTAATTTTCGTGTTTAAAAAATTTAAATTAATATAATTTGTTCAAAAATTACTGCATTTATGAAATTTTTTACAACTTTTACATATTAACAACCACAATAAAATACATAAACTACACATTTTATTTACTTAAATCCCACTCGTCTTTGGTAAATTTAATTTAAAATCATTAACTTTAATACCACATTAGGTAAAAATTAATATTTAACTAATTTCTAATTTACAGCTTTCAAGGTGGTTCGAAATTTTTTAATTTAATAAGAAGATTTGTAAACAAATAAATTACAATAGATAATAGTTTCGCTTAATTATTGAAAATAATTTCAATTTATTATTTTTAAATGTGTAGCTTAATTAAAAACTTTTTTCATTAGTGATAATTAGCAGACCACAGGCAGTGGCTGGGTAGTGTAACTGTTAGTTGAATTATACAGCATAAATGCATAATATTTTATCTATTTTTACCAATTTTGGTTTTCGATTATTTAAAAAATCAAGTCGACAGTAATGTGACTTCAAAACAAAATTTCAAAGGTTGGAATTTACATTATAATCCAGAAGTAAAAGAATCACTTTGTTGTCCAAAGCTCTGATAATTTAACAGGCAATAAAATTGATGAGACAAAAATAAAAATTGGTTATTATCGTGATGTCATCCTCATCTTCCTTTTTAAAAGAGTTTCCCAGTCCTTATAAAAATGATAAACTTGTAAATTTTATTGATTATCTACAATAATCCGTTTAGTTTTTTGTACGTGCCATTTTATTTATTATGCGACCGTGTAGTGGCAAAAGCTTGCTAATTTTACATCACCTAATCTGATTTGCATTTTGAAGAAGATTTTTATCTGGAACAATAAGTAATTGTATACTTTTAATTGCGCTTATCTTTCATCGCTAATGGAGCACTCGAAAAAGATGCAATCCTTATTTAAACCAACCGACTTTTCATTATTTCACCGGTATTCTTTTAAGTTTTACATAAATCTTATATTTTATTGTAATTTATGGGTAATTAAGATAATCTTAATGACTGAAATTTTAATAAGGCAACGTTACAGCAAAATAAAAAGAGTAACAAAGTGCCAGTACACACGATCAATAAAAAGAAATTAAATACATAGTAGAGTAGCGGAAGTAAAGAAACAAACCAATAGTAGCATTTGATAAAACGATTCTTAAGCAGATAAAATTGTAAGGTCTCTCCAAAGCGTATTGAATGCTGGTGAAAAGCTTCGATGTTTGTACAAAAGCACAACGGAAACCGATACACTTATTCCGGCAATATTTCCTCGTCAGGAGCTCATTGTTATAAAGTCCATGCACACAATAGTCATTATTTTAACTGACACTTTCTATAGTGGGAATTTCAAGATTGCATACAATTCCCGATATAATGAGATCAGGCCAACTTTAAAAACCGCAGTTAATAATAATGAAACGCATGCTTGCATTAAAAATGCTACCTTACAGTTTAATTAAATGATGGTTTATTTTATACCCATCCCTATAAACTAGACAACTGCATGTAAACTAAGCCGTTATTGCTTCGAAAATTTTAAGTTAGTAGAAATTCTATACGCGATTAGCATAACTAGTTCTTGTTGGGTTAACATAGTGGGCACTTTAACTGCTCCCTATTGAGGTGATACAACTTGCGGAGCTACCATTAAGTCTTGAAAATGCTTAGATTTATGATAAGACTTTTTATGTATAAATGTGAAGAGTTTTTTGTGTTATTAGTAAAATAGTGGGCAATTATTGAAAATTAAAATGTTGATATATTATCAATAATGTTACAATAAAATTGTTCGCAATCGACTGTAAGCAATAAAAATGTAATAAAACTTGACTACCAAGAAACATTAAGCTTCTAATGTATTTACATTTATTGTATAATACTGGTAGCTCACCTTGTGTTAATATTATATTTCTTAAAGTCAAAATACATCTGCTGCTATCAAAAGTACTACTAAAGACGAACCCCCGTACAACCATTAATAACAACTGTCTGTAAGCACGAGCAGAGAATCCCAATATAGGAATGAAACTTACACGAAAACATCATTTGTAGATATTAATCAAAGTTTTTGTTTTAATAGTCCTTGCACGGAATTAAGATATTTGTTTTGTTTATGATTTATTATTGCTTTATTTTTAATGGGCGAAACCTAGCGCTCCTCATGCATTTTACTAATTTTTGTCGTATCTGGTGCCCGCACAATTACAATAACAATTTTCGGGATAAACTTTCTTCTTCGTCAAGATTAAACTAAACTTTTCTATCGCTAAAACTGATTATACTCTTAAAACGGATAGAAGTTTGTTAAAAAGGACTTAAAAGTAAGTTGTACTATCATAGGGGAAAACTTTTATTTGTCACTATCTATCAGAATTTCCACAACGTCTATTTCACTTTCGGAAAATTCTTGTTAGTTGCTTCACGACGAATATAACAAAAATTTATGACCAGAAGATGTAATATAATTGTTTTTCTAATTACAAAGGTCGTTGGGTTTTAAAGCCTTCTACTGCATTACGATAGAGCTTTTAAGAAAGAATGTCTCTTGAAATTCTTCTAGTAATTGCGTCTTTCTACTCACTGATAGTTGTGTTTTAATGGACCGTGCTAATTTATTTTATTTCTATTTAGATTTCCTGCTTTATGTTTCGTTCTGTTAACTTATTTCACCAGCGAGACAAATGTGTAATTCGAATGTTAAAATTACGAACCAACAAAAAAAGGATTTCTTAGATTTTGATGCTTTCGTTATACCCAGTAGTTTCTGAATTTACAATCCTGTTTATATTTACGAATATTTCATTCCAAATTGAACTTGAGTAACAGTTTTTTTTTAATAATGTGCGCACTTGGCGAAAAAATTATTACAAAACTACCATCAGAGCTCTCCGTCTTTCCATCGCGTTTATTGTATTTACGGCGATGCT
Organism: Lycocerus yunnanus; assembly: GCA_036346125.1. NCBI lineage: Eukaryota > Metazoa > Arthropoda > Insecta > Coleoptera > Cantharidae > Lycocerus > Lycocerus yunnanus. The sequence continues at coordinate 2,185,267 of JARFIX010000022.1, read as the reverse complement.
CATTAAAACTTCCATTACGTCTTAAGTTTATGTTTTCTTGTGGCACCCGTCTTACCATACTTGGTGCATTTTAAAGATTATTATAAAGTTACTTTTTAATATCGGTATAATTTTAACATGTACATTTAATCAAGTGAGACGTGAAAAAACTAGTTTCAAAAATATTTTGAAAAAAATAAATCTTGTATTGTTTTACGTTATTAATGACATAATTATGATAGTATTTATTTATATAACGTAATTACATTATAAAATACGTGAAACTTTTCGACGTACATACATACGACAAACGGGACTTCATTATGATTGATTAAGTTTTTACAACCGGATAAATAAATTATTATTAATAATTTAAATTGCATGATATATTAATTAAAACTTAATTATGTCTCAAAACCAAATTAAAGTTCTTAAATTTTACCCTAATTGAGTGTTGTTTTAAAATGTAAAGCTTAGACATAATTTAGAAAGGCATTAACGGCATTGTCGATAAAATTAAGCTATCTGATTTTCCCGCGAACAAGGAAAAGGTGGAATGGATCAGGCAGCGGGATTAGGATAGGGTGTAGCATATAAGAGTTTTCTTGAAAGGGGATTTAAACCGTAATTCAAGTAGAATTTTGGTTTTAAAACTGTTTAAAGCAAGTTTGCATTCAGGACTTCTAAAAAAGCGTTCAGATTACGCGCCACTAAGAAATAAACCTGATTTACTTTTATGGCGAAAAATATTTAGACATTTATAAAAGATTGGTTTTTAAAGTATGCGACTGCAATTTTCTTGTTAATCTACATTTCTGATTCCAGTAGGATTGCAAATAACTACTATCAATACTAAAAACCAACATTTTATTTACTATAAATCTTGAAATGCTAAGGAAAAGGTAACACTTCTCAAGGTATGTCTAGACAGGAAGGTAGAGATTTGAAATTGAATTTGTAATAATATGAACTCTTCTGGTAGCAAAGGTTAGTAACCGTACAAGATTAGTACTTAGAAGTAACTAGAAGATTTTCCCATAAAAAATTATTGTCCGACTAGGAGATGAGCTTATTAAGACCTTTTTTTTGTTTTTATTGCAGGGAATTCTAGTTTCAAAGATTTTTTTACACACCAAGCTATCCCATCGCCCTTTTGTATATTTTTCGCAGCTACTAGTTGGTTTACATTTTTTAAAACTTGAACCAACTGTCTAGCTGTCCGACAACACCGAACTAGAAACTTTAATTCTACATGCACATTATGTGTTTTCTGCATGAACAAAACCGCAATTTTAAAATATTCGTGAAACTTCATCGATAATACATAAATAAAGATTTAGGATAATAGAATATCAAATGCATACATATTAATTTTTATAAAGTAATTAAAATTTCAATCAGAAAAATTTAAATATTACATTCAGAAATTTAAACGTATTTTGAATAAGTTACATATAAACCCCAAATTCTATCAAAATGTAAATTGAAGTAAGAGTTTTCTAATAAAATAACAATATTTTCCAATACAAACCCCATTTAAGCATTTAAATTGACAGTTGCGTATGCCATTTAGCTTCCTTATTTCGATTTTGAACGCTTTGTTACCTCACATCTTTGTTTGCTTGCATTATTACATTGACAATAGATAGAGAAAATTGTATACAATTTATGTGACTCACAAATTGTTTTAAAAATTATTATTCGTTTTAAATCCTCGTTGTTGTTTTCATATCGATTTTCATAAATAATGCAAATTAATAAAGTTAAAAATAAAAGCATGTGGTATTATTTTCTTGTCAAGATAAAAGCTTCATCGTGGAAAGTTGAGAAAATTTATTTTCGAGTCGTCTACTAAGAAATAGCTTTACATTTAGATGCACAGCGGATAGGTAAAATCGATTTTTCATCAATTTATCTTAGCAAGTTGAACTAAAAATGAAATTTATAAAAAAATTTAGAAAAATTTATATTTGTCACTGTGAAACACTTACGCACACTTGGAGTAATTTACTATCCACAGCGTGATTCCTTTCTGCTTTAATTTTATAATATATTCCATATCTTTTTAAATCCTGTTTGATTTTTCAACCATGGCAAAATAATATCTATGCATATTTAAACTTGAGACGGAAATTGTATAAAATTGTTACCAATTTATCTTAAAACACAATTTAATATTTTAAAATTTTAATATTCAGGTTTATGGTAATGTCGAAATAATATATTAATCCCATATCAGTTTACTTTATTTTAGTTTAATGCAACACTGAAAAATGATGGTTAAGCTAAACATTGTTAATTTATAAGTATCAAAAACATGTGCAAAAAAATTATTTTAAATTAAGTTTTATTTATTTTAGTAGGTTACAATGTAAATTTTAGATTTTGGAAACTATTTGACGTAATATCAGGGGCTGCAGTTTTACGAAATAAATAACAGTAAATTATCTTTTTTGATTGATCAAAAGATGTAACATCTAATTACATAAGCTAATAAATACATAATAAAACCAAAATTTATAACTTGTAAAATTTTATTGAGTTTTGTAATGCCAGATAAATAACCCACTTTCGACCACTCTAAAAGTATCTCTTCAATTTCAAAGATCAAGATCTTATTGCCATCTCCGTAGAACATAAAATTTGTCAACTACATTTTAAAATATTAGACTTAATTGTAATGTAAATTCTTATCCTTTCTTAGTAAATACTTTATTTTGAATTTGCAGTGCGTGTTTTGCTTTTATTTTAAAATTTGCATTCGTTATTAATTATGCCTAAAACAAGATTTTCTAATGCGTTATTTTCCAACATATTACAGATCTCGAGCGTAAGCAAAATTTGAGCTCAAATAGTTGCCGGACATCAAGCTGGCAAAGTAATCGCAAAATTTCAAAATTTTCTAATATACCACGAAGAAGTGTCGACTATATTATAAATAAATTTAAGAACAATGACAACGTTCAGAACAAAGCGCAGTGGACGGCCCAAGACCGTCTTTTACCGAAGATCGATTAGCTAAAGTAGCTAAAATAAACGCAATATACGTTTTACTGCACCGGAAATAATAGCGGATCTTAATTTATGGAGGCTAAAACCAGTAAGTGCAAATACCGTTAAACGAAGACTACAAGCAGCAGGTTTTCATGATCGAATAGCGGTTGAAACCGCTTATTTGCGCAATTAATGACTGAAATGAATTCACACAAAATTGGACAATTGGGCAGTAAAAAAACGTCCTATAGAGCGACGAATCAAAATTTGAGCTGTTTTACAACAAATGAAGAACTTTTGTTCGCAGAGCGGTAGAGAAAAGAGTGTCCGAACAATGTTTAGTGTCTTTGGTGTAATATGGAAGAGGATCGTCATGATCTGGAGGTGTTTCGGTGGAAATTAAGTTAGCAATATCTTCAGAGTTGAAGGTATAATACGAAAAGAAGATTACCGTGATATTCTAGAAAATCAAAAGTTACCATCTGTAACTAGAATTTTGGTCAGGAGTTTACTTTCGGTACGACAACAATCCCAAGCACACCTCTAAGGTGTGTAGGGAATATTTGGACGATTTAAGAATAAAAAGTGCTTAAAGTTATAATTTGGCCTCGCAATTTCCTGATCTTAATTCCATTGAGCTGCTGTGGGATGAATTGGACAGAAATATTAAAAAACTTCTACATCCCTGCAGCTATGTGACAAACTTTGAAGCAAAAATGGGAATAGTTGACTGCAATTCAGTTGGATAAATTAATAAAAAGAATGCCTAGATTATGTGTTGTTGTAATTAAAAATAAGAGTATTTTATTTATAAAAACCTTTGTTACTAACGTTCCTCTATGAAAAATATTGAATTTATAGGGTGGGAATATACTTTTGAGCGGTAGTGTACCTACTTTATAAGCATAAAATTTTCAAATATTACCAGTTTATGAAATTAAAAAATTTTTTTTTAATTAGTGAATTAAATTTTTCCAAACTTACTTATTAGTCTATAATATATGAATATTTCATGCTTAACTGACAATCGTCAGATTTTCAAAATTAAATTTTTATAATTTTTTTATTCAATTAACATCCAGTCCATCTTACGACTGCTAGTTAAGCGTGAAACATGGGAATATTTATATATTATGGACTAATAAGTAAGTTTGGAAAAAATTTAATTTAAATTGTACATTTTTTTCAACTTTCATAAAACTTGCAATATTTGAAAATTTTATACTTCTAATATAATAATGTAGTACCTACTTTATTTTATAATAAACATACCTCAGTCTGCCAAATATTATAGAGTTGTTAATTCAAATTGACTGAATTGCTACCTGCAAAAATTAAAAAAAAACTAAAAGTTTTAAAAATAAATAAAAATACTTGATTACTGCAGTTATTGCTTCCTGATAATTTTTTTTAGCTTCTTGCTGTTAGTTATATAGAATTTTCGTTTCGAGGATTATGTAACCATAGGCATGAAAATGTAATTAAGTTAGTGGTTATGAGAACAAGGATAGAGTAAATATGAACTAAAGCACATGTGAACTGGAAGGGATAAAAGTGAGTTAAAAATTTTTTTTAACAACTTCAATTTTATAGCAAATATGAAAAAATGTTTAGATAAAACTTAAAGCTGATGAAATTTCCTGCATACTTACCTAATTGTTTAATAAACATATTACCTCAATCTGCCAGACACAGTACTTCTTATTGAACTTGAGTGAAATGAAAGTAAATTGTTACCTGAAAATAAAAAAAAAATTTTAATTTTGCGATAATCATCTTTTAGCGTTTTGTTTAGGCATAACAAAAAATTATAATATCACAAAATATTCGCTTTAAAAATAATAAATGCATTAAACTAAACGCAACGTTAAAAGATTTAAAGTTTATTTTTGGGTTAACTACTCAATAGAGAAAGGAACAAAAAGTTTTACAGGTTGTAATAAATTTATAACTATTGAACATCGTGCAACATTCTCTTCTACTACTTTAATTTTCAATAACTACAATTCCAGAACTTTGTAATAAATTAAGTTAGCACGTGTCAGGGTTGGCAAGTGCTGATAATGGGCGAAAAAGAATGATTTATCATTATTTTTTTATTGATCGTTTGCCGAACAGCCAATAGTAAGTTTGATTTTGGATTATCTACTGTAATTTAATATCGTGTACTTGATAGTAGGTATTATTAAGTTAAGGTTTTTGTCATTTCAAGAATATTAATTTAATATTTAATTACTAATTACATGTGACACGAACAAACACGTATACTTATTAAATCACAATGAAGAAAGTTCTTAGATTATGCAAGGCACTAGCAATCTTCTGAAACTAATATAACTTGAGAAGTGCCTAAGTAAATTCATAACGAGCAACTTGAAAGTTACAAAAGGGCGCGTTCAGATTTAATACTCGTTAAAGGAAAGAAGGGATATTGTACCTTGAGTATAATAGAAAATAAAATTTATATAATAATCGTGTAGAGCTACCGAATTTTCTTCATCTTATAATTAAGGAATATAACCTAAACTTGATTATAATCATCGTACAATTTAAATTCAAGTTATTGAAAAGCTCAATCTCAAATCTGGCAAGCAACATCAAATAAAAAGCAGCATTCGAATTTAAATGCTGCCAAAAACAACCAATAAACTATTAATTACAATAAAACAGCGACACAGGCTATTTATGTGTATGTGAATGAAATTCTGTATACGAATAATACGAAGTGGGTAGAAAAAATTATTTATTAACTTATATTATAGTTGGTATACTATGCAATTTATACAAACAACATAATAAATTGATAATAATAATAAAAAACTAAACTATTAAAAGGTAGGTACCTATACTATATAGGTATATGGTAGCATACCAAAAATAAGAAAAACCCAAAGCTATTACCTTTAAATATTTATATTTTGTTTGAAAACAATAAAATAACTGGAAAAGCATTTATCAAAAATAAATCTATCGGCAATAACAATAAAACGTACAGAATTGTCATTATTACTACATTCATAATTTATACGGCATTATTAATTTCGCTTTTAAATTGTAAGTATCTATTTAAATCTTCAAACGCATATAAAATATAAAATGTGCAGTTAAACAAGTTCTACAAGTTAAATACACCTACATAACGGTTTAGCCACAAACAAACATTGTAACACAATGTAATTTTTTATTTCCTGTGTAAATTGACTGACAGAAAAACTAATTTTTTAAATATCAGCAATAATAATATTGTTATTTAATAAGCTGCAACTGCACAATAACGACATCAGGGGTGATTGGAGAGTGGGTCGCATCGTATTTGTCAGATAGAATGCAGTTCGAAAGAGCGATTTCGGGACCGGGGGGAATGGGGTGCGGAAATCTTCTTTTTTCCATCGACATTAGTGTTCCACAGGATTCTGTGTTGGCACCAGCTTTATTTACTCTGCTCATTACCTATATGCATTGCATATTGTTTACGTAAATTGCGTATACTGGGCGAGGCAGACCTCCCGTATCAGGCTTTTTCAAAAACGGTCAGTCGTACAGGGTTGAGAAAAATTATTGATCACAAAAGTCTACATAAAAAATCAAATGGCGATACTGACATAGCCCGGAAATGTTGCCATTCTAAAAGTTGGATCCAAAATATCAAAAACTCCCAGATTTTTAAATAGCACATGATCTTATCATGAAGAAATTTGATCTCTACTTTTACTGTAAAATTAACACCACATTTATCCATATAACCTATGATTTGAGTTATCCGTTGTCATCGATGTAAACTTTTCTTTTTTGCAAAATGGTTGCTTCTCTGCGATGAAAATCGAAGTGATTGAATTTTTACAGCATAGAATCATAAAAGGGCACAAGAAGGCTGATATTGTCCAACAAGTAATTTATGAGTTATACTGAAAATAAGAGAAAAAGAAATTTTTGTTTACACGTATGTCAAAAATCTAATAGTTCGAAAAAAAATTTTTAGGCATGGAAAAATTATTACAGGGCATAATTACAAGGCATAACAGTTTTCAGATGTTTAATTCAATGCTGTCATATAAATAATGTAAGATCCACCTCGAATGCAGTGAAAAATTATTCTTTCCCGAATGCCCTCATTGCTCGGGAAAAATAAAAAATATCGTATTTGTAACGTTTTTATTGAAAATTTGATGGTGTACAAAATTATCTATTAGAAATTTTGCTCTATCGGGAGAGTTATCTTGAAAGAGGCGTTGAAAGAGCAGGCGGAGTAAATTTTATCCATCAACTTGTTTTGATTTTTATTAATTGTTTATTTAAAATTAGGCTTAATGTTTAATACGAAGGATTCACCTAATTCAAGGGATTTAAACAGGTTTAATTTATTTTATTTATCGATTAATTCTTTTAAATTATTTATTCAAATTTTTAATTTCGTTTTAAGTTATTTTTGCTTTTCTTACTAGGTTGTATTGTCCCTTGTAGCTTTTAATTAGGAAATTCAAATTATGAGAAAAGTGGAATATCCTCAATATTTACCCTCACCAGGTAATATTATAAACAACTTAAATATTTTCCTCGTTAAGAATTGCCTGTTTGATCGTCTGTTCTAGAGTTGCCTAGTCATTGTAGAACTCTAAAGTGAAAAGTTCTATAATTCGAAACTTTTAATTTTTGACATAGGAAACATTGTTATCTTATTAAAAATTATCGTTTTGGTATTTACAATTAATTTGCATAATTTTTATGACCTTATCAGTTTTAATATATTTTTTGCAAAAAAATGGGTGTCAAAATAATTACAAAACTTTTATTTAAGATTGCAAATACATCAAATAGCATTAAGATGATTGTATTAAAGGGTATAGCCAAATAAGCATGTAAAATCTGCCCCCAGCGATTTTTAAAATCCATATGGCGGATCGATTTCTAACTAAAAATTTTTTTCTGAAAATTTCAGCTTTTAGATACCAAGGATTACGACGTAATTAAAAAAATGTGTTTTTCAGTAATTATTTTATTGTAAATATTCTACTGAATATTTTTTAACAAAAATTTTATTTCTAAGAATTGTCGATAAGGGACGTTAAAAAGTAATTTTTTAAAATTTTATAACCACCTATTTAAAAAAAAATAAAAAGCTTTTGTTGTTATATTTAAATATGTTCCTTTTATATGTCCTTATACGGTAAAATTTTCAACTTGATCCATGTGGTGGAACATGTTCAAAAAAATAAAATCGATTTTTTATATTTTCTTCATATATTATTAGTAGCAACAAAATTAGCAACAAGCAGATATGCTGAAATCTTCAATTCCTTTTAATAAAACAAACTGTCTAAACTGGGGTCTGGGGTGTGGAACACCCTCCAGCGCCTTAGCAGCAGTAATACACCTCCAGGATATTTCATTATTCCCTAGAAAAGTAAAACGGTAACTCAAAGCTTTTACTTACTTTTTATACATTTAATTTTCTGTTTTCCACTGCCGAGACACTGGAGGGTGTTTCACTCCCTCCCAAACTCCGCATAGGCAGTGCCGGTTTATCAGAGGTGAATTGAAAATTTTGAAGTAATATTTGAAACATTTCAATATTATCAACGGTCAAGCAAATATGCTGAATGAATTTATCAATTTCTTATAAATATAAGCTGTGATAAATAAATATAAACCAGAATATCAATCCTGAATACCCCCTAGAATTTATCATCGTTTCCAAAAAACTAAAACGGTAACTTAACGTTTTTATTTCATTTTTGAATCGTTTATATTTATCACAACTAAACTAAAAATTACAGTATATTGTTGCTTAGCCTTTGCTATGATGACGTGATGTCTATCTACATTTCAAAATTTATGCACTGGAAGGTGTTCCACACTCCCAGATTCTCGGTTTGGGTAATTTATTTAAATCAAAAATCTAAAATTTTCAAAAAATAGTAACTGCTACGCAGAGTCCTGAAGACCTTAATTAATTTCTAATAACTATAAATTGTATAGACCAGGGAGGCTGGGGAGTATGGAATACCCCAGGAGTACTAGATCATTCTAAAATAACTAAAATGGTAACTTCAAGTTTTTATTTAATTTTTAAAATTTAAATTTCTACGTCCCCTTGCCGAGGCACTGGAGGGTGTTCCACACCCCCCAGACCCCCCGGTTAGAATAGTTTATTTAAGATATTGAATACCCTCCAATGTCCTAGCATTGGGAAGTTTTAGCTTTAGTTTTCTTTTTTTAAGTTTTAGCTTTCTTGGGAATGATGGATTAACCTGGGGTACTCCAAAACCCCCAGACCCAATGAACTGGTCAAACCGGGTGTTCCACACTCTCCAGTGCTTCAGTATAGAACGCCAGAACAATAAATTTTTTAAAATTAAGTCTAAACTTTAAGTCAAGTTTCCTTGGAAACAATGTAATATTCTGGGGGGCACTCCATACCCTCCAGACTCCCCGGTTTATTTGTTTATATTTATCAAAAATAAATTAAGCATAAATCTGCTCGGCCGTTGCTAATTTTGAAAAACTTCAGATATTATGTCAAGATATTTAATTCACAATTTTTCATTTTTTGCCAAGTTCAGAAAGAGTTGCAAATCGAGATTAATCCATAATTAACCTTGTTTAACAATCTACTAAAAATAAATATTTTTAGAATTGAATGATCTGTAAACTAGGTTTATTAAGTTCGCTGGTATACAAATCATAAAATTTTGTTTGCGTGGAAGAGTACCTTTCACTATAGCAAATACATATGTATGGTACCAAAAATGCTCAAAGACTATAAATGATTATATTTTTCATTAGTTTCTTTATAGAAAATTATTTTGTAGTACCAAAAATCCTTCCCCTTCGAAACTCCCAAAGCATACATATGAAAAGTAGATGAAAATCAATATTAATGGGTTAATGTGTCATAAAGTGTGAAATTGACCTTCTCTCCCCCCTCCCCCTACGATTAAACCCCTAGCTTTAATTTCTGGTTGTGCCTTGCGATGAAAATTCTTTAAATTGGCAATATGAAAATATCTGAAATTAAAATTTTTAATTACCTTTATGTGACGTGTAACTATGTAAAAATATCGGCAAGATTGTAATAATTAAAATAAAATTCTTTCTAAAAAGCTACAAAATTTTGATTTTTTAGCTCAGCAGATTAGCTTCTTTGGACGAACGTTATAAATAGTGTAATAACACTACTTTTAGCTTAAAATTGATATTTCAAGTTACGGCGTAAAAGAACTATAAGATTCTGATCAAAAAGCTTTTAAAATTTACAAATTTTATCCTGAATTTTAAATTTTGTGATCTTGGTTGACGTTATCCGCTAAATTTTTTTTATAAAATTCCAAAAAATTGACAGTATAAAATTTGTAAGATTGGTTAAATTCCGAAATTCTGTCGTAGTTTTCCTGTCAGGAAAATTCTTTCGACGGTCGCATAGTTCTTATTTACAAATCAATTTTTAATTTTCAAACGGCAAAAGTTCCATAAAATTAATTATATTACTCTGCATGGTACCTCAAGTAGAAGAGCCTGAAAATCCAGAAAAAGTAACAATTTCATATATAAATATATTTCCCTCCATAAATTTTAAATCTAATTTTTCTCTCAAATTTAAGTACTAGAGGTTCATAAGAGTATTTTGCGGACTTAAAACATTTTCAAAAGTAACCATTTTGAGGGCTAATACAAAAATAGTCTTTACATATGTGTGGGAAAATGACAGATTAAAATCTATTCCAGAAAAATAAATTTATTTGGCCCGAAAAAAGATCAATTTAGTATTATTTATAATTATTATAGTTTCTGCATTTCGTCTAGCATATTTAATTATGAAAATATTATATCTTGCATACTTAAGGCACATTTATTTGCATTACTGGATATAATTTTTATTTCTTCTTGAAATTGTCAAGCTGCATGTGGACGTTACTAAATTATATTGTTGTAATAAAATTTATCTTATTACGTGGGGAAATTGTTGAAACTGAATACTCCGCAAGAGTAAACTTAGCCAGACGATTTTTTTAATCGTCTACAAAAATAGCAATTAAAACTATTGATAAAAGACCTCAATAACTACGTCCTAGAATGAAATAACGAAAGCAATTATTAATTACTGAAAACTGGCCAAGTTAGAACTCCATTTTACGGTACACACAAAATGGCGAAACTTTAATTAATATTTTTTGTATCTTTTCCACAATCAAAAGCTTTCTATGGCATCTATTGAACCGCTTTTCTGGAAAATTCTAAAAAGAAAATACATTTATTTATTCTAAGACAAAGAAAAAGTCAGTTCAGTACTTCAACTTGCGTGCAATTGAATTTTGAAATACAAGATCATTTTAATTTAATAAATAAATAGCGATTTTGCAAGAATTAGTAGAATAACTTTATCAATGGTTTGGCATGAGTGCAAACGCTTTTCAATTCGGAATCGAAACGTAAATAATTAAATTTCGAAGTGCAAAAAGGTAAAAATTGCAAATAAGCCATCTGTTGACTTAAGCTTTTACTGAAATTTGATTTATCCTTCGCATAATTCCATTTAAATAATTTACAGATTTGTTCGCTCAAATAGTGATGATTGACGTCACAAACAAGTGAATATAATCAAAAAAAGCCCAATTAAAAATTCAATCTAAATGTCCAAACATTTGTGGAAAACATGACTAGTTTGTAAGTTATCGAATGGTGGTTTCCATAATATTTGAGATGAATTTTTGTTTTTCTGCCGGTTCTATTGGGCTGTTAACCTTATAATAGGTATATTTGAAAAAAAACTGACTAATTGGAGATAAAGTATGCTTTTAAGGAAAATTAATTCTAATAGACCTCGAGATGGACAAAATATAGTTTTTATAATAATTTTAATGTACCTGTTATGAACTTACTATAACAGCTCAAAGAGTAAATACATAGCTCAAGATTTAAGTATATAATATATAAATGAACGTAGACCACAAGAATTTAATTTTTGCACCAACTTCATAAACACAATTTAATTTTCATTTTATACTTCAGTGCATCGCGTCGGTTCAATAAAAGAAAGAATTTATACTAAAACCGCATTTGAAATAAAATAAGTGTTAATTAATCAAGCGTGGCAATTTAGCTTTTATGTTATTCTTTTTTAAAAGAACTTTAGATTGACTTTAAAGTAATTATCAGTTTTATATTTTTTCTGAAGCAATTTAAGCGGAAAATTATTTTTATATTTTCTACTCCACCTGCCAGTGTAACTGTGGTAAATGTTATGTTCCTATTGGTAAATTTAGAATATATCTCAGCTCAAAAGGGGTTTATTCTGACCAATAAACAATTACTATGTACATCTATATTTAAAAAGTAAATAATCCTTATTTCAGATGTTATTTTATTTAAAAATGTAAAGTAGATTTAATTAAAACTTTTGTTTGTTGTATTTTAACCAAGAAGTTAACTGTACTGCGGTTCATTAGTGCTAATAACCATCAGGTAAATGTGCAATTTTCATTGATTTAAAGTTATTTGAAAACGCAATCGAGATCGTGAAGTTAAGTGTTGACTATGTTAACTTAATAATTACTTAAATGTTATAGCTATAACATATTAATTAACCGAGATGAATTTTTAAAGTAAATTTATTAACCTATGTTAAGAGTGCGCAACAGTTAATTGAATTTGACATTAATTGCTCTTAATAGCTTAGTTGCAGTTGCACTCGTGCTCAAACAAGCAAATTTTATTAACTCTTTATAATAACTTGGTTATTTTATTTATTCTACACCATCACCACAGATACTACTTTTTAAAATTTTATGTACCTGCATATTAGGAATTTGTTTATACAACTTTTTGGATAATAAACTACGGAAATTTTTTGATATTAATGGAATCTCAAAATTGTTACGTAAATTAAATCTTGTAAATTTCTACAAGAGCGCCCTAACAAAGTGAAAAAATCAATTGTTCCTCCAAAACCGTGGTCCGGATCCACGCTTAATTTTGGGTTCAGATTTTCTCAGCATCACGCTTATCCCGATAATCTATCTATCCTAGCCGTTAGATAAATAGAGGAATGGATTGGATGGAATGGATGGCACTTACCGGATCCATTATGCTATCTCTGTATCCATAAAAATATTTATTAATGAAGCAAAAATCTTACTATAAATTCCATGTACTAATATTACAAATGCTCTCTTAAGAATGTGAAAAGTTATTTGGTATTTAGTGGAAGCTTGTTAATGTGAAATACAAATAAATATGTTGCATTCAGGTTTTCAAAGAAAAACTGTAAGGTAGGTAGTAAAAATAATTGGAAAGACGGACACAACACATATATATGTGGTGATATTTTTGAAGTTAGACTTCAAAAATACAAAAAATGGTTTTTTACTAGTTACTTACCAGTAGTGTTAGGTTTCTCGTCACTGCGAGAAAGAATAAATGTTTTTTAAGAATTTCGATTTATTGATCAATTTGAAGATCAACAAAATTAATTTGTTTTATTGTGCCAACAAGAATGCCAAAATATTGTTACTTTCAACACCTTTTTACACAAAATTATGATTTGTTTTGATGAATTTGACAATGTGATTATTTGACATTAGTGTTATTTGTGCGCCGCTTGTTTATGGCAAGATAAAATTTAAAATTTGAAGACGAAAAGAGTGTTTTTGAATGGTTGGCAATTTGAAAAAGAAAGCAAAAGGAGTTAGTCTGGGAACTCAAGACTGAACGCACGTCAGTTGAAAGACGTGAATTTTGAGATTTTTGATTTGCGTTGCCGTGAAAGCGGTAAATTTTTGAGTTTGTGATAGTGCCTTCTGAAGACGGGGTCGTCTGTTTTATTTTTGCGAATTGATCAAAGTTTTGTTGGATTTATCGAATCTGCAAAGATAGCAAATGAATAATTTTGATAGAGAGCCATTTTGGGATTATTCAAGTTTGATTTGTGCAGCGAGGCATTAAGTCTGTATTGGAGTCGAAAAGAGGAGCTAATTTGGAATTATCAAAGTTTTACTTGTACGAGTCAACGAGTTTTGGATTTGAATTGGATAATTGAAAGTGCCAGCATTAGGGCAACACCTGGAGTGACAATAAGGTCAGTCGTTAAACATTTGTGCGCTAATTTAATAAAATTTTATTTGTGTTAAAACATTTTTGAATAATTACTTTAAAAATTATTACGATTGTAAAGATTTACACAAGACACAGAATTGTTTGGTGGTTTAAATTTCAGCAAATGATTTCCAATTTTAAATTTAAATTTCAATCACCAAGCAATACACAATTACACCATCTGGCATATTTGGAATTTTGTCCCAAAATTGGTTTGGTAATAAAGCAAATTTTTGAAATCAATATTCGAGTTTATTCATTTTCGGAGCTGCGAACCTTAGAACTCACTACTGGGTAAGTCTCATAGCTCTCCGCTGATTAATCCTAGATAACTGGGTTAAATTTTTTTGGTGTTGCAACGGAATTTCGGAAAGGGGTCCTTTCACGAAAAAACCACAACAATATGTACGTATAACTAGACCCATTTAGAAATCACATTACAGATACTTAACTCACAATAACTGAACATGCGATCATAAAGGTTATTGGCATGATTTAGAATTGACAATAAAAAGTAAAGAAAATGCAGAAAATGCTTAATTCTACTGCAATGATGTAAGCCGTAAAAATAGTGATCTTGTAAATTCATGAAGATTGTAAGATATCTTGAGAACTAAAGAGCAGAGACTATAATTATTACGCATTTGCTTATAATTTGAAATCTTCCTATTGATTATAAGTAATTTTATCATGAAAAAAAAGCAATATTAATAATTTAAAATTACGTTTAGTTTCCCAATTATAATTCTTTATTTTTTTGATTTTCAGGTCTCAACTATAAGCAACCAAACGTACACTAAAAGAAAGCGACTGTGAGTCGCAAACAAAATGTCTAATTCAAAATTATTGGTTATAATATTTGCTTTTTTCAGTTATTTAATAATAATACATAAATTGCATGTTAAATATTGTTAAAATTTAAAATATTAACCATAGTTGGGGCGATATTTTATTTCTATTTCTACATTTTAGGCGCGGACTGGCAATTTTTTCGAAGGGCACTGATTTTTGTAGAAGCCCGCAATGAAAAATTTGAAGAAAACTTTTATTCTTATAAATACAGGCCGGAGAACTGAAATATGCCTTAGCACCCAGCATCCCTCGCTAACAAAAAAATTCTTAATTAATTCAATTAAATCCCAAGTTCATAACTAAATTAATATAAAAAATCTCGACTGAATTAATCGTAACTGGAAATTTCCAAGAATAAAATTGTTTACTACCATGGGATTTTACAAAACAAAATAAAGCAATAAGTTAACCGCAAATCTTGTAAATATAAGTTTTAGAGAACGAACAGTCTATTTTTAAGTTCAACGTTGTTAATGGTATAATAACCAAACTCAATGCAATAATTGCGTTTTATATAATATGAAATGACCGAACACTTAAAAATTAAAATTTTTATGAGTGTATCACCGATGAAGGTTACGAGGTCGACTTGCAATTTTGATAATTTTTGGTATAGATTATATCTATTACTAAATGCAACAAATAATTAATTTTTTTGCAATTAATTTAATCTTTCAGTTATAGATATTCTAGGAAATATTAAAAACTTGATAACTAATCGAATAAAAAAGTATTTATGAAATTATTTATATATTTAAAAAATATTTTTATTGAATTAATATTTAACAACTCGATAAAGATAATAGTTTAAATTCAAATATGTACATAAATAGAAAAACAATTCATAATAATTTTTTTTTAGGAATTGTAATTTATTCGATGAAGTAATCAAGATTTCATGACAGAACAGAACATGAAGAAAACAGGAAAAAATAAAACAATGAAAGAACAGAACAATGAAAAGACAGGACAAAATAAAAACAGAACAGCGAAAAAACAGAACAATAAAAAAAAGAACACTGAAATAACAGAACAATGACAAAAGAAAACACTGAAACAACAGAATCTTGACAAAAGAGAACAACGGAATCAAGTTTTATCAACTTTCTCAAGCGAGTTGAGTACTATAATTTTTCCACATAATATGTATTATAAGTATAATTCAATGATATCAAGTTAATTGAATTTTTAATTGAATTTATTATAAATTCTATTCTATCAGGTCTCTCTATCAGATACTTGATAACTGATAGCTTGAGGGAAAAAATATGTATTCAATGAGATGATAATAAACCAATTTTTTAAATTTTTCAAATTTTGTTAGCAACCTGCTTGATATCATTTTGCAAACAGTCAAAAATAATTTTTTAAATCAAACCCAGGGGTTTTTAAGAAAGATAAAATCTATCGATTCCATTATGCTGAGATTTTAAACTAAAATGTATGGGTTGAGTCTATGTTTCATAGAAAATTTTCACCGAGGTATACAATGAACCAATTTCTTCGACTTTCCTTCAAAATTTTACTAGCCCATCCGATATCGCTTTGCAAACGGTCAATAATTATTTGCAATGTTTTGAAATTGAAGGAAAAAGTTGTAAGAAAGATAAAACGCACAAGTTGATTCTATGCCTTTTTTAATAATAATAATAATAATAGAATTTATTAAACAATATGCACATCATACAATTTACAAATTATATAAAAGAAAACATAATAGTTTAAAGGTAGCTGGTTCAGCAAGCTGATTTTCAACCAGTACCGAAGGAATTAAGTTCCATCAATTTGAGCGACTAACAACCGATTAATCACTTGCTTCTTAAATATAAGCTTAGATTCTGCATTTTCGAAGAGATCGGAAAACCTGTTGAAGATTTGGAATGCACGGTACTCAAAAGATCCTTCGAACTTAGAGGTCTTGTGCACAGGTACTGAAAGATTACCACCATTCCTCAGGTTTAGATTGTGGCACTGGGATCTTTTATTCAGGAAACATTGGAGATAGTCCGAAGTCCTGTTTTGTAGATCCCAAACAAGAACAGAGCAAAATTCAGTTCACAACGTGATTCTAATTTCAGAATATTCCATTTATTGTAGAAGGGAGTGATGTGGGCACAACGTTCAATGTTGAAGACATAGCGAAGACACGAATTCTGTAAGATTTGCAGTTTACTCTTTAAACTGTCAGTGAGAAAACCAAAGTAAACAGTAGAACAGTAATCGATATGACACAATACTAAACTTTGAACCAAGTTCCATTTGACATGCGGAGGTAGGAATTGCTTGTATCGGTACAATGTCTTGAGCTTGAAATAACCTGTGCTACATATTTTATTGACATGAGCTTCGAAATTCAAGGCAGAGTCCCATATAACACCAAGATTTTTCGCCTTTTCACTGAAGTTAACAATGTTATTATCGAGAAGAACTTCTGTATTTCTTGAGTTGTCGGCGATTGCTCGACAGCGAGCATTGCCCATGCAGAGGCACACTGTTTTGCCAGGATTAAGTACCAAGCCATTTGCAGTAGACCAGCGTAAAACAGCTTCAAGACTGGCATTGATACCAGCAAGAATTTCATCGACTGCTGAAGGATCACCTGATATATATACCTGAGTATCATCAACATACAGGTGAGCATCACAATTATCCGGTAGAACTTCCGGCAGATCGGACGTGAAGATCACAAAGAGCAGCGGACCCAGTAAACTACCCTGGGGAACACCTCGTTTGATGTTGAGTTCATCAGATACACTGCCTTCAAGATTGACACGTTGAGTTCTACCCTCCAGGTAATTAACAAGAAACTTGAGCGCAGAGCTGTCACATCCATAGTAACCCAACTTGGCTGTAAGGAGTTCATGATCGATCACATCAAACGCCTTGCTGTAGTCAAGCAGCGCCATAACAGTTACCTTGGAGTTATCCATATTCCTAATAATATCACTTGAGACTTGTATATATTGAGATTGTATTATATAATTGGTAATTGACTATTATTAACTTTTAAAATAGGTAGCATATTATAAGAATAAATTTAATGATTACACTTTTAATTTTGTCATGATGTCTTTCAGTTAAAGATATTCTAGGAAATATTAAATACTTGATAACTAATCGAATAAAGCAAGTATATTATGAAATTATTTATATATTTAAAAATATTTTATTGAAGTTAATATTTAAGTTCAACTCGTTAAAGATAATAGTTTAAATTCAAGATATGTTACATAAATAGAAAACAATTCAATTCAATTTTATTAGAAATTTAATTTATTGATGAAGTATATCAAGATTTCATGATCAGAACATTTGATAATGTATAAAATAATATTACAGAAAAAGGAAAAATAAAATCAATGAAAGATCTTTCAGAACATATGAAATAGACGGCAAAATATTAAACAGAAACTAGTCGAATAAAAGTAATCAATAAAAAAATAGAAACATTAAAAAGCAGAATTGCAATAAGTAAACACTAAAACAACAGTAATTCAAATTGACATAAAAGAACAACGGAATCAAGTCATTTATAACATACTTATCTCAACGAGTAGAGTACTCATAATTTTCCGACAGAACTTGATATTATGAAGTAAAATTTCAATAGATATCAAGAATGACCAGATTTTTAATTGAAATCTTGATTATAAATTCTTTTCACGGCCCTTACAGATATTTGATAATGATACTTGAGAGATAACAGAATGCATTGCAATGAGAGGTACACTAAATCAAAGTTTTTTAATTCTTTCAAATTTTGTTAGCAACCTGCTTGATATCATTTTGCAAACAGTCAAAAATAATTTTTTAAATCAAACCCAGGGGTTTTTAAGAAAGATAAAATCTACCGATTTCATTATGCTGAGATTTTAAACTAAAATGTATGGGTTGAGTCTATGTTTCATAGAAAATCTTCACCGAGGTATACAATGAACCAATTTCTTCGACTTTTCTCCAAAATTTTACTAACCCATCCGATATCGTTTTGCGAACGGTGAATAATTATTTGCAATGTTTTTGAAATTGAAGGAAAAAGTTGATAGAGAGATCAAACCACTTTTAAAACGTTATTGTATTATATAATTGTTAATTGACTATTATTAACTTTTAAAATAGGTAGCATATTATAAGAATGAATTTAATGATTACAAGTTAAGAGAAGTTTTAATTAAATTTCATAAATTAGCAAAATTTAATTATCTAATGAGAATTTGAAATATTAATAATCATCGAAATCAAAAATTTCAATAAAAAGTAAGTGGGAAAAAATTTATTAATTTATTATAATAATATAATAAATTTAACATTCACCAATTAAAATAGTCTAATAATATATTTTCTAATGTATAAAATTTATTTACAAAAAATAATTATTTTATACGATTTTACTTGCATTTTAGATTGACCGAAACTTAAAATTCGTATTACGACGTAGAAGACAAAACTTTCTAGAAAATTTCGAAAATGGGCACGTAATTTAAGTTTTCACGACTCGTTTAAACCTAGCACTACCTAACTAACCAAAAGCACTCAAGCAAAGCACAGTTTTTACAATTTGTTTCTCAATGTGGATTATTTCTTGTTTTCCATCAACATGCACCTTTTATATGATTTGGCAGCATTTGCTATTTCTCTCCAGAGTTTTCTATTAGAGCACTTTATCTTCCAATCCAATCTCCCCCCTCCCATTTTGTGTAAATTTTTCGTCACTTCTTCAATTTATCTTAGTCTCAACTAAGTCTTCCTCGCGCTATATTTTTGGTTAATCTCCATTCCAACCAACTGATTCTTTGCGTTTTAATAAATTTTACTATACCTTGTTCCTCTATTTCGTGAACAATATCGTGGTTCGTTATCTTTCTGCACTCATTTTTATAGATTTTTTTGGGCTCAGTATTGTTCTTCAGTATTTTTTCTCATTTACCTTCAAGTCTATTTTCTTTGCATGCTTTTCTATTACTTTAAACACTTTAATTTCGTCATGATGTCTTTACTATTATATGCTAACATCTGATGTTTCTTATTTATTATTGATCCTTTGTAGCCTGTTTTTCTTCTTATACTTGATTACCATAGCAAACAAAGTCACAAACAGGGCATCTCCTTGTGTGACTCCTGCACGAGGGGTTAACCGCTGGTGAAGTTTTTGTACACATCTAACGAAGTACATGGAGTACTGGGGAGGAGGGTAGAACACCTTCCAGTGCACAAATTTTGGAATGAAGAACATTGCAGAACATGCAGAACCCCAGACCGAGTTGTTTATTTTTATCAGAAGTAAACTGAAGATCTCCGTTGCAGAAGCACTGAGGGTGTTCACACCCCCAGACCCCCGGTTTAAATAATTTATTTTATTAAAGTGAATTAAATATTTAAGCATATCTCAAGTTTATTAAAATTAGCTATGGCCAAGTAAATGTGTTTAATTCGTAATCTGACAATTAATTATAAACTACCTAATTATAAATTCCGTACTCCCTGGGAGGTAGTTCTCTTCAACAGGAGAGTTCAGTTTACTTCTGATAAAAATAAACTACTTGATCCGGGGCTGGAGGAAACACTCTAGTGCCTCTGCAACGGAGATCTTTAGTTTACTTCTGATAAAAATAATCTACTCAATCCGGGGGTCTGGGGAACACCTCCAGTGCTCAAATTTTGATATTTCTGTAAGTCTCTTCTGTAAGAAGTATGGAGAATTATGATGAAGTACGTGAAGTGTGAAGTTAATTGTACACGATTTCTCTGCGGTTGACCACCTTGCTCCTGCATTCATTTCAAAGCATAGTTTCCCAGTTATTTCTATCTATCTAATATCTCCATCTATGGAGTCAGCCTGTTGGAAATTCATAAACACTAGATTATTATGTATGTTGGTTGATCTTTCTTTCCTACCTATCTGCGCATTACTAATTGCTGCTAATTATTAGTTTTTCACTTGTGTAGTGTCAGGTTTAAACGAGTATTTTCATATTCATTTATGACACAGGCTATTTGATTCTCTCCAAGCTGTTTGAATTTCAAAGACCACTAATAAATCTAACTTTTTGCCTATTGTCCCTTTTCTAATAGACAAGAATTTGTGTTTATTGTTCAATTAACCTAGTTTTAATTGTCCTTTCGTCTAGCTGACGTATTTGCTATTGCACAACTTAGTTTGTAAACTCAGCTTTTGTCTTAGCTTTCGATTCTATCTTAATTATTATATTATGGAGATTGCATTAATCTGTGAAGGACGTAATGGCAAATGGGCCAATAACGTTCTTGAACAAGAACAATTATTGCATTTTACTGTTTGGTTAAAAGCACATCAGTACATAAGGCAAGCATTTCAGAATAGCTCTATGTAAATTAAATCTAAGTATATCAATAGCAAAGTTTATAAATAATGTTATATTGATTATGTACCGCTCTACGGAGAGGCGGTGCTCTTGTAAATGAACAAATAGCACCGCGCTGTCGGGTGTTCCTCATACGTAACTGTGATTATAATTTATTGCCCATCACACAGGTACTCAATATCTCTAACAAATTATAAAGCCCTGCAGAAATATTTAGAATTTTTTGAAACTGCACTAGTAAATCTTATGATTCAGGATTCCTCTGTAATGTGATAACGAGGAAGGCTTGGTAAGTACAAGTGCATCAGAGCATTAATTATGCTATTTATTTTATATATTAGTATTTTAAAACTTCTGTTTTGTATAAAAATTTACATTTCCTCCGAGTGTTAAATATTAAATTTTATTGTTTTGATGACGATAAAATCAAAACTTTTTAAATAATTTATTATTTCGTGTGGATTTTTAATAAATTGTCAGAAGCCTGTTTGTGTCAGTTGCAAAATAGCTTTGGATAATATAATAGATAGATAATAAAAGCGTTATTGAATGTTCCTTGAAATACAACTCGTATCCTTTCGTTAATGAGTTTTTTGGAAATAAATTCCCAACTGCAATGCAATGGCGACCCTTACGTCTAGACGCTTGCAACGACGTCGCCTAAGGCGTCAATTCGGCGCCGGTTGCCTGTTGCAATACCGCAGCATCGCAATTTATCTTAAACTATGTGTCTTCTGGATAACTGCAAATGTATCTATCTGTAATTAACTTGAAAACAAATACAAGTAAAAAAATGCACAAACGATGAAGCTACATTTAAAGTAACCAAGTTTATTATTATCTCAATTGCAATCGCGATAGATAAATTCTGCCAGTTAAGTGATAATAATCAAAGAATATTTGCGAAAACCAAAAAAAAGGGATAAATAATAATTACGCATGTTTACGTCTTGCAGATTTTTATTTCCAGTTTTATGCCATTTTCAAGATACGGGATTAATTTTAAACTCGAGGCATCAAGTTAGTGACGTTATCAATTTCTAAATTAATTTATAAATGCGTTTAAAATATAATCATCAAATAATGCAAGTTATAAGAAACTCCGTGTTTTCAACGGTTAAATAAGTAAACACTTGAGCACGTTACTATAATTTATTTAAAAACAGGTTATCTTCAGCAAAACGTGTAGGATGCTTCAATGCTTAGTGTAAAAAAGCAAATTAATTAGTGCAACTTTTGTATTAAAGAATTCAGTAATTTTATGCATTCACTTCAAAATAATGCATCAGTGTTAATTAAACTTAACAGAAATTTACTAAATATAAAACGGTAATATTTTATTGAAAAGTATTCATCCTGTATGTTATTGCAGTTAAACTAACTTATGTAGTTACCATAAAATTTTAAAATATATAGTACATAGGTTTCTAATAGTTAGTTATACTGTTTTTAGATAAATATTATAATGTTATACCTAATGTAACCACGGCTTAAAATACTTCGTATAATTAACTGAGCTCACGAATGAAGGCGTATGACTTAAAATAGCAGGCAAAAGTTAGTAAATAGAAAAAAAGTTTTAAATAATAATTATTGTAACGTATTTACGGATAAAACATTTTTATTTAGAATTAAGCCAGCAGCCATGATTTTGGTGTCTTAAGGGTACGAATTCGTAGTAGACCTAAAGTTAGCCGTGGAATCTGAAATAGCATACAACAGTTTAAATCTGTTTATTTTTTATATTTGTTTAAAAATTTCATATAAATAAATACAACAAATTTTAAGCTTTAAAGCTAATTTGAAATTTATGTCATAATACGTTAATGTAAATATAAAAATTTATATCTTAAATTTTGGATAATACTTTTTTTGACAAAAGTCAAATATATTTTTCAATAAATGCTTTTTTACTGATTATTTTGAAAATCAAGACATTTAAATTTTCCATTCAACTTTGGGCTATCCGATGAGCTTCATTAAAGTGCAAAAGTTAGTAAATAGAAAAAAAGTTTTAAATAATAATTATTGTAACGTATTTACGGATAAAACATTTTTCATTTAGCAATTAACAAGCCAGCTGATTTTGGTTGCCTTATTGTATGCATTCGTGGCTAGACCTAACAGTTAACCGTGGAATCTGAACCACAGCATACATAGTTCGTTAGTTGTAGATCTGTTTATTTTTTTGTTTGTTTAAAAATTATCATATAAATAAATACAACAAATTAAGCTTCTAAAGCGGGACATATGTACATATGTCATAATACGTAATGTAAATGTAAGAATTTTATATGTTAAACTTTGGATAATACTTTTTTTGACAAAAGTCAAATATATTTTTCAATAACTGCTTTCTTACTGATTATTTTGAGAATCAAGGCATTTAAATTTTCCATTCAACTTTGGGCTATCCGATGAGCTTTATTAAAGTGAAATACAGGTTGGTTGTAAAGTATTTAAAGCAAAAATAAAAGAATGAGAACTTTTAAATGAAATTAGTTTTTTTATTCAATATAATCTCCCTCAACTTCAATACACTTATTCCAATGATCCTGCAATAATTTTATTCCATCTCTGTAATGATTTTCTGAAGCTCTGCAAAATACTGTTCCACGACTAAAATAGCTTCTTCATTCGATGAAAACGCTTTCCACGAACGAATTGTTTCAAGTTTCTGAAGAGGTAGTAGTCGCTAGAGCCAAATCTGGCAAATACGGTGGATGTTCAAGCAATTCGTACTTTAGTTCATTGAATTTTGCCATTGTTAAAACACTTTTGTGGACAGGTGCGTTGTCTTGGTGAAAGATGATTTTTATGTTGCAAACCGGGTCTCTTTTCACGAATTTGTTCGTTCAATTGATCCAAAAGGTTACAATAATATTCAGAGTTAATTGTTTTACCTTTTTCAAGATAATCAATCAATAAAATCCTTTTGCATCCCAAAAACTGATGCCATAACCTTTTTGCTGATCGTCCTGACTTCACCTGTTTTGGAGCTGAACAACCAGCCTCAGTCCACTGTAATCGTTCTTGTTTCAATTTAGGATCATGGTGGTAGATCCAAGTCTCATCCATAGTTACAAAACGACGCACAAAATCGATTTTATTCTTATTAAAAGATTCAAATGATGCTGAGAAATTTGCTTTCGTGTGAGTTTTGTTGAATTGTTAACGAATGCGGCACTAACTTTCCAAACAGCTTTTTCATACGTAATTCTTTATGAAAATATAGAGTACTCGTTCGTCTGAGATGCCTATGGTATTAGCAATTTCACGCTTAGTCAAACTTGGATCTTCACTAACAATATTATGTACTTGTTCAATGATTTCTGGTGTTTTGCAGTTTTGGTCGTCACTACGTGGTTCATCTTCAACGCTTGTACGACCACGTTTAAACTCTAAAACCCATCGATGTACAGTTGGAAATGAAGGAGCAGATTCTTTTAAACGCTCACCATTTTGTATAATTTCTGTTGCTGATAAACCTTCCAAAACAAAGAATTTTATCACTGCACGATACTCAGTTTTTCCATTGTTAAAAATACACCGACACGTCGACTTCAAATGGCTTGTAAACAATGAATGAATTGACAGATCAAATAAAATTTTAGTAGTTATATGAAAGATCAAAATCAAAATGACGTATGAATTTTGATTCTCTACTGCTTAATAGGTGTGGCTTTCAGTACTTTTCAACCAACCTGTATAAAGATTTACGTATATCCAAAATATGCAATGTGGTCAAATAAATTTAGATACTTATAGTCATTTTTGGACAGTTTGGAAATATTTTTTATGTCAATATAAATTGTTTCATTATTAAAAGCATCTCATTCAAGTTAATATTTATTTTAATCATAAAATGTATTAGGCCTTGATAAAATATAATTTATGTACACTTTTAAATTGCTGGCGTTTGTTCTGCATAATATGTTTGTATGTGTAGATAATTATTATGGTTGTGTAAATAGTTTTGTTAAAAAGAACAATTTTATACAATTTTAAATTGATATATTATGTAATAATTGTAAATGGAAAACAATATCCAAAAGTTAACTGCTTCAATCTTACATAGAAGTTTTATAACCATGTCCGGTTATCATATAAATCTAATAGTTCTTTGTCTCTATCCAATGTTATCCGGATGTCAAGTATCTACCACTCTTATCAGTAAGCTTTACGTCTTGTTTCCGGAAAATAGCGGGTTTACCAAAAATTTACAGCATTTTTGTGGTATCCTATATTTTTATATAGCTTTATATTTTAACGTTCAAGTATTTACTAATTCAAATAAAATATTCATTTAAATGTAATACTTATGATAAAATAAAAAATTGTACTTGTAATTATTTATTTTATCATAATTAATAAGTACTTGATTACTATTATTGACAATGAATCAAAATAAAATATTATACTTAAGTTATAAGTAGATACTTACACCCTAATCTCGGTTATCAACAGATTATAAGTATATAGTCCAAATTCACGATTTATACTGCAAATTATTGGGAACAAATGAAGTAAAAATATTAATTATTTATTTATAAAATTATTTTTTTTAAATAAACTTTGCTTAATATTTTCTTTTTTTGAGAAAGTCATTGGCCTGG
Organism: Lycocerus yunnanus; assembly: GCA_036346125.1. Taxonomy (NCBI): domain Eukaryota; kingdom Metazoa; phylum Arthropoda; class Insecta; order Coleoptera; family Cantharidae; genus Lycocerus; species Lycocerus yunnanus. The sequence goes on along the minus strand of JARFIX010000022.1, from coordinate 2,159,397 downwards.
TTGTAAGTACGATCAACTACTAACGTAAGGCACCCAGTTCGAATCCGTGCAGAGGCTTAAAAAGAGGCTTTAAAAAAGCCAATGTGCTTCTCACAAGGTGCTAGCAACATCTTTCAAGTACTAAATGCTAGAAAATTGTTGTAATTGTTAGAATAATTGAATTAAAATTTCAAATAATTATTTTTCAAAATAATGTTATTATAGCTCTACTCTGAAATTTTTTATGTAACTACTAAAAATCTTCCAAGTCTTTTTTGCTATAAAATACCGATATCGTTAGTAGCTTTTGTACCACATCAAAATAAATAAAGTACTCAATGGTGTAGGAGATAACAATATCTTAATTGGCAATAAGACAATAGCGTAATGTAAAAAATCATTACAGTCAGTGTGTAGCTCATAACTAAACAACAAACATCATGAAAATCTATTATAGTTTATTGTTGTTTTTATATTTATTAAATTAAGGTACCATTAAATACATAGTACGTTACTTTATACCTTTTAATATGTTGTAGTTCACAAAAAGTAACCCACAATGAGTTTCCAAAAGACTTCCTTTTCGGAACCGCAACTTCGGCGTATCAAATAGAAGGAGCATGGAATTTAAACGGTAAGTACGAACAAATTTTTATTTTACTATTTTAATTTTTCTTAAAATATTAGGCAAAGGAGAAAATATATGGGATCGGTTTACTCACGATCATCCAGAGCTAATTTTAGACGGAAGTAACGGCGATATTGCTGCCGATTCGTATCATAAAGTCGAAGAGGATGTAGCACTTATTAAAGAACTTGGGTCTGATTTTTATAGATTTTCGTTATCATGGTCGAGAATATTGCCTCAAGGTTTGGCATACAAAGTAAATCCGGATGGAATTCGTTACTATAACAAACTTATTGATTTGCTTATTAAAAATGATATTACCCCAATGATAACCCTGTTTCATTGGGACACCCCGCAACCTTTAGAAGATTTGGGTGGATTTACGAACGAGTTAATGGTAGGCTGGTTTGCAGATTACGCTCGAGTGGTATATGAGAACTTTGGTGATAGAGTAAAGTGGTGGATTACTTTTAACGAACCACGCCAAACTTGTTTGGAAGGGTATGGACAAAATGGCAAAGCTCCAGGTTATAACTCTTCTGGAATTGGAGATTATTTATGCATGCACAATCTATTAAAAGCACATGCAGAAGCATATCATATTTATGACAAAGAATTTAGACCAACGCAAGCTGGAACAATTGGTATCACATTAGACACATCATTTCATTTTCCCAGAACACAAAGCAAACAAGATATTGAAGCTGCAGAACGGACTATGCAATTTTATGTACGTATTATTAAAATTAAAACTTTTTAGTTTTGTTACTAAATTGAACTAGTTTGCATGGTATGCGGATCCAATCTTTCATCCAAAAGGAGACTATCCAGAGGTTATGAAGAAATTTATAGGTGAAAGGAGTAAAAAGAAGGATTTAAGCAGTCTCGTTTACCTGCATTCACTGCAGCTGAAATTGAGAGAATTAAAGGAACGTCGGATTATTTTGGATTAAATCATTATACTTCTAAATTAATAGATGATATTGTTGACGAACCTTATGGCATTCCTGATTTTACTAAAGATTGCAGAGTTAAAATGACATACAATGAAAGTTGGCCTGAAAGTTCTTCGGAGTGGCTCAAAGTAAGTTACATATTTTTTATTAATATAATTTATCGTAGTCTTTAGGTTGCTCCAGAAGGATTTAAAAGTTTACTTATTTGGGTTAAAGAGAGGTATGGAGATATAGCTATATACGTAACCGAAAATGGTTTTTCTGATTATGGAGAATTAGACGATCAAGGAAGAATTACTTATTACAAAGTATAACCTAATTATTTTTTTAAATTGTTTAAACCTGACACTTTATATGATTTTAGCTCTATCTAAATGCTATGTTAGAAGCTATGTACGATCACAATGTAATAGTAAAAGGATACACTGCTTGGAGTCTTTTAGATAACTTTGAATGGAGATACGGATACGTGTTAGTAGATTTTACAATCTCTGATCGAGAATAAAGTAGAATATGGCAATAATTTTGTTTTAGGAATCGTTTTGGACTTTACCATGTGGATTTCAATGACCCAGAGAGAAAAAGAACTGCAAAGGCATCCGTCGCCTATATAAAATCTGTGTTTAAGAACAAGAAATTAAATTAAGCCACGATAACATTATTTAGTTATGGGGGTGTAACAGCTTCTTATAATATTTTCTAGCCCTATTACTATAGTAAATCTAGAATGTATATTCTAAATAAACATTATGTAATGTTTGTCATGCACTGATGTATATAAGCTTTCTTCTCTTATTAGAGAACAGCTTTCAATCGTACCTAAAGCTCAAAGAAATTATGCAATATTAAATCTGTTAACAAATTGTTCTAAATTTGAACACTTCTTTATGTGTTATTGTTAAATAAACAAGTGGACAATCATTGCTATTGTTTAATTTAGTTTAATTTAAAATTATTACTACAAGTGAATATGAATTACCGATCATTTTTTGTAGGGTTAGGGGTTGCCATGCTAACATATTAACTTTAGTCATATCAGTGACTAAAAATATCACGCGATAGTTACGTTTTATGTCGAATTTTTGATGCCATAAAATAACGTCTATATGACGTAGATTGTTGGTGCTTTCCTAGGGTGTCCCCGTTACCGTAGAGAACCTTTGAGGTGGTAATAAAGAACACTTGGGGGGTACCTCCCTTCAAGGCAATTTTTTGAATTTCTAATTTCAAACGGTCATAGCTCCGATATTAATGATTTTTATACTTAATAGATTGAAACTTTTTTAAAGATCACTCGCTTATCTATAAATTAGGTTATAACCTCCTATTGTCTGGGATAAACAGATTTCGAGTTATGAATTAAATTAAGAGAAGAAATGTCAAAAATTGCAAGTTTAATTTTTTTATTTTTCTTGCGAATATCGGCTCAATTTGGGTAGAAAATGTAACGGGCTATAACTTGAGTCTACTAAAATTTTTTTGGAAAACCAACCCATTTTACAGAAAATCCCTATATAATGAATAAGGTTGGTACAAACAATAAAATAGTCATACAGGGTGTCTCCGTGTACATGGTAAACCTTTCAGGTTGTGATAGAAGATATTTTTAAATAAAATTTTTCTCCTATCGGGCCGTTATTCTTTTGTAAGTAGTTTAGTTTAAAAAAATACAGGGTTTGCAACAAAAGAGAAAAAATATAATTAGGAATTTTTTTGAAATTCCTTCTTTTAATTTAATTTATAACTCAAAATCCGTTCATCCTAAACAATAGGAGGTTAGAAACTAATTTGTAGATAATTAAATTGTCTTTAAAAAAATTACTAATCTGTTAATACCATAAAATCAATAGTTACGGTGATATGGCTTTTTGAAATCAGAAAATCAAAAAATTGCTTTAAAGAGGGGTACCCCCAAGGGTTTCGACTTGGAGAAAAATTTTATTTAAAAATTTGTCTTAGAAAAGTACACTTTATCACCATGGTCACGGGTATATAAATTTACCCTGTATATAAATTTACAATGTTGTATAGCAAACGTCCTACGGATGTAGGTTTTTGATATTTATAGTAAATTATTATTAAATTTAGATTAACCCATCACCATACATTTGCACCATGCTCTTCAGTGACCTCTTGTGATGCTTCAGTTTTAGAATAATTTTTGTTGTGGTTTGCAGTAAATTAATTTCCAGTTTGTGGTTAAAAATTTTATGCTTCACATCATAATTTTCAGTAAGTACAATAAACTGTATTAACCCTGATATATGTAGATATTTATTAGTTATTTTTTGTATATCAATAAAAATGTTAAAAGTCAAAGGTTACTTAAACATTAGATATTTTCTTTTATTGTTTTCTTAAAATGCATTGTTATTGAAAGAAAACTCAATTTTATATAAAAGTATATAATATTTAGCAAATTCTTACAATGTGTTAATCGTATTTCGCACCCTTAACTCAAAGCCTTGCGGTTCTCCCAATTCCGCTGCGAGTCCTCGGAGGACTCAAATTTTATAAATATGGAAATTAAAAATTTAAAAATGCCTATAAAGATATGCGACCAGGAATCTACAAATCCTTTTAAAGAAAACGGACGCCCGTTAAAATAGGCAAATCCCTAGGTAGTAGGTAGAATTATATAATTATAATATTCTTTGCATAATAAGGGTTGCAAATTACAACCAAATGGAAACAATAATATGTGGGGAAAGCATTTGACGAGGAGAAGTTTGAAACCGGTTTTCTTAAATCAGTTGACTGCGAGATACCAATATATTCGCATGTACATATGTACTCTTATGTAATATGTATATATTTTTGTTATTTTGTTTACTAAATTAACGAGATTAAATTACTCCTTTTGTATTCTTAGAATACAAAATTTAAATTGTACCTACTGCTTATTTTATTTACGTTTGTATTGTGCAATTTTGTTGATTTATAATATTTTGTGATAATTAAAATTATTTTATTATAATTAAATTGTGTTGATGGTAGCATACTTCAACCTTGAAACAATATGAAAAATATATTTCTAGTTATTTTTGTGATGATTTATCAAAGGTATGCAAAATTAATTTTTAAAGACTACTACATTCTTCTTATTTTTATGCGCAGTTCGTGCGATGAAGTAGTCCATACAAAATTTCCAGACGACTTTTATTTGGAACAGGCACATCTGCTTATCAAATCGAAGGAGGGTGGGATGCTGGAGGTAATTACAAAGTGCGTAAGTTCGTAAGTAACTCATACTTTTAATTGCAGGAAAAGGAGAGAATATATGGGATCGCTTTACTCATACACAGCCAGCATCAATCCAGGACAAAAGTAATGGCGACATTGCCTGTGATTCATATAACAAAGTGGAAGAAGACGTTGCACTTTTGAAAGAACTTGAGTTGATTTCTACAGATTTTCGCTATCGTGGTCGAGAATATTACCCCAAGGAGTATTCTACCAAGTAAACCCGGATGGAATACGTTACTATAATAAACTCATAGATTTACTCCTCGAAAATAACATTACACCGTTCGTCACGTTATTTCATTGGGACACTCCACAAGCGTTGGAAAATTTAGGAGGGTTTACAAACGAATTGATGGTAAATTGGTTTAAAGAATATGCTCGAGTCGTTTTCGAAACTTTTGGAGATAGGGTGAAATGGTGGACAACTTTTAACGAACCCAATCAAATATGTCTGCAGGGATATGGAGGAGTTGTACTAGCACCTGGTTATAATTCTTCTGCAATTGCTAGTTATTTGTGTATGCATAATCTTCTCAAGTCCCATGCAGAAGCGTACCATATTTATAATGACGAATTTAGACCAACACAGAATGGTAATAAAATTTAGCGATTGTGAAATTTAATAATATGGATCATTTCCAAACTTTTCGTAATATTATCTTTATAAGTATAATAAAATAAACATTTTAACAATCTTTTTTAGGTAAAATAGGTATTACGTTAGATAGTGCTTGGGTTTACCCCATCACAAATTGTACAGATTGTGTGAAAGATTTAGAAGCGGTGGATCGCACCTTACAATTTTTTGTAAATATATTTCTATAAAAAAGGAAAAATTTTTATCCTCAAGTAGGTACATTTTAATAGTTTTCATGGTGTGCAGACCCAATCTTCTCCGAAAAAGGTGATTATCCGGAAATAATGAAAACATTCATAGGAGAACGAAGTGAGGAAGAAGGATTCAGAAGATCTCGACTGCCCACGTTTAGCCAAACTGAAATCGAAAAGATTAAAGGAAGTTCGGACTTTTTAGGATTTAATCATTACACATCAATGGCAGTAGAGCATTTTGTATACAACAATTCTGAAATTCCTTCATTTCTGAAAGATTTCCAATTGAAAATTTCTCAACGTAAAAACTGGAAAAAAAGTGGAGTGTCTTGGCTTGCAGTAAAAATTTAACTTTTGCTAAATTAATTAAAACTAAAAAATTCAATCTTATAGGTTGTGCCTGAAGGTTTTTCTAATATGCTGCAATGGATTAAGAAAAAATACGGAGATGTTGAAATTTACATAACGGAAAACGGATATGCTGATAATGGTGAAATAATGGATTACGGGCGAATTGAATATTTTGAAGTAAATTATTAAACCGTCATAAACAAATAAATTGCATTTTATATTGTATTATTTTAGCTATATCTTGCTGCATTGCTAGATGCTATGTATAATCATAAAGTTAATGTGAAGGGTTATACTGCTTGTGATTTAGGGTACAAAATTTTTTTTTTTTTTTGTTTAAAAACCAAATAATTTTAATAACTAGCTTGTAATATTTGATTGTTCGTGCTTTCCTATAGTACATACAGGGTGTCCCCGTTATCGTGGAAAACCTTTGAGGTGGTAATAAAAAACACTTGGGGGGTACCTCCCTTTAAAGGAATTTTTTGAATTTTTAATTTCAAACGGTCATAGCTCCAATAGTTATTAATGATTTTTATACTTAATACATTGGAAATTTTTTAATGATCACTCGCAGATCTATAAATTAGGTTATAACCTCCTATTGTCTAGGATAAACAGATTTCGAGTTATGAATTAAATTAAGAGAAGAAATGTTAAAAATTGCAAGTTTAATTTTTTCATTTTTCTTGCAAATCTCGGCTCAATTTGGGTAGAAAATGTAACGGGATATAACTTGAGTCTACTAAATTTTTTTTGGAAAACCAACTCATTTCACAGAAAATCCCTCTATAATAAATAAGGTTGGTTCAAACCGAGGGGTCAACCGCTAGAGGAAATCGTGTACAATTAACTTCACACTTCACGTACTTCATAATAATTCTCCATACTTCTTCTTACTTCATATAATTCAGCAGTAATTTGCGGGAATTCACGTACTTTACCAGTAATTCACCGTACTCGATCAATAATTCACGGTACTGCACCTACTTCATTGTATTTCACGTACTTAATCAGTATTTCAGAAACTTGCCGAGATTCCAAAATTAGTGCGCTAGAGGGTGTTCCCCCCAGACCCCCCAGATCTAGTAGTATATTTTTTATCATAAGTAAACTGAAGATAAGTAAACTGAAGATAACTACATCCCTACCCCAGCTAATTTTTTAAATAATTCAAAAGCACACTGAAAGGTGTTCCACATCCCCAGACCCCCGGATTAAGTAGTTCATTTTTTATCAGAGATAAACTGAAAACCTCTCGTTGTAGAGATCCCTACTACTCCCTAGGAGTGTACGGAATTTATAATTACGCAGTTTATAATTAATTGTCAGATTACGAATTAAACACATTTACTTGGCCATAGCTAATTTCAATAAACTTGAGATATGCTTAAATATTTAATTCATTTGTAATAAAAATAAATTATTTAAACCGGGAGGTTTGGAAAGTGTGAATCACCCTCTAATGCCTTTGGAACGGGAGATTTTGAGATTACTTCTGATATAAAATAAACTACTTAATCCAGAGGGTGTAGAACACCCTTCAGTGCCTTTTCAACAGGAGATCTTCAGTTTCAGGTCCAGGGGGTTCTGCATGTTCTGCAATGTTTTTTATTTCAAAATGTGTGCACTGGAGGGTGTTCCACACCCCCCAGACCCCCCGGATCGAGTAGTTTATTTTTTATCAGAAGTAAACTAACGATCTCCTGTTTCAGAGGCTCTGAAGTATCTTCCACACTCCTCAGACCCCCCGGATTGAGTAGTTTAATTTTTATCAAAAGTAAACTGAAGATCTCTCGTTGCAGAGATATAACTAATTTTAAAAAGCTTGGGATATGCTTATATAGTATTTAATTCACTTTTAATAAAAATAAATTATTTAAACCGGGGGGTCTGGAACACCCTCCAGCGCCTTTGGAACGGAAGATCATTAGTTTACTTCTGATATAAAATAAACTACTTATTCCGGGGGGTGTAGAACACCCTTTAGTGCTTTTTCAACAGGAGATCTTCAGTTTGCTTCTGATAAAAAATAAACTACTTGATCCGGAGGTCCAGGGGGTTCTGCATGTTCTTTATTTCAAAATGTATGCACTGGAGGGTGTTCCAGACCCCTCGGATCGAGTAGTTTATTTTTTATCAGAAGTAAACTAAAGATCTCCCGTTGCAGAAGCCCTGAAGTATCTTCCACACTCCCCAGACCCCCCGGATTAAGTAGTTTATTTTTAATCAAAAGTAAACTGAGGATCTCTCGTTGACGAGATATAACTAATTTTAAAAAGCTTGGGATATGCCTATATATTTAATTCACTTTTAATAAAAATAAATTATTTAAACCGGGGGGTCTGGGGGGTGTGGAACACCCTCCAGTGCCTTTGGAACGGGAGATCATTAGTTTACTTCTGATATAAAATAAACTACTTATTTCAGGGGTGCAGAACACCAGGAGATTTTCAGTTTACTTCTGATAAAAATAAATTAATTAATCCGGGGGTCTGGGGGTGTGGAACACCCTCCAGTGCCTCGGCAACGAGAGATCTTTAGTTTACTTCTGATAAAAAATAAATTACTCAATCCGGGGGGTGTGAAACACCCTTCAGTACCCAAATATTACAATGCAGGCAAACATATTAAAAGTTTGAAAATTTAGTAGAAACTCTCAGCTACCGTTTTAGTTTTTAAAAAATTATGAGATATTCTTAGGGGGGGGTAAAAAGGATAAAGCAAAAATAAATTATGTACAATCAAGCACCAACGAATATTAAGATTATTTTCAAAATTGGGAGGGGGAGCTAACAGGTCTCCCACCCCAGCTAATTTTTTAAATAATTCAAAAGCAAAAAAGGTCCAACCCAAAATAAAGAATGCACAATAGATTTAGACTTTTTTGTATTAAAAATTCACAATGGAAGGGATTGATGTTTATTAATTGGTGCTGTGATTGATGCTGTTTCTTTTTAGAATTTTCCGAAAAAATAAAGATTTAAAAAATGTTTTATTTAAAACACTTCTTGTAATTGATTGTCTTGAATTTCTTTTTTGTTGTGTAGCCATTTTTTAATTTGATTTGTCTTGAATCCTATTTTACCTACTTTACACGTACTTCATGTATTTTACCATTACTTTATGTACTTCACATGAGATTTCATGTACTTCATGAGATGTGTACAAAAAACTTTACCAGCGGTTAACCCTTCGGTACAAACAATAAAATAGTCATACAGGGTGTCTCCGTGTATATGATAAACTTTCGAGGTTGTGATAGAAGATATTTTGAAATAAAATTTTTGTCCTATCGGGCCGTTATTCTTTTATAAGTAGTTTAGTTTAAAAGATTCAGAGTTTGCAAGAAAAGCGAAAAAATATAACTAGGAATTTTTTTGAAATTTCTTCTTTTAATTTAATTCATAAATCAAAATCCGTTTATCCTAAGCAATAGAAGGTTATAAACTAATTTGCTGATAGTAAATTGTCTTTAAAAAAATTACTAATCTATTAATACCATAAAATCAATGTTTACGGTGATATGGTCTTTTGAAATCAGAAAATCAAAAAATTGCTTTAAAGAGGGGTACCCCCCAAGGGTTTCGACTTAGAGAAAAATTTTATTTAAAAATTTGTCTTAGAAAAGTACACTTTATCACCACGATCATGGGTATATAAATTTACCCTGTATAATTATTTACAATGTTGTATAGCAAACGTCCTAAGGATGTAGGTTTTTGATATTTTTAGTAAAATAATATTAAATTTAGATTAACCCATCACCATACATTTGCACCATGCTCTCCAGTGACCTCTTGTGATGCTTCAGTTTTAGAATAATTTTTGTTGTGGTTTGCAGTAAATTAATTTCCAGTTTGTGGTTAAAAATTTTATGCTTCACATCATAATTTTCAGTAAGTACAATAAACTGTATTAACCCTGATATATGTAGATATTTATTAGTTATTTTTGTATATCAATAAAAATGTTAAAAGTCAAAGGTTATTTAAACATTAGATATTTTCTTTTATTATGTTTTCTTAAAATACATCGTTATTGAAAGAAAACTCAATTTTATACAAAAGTATATAATATTTAGCAAATTCTTACAATGTGTTAATCGTATTTCGCACCCTTAACTCAAAGCCTTGCGGTTCTCCCAATTCCGCTGCGAGTCCTCGGAGGACTCAAATTTTATAAATATGGAAATTAAAAATTTAAAAATGCCTATGAAGATACGCGACCAGGAATCTACAAATCCTTTTAAAGAAAACGGACGCCCGGTATAATAGGCAAATCACTAGGTAGTAGGTAGAATTATATAATTATAATATTCTTTGCAAAATAAGGGTTGCAAATTACAACCAAATGGAAACAATAATATGCGGGGAAAGCATTTGACGAGGAGAAGTTTGAAACCGGTTTTCTTAAATCAGTTGACTGCGAGCTACCAATATATTCGCATGTACATATGTACTCTTATGTAATATGTATATATTTTTGCTAGTTTGTTTACTAAATTAACGAGATTAAATTACTCCTTTTGTATTCTTAGAATACAAAATTTAAATTGTATCTACTGATTATTTTATTTACGTTTGTTTTGTGCCATTTTGTTGATTTATAAATATTTTGTGATAATTAAAATTATTTTATTATAATTAAATTGTGTTGATGGTAGCATACTTCAACCTTGAAACAATATGAAAAATATATTTCTAGTTATTTTTGTGATGATTTATCAAAGGTATGCAAAATTAATTTTTAAAGACTACTACATTCTTATTTTTTTATGCGCAGTTCGTGCGATGAAGTAGTCCATACAAAATTTCCAGACGACTTCTTATTTGGAACAGGCACATCTGCTTATCAAATCGAAGGAGGGTGGGATGCTGGAGGTAATTACAAAGTGCGTAAGTTCGTAAGTAACTCATACTTTTTAATTGTAGGAAAAGGAGAGAATATATGGGATCGCTTTACTCATACACAACCAGCATCAATCCAGGACAAAAGTAATGGCGACATTGCTTGTGATTCATATAACAAAGTGGAAGAAGACGTTGAACTTTTGAAAGAACTTGGAGTTGATTTCTACAGATTTTCGCTATCGTGGTCGAGAATTTTACCCCAAGGAGTATTCTACCAAGTAAACCCGGATGGAATACGTTACTATAATAAACTCATAGATTTACTCCTTGAAAATAACATTACACCGTTCGTCACGTTATTTCATTGGGACACTCCACAAGCGTTGGAAAATTTAGGAGGGTTTACGAATGAATTGATGGTAAATTGGTTTGGAGAATATGCTCGAGTCGTTTTCGAAACTTTTGGAGATAGGGTGAAATGGTGGACAACTTTTAACGAACCCAATCAAATATGTCTGCAGGGATATGGAGGAGTTGTACTAGCACCTGGTTATAATTCTTCTGCAATTGCTAGTTATTTGTGTATGCATAATCTTCTCAAATCGCATGCAGAAGCGTACCATATTTATAACGACGAATTTAGACCAACACAGAATGGTAATAAAATTTAGCGATTGTGAAATTTAATAAAATGGATCATTTCCAAACTTTTCGTAATATTATCTTTATAAGTATAATAAAATAAACATTTTAATAATCTTTTTTAGGTAAAATAGGTATTACGTTAGATAGTGCTTGGGTTTACCCCATCACAAATTGTACAGATTGTGTGAAAGATATAGAAGCGGTGGATCGCACCTTACAATTTTTTGTAAATATATTTCTATAAAAAAGGAAAAATTTTTATCCTCAAGTAGGTACATTTTAATAGTTTTCATGGTGTGCAGACCCAATCTTCTCCGAAAAAGGTGATTATCCGGAAATAATGAAAACATTCATAGGAGAACGAAGTGAGGAGGAAGGATTCAGAAGATCTCGACTGCCCACGTTTAGCCAAACTGAAATCGAAAAGATTAAAGGAAGTTCGGACTTTTTAGGATTTAATCATTACACATCAATGGCAGTAGAGCATTTCGTATACAACAATTCTGAAATTCCTTCATTTCTGAAAGATTTCCAATTGAAAATTTCTCGACGTAAAAACTGGAAAAAAAGTGGAGTTTCTTGGCTTGCAGTAAAAATTTTACTTTTGCTAAATTAATTGAAGCTAAAAAATTCAATCTTATAGGTTGTGCCTGAAGGTTTTTCTAATATGCTGCAATGGATTAAGAAAAAATACGGAGATGTTGAAATTTACATAACGGAAAACGGATATGCTGATAATGGTGAAATAATGGATTACGGGCGAATTGAATATTTTGAAGTAAGTTATTAAATCGTTATAAACAAATAAATCGCATTTCATATTTTATTATTCCGCTGCGAGTCCTCGGAGGACTCAAATTTTATAAATATGGAAATTAAAAATTTAAAGATGCCTATAAGATATGACCAGGAATCTACAAATCCTTTTAAAGAAAACGGACGCCCGAATAATAGGCCAATCACTAGGTAGAATTATATAATTATAATATTTCCATGTCTAGAATTTATTGTTATTCTATTTTGCCATTATTAGTTTATTTATAAATGTTTTTATAGAATTATAAGTTCATTCGGAAAAACTCCAATTTTAGAACTAATTTTATTGCATCGATGGTTCTAAAAAAATGTTACTTTTATACCAGTAAAACAAATAATTTTTATACCATTACTATAAAAAAATTTTTTTGAGCAGTAATTACTCAGTCCAGTGTTAACAGTAAAGTTCAGAAATTTTCAGCAGTTGCTTGCTCTGCTTGCCCCAAGTTAGTCAAAAACGAAAACAAACCATTTTTATTCATTTATTTGTACCTTTTAGAAAAGTATTGTATTGTAACATGTTATTTTTTTGTCAGTTATGTAATATATATGGTGGGTTTAACTAATTTTATAGCCATTTTTAAAGGATTTGAGTTTTATTAAATTAATGACAATAATGCTAAACAAAAAGTAATGTTTTAGAGAAATTTAATCTTAATCTATTTTAATCTTAATTATAAATAGAAAATAATCTTAATTTTAAATTTTTTATGTATGAATTTTATATTTACTTTGAAATATATAAATTTAATTTAATAATAACACATATTGTATTGTATACACGTATTGAACTGTCTTAATTAATAGCAGATGACGTTAATATATGTTATTCTAACTTTTCAGTTTTAAAGGATCAAATTTAAAAACTAAAATTAATTAAATATGTGATAGGCCAGTCAGTAGAGAATCGAAATAAGGTGGTATGTTGCAAACGGTGGTGTAGAAGATTTATTTTTAACTTGTATAATAGGTACAAGCATGTGAAAAACAAAAATGCTAACACGGGCGACCTCAGGAGAACTTTTGGCAGCCAAAGAACTTCAAAATTTTAGGACTTTTTAGTTTTTGCATATAACTCCTAAACCGTGGATCCTATCAAAACATTTGTGGTTTAACAAATTAAAGAGCGTTAAATTCTGCGTCGAATAAGTACCACAACTTAATAATTTGGTCAAGTGGTATGGTCGAAAACTACGGTCAAAAACGTCGATTTTTTCTAATTTTGTCAAAAACTGAGATATACGTATATGTCAGTGCGCGTCCGGCATCGATGCGTTGCACTAAATTTGTTGTAACTTTTAAACTAATTAATGAAATTGAGCATTCAAAAGCTCAAATGAAAGAAGAAACATGTAGCTATTGGACTATTATATTTTCTAATATAAAATGAATGTATATAAGAGTAGTAAATGTATATAGTTGGAACATACTGAGATATCCGATAAAATTGCTAAGAGCTCTACCATTTCTACAATTCTTAAAATAAAGATCTGAAATTTTTACAGATTACTCTAGAAATAATGTATAAAAATATCCGATAAGTAAAAAAAATCTCAAAAATTTAGTATTGAAGATGTATACTTCCAAAATTTCAAAATTTTGGATAAGTAATAAAATCTGAAATGTATACCTAACTTTAACCACATATTACTCTTGCTTAAATCGCGTTATTAGATTTCTACAAGTGCGATTTTTAAAGCTTGAAATGTGTAATTTAAGATGCTATAAGATGATTTAAGTTAAAAAGTAAATCAACCCTTTTTATTTTACAGAAATAAAAAATAAATTTTTTTTTGCTCCAAAATCGTTAAATTAGAAGTACGTTAAACGTTAATAACTTTTATAAAAATTTATTTAACCTACCTAACTAGCATATATTATTAATAGACTTAAAATAAGTGAATTTAGTGTAAAAAATTTTAGAATATATAATAATAGCTTTAGCGATTTTATCGGATATCTCCGTATGTTCCAATTATATACATATACTACTCTTATATAATTCATTTTATATTTTAAAATATAATATCCAATAGCTACATGTTTCTTCTTTCATTTGAGCTTTTGAATGCTCAATTTTATTAATTAGTTTAAAAGTTACAACGAATTTAGTGCAGCGCGATCGATGCCGGACGCGCACTTGGATACATATTACTAAATCTCAGTTTTTGACAAAATTATAAAAAAATCGTCGTTTTTGACCGTAGTTTTCGACCATACCACTTGACCAAATTATTAAGTTGTGGTACTCATTCGACGCAGAATTTAATCTCTTTAATTAGTTAAACCACAAATTTTTGCTAGGATCCACGGTTTAGAGTTATATGCAAAAACTAAAAAGTCCTAAAATTTTGAAGTTCTTTGGCTGCCAAAAGTTCTCCGAGGTCGCCCGTGTTAGCATTTTTGTTTTCACATGCTTGTACCTATTTATACAAGATAAAAAATAAAATCTTCTACACCACCGTTTGCAACATACAATTCCTTTACTGACTGGCCTAGCAATATCATGTACCTACTATAAATATTTACAAAAATAAAATATTAAGGAGTTTAAATGATGACCGTGCACTTAATAATAATTACTCAAAAAAACAAGAACGGTGTTTTCTGAACTGCATTACCCGCTGCAGCTTGGTTATCAATTGCCATTTTGAAAAAATAATAATACTTTAATTATTGTGTTAATTGCACATAAAAAATTGTTTGCTCATATGAGAAGCAAAACTATTTAGCAAATACTTTTTGTACATATTTATGAACGACATTATAAGTTTATTACCGGAGACTCCAATTTATAAGATAAGACTTAGACATTGAATTGCTTTATTCTGCTTTAATTGCTTCTTTATAAAAAATTCGAGTTTTTATTCGAATTTGTTATAATAATGATTTTGAAGCAAATAAAAGTTTTTGAAATGATATACATATATGTATATATTATTAATCTCTGAAATTAATATTAGATTGAACGTCTGATGACAGCAGTAACCATTGCTGAACCATGAACCATTTTATTCTTTATTTAACTTTTTAATTTTAAAATTTTAATCTAATAAGAAGTTTTTGTTGTAAAATTAAGTTTATTAAAATATCTTTGAAATGAAACCAACTGGGTTTATTTATCTTAATTACAGTACTTGAAAAAACATTTATTTATTTTTTTTAAATACCAAAATTTGTTTTTGAAAAGCTTTCGCTAACGGTGTAAAATTTTCAGTATAATGCAAACATTAACAATACGATTTTATTATTACAAATTTTCAGATATACGTATTTAAAGTTGACAAAATTAACTTTAATTTGGTTTCTCTTTTGATGGAATTTTGCATCATATATCTTCTTCCTCTTAACTTAGGACTAGGTCCTGTAATATCCAACAGCAACCTCGGCGAAGTTCCAAAACCACTGCTAGTACTGTGAGCCTATTATTCGTTTTACATCTGAAGTAGCTTGTAGGCTGGTCTCAGATGTGCCTGTTTACTGTATATTGCAAGCTCGTAAAGTGCGAAAGGAAAACTAACAACTGTAATTTTTCGAATTATTAGTTATGTAGTCGCAAAACTTATTAAGCCAAAGCATTATATCAATAAGTCAAAAATTAAATGTTTGAACTACAATAATAAATTATTATGTAAAAATATATTATTTAAAAAAATTAATAATTTAAATCGACAAGGTGGAAAAATATCTACGTTTATATTATAAATCAAATATTAAAAATACAGTAAAGCTCCTTATTCCCGGTTCCGTTATTCGCGGTTTCAGTGTTCGTGGATGAAAAATTGAGACCACTTTCTGTATTCCGGCCAAAATTTCATTATTCGCGGATTAATAATTTACGATTTTGAATATTATAATTTATATTCAAAACTCAAAATTAAATAATAATATTTAAACGAAAAAATTTAGACTTCAAGGAGGTTCTTGTTTTGGACAATGCTCCGGGTCACCCTTGTGAGCTTGAAACTATGCATCCGAATATTAAGGTGATATTTTGCCTCCGAACACGACGACTTTACTTCAACCAATGAACCAGGGAATAATTCAAGCTTTGAAGTTCTTTACATTAGGCGAACCTTTAAAATCATTCTGGATATCATGGAATGTGATTCTGACGTGAGTTTTATGGAATTCTGGAAAAATTTAACATAGCAATGTGCATTGTTAACATAAAGGAATCGTTACAAGAGCTCAAGCAATACACATTGCAATCATATTGGAAAAACTATAGGTTGATCTAACAGTCTGTGAAAGTGAGGATTTAAACAAATTAAAACATTAACTGACACAATTGTACAAATTGCTAATGGAATAGGACATGATGGTTTTGAACAGATAGATTCGAGTGACGTTCAAGAGCTGCTTCAATCACACGATGAAGATTTAAGTGAAGCCGACTTGCAGGAAATGTTAAAACCCTTCAAGCTTCAACATCTTACAATGATACGATGACAATCACCTTAAAAACCAGACCGCAGGTTTCAAATGGCAAATGAACTGTGAGATCACTTCATTAAAATTGACCCTTTTGGAAAAAACCTTCCTTTAAAAGGAAAATTGAAGTTGCCACAGCTGAATACCATGCGGAATTAAAAGGCATTTTAAAGACGGCAAAGCAAGAAAAATTACTAAATATTTTAAACCAAATAATTCAAACAATAATAATTAATAATAATGATAGGTATGTGATTAAACTGATTTTATTTTTATCTATTTTATTTTATTTTCCAACCTTGGAACCCAACCCTTGCATTTCCATACAAATCGCCATTCCATATTTACGGTTCCTTATTGGCGGTATAATTTTGGAACGTATACCCCGTGAATAAGGAGCTTTTACTGTATATTTAAAAATATTCATTATAGAATGAAAATAACAAAAACAAAGATCAGAATAAATTTAAAATATATGTAATTAATAAATTTTCAAAATAACAAAGTAAATTTTAATGAAAAGAAAATAAAAATAGCTTAAATAAAAGTTATATAATTTATGGATATCGTTTAAATTTTTTTTTAATTGTAAGATGTATTATTCGGATTATGTAACTTACGAGTAGATAATTAGTTAAATATACATATTTACTAAATTAAATTAAAGTAAACATCAATAAATTATTAGTAATTAATGAAAAATGTTATCAAAAAATCCATTTTAATATATACGTGTATAATTTTATTTAAACTAAAAATTTACAAAGTTACAAGTAATTTTGAATAATTCTTCTGATTTGCCAACTTTGTAATTTATAAACATTTATTAATAAAATATTTAATTTTACTTGCATATTAGGGAAGGTTGTTGTTCCATGATATGCATTAATAATAAATCAATTAGTACTTTCTAACTAATGATATTATTTAAAGGTGGGTGTAATTTTATAAAACTGGGTTCTAGTAGTTTTAAATAGTAGAGAAGTAAACTTATTTCCTTTATTATTTTATACTTTTCCACGTTAAATACAAAAAAAAATTGTATATATTTCAAATCATTCAATCAAAATCGTTTTTTTTTATAAAAAGTTTTAAATCAAATTCATATTTTAAATTTTAATTGCGGCCAAACCATTTTTGTTAAATTTTTGATAAACTAATACATAATTACTAAACTATATAGTACTATAATAATATGGATTTATAATTGATTTATTAACTTGTAAAATTGTACGATTTAAGAATAAATTTAATAATTTTCAAGTCATGTGAAATATAACTTGTAAATTAGTAAATTTTTTAGTCTAAAATATTATCGATCAACCATATTTCGATTTAAAGAATCTCCTCAGTTAAACTTAGATCGATAAATGAATTCAAAGATTAACTTGAATTCAAAGCTTAACTTGTGAAAACAACAATTACTTAACAGACAGTGAAATTTTTTTGACTTTTTATAAAATTAAATATTGAAGTACTTAATATTATTTTGCTAAATGTCCCGAATTATTTTGAATATGAACAAAAATTTTCAATAAAAGAAAACTAAGGTGAAAAATATACCAATTTATTTATAAATTCAATTAAATTTTTACTTAACTTGAAAATCATTAAATTCATTCTTAAAACAATATCATTTTATTATTATAAATTCACCAACAGTTTTAGGTATTAATATTTTATTATTATGTTTATAAAATTTATTTTTCTTATTATTTTAATGCTAAAAGTTTTAAATTTATTATTATAAATTTGATTATAAAATACAAAATCTTTTATTTTTTAAAAAATGTTTATCAACAGGCTGACATGCAAGATTAATTTGTATTAACGAATATTACAATGTACTTGAAACCTAATTTATATTTACACTTTCAGTTTTGAATGAAATAAATAATTTATTTTTTATTACCCACCTTGGTGTTTGCAATACCGTTTACAAGTGAATTAATTTTTAATTAAGTATAAACACTTACTCATATTAAGGTGTGCTTAGCAATTACGCATACATAGCTTGAATATATTTCAAGCTACAAATTTGAAATAAGCTTGTAAGGAATTATAAGACTTTTTAAACTATTAATGATCACAAAAAGTTCCTATATTACATTGAAGTAACCAAAAATGTGCTAATTACAGATTAAACGAAGAAAGTAGAAAAACAGCGGATACAATTTTCATTAACAAATAATTAATATTACATTTAATGATCAAGATCAAATGATCGTTGCCGGAGCAGTAAATAACTAATCCTAAAAGATTAAATTTTACTTACGAAGAACTTAAAAATACATACTATTGCAATAAACACTTAACTAATCGCGTTTAAAATCGTCGAGAAAACAACCGATATAATGCATTTTTACGTCCCTTAGACGATTTAAGGAATATCCAGAATGAAGTCTATCTGTATATATCCAATCTTCTATAGTATCTCCCAAAAGGTTTATTTAAGTAATTAAACTAAAATTAAGTATGCACGCATATTTTAGTCTTAAGGTGCATCTATTAGATTTTGATTGAAATAAGGGCCTTTCTTATTTTATTCTGGTACTGGTCGTACCAGACGCACTGGTGTGATCTAGTTGTAATTTGTTATATAGAGTTTATATTTAGTATACATTCTCAACTTTTTTACCATATAATAATAATAAATAAAGACTTATGCACACGATGATAGTGACTAGTTTTAGTTTAGTTTTTTAGTTAAAACTAAATCAGCCAAGTAAAAGGCACTTGAATACAAGTATTATATTATTAAAGCAATGAGAAATCAATCGAAATAATAATAATCTAAACAATAGTTGTTGCCAATAATTTTATTTTTACACATAGTTGGTTAGGTCTTACTAAATATTTAAAAATCGACCTATGCAACGCAAAAGTCATATCAGATTTTTTTAAACATATATCTACATACTTATAGTTTTATAACATTAAAAAGTCGTTAACATAACTTAGATGTTAATTGAAATTATATAAAATCAAACAGCACGTGTATATCTTAATGTTATGTTATATTTATTTAAAATTATGTAAAATTTTAAATAATTAACATTTGGAAGGCATCTCAGAAATTTTAGCGAAATTATATAAATTGTTTTTGTAATATAAATGCTGTTGTTATGTAAAAAAATTGATAATGTTGGAAATTGATCCGCTGTATCCTTACATAGCACAAAATTATTAATTAATAAGAAAAACATAACAAATAAAATTTCTTTTTTATTCTCTAATAGAAAATAAAATATTAATTAAAAATATACATAGTATATACTTGATCCAAAAATAATACCATTGTAGTTTAGAAAGCATAATTTAATATTTTCAGTGACCATAAAGCCTTATTAGAAAAAATGGGTCATTTAGGTATTTCATGCAAACTGCTAGTTTGGCAGCTAAGGAAGATGAAACTTTGAAACGCAATAAATATTCAAGAGTAAAATACCATTTCGATTGTTCATCTTTACAAAACTGGGCAATTCCTACAGAAAAAATGCTCCAATAAGGAAGAAAAAGTTAACTGCTATACAATGTATATCTATTTTACGTGCTGCTGTACAAGAACCAGTTCAAAACAGCTCCTCTGACTAAAAGTATCTAGAAACAAAATTGGAATTATGTCAGGATTACACGACATTCTGATGAAAAAGTTTAATTTTTCGAAAAGCAGATTTATGATAGGGCTGCGTTTTCCTTCTCTGGAGGGATGCCAATCTATTGGAAATGAATAGCAAGAAAAATATAGACGTACTGGAAATTGTGTTAATCAACTTTGGGAAAGAAATTCAAGAGGAAAATTAAAAAAACATAACACTTATGGATTAGCCAGCATGCTCTCCGAATCTCAATCTAATTGAAAATATTTTACCAAGTTATTATAAATATTAAGCCACGTCATTAAGAGGTAGGTATCATTTCAGTGTATATAGTTTTTGGCACAGCAAGCGCTATGTGGAAATTACGGTTTTAATTAATTTTTTTTCTGTTCTTAAATAGATTAGGTATAAATTACACAAATTAACAATATTTAATTCAGTAATAAATATATTTTTAAATTTTTATAAATTCTTTTAATTAACTTTAATTATTATTAATTATTTTATTATCATTTATTATTAAGCGGGTACAGAGCGGATTTAATAATATTATTATTAAATCTAAAATTGTTTAAAAAAAAGAGTATTTTTTTAATCTTGTTCAATGATTGTTATAACTTTTAAATAGTAATGGCATAATATAAAATAATATTTATAGGTATTATAAAAAATCCAAGTTAATATAAGAATTTCAGTATCTAATTTAAATTTTTTCAGTAATTTTCTTCTCATTAGAAGGCGAAGGCAAACCACCGAAGTGCATCTGCCAAGTCAACTTTCTTAAAAATAAAGTATATTACAGTTAGAAGTCCACGTTATGTGTGATAGCACTTAATACTTATTACTTTGGGGGATTTTGTGGGTACTAGAAATTTAATAGAATAGAAGCGCATTAACTTTAATCAAATTAAGTCAATATCATATTTTTAAAAAGTTGCATATAATTTGTAATTTAAATAAACAACTTAATTATGCTGAGTCGTGTCTTGCTTGCAAGTTTTACAACAAACTTGTAAGGTTACGTAAACCGTACGTAATTAAAAATGTAAAAAAAATAATAAAAACGACTTTATAAAAGTGCATTTATTTTTCCATCAACCGAGACGCTACACAACTAAATATTAAATCCCCTCGTTACACAGTATCACAAGTCGTATTTCCTAGAAATACGTTTTGTAAATAGTACGTAAGAGGCTGGAGAAATACAAGTTAGTATTTCTGATTGCATTTACTATTTAACACGAATATATTATAACGTAAAATACGGTATACATACTATAAGTATAAATATTAATTCATTAAATTGTCTCCTTATTCACGTTATAATGACCTTCCATCTTGAAAACAAAGTTAAGTGATTTTTGTCTGATCTTGAAATAAAACAAAAATAAATAATCGATGTTTTATTATAATGACACATTTCGGTATATGCAACCATCTTTAGAAATTATTGTAATTAGTAAAAGTATTGAAATTAGTACTGAAGATGGTTGCATAAATTCGAAACGCATCATTACATATATCGATTACGGTTTATTCATTATCGATTGTTTATCTTTGTTTTATTTTATGACCAGGCAAGTATCACATAACTTTATTTTATAAATTTTATTACTAATAGGATATGAACAAATTATAAACAAAATTTGTTTTCTCCTTTACATAAAATATATACCGAAAACCAATGATTATTTACTGAGATAAATTTTGACTTGTGTATATTCAAATGTTTAGCATTTAAGTTTAATTTATATTATTTATAAGCAACGAATCGTAATTATTCAAGTTCACACTAGCAATGTTAGTTGCTAAAATTTGAGCTTGAGTGCAATTTTGAAGCAATATTTTATTTTCAAGATGTTAATTATTTTTTTCAAATTATGAATTTGATTAGGTAAGACAATTTATTTTTAATATTGACTTCTTGAATTATAGTTTCAACTTGTTTTTAAATAATTTTTCGTTTATAATTTTGTGCTTTCAAGTACTTTTAAATAAATGTTGCGATTTTTCTTATTTTTAATTTTTATCTTTGCAGTAATTTTATTGTTAATACGATCTTTAGGGTATTCTAATTAATTATGTTAAAATAATTTATTAATTTTCTTGTTTATTATTTTTCATTCTTGTTTATCTTTATGCGATGGTTTATTTTCAAATTCTTGTTTATTTATCAAATACTTTGCTTATGTTTAATTAATGAGAACCTAATAAGATTCAATAAAAGATTGATTTTTAATTTTAATTAATTTTTACTTTCACTCCTTTTAATATTCAATTTTTATTCTTAAATGCTTTTACTTTCCCTCTTTGTTTTAAATGTTTATATATTTAAACTTCAACGATTCCAATACTGTTCCTTGAGTTACCTTCACGCTCGAACATCCAAGTCTCTTACATATTTATAAAAAAAATAATTTGGTTTCCAAATCAGTAGATCTCGGGTGTAGAAATACCGTAGTTTGGGAAATTTCCGACAATTAATTGTTCCGATTGCAATGTGCACTATGTGTTGATAGGTTCATTATGCAGTATGATGTAACACTAATAATAATCAACGTGTATGAAATTATTAATTTCATTAATATGATTGACAATTAATTAATTGATGATCACTTGAATTACTCCTAGCAGCTTTTGTAAAAAAAATTTTGTAAAAACTTTCTTAACTTTTGTACCTTCCCTTGGAAAAAACCACAAGCCGCCAATAGAGAATAGTTTACGGATTGATTAAGTGTGCAATAATATTGTAACAAAGAAATTTTTAATGTTGTTGATGAATTATTGTAACTTATTTTCCCATTACATTCTTAAAATTTATTTATTATCCTCTCGTACTTGAACTAAATATTAAGAGTATTTCTTTATTGCGTTAAAAAATTGTTATGATAGTTTATCTACAGCTTTTTTGTTATAATGATAACACAGGAAAAGAAACTCAAATATAATATTTGTAAAAAAAATTGTTTAATCTTAAAATTTATTAATATTATTTATTAAAGTTGTTAATACACCATACATGCGCTACCGTTCCAAGGTTCGGAAAGGAAAGGATAAATTAAAATATTTTAAAATTTTTTATAATATTTACATATTGGATATTTTAGTTTTAAACTTGATCTTCAAAAGTTATATAATAAAATATAAAGATAAAAAAATTATCGCAATCCTGGTCATTTTTGTAATAAGTTTCTCTAATATTATTACATTTCCTGCAATTTATTAAGATAGTCCTGTTAAGATTTCACATGGGTTTGTCTAACTTGTTAATCAAGATCTTATATTATTATATCTGTATAAAATACAAAAGTTTTTCTATCAACCCTAGTTTTACTTCAAATCAGCATATCAATTGTTAGCTTTTAAATTTACTAACTATTCAAGAGCAATCAATTTGAATTAATTTATTTGATCAAAATATAAAATATTGGCGTGATAAGGAAGGTTATTGTGCGTTACTTTTATAGCATTTAATATTTAGTTGATGTTCTAATTTGATTAAGTTATTAAAATTAATTGATTACAAGAAATGTTTGTATATAAAAGCGCTAATTTTAACATAATCGATAGAAAATTTGTTAATTAACTATTAGGTAAGTTCCTAAGTCTAAATTTTGTGCATTGAAATATTATGTATACTATTTTCAATCATATTAACCTTTATAATAAATTAATAAAATAATTTTTAGATTAAATTAAAAATAAAACTATAAATATACAGCTATATTTACTCATTATTAAAAATTCACAGCTCAAACCGTCGGAGATATAAAACTGAAATTTTGGGTGCACCTAGAACAGCTATAAAATAGGTAGGAAAAATTCAAAAAGTTTAAAAAAAGGCCCCATTTTTTTGAGGGGGTCCTCTTTTGACTCTTTTAGTCAATTTTTGTTTTATTTTGTTCTCTTCTTTTAGTTCATTTCTTAAAAGAAACAGAGTCGTCCTTAACTGTGAAGAAAGCTTTTCACTTCGAAAGTAGAAATTATATTTAGCAATATGTGGCCAAAACGATCGGCGCTAGAAGATCCAAGTTTTGCATAAATGTGGGCTCAATAGGTGCCACAACGAGTCAATTCTAAAACTAAAAAAAGCACCGTGTCTTTTTGATAGGGCCCCAAAAATTACCTGTCTTTGCTCTTTATTTCGTTATTCTAACTCTGAATTAAAATTTTTTTTATAATGATTCTGATACGTATTTGCACTAAATTTTAATAAACCGTCAGCAAGGCAAAAATTAAACCTACAAAAATTGTTTGTTATTTAATTATGACGTAGATTCCTCCCGTTTCAGATTTATACAAAACGTGCGGCTACCACAAACTTGCAAATAATTTATAATTTTTAAATTTTGTAACGTCAAATTGTAAAGAAACCATTAAGCTTGTTAATAAGTATTAAAATTCATTTGAAAATTTGAAGTTATAGCAATTTTGCCATGATTATTATACATTTGAAACAGAAATTGCGTAATTGGCGAAGTGATTATGCAAATATTTCAAGTTGATGTAATTTTTTGCACTAAACCGGTCTAAAACGAATTTTGGTGGTTTTCCTAATAAGGCAAAAAATTAAAAATTGAGAAAAAATTCATTATTGAAGTGTTGTAGTTTTAGAAATTTAATTATATAGGTATACCAGATTTGAAATACATAAATTAATTGTGTTGTATAAAATATTTTAAAAGGTTTCAAGTTTAATGAAATTTGAAAAAAAAATTTATTATTTTTACAATTCTAATGAAATTTGAAAATTTTCCAACTTATATTTTAGTCTAGGACCCCTTATATAAAGTGGTTTCGTCTTTTCAAGATATCATCAGCTAAACTATCCCTAAATAAATGAAATGGATTTAAATCCATTAAAATTAAAATAAAAAACTATATTGGAAATTTTTTTATAATAAAATTAATTGACATGTGTCTTGACAAACCTATATCGACATTCTAGATTCTAAAATTGAATGTCACTAAGTAAACAAAAAATTATTCAAAAAAATGTTTTATATTTTAAAGAAACACAAGATTATCTTTTTCACCGTCCGTGGGTTTTAGAGTTAATGAAATAATAGGTTTTCTCATGTCTTTTCAGAATTCATCAACAAAATCCAAGAACCAAAAATTGTGACCCGTTACCAAAGACACACCAAAGTTCAATATGGTTTGGTTTTTTTTCAAATTTCATTAAACTTGAAACCTTTTAAAATATTTTATACAACATATAATTTCAACAAGTAATAATAAACATTTACAATCATAAATTAATTAATAATTATTGAATTAGTGAAAATTAAAAAAACTTCATTTGTTTCAGCATTTTTTGGTGAAAGATTACTTTAGAATTTTTACTTACCCATATAAATTGAAATAAACACTTTTAAAATCTTCAAAAAGAAATTCGAACTAAAATTTAGCAAAGCAAATATGCATGAAAATAGTATTTTAATTTTGTTTTCGGTATTGCAATTTTCCTATTGGAGATACGACAAAATGAAATAATACTAATTTTATGAAGCGTCCGGAAATGCATTCGTAGCCGTATGAAAATTTAAAATCGCTTGATAAAACAGAACTCTACGATCGACGAAAGAATATTATATTCCAATTATCGATCTAGATACTGCTCTGACGCGAAAATTATAATAAAAGTTTTAGAATCTAATCTAAGTTGCAAATAGAGATTTTAGTGGTTCACTGTTTCGAATTCTTTATTTTTTTTGCAAAAACGTCAATTAAAATGACATAAAAAGTTACACAGTCAATTTTTATTGGAACGAAAAATAATTTAAGAAAACCCTTTGCTTTCATGTAGTCAGCTTCATTAAAAGCTGGTTTTAAAATTCAAAGCTTCCTAAAAAAAAAATACGGTTTAATTTTGGATATTGCGTCTTGCGGAGATACGACAAAATCAAATACTACGAATATTATGAAGGGTCCAAAAATTCATTCGCATTTTTTTGAAAATTTTAAATCGATTGATAAGTAAGAGTTCTGCAGTCGATGGAGGAATTTTCTAATGATTTACCTAATAGATAGTGCTCTGGCTCGGATATTATAATGTAATCTATGTTGCGTCTAGAGTTTTTAGTGGTCTATCTTTTTAAATTCTTCAGTTTTTTGAATTTCTTTATCGTTTTCTTTGTGTTTCGCGAAAATTTTCCAAGGGTCGTCATTGACTTTTAAGGTATTTTTTACTTTGAAAGTACACATTACAGCTTAAAATGTGTGGCCGAAACGGCAAGCGCTAGGATGTCGAAATTTTGCACAAATGTGAGCTCGATAAGTGTGACAAGGATAAAATTGTAAAAACTTTAAAAAAGCAAAATCTTACCTTCCGTGGGTCATAATTTTGTTATTCTGGCTCGGATTTTTGATTTTTTTCTACTTAATCATTGTTAATCTTCCCATACATATCTGGACTAAAATAAATAGGTTTTCGCCTTAATTTTCAGTTCTATGTCCCCGAACATTCAGTTTTATTTGTGTAATAATTAATTTTTTTGAAACCGCTGCTTAGTATAAATTTGCACTAAATTACAACTATAATATAAAGGTGAATAAATTTCATGTAAATAAAAATTTCAGATAAACTAAGTAAAGAAAAAAACTCGTAATCTTGAAAATTACAATTATTAAAAAAAACGGTATGGAATAGATTAGTCAACTACTGAATAACAAATGTGATTACTACGAGTATTTTTGGGTCACGAGTGTCTTAATTTATTTGAAATAGTAATAACTTATGTACGCAAGTCTAATATTATTATTTTTCTATGTAAAAATGTAACGATTCCAAACGACTTTTCTTGCATTTTAAAAGACATAAACTTTTAAAGTTTAACGTGATAGTTTAATTATAATGTACACATTTAGCGTAATTGATCAACTAGGGCAGGAATTTCAAAAGTTTATTACTCAACACTGTAGAGTAATGATCATTACACCTCGATAAACGATTGTTATTACTTTACATAAAAGCTCAAGTATGACAAACTTATTATTTAACAGAAGCAGAAAAATAAATTTTGGCCCCAATGGTAATAAATCTATGATAATATATTTATTTGTTTAATATAGATTAATTGATTTAATTAAATACAATTGTATGTAAATTAATCAACCTTCAAGGACAATCAATTTCCAATCGAATATGATAGATATGGCGTTTAAGTACTCGTTTGATAAACAACAAAAATTCCCAACCATGATGTTTATTATGTCGTTTGTAATTAAATTTTAATTAATTACTATCAATGGAGCAGGTTTAGCAATTGCATCATTCTAGGTCCACCTTAAGATATTACCTGCTTTATAAGAAATTATAGCACTTTCTCTTAGTTAAAATTTTGTACAACAAAATATTATTCTAAATAAGTTTCCAATTGCATCCTTTTTCTGTTACTTGAGCATCTTTGTATGTAGTTCCTTTATCTGACCTTATTCTAATACATTTTAATTATGTATTACAATTAGAATTTAATAATCATATACATTTTTTTAATATGATTTTCATTGAACTGTAATTATTATAAACACTTTTTTTTAGAATTATTAATTTAAAAATATATTTATTATGATTGCTTGTAGTTGCTTACGATTTTATTCCTCTTATCGAAGTATATTAATACAAGTTCTTAATTTATACACGTGTATATTTTAAATAATTACAATTTAATTTTAGTAATTGATTTAGAATAAGAAATTGCTAAAGAATAATATAATATGATAGACGTTAATTCGTATTGGAATATAAAAACAGAGGCTTATGCAAAATAGATCATTTTTTAGATTTGCATGCAAGAAAGAATTAAAATAAGTACATATTTACATAATTTTATTATACGGGTGTTATACGGTATAACGATAAACATATTACGTAAAATTCTTTAACAGAATTTGTATACTAGTTCCAGTATTTCCATCAAAGAGTCAAGTATAATGCTCCAGCTATGAATTTTAATTCTTGTCTAATTTTTGTGAATTTACTTTTTTTAAGGTAAAATATATTTAACCACCAATAAAAAATAATTTATTTTATTTTATTTAGTACAAATGCTGTGTTAAACGAAAATAAGTTTCCCGATGACTTCATATTTGGTGTTGGAACTTCAGCATATCAAATTGAGGGAGCATGGAATACAAGTGGTAAGTAATTTTAATTTTTTAATTTTAACTAAAAAAAAATTTTTGTAAATTGAAGTTGTTGTTCTTTTGATAAAGGTTAACTTTATTAAATATTTTAAATAGACAATAAATTCGGATTAGAATAAAAAGTAACCTTTTTTAAATGTCTTGATGATAAAATAATAAGTTCAAATTTGAAATCAAACTCGAAAATTAACCTTGTACTAAATTTTGTATTAAAAAAAACTATTATAATATTTTCACTTGTTACGTACAAAAACTGGTTTTAAAATGAGCAGAAACATTTTATTCCATTTCACATAGTAGTTTTATTTTTCAAAATATTCTTCATTTTGTTGAATTCAAACTGCACAGTGGCTATAAATTACGTCAATAATTAGTTAAATTTCAAATCCTTATGGGATTTCCAAAACTTATATTGCTTATGTGTTGTTATCAAACATCGAATTATTACAAAGTTGCATGCAATATTATTTCAATTTTCAACTTTTACCCTACGTACTTATTCTCGAAAAACTAACATTGTATTCAAATTTTCAGGAAAAGGCGAACACATTTGGGATAAAATGACCCACGATAGTTCAGTGCAATTCGTGATGGAAGCAATGCAGATATTGCTTGCGATTCTTACAACAAGTACGAAGAAGATGTCCGTATCATGAAAGAACTAGGAACCCAATTTTATCGCTTTTCGATATCATGGTCTAGGATACTTCCCAACGGGCTTTCTTATAAAGTTAATAAAGTTGCAATACATTATTATAATAATTTAATAAATCTTTTACTAAAAAATAATATTACCCCAATGGTGTCGTTATTCCATTGCGACACTCCATTTGATCTGGAAGAGCTAGGTGGATTTTCAAACGAATTAATGGTGGATTGGTTTGAAAACTATGCAAGAGTGGCGTTTGAATATTTTGGAGACAGAGTAAAATTTTGGCTTACCCTAAGCGATCCTTATAACATCTGTTATAGAAATTGTGCTCAAATAAATAGACCGATAGAAAACACTTCTACAGGTATTTACGAATATATGTGTACACATACCGTACTAAAAGCCCATGCTCGAGTATACCATTTGTACCAAAATGAGTTTAAAGCCTTACAGAAGGGTAAGTACATAGAAATTATTCTAAATAAATTTAGTTTCTATAAAATTAAATTTTTTAGGAAAACTTAGTTTGGTATACGATGCAGATTGGTACGAACCGGGTACGACATCCAAAAATGATATTGATGCGACTCAAAGATTGATAGACTTTCAGGTTAATACAAAAATCTCAGGTATTATAATTTTAAAATAGTTTGGAATATTTGCAGATCCAATTTATTCTTCTACGGGGGATTTTCCCGAAACAGTTAAAAATATAGTTTCAAATCGGAGCCAAGCGGAAGGATTTAGAAGGTCTAGGTTGCTTGCTTTAACTGAAAATGAAAAACAGTATATAAAAGGCACTTTCGATTTCATTGCACTAAATCACTACACCACAGATTTGGTAGTTGACCGAGAACCAGACCCAATTGGAAAGCCATCAGTTTATAAGGATATGAGAGTAAAAAGTTACAAAAATTCTTCTTGTGCATCTAGTGCTTCACCATGGCTTAAAGTAATTATCATAATGTTACTGCGAAAAAAATTTAGGTAAAACTTTTAGGTTGTACCGACAGGAATAAGATCGGTTACAAATTACATCATGAAAAGATACGGCAATATCGATATCTATATAGCAGAAAATGGATATTCAGATGGTGGTGAACTAAAAGATGTTAAGAGAATTGAATATTATAGGGTATATTACATCATGTAATTCTTGATTACAGTTTAATATATTGAAGTTACTTGCAGCAATATTTAAGTAATGTATTAGATGCTATACATGAAGATAAAGTAAATATCAAAGGATTTTGTGCTTGGTCGTTGTTAGATAATTTTGAATGGGCAGCGGGATACACGTAAGAAAATCTTGAGATATTAATTAATTGAATTAAATGCACGATAAATATTGGGATAAATGCAATTAGATTTTCTGAAGTAGGTACATTTGACTGTAGAATTAATTTAATGGTTTATATTTTAGGGAAAAATTTGGATTGTATCATGTCGATTTTAGCAATCCAGATAGACCAAGAACGCCAAAACTGTCTGTGAAATTTTACAAAAAGCTATTAAGTGAACGGAAATTGGATAACACGACTTATTCAATGAGTCAATCACTATTATTGATTCCAGTATTTAATATAATTATAGGAATATTTTTTACGCATATTATTTACAAATGCTTAATTCGTTTACATTAAGCCTGATACGCATACTAACACATGTAGATAATGTTATATAATATATTTAAATCTTTTAATCCTTGGAGTACCACAAGCAGGTCAACCCCTGACCCTGAAAATATATTTTTGTACATAATATAAATTTTCTTTTTACAATTAATTATAATATTTTTTTATAACAAATGATATTATACGTGTGCTGGATTTCAATAAATATACTTTTTATTCAAGTTATTCAGTTTTGTCATTGTTTTGGAAAATTTCAAATCAAAATTTGCTGAATTGATTGTTGTGAAGTTAAATTTTCTTTTTAGTTTTTTTAAAATTATTATTAGGTTTTATAATTTTAACTTTTTCTGTAACTATTGTTTGTAACTTTGTACTTCAGCAATTTTTGTAAACGATAACTTAGTTTTCATTTTATTTATTTAACTGTGCAGTATTTTTAGTTTTTTTGTGTTGAAAACTATCGTTTCAAATTAAATATAATAAATATATTAAGTAACTTTAAATATTATTGATACGTATTACGTTTTGTCAGCATATAAAAATCGTCATATTATATTATTACAATATATCTTTTTAGAACAAGTTTTAATAATTGCCAAGTTTTATAATTTATTATTAACTAGGGAAGTTGAAAAAATCTGTTTATTTATAATTATATTTAACTACTTAACTTGGTCATTAAAATTCATTCTTAAAACATATAGTATGTAGTACATACATAATTATAATTCTTTGCAAGGTATTCATTCTATAATAATATAATATGTGCATCAATTTAATTAAAGGCATAAATGTTGATATGTTGATAATTGTCATAACAAAATGATCAAAATATACAGGTTTCTCATATTTCTATAGATTACGCATTTTTTAAAATAGAAATTTTGCTAGACATCTGAATAACTTTTTTCATACCAACATCTTGCAGATTTAGTATTTTCAAAACTTACGTTGTCAATATTGCATCAATAGTTGATTACTTAGTTGTTAGTTCCCCAAGTTTTAATTATTATTAAATCTTTGTACTAACTATTAAAATCGGCTTTAGTTCTGTTAATGCAAACCAGAAGTATTCTAAAGGTGTAAATGTTACTCTCTTTAACAAATTTGAGGAGAAAGAAAGATTGTGGTAAAGGAAGCTTAGATCTTTGGTTCATCAGATATTGGTGGAAAATTAAGAAATATCGATGTCGTGGAGCCATCTGAAACGAATCATTAAGGTTCATGGTTCATGGTTCATGGTCAAGGACCAGCAGTGTAGCGTAAAGCATACACCGGCCGACGAAGCGGTAGACCATGGTTCGATTCCTAGTCGAGTCGGTTACACTGCTGTGATCAAAGGTCCGATATCAATCTTTGGACTGTGGGGAAGGCAACGGGAAACCACCCCATTAATTATATTCCCTAGTAAAGTCAGCTTGGCTTCGGCTAAGCTGATCGCCTACGCACAATGAAGTGTATGGCACTTGAAGAAGAAGAAGGTTCATATTTTGCCCAGACGACGATCATGGCCTAGTAGTTAGCGTGATCAACTGCTAATATCAAGGTACCGAGTTTAAATCCGGAGAGAGTATAACTTTCTTAGTTTTTCAAAGAGTACGTAAACACAACAGTCCTTCGGTGTTAATGACTGCCAGCATCATCAACAAAAACCAGGCTGTTAGGCACATTTTCCAACCCGGCTTCAGCAGCCGTAAGGTCTCAATGCTAGAGTTTTTCTTTAGAAAAAGAGGTCGAAGGTTCAGGGGTTTTAAAACTTTTTTAATATTATATTCTTCCAAGGGGTCAACCGCTAGAGGAAATCGTGTACAATTAACTTCACACTTCACGTACTTCATCATAATTCTCCATACTTCTTTGTCCTTCATATAATTCAGCATAATTCACATCGATACTTTCAGTATCAGAGACTTTTAATTTCTGAGACTTACAGAAATACCAAAATTTGAGCACTGGAGGGTGTTCCACACCCCCCAGACCCCCCGGATTGAGTAGATTATTTTTATCAGAAGTAAACTAAAGATCTCCCGTTGCAAAGGCACTAGAGAGTGTTTCACTCCCCCCCTCCCAGCCCCCCGGATCAAGTAGTTTATTTTTATCAGAAGTAAACTAAAACTCTCTTGTTGCAAGATCTACCTCCCAGGAGTACGGAATTTATAATTAGGTAGTTTATAATTAATTGTCAGATTACGAATTAAACACATTTACTTGGCCATAGCTAATTTTAATAAACTTAAGATATGCTTAAATATTTAATTCACTTTTAATAAAAAATAAATTATTTAAACCGGGGGGTCTGGGGGGTGTGGAACACCCCCCAGTGCTTCTGCAACGGAGATCTTCAGTTTACTTCTAATAAAAAGTAAACTACTCGGTCTGGGGTTCTGCATGTTCTTCATTCCAAAATTTGTGCACTGGAAGGTTATCTACACCCCCCCCCTCCCCAGTACTTCATGTACTTCATTAGATGTGTACAAAAAACTTCACCAGCGGTTAACCCCTCGTATTTTTCTTACTCTCAATGTAGGACTAGATCTTGTAATATCCAACAGTAGCTTCGTCGATGTTCCCAAGCCATTATTAGTACTTTGAGTACATTGCTTGTATTGCTTCTAAAGTGACTTCTTAAGCTGGTCTTGGATGTGCCTGCTGCTGTATTTTATTGCTAATGATAGCAATTCTTAATAGGTTTTACGTGCCTTCCGTAGAAGTTGACAACAAAGTCAGCCTCTGTTCGGATTTGAACTGGGTACTTTAGTTAGTAGTTAATTGGGTTAACTACCAGGCCAATGAACGTCTCTTGACAGTAATATTGAATATTATGATATTCTTCAATCATGAGGTTATTTTCTTACAAGTACTTTTCTTCCTAGCTATTTTTTCTTGTAAAATGCATTGTATGTAATTAAAGTAGGTATTATACGTACAAAAAATATTTAATACTAGCTGACCAAGGTTGTGCGGCCTAAAGGCCCACTGTTGGGAATAATTTTAAATTCACTCTGTATGGTCTATTATTATATTTAATCATACATTTTTTAAGTGAACAGTAAAAATGTTAAAAGTTTAAAAATAAAAATATTTGCAGTCAAAAGTCCAATATAACGCAATATTTGTTACAGCTGCACATACATAGTATATAGCTGGATACCCGGCTTTGCCCGGGGTCTCACTAAAAATAAAATACTTTGCCTTTGTCTGAATTTACTTTTTTTTGAAAAGTTTGAGAATTTTAAGTTAAGGAAACGGTAAAAATTGTTTGTTCGGACCAAACAAATTTATTTGTTTGATGATTCAAAGAAATCTTGTCTTCTTCTTGGGTTCTTCTTGCATTTTTGGAAATAAGGAACCAACTGCATGGTAAACTTGGCCTTGAATTTTAAACGTGGGCATAAAATTTCCATGCCGTATCTCGGTGACACCAAACGATGTCATTTGAAAAGCGGAGTTGTACTTTCGTATATTTCTAAGGAAATTGTCCGAATTATAGTGAGTGCCAAGTAGTAAACTCTTTAATGGTTCTGGCGGTTCAACAATGTCATCGAGTAAAACTTTTCCACTACAACAACACAGGCCAGGTGCTTCTTTTCCCATTTTAATGCACGACAGTAGTTACTGCTGGAAGTCATGGTTTCAATCGAAACGTGAGAATCGGTTGCATAATCAATGGAGACATCATAATTAAATCCAGACATTTCTCTACTTTTCCATGGGACTGAAGGAACACTTTCATTTTCTACTTCCATATCATGCAAATGATCACCATCATTAACTCTTATTGGGGCTTGGATTTGCTGTGAAATGGAATCCTGTGCTGGGTCGGAAGCATTACGATCATTTATGTTATCGGTACTTTGATTTTGTCTACAAAACGCTGTCTTTTGGCCACAGTAGAAGAACGATCAAGATTTAATTTTCTTTAACTTTATATGCCACTGTTTGTTATGATTCCTTCGTTCCTTTTTTTTGTCAGTTGATTTCCAGATTTTTAGTTTATATAGTAATTTGAAGTAGGTTATTTAACCAACCTAAAAAATGTCACTAATCTGTAGATTATCAGATTAAATCTGTAGATAATCTGTTCAGACGTGTGTACAAAAATGTAATTACTTCATTGTTTATTAACTTACAAACGCGGAATTAGGCTTTAAACCTGCTCCAAGATGTACTCTATCATTTAAAAAAAACGGCAAGTCAATCGATTCAGTAGTTTCGGAGATCATGCGTGACAAAGAAATACCATTTCACATTTATATATATAGAAGAAGATATAGATAGAAGATAGAAGATAATTTTAAATTCACCCTGTATGGGAATCTCGTTCCATTCATGCGCGTCCGCAATTTTTCACTTTTTTTTTAAATTAAGCTTTTCGGTCTCGGTTTTTAGCGGAAAACCTCTTTAGGGTCCTAGAGAGTAACTGTGCAAAATTTGGTTGGGATCGGTCGAACGGTCTAGGAGTCTATAAGGAACAAACACACACACAAACACACACACAAACATACATCCATTTTTATATATATAGATTCTTTTTTTGCAGCAGTTCTAATTTCGCAGTTTATTTGTGGACTACTGATTTTACGTATGCAGGGTGGTCCATAAACTTTGTGGCGCCCAGATATTATCTTACCGACTACTCTTCAGAGCGTAACTTTTAGCTTTCCCCCTGTATAATTGCTTTACAATCACAAAGAAGTACCAGCTCATTGCTTTTATCTTTTTAACCTTTTTCTTTACGAGCTAGCCAAGAGGGCAATCCATCCATCTTTTCCGACTAAGCATAATTTTAAGATTAATTTTGTTTAATTACGTGGCACTGTATAAAAAAAATTTCGTTTATCAAATGCTTACACCGACTAGGCCAGGTAACATTATCATTTCCCAAAGCATTAGTCGAAATTAATGCTGGAATAATGTTTTTAACGCGCAACAAGGCACAAGTGAAAAACTACATCGCGATTACCCTGTATACTACCAGCGAGTGGGTGTTAGTGAGATAATCATAACTGTAATAACTTGTATTTTGTAGAAAATATTTACCACTTTTTGCTTTGTTGCATTTCTGTTTCTTTGACCATGACAACAGTATTTTAGACGACAAGGTTGCTACTACAAGTTAATCATAAGCAAGGTGAGTTCGTGACAAGAAGCCAAATAATACTCAACAGTTGTAATAGTAAAAGTCTGTGCATTTGCTGATTAGGTAAATAGCATTACCATAATAATTATGTACATACTGTATGTGTTCTCAATACTGGATTGGCAACTTTTTTTAAGATTATATAATGTGCAATGTTAACTCTTAGTGCGAAGTCTTGTAATTTTCCTAATATCTGCGAATAATATTATCTATTATTAAATAAATTACTTATTTTAATAATTATTTTCAGATATAAACAACAAAAATAAAATACTTGAAAAATTATTATTTTAATCAGTACTTACTACTGTTTGCTGACAAATTAACGTTAGTTACAGTAGAAGTAGTACCACCGTATTTATAGTCAATTGTTACCCAATTACGTTCAACGCAATATTATTTGATTTGGGTACAACTAATAAACCAAAATACTTTTAAATATTGAAACAAAAATCTCTCAGTGCAGCAAAAGAACTATCTCCAAATCTTATTGGTAAGGAATCCACTTAAATTTAGCATTTCATTGATTTTATTTAGGCTTAAGTATTTTGGAATTTTTTTTTATAACTTAACAAATTAATTTCTAATTCTACAATAAGCAGAATATTAATTTAGAAAACATTAACATAATTTCAAAGTTTTATTAATGCGATATTACTAAATCATCGCAAAATTCAAAAAAATAGGCTATGGGATTATCGTTAACTTATATATAAAAAAGTTGAGGATGATATCAAATAACCTACTTTAACGTCATTCAATTCTGCAATGTTAACACAAAACCTACTTTCTTGTATGGAAATGGTCAACTGTGATAACATGATTTATATTAGTTTACATATTTTAAATTATTAAGAAATAATGTGAACGTGTTGTCCGAAAGTCCGACCCTTTATTATGTTATCGGTATTATTTTTGTATTAGGTATTACTGATATTAAAACTATTTTTATTTTAGTTACGTATGAGTAAATTATTGTAATTGTTTGCATATTATGTACTATTCTGAACCGATATCATGAAGGACACAATAATTTGTAAAGTAACATTATCATTTATTGTTACTTGTTTAATAACAAGGTATGTTGCTTTACTGTTTTGTATTATATATATTCAAATTTATATTATTTAGGAATTACGTTAATTGTGAAAGAATATTAAAGCTCCCATCGGACTTACTTGTAGGCACTGCAACATCATCATATCAAATTGAAGGGGCATGGGACCAAGATGGTAAGTGTTTAATACATTTTTGCATTATTAAAACATTAAATTATGTCAATAGGAAAATCACCTAGTATTTGGGATCATTTTACTCATAATCACCCCAATAAAATTGAAGATGGATCGAACGGAAATATTGCGTGCGATTCGTATTATAGAATAAAAGAAGATGTTCAGTTGGTTAAAAATTTAGGTTTTCAATATTATCGCTTTTCGGTTTCCTGGCCTAGAATTTTGCCATCAGGATTTTCAAACAAAGTTAATCCTGCCGGAATTGCTTATTACAACAAATTAATTGACGAAATTCTCGCTAACGACATAATTCCGATGCTGACTATGTACCATTGGGAGCTTCCACAATCACTACAAGAACTTGGTGGATTTGTAAACCCTGAAATAGCTAATTGGTTTGAAGACTATGCCCGCGTTTTGTTTACAAATTTTGGCGACAGAGTGAAACATTGGATTACAATTAATGAACCGAAACAAATTTGCTCTTTTGGTTACGGTCTAGGTACATTTGCACCCGGGATAGAAAAGTCCGGGATCAGCGATTACTTATGTGGTCATAATGTTTTAAAAGCTCATGCACGAGCTTATCATTTATACGACAGAGTTTTCCGGCCAACACAGAAAGGTACGTAATAAATTGCCTAAGTAAAGTAGACCGAAAATAACTACATTCTATTACTATAGGTATTATTAGTATTGTAATAGAACTTGCGTGGGCCGAACCTGCTACCAACAAAACCGAAGATATAAAAGCAGCTGATCGTTACATGCAATTCGATGTAAGATTTTAAAAATAATACTGTTTAACGTTAACCAGAGATTTCTTTGCATTTTTGTTATGTAATACTGATAGTAAATTCGCGTTCTAACAATTATCGACATATCAATCTTATGTTAATTTTAGTTTGGTATCTACACTAACCCAATTTTTCACAAAGACGGAGATTATCCTCAAGTAGTGAAAGATATGGTGGCAAAGAGAAGTAAAGCAGAAGGTTTTCCACGATCGCGTTTACCCAAGTTTACTCCAGAAGAAGTAGAATATATTAAAGGCACATCAGATTATTTGGGTCTCAATCATTATTCTACTGTAATGGTAAAAGATATAATCCCTGCACCTATTGGTGAACCTGGTTTAACAAAAGATACACAAATCGAATGGTATCAAGAAGATGATTGGTTAACGGGGGCTCATACATATTTTCGAGTATGCAATAATGTCAAATATTTTTGTAAATTTAACTAGGTTATTTTTAGTTGGTGCCATGGGGATTTAGAAAAATCTTAAATTACATTAAAAATAATTACGAAAATCCAGATATTTACATAACAGAAAATGGGTTCCCAGATAAGAATCTTATTGATGACAAGGATCGCATAAGATATTTTACGGTAACAAAGTTAACATGTCAAAATTTTCAAATAACATTAATAACTAAAACATTTTAGGAAAATTTGGAAGCAGTTTTAAATGCATCGTATATAGATCAAGTTCCTGTGAAGGCCTACATTGCCTGGACTCTAATGGACGATTTTGAATGGGCGTCGGGTTATAAGTATGATTTAGGTATCTTCAACAACTACAGTACTAAATAGAAATTTGTTTTCAGTACTAAATTTGGATTGCACTACGTAAACTTCTCGGATCCCAATAGACCTAGAACCGAAAAATCTTCAGTGAAGTTCTTCAAAGATTTACTTAAAACTAGAGAGTTAAAAATTAATTAATATTGTCTTAACTATTATCTTCAAACCAAGTAATCAGTATATAATATTTTAATTAATATTAACTTATTTATAAATATCCACTACCTATTTAATAATTATGTATTATTATATAGTTAATTACTCACGTAATATAATGGTTTATAGCCATTTTGTTGTAAAACAGACTTCTGTAACTAAGTATACGAATAACAAAAATTTAGGTTAATCATTCTACTACTAGAATGTCTGTCACATGTAAATCCTGAGACTCTGAATAATATATTATGTGCCTTATATTCCTTTTTAGCGTGTTCCTCTCCTTATATATCATCAATTTTGTCCCATTTTGAACCATTCAGTATTGACTACAGTAAAATACAGTTACGAAATTAATTATTTTATTTTTACTTGTTTATAATATTTGTAGATTAGGATAAACCTTTTCAGAAATTTATATAAAATTGAATACCCAAATGTGAAACCAATTATTGTTGTCATCAGATATTCGATCTGAAAAACGCGTCACACAGATGACAGTGATATGTGATGTTTCAATGTGTACTGGTTTTCCCCAAATGTTCCCTAAATGAAAAAAAAAGAATCTTTTAAAATTGCTTTGGAAATTATTAATAAAAACTTCAAATGTATTATTTTAATACTTATAACTGAATTATGTATGTATGTAAATAATAATTGCTGTGGAAATGAAGTGAAAATAAAGTTGTGAATGAACAGAAAAACGTATTTATTAATTTAAATTATATTTATACACATTTTAAAAAAAAACATAAAAATAGTAGATTGTCTGCATGGTTCCATTAGGTCCAAAACCCATGGACGGTGAAAAAGGTAATCTTGTGTTTTTTTGAAATATAAAACATTTTTTTGAATAATTTTTTGTTTATATTTAGTGACATTCAATTTTAGAATCTAGTATGTCAATATAGGTTTGTCAAAACACATTTTAATTAATTTTATTATAAAAAATTTTCCAATATAGTTTTTGATTTTAATTTTAATGGATTTTAAGCCATTTCATTCATTTAGGGATAGTTTAGCTGATGATATCTTGAAAAGACAAAACCACTTTACGCAAAGGAGGTTCTAGACTAAAATGTGAGTTGGAAAATTTTCAAATTTTTACGTAGCGGACGTAGAGCAGCATACTTTTTAGAAATTTCTACAAAACTTGGTAATTTACAGTTTTCAACTACCTTAAACATTCGATTCCTTCTGGTTTTAGTGTTTTGCAAAGTGATGAGTAATGAGGATTGCAGATTCTAAATATCATCAAGTTCGAACTGAATAAGCTCTTTTTTATAGCATGCTCCAGCTATCCCAAATATTAAAGCTATTAAAGCTGTTTCGTTTTAATTCATTTTCCTTATTAATTAAATTAATATACATATTTCATCTGTAGCCTGGTATATCTCTATCTCTTCTATGTTCAAAAATTTAGACTTTTTAGTGTTAAAACTGTCCGATTTTCTCTTTAAAAACTCGAATTAGCTCGAGTAACTGCTTAAATCTATATTGTGGTTGGCTTTGATACTGGCTTTAAGCATGGAACAAGAAAACCACAGCTAAGAGGGTTTTCATGCTTTTGATAAATACTAAAAATGAGCCTGAAAACTCTTTTCACAATAACAGTTTTCGATGGAATCCTTTCGTATGTCTCACTATTTAAGATTTCTTCTTTAGATTTTTCATAAACTAAGCTACTGTTTCTTGCTTTATCAGCAGCATCATCAACCTCGTTGAATATCCACCTTTTAAAGATGTTTAAAAGTATATGGCTACTGCTGTTTACTATACTCTATTCGTTTTCAGAATAAACTTTAACTTTTGAACTAAAATATAATCGTGATTGGTTGGTTTTCACAAATTTGTGACATTGGAACTAAAATATTGACATATTTGTGAAAACCAACTAATGGAGTTTCAAGATTATTTATGTTAGTTCAGAAATCAAGGTTTATTCTTAAAATGAATGGAGTATAGCTACTATAATTACATTTCAAAACTCAAATTTAATTAAAGCAACGGTAGATTTGTGTCAAAATTTTAATTATATTAATTATTTATTTAAATTATTAATTAAAAGAATAATAAATAACTATTACTTCTCTTTCATTTTACACTTCGTTTGGTCTTGGCAAAATAATTTTTACATAATAGGTTGTAAGTTAACAAACTGTGAAATGACAACATAATGCTGTCTTTACACATTTTTTAAATTAACAGTAAAAATCGCATAAAATTATAACAAGGTGTAATATTATAGAGTAAAATCGTACGTGGGCAAGGCTGCAGGGACTAATCGCATGAGCGATTATGTATTACACGAGGCGCTTAGTTCATGGGACTAAGGCTCAGGGATCGATCGCATCGTGTAAAGTGCCCTTTAGATGCGTTGTGGGTAACAATAATTATGTTTTATTATTTTCCAGAGATGTTCTCGAATTGGGTTGTCAGATGTTTTTTTAAAACCGATAAGTTACTTTTTAAGTTTCTCCGTTTGCACCATTTTTGACTTAAGTTAAAACTTAAGTTAAAACAGCGCCAAACTTGAATTTGAAGAAAAAACTTCTAATTAATTTGTCCGTTTGCAGCGCACTATTTGAAATTATGAAAACCGCATCGCTTATAATTATAAACAGTAGAAGTATAATTTATAATTTATTATAATTAATTAAT
This sequence comes from Lycocerus yunnanus, assembly GCA_036346125.1. Lineage (NCBI taxonomy): Eukaryota > Metazoa > Arthropoda > Insecta > Coleoptera > Cantharidae > Lycocerus > Lycocerus yunnanus. The sequence continues at coordinate 2,117,846 of JARFIX010000022.1, read as the reverse complement.
TTAATTTTATAAATATGAATAATTTTTTGACTTCAGGGATTACATCTAGTTGAAAAAAATAAATATAACTGTTTTTTTATTGACTTAAATAATAATTTTACAGATGTTTACAGATTATAATCTGTAAAGATCCCAAGAATGATATACAAAAGGAATTATACTCAAAATTGTTTTTGAAATTTTTGAGAGCTCATTTTCCGAAGCGTTTCCGAGCGTTCCGAAACGCACGAAATGGTCTCAGTAAAGGTACAATTGGGGGTCTTTTAGCCCAATGGGCAATAATATAGAATGTCAACTCATAAGAGATGATTTACGGTATTGGCATAGCCGAGTCAAGGTAAAAAAATCAGTAAACCCCTATCTTAAAAATTTCATGTAAAAAAACAGTTTTGAAACTTTAAACGCGATTATCTCAAAACACGTTTTCGAAATTGAGCGAAAACATAACTCGAGCAGTTATGTTTGGCCAACTCGGCCACTTTGCAAAAAAACCATATTTCTTAATAATCGTGTGTACTTCTCTAGCAAAACTATTAAAAGTTATGATAAACATTTTAATTTTTATTCAGATCCGAAACAGTTATGTTTTCGCTCGTGAAATGCCTAAAAAAAGTGCGTTCTTACTGTAACGGCGACTGAGCCGCCATTTTGTATTATTTTTTTTGTAACAATTCTTTTTGTATACTTTAATACACCCAGAACAAACTCTCCAAATTATAATTGGTTTCTTAGTTTTCTCAAATAAAATTCTCAAAAAAAGTAGCATTTTTTTAGTGTATCAATTAGATGTAACCCCTTAAGCATTATATTATTATTAATAAAGAATAATTAATATTATACTTTTATATTATATAATTCAAACGTTTTTATTATTGGTGCGATTTTTTTAACTTCAGGTTTTCTTAAATAGTGCGATGCAAACAGGCAAATTAATTAAAAGCTTTCAAATTTCTCCAAATTCAAGTTGTCAGGGAAAACTTACATAAGTTTTAACTTAAATGAAAAACAGTGCAAACGATCATAAATTACTATTTAGTTATAACAAAAGAAAAGTGTACTTTTGAAGTTGTAATAATTATGTAATGTGATGTAGTTAGCAATCAGGGCCGGAGGAAGGCGGTAGGCAACGTTTGCTAAGCATCAGGGCGCTTACACAAGAGGGGCGCCAAACATCATTCCTCCGGCCTAGCAATATTGCATTAAAATTTATTCTAAAACATTAACCCTACAATCTTTCATTTGTTGTGAATGTAGTAAACAAAATTTATTTTCAATGCATAGTTTTGGTGTTTGGTTGTAACCGCGGTTATATTAAATTTTAAAAATTTAATATAATTATAGTTGGTGTATTTATTATATTAGATAAGTACAAAATTAAATATAATTTTGTGTAATGAAATAAGTCTATTACCGTTTGGAAAAGTATATTTCAACATTTTTTAAATAGAAACTTCACATCTTGTTTTTGTTCTTCGGAACGATTCCAAATCGGTATGAAACGAATCAAGAACAGATAGCATAATCTATTGGTAAATAAATTCAAATTTTTCCAAATGGGAGGCTAAAGTGAAAATTAATTTGTTTTTGGTTTTGGCAGAAATTAAAAACAAAAATTTGAAAGATACTCATAACGCAACACAACCATGGTACAACCCAGCCGGCTTTGTGTTAGAGCACATTCATATCTTGCAAATAGTTCGATTTTTTGAGAACAATTTAGAAAAACTTTTTCGTTCAAATTAAAGTTCTTCTAATATCAAAACTGTGATTTATGATGGTATTTGTACTAACTTATCTAATTAAAAGATAAACTTTGAAGGACGCAAGTGTTTGACAGATAATGATACATAAATTATATAATATATTCAGGTACAACATATACACCCATCTCTTTTTTTTCCACGCTTTTTTATATCCAAATTTGAAGTTATACTCATCAAAAAAATCTTCTGTTGTTGTAAAATATAATTATTTAGTCTAATACTTTTTCAAAATCAGTGTATTGTAATTATGTAATTTTATGTAATTATTAATTAGCTTATTTTACTTATCAATAATTGTTCTTTACAAAACCATGTTCCGCAAAGTTGTCTTTTAGTTTACCCTAAATGGGTAAATGACAAACTTTCAAGGAACTTTTTTTTTCTTATCTGTGCGTGAAAGAATGATTAAGGTGTCGATTGTTTAATGCCTAGCTTCTCATCTAAAATTTTATAGTTTTTGCAAGGTAAGTCTAGAATTACCAATTTCTTGTCACTTAAAGATCAAAACATGATAAATTAAAAAGTAGAGTATAATTTTTGTAGGTACAAAATGTGATACAATACGATTTACAATTTTGAAAGTGGATAACACAAACAGGATTTTACAAAATTTTTAACTTTTAGATTACGTATTATCATGGTGGTATGTTCTCTTTATTAAGAACTTTATTATAAAGAAAAGTTTATTGGCCTCCGAAACAAAAGTAGAAAAATTCTTTAAATTGTTGCAATCTAGATAAGATCCTTCTGAAGAGGGAAGTTCAAAATTGCATCGATTGCATCGTGTACTTTTTCAAAGAGGTTAATAAATAATAAAGCTCGTCTCAGAAAACACAGATGACTTTATATTTTATGTTAAATGAAAACGGGTTAATTTTTTTATTTTCAATTATTATTGATAGTATTTTACAATAACGAAGCACATTACATTAAAGGAAATCAATTTCAAACTTATATCTTTTTAAATATCTCATAGATTTAAAAACTTTTGCTATACAAATTGTATAATATTATATTATTATTTTTAATTACTCATTATGTTAATAAATATTGTAACTAAAAAATCTGTAGTATTTATTCCATTGTAAGCATATTTTGTTATTCTTTGAATAAATAATTGTTAATTATGTTGACTTTGTATTTATTAAAACTTTACATCACCTTAATTCTCCAACCGTAAATGTATTTGCTTTTTACACTCATATTTAATTACAAATCTTATAATCAAACAAATACACTATAAAAATAATCTACCACATAATTATAATAAAACTTGAAAGTTAGAAAATAAAAACTCAATTAAAAACAAGTTTTTAGGTTCTAACAGTAAACTCAAAGAGAAAATAATAAAAAATAATTTGAAAATTTTCAGAAAAATTATTTATTATTTTTTAATTCACTTTTATAATACTGATTGAATCTTATTTTTATGTTTTTATTGTTTTTACGTACGTCATTTATCGTAAGAAGTACATCAAATTGACGTTTCAAGTGACTGGATTACTTTAACCGTAAGCAATGCTTTAAGACGAAGGTAGGATGTACGGACGGACACCAAAATGAATTTAATTAATATGCAATATTGCGCAATAATTCGCTTTCATATTTTTTATGGAAATTTCGTGAACTTCAAAATTGAATTGTGGACTCAATATAAAACCTGATCTTAAAAGTCTTGCATTAATTTGTTCTTTTCATTTGGTGCACTTTTGAGTTCACCTCTACTCTGTAGTATACATCATTTTAATTCACATACAGAACTTTTACGGTTTTCAGTCCCTTTTTATTTTTTGACTAAGTTTTTACACGTTTTTAAACTAAATATAGTTCTTTTTGATCTTACGCGGTTTTCGGATAAAATGAAATGTATACCTATTTTTACTATAGAAACTTATCTTTTTACACGAATTTTGAAGAACGTATCTACCGTGTAAAAAAGTGTTGAATGTACTTAGATTGTTGAATTCATTTTGTAGTTAGTTAAATAGTTATTAATTTATGTTGTACAGGAGTTTTTTATTCTGTACGTTAACCATAACATGCATATTATTAATACTAATGTGCATTATTATATGTAGATTACATGTAAATGTAGATATGTAGCACTACAGATCTACATTTTATCTATAAAAATCGTATTTTCTTGTATGAAAATAGTCAACTGTGATAACTTGATATATTAGTTTATATTATGTTTGACAATTACCTATTAAGAAATAATGTGAACGTATTGCTCAAAAGTTCGTTCCTTGATTTTAATAGTTATTTATATGCTAAGGGCGTAAAGAGTTTTTAGCCCGATGCGACAGGCAAGAACTAAGAATATGTCGAAAGTCTTAAAAGCAAGTTACCCCTCTTAGTTCATACACAATTTTCTATTAGGTACCTGTGATATCGTTCTTTTATTCTTTTTATATTATTTAGATTATAGTCTGCGGCCATAAAAGTCCGTGGGCTATAAAAGATTTTATGGCATGCAAATTGGTGTATAATTGTCAATTTGTGATATAACCGTGCATAAACATTATTATGCTATAGGTATTATTTTTTTTATTACTGATATTAAAATTAGTTTTATTTTAGTTATGAACGAGTCAATTTTAAAACGACAAAACTTATTGTAATATTGTTTGCATATTATTTGCCATTCTGGACCAATATCATGAAGGACACGTTACGTATATGTAAACTAACATTATCATTTAGTGTTATTTGTTTAATCACAGGGTATGTCACTTTACTACTTTCTATTATTTATATTCTAATTTATATTATTTAGGAATTACGTTACATGTATAAGAATATTAAAGCTTCCATCGGACTTACTTGTAGGCACTGCAACATCATCATATCAAAATGAAGGAGCATGGGACGAAGATGATAAGCGATTAATTCAATTTTGGATTATCAAAACTTTAAATTATGTATGTCAATAGGAAAATCACCTAGTATTTGGGACCATTTTACTCATAATTACCCCAACAAAATTGAAGATGGATCGAACGGAAATATTGCGTGCAATTCGTATCACAGAATAAAAGCAGATGTTTCATTTGGGTTTAAAATTTAGGTTTTAAATATTATCGTTTTCGGTTTCCTGGCCTAGAATTTTACCATCGGGATTTTCAAATGAAGTTAATCCTGCCGGAATTGCTCATTACAACAAAATAATTGATGAACTTCTTGCTAACGGCATAATTCCGTTGCTGACTATATATCATTGGGACCTTCCACAATCGCTGCAAGAGCTAGGTGGATTTGTAAATCCTGAAATCGCCCATTGGTTTGAAGACTATGCACGTGTTTTGTTTACAAATTTTGGCGACAGAGTGAAATACTGGATTACAATTAATGAACCAAAACAAATTTGCTCTTTGGCTACGGCATAGGTGTGTATGCACCTGGAATAGAAAAGTCTGGATTCAGCGATTACTTATGTGGTCATAATGTTTTAAAAGCTCATGCACGAGCTTATCACTTATATGACAAAGTTTTCAGACCAATACAGAAAGGTACGGAATGGAATTATAATGACCAAAGCGAATCGTTTGGTGATAAAAGGACTAAGTTCCACGAATGTGAATGAAAGTATTGCACACTTCTAATTTTGGTTTGGTTTTGAAAGGTACTAAGTCGCTTGACTTAGTACCTTTTGTAATTACCGATTATAATTGACGACCGTTTTTTGAAACTTGACAAACACATTTTTATCAATAATGAGTTATACATCGTTTCTCTATATTTTAATGGTAAGGAATACGGTCGACTATTCATATATTTTAAAATTCTACAACTTTTATCGCTAAGATAAAGTCTAATTTACAGCAAATTTTTAAAACTCGACAAATACTGAAATTTCGATTTTATTAAATTCGACTTCTACACGCGAACGTGTGTAAATACTTTAGTCCCCAGTTACTTGGGTATTTTGTACAAAATTGTCAATTCAGCAGCTACAAAATCTGAAACTCTAAAGCACGATAAATATCGAAGTGTGAAAGATCGTTACGATTTTTCAGCTTTCGCTGTTGAGACCCTTGATCCTTGGAGTAATGATCCAAAGGAATTGATCTCTAAGATCGGTCTTCTAGTTATTGATGTATCGGACGATAACGTACAAAGAGTTTTTAATCCAGAGAATTAATTTGTGAATCCAAAGAGGAAGAATTCCGCGTCGGTGTTAGGGTCGATGCCTACGCAAACTGTTATGGACGAATTTTTCCATCTTACTGGATAGCTATTTAATACTTATTTATTTCTGTTACTGTTATTAATATTATTGTTGTCTTTAAATAAATATGTTCACTTAGTTTTGAAAATGTATTTAGTATAAAATGACTTTTATAATAAAAATAAAGTTGCAAATATTAATTTTATTTTGTTTATTATTAAAAGGAATTAAGTCACGATTTGAAAAAATTTATTTTGAAAAACTGGAGCAGTACAGTTTTCAAATTTTTACATATTAATAGTATTATAATAAACTTGTAAATATATTTTTAAATTTTGTAAAATAATTAAAGTAAAAAGTTATGAAGTTTTTTGATTATCTCAAAACATAATAAAATGACTTAGGTCCTTTTAAAATAAGCGATTCATATATTTTTCCAATTTATTTTATAATTTTTTTATATTTTATAAATAATCTGGTTTATAATATTTTTATTTATGTTTTCTGACATTTTTAGAGTACTTGGCAACGCTAAATCGATTTTACTCATTTTTAACTTGGTCAATTTACTTCTAAGCCGAAGATTTATTATCTTCACATTAAGTAATCATGTAATATTTTGATAATATTGACTTATTTATAAATTTTAACTGTATAATATGTATTATTATTTATTTACGTAATATAACAATTCTTGTTTATGTATTAAGCTTCAAAATTGCCATTTTGTAATATTATTTTAATGTTACTGTTATTAATGTTGTTGTCTTTAAATAAATGTCAATTATTCGTTTTATCAATATACAAATAAATTGCTGTTTATGTGAAACATAAAACTTGATAACTGGCAATAATATTATTAAAATTTTATATTTTATTGGCAAAAAATTTACAGATTTGTTTCCGCCTTTTCTTATATTTGTGCTTAAGTATTTTTGATAACAATAAGTAAGATGCTTGATTTTCAAATGTACGTTTCCTGAACTGCGAGAAAATGTGCAAATATTTATGCAAAAAATTTGTTACCCAAAAAAGCAAATTCTGTTATGAAAAGGCTTATACGAGTATAGCTTTTAAAAATTGGTGTACCTAAAAATTGGTAGATTACTTAAATTCAGTACTGCACACAACATTGAACGTTTGAGAAAACATCAACATTTAAAAATTTTCAAAATTGTTATCTTACTTGAAAAGACAAAATATTGATTATAACGAGAAATTAATCGATTGAAAATTCATGTGTACTATCACTAGAATTCTTTAAGAATTTTTAGAAATTTTCGGCAATTCTTTGAAATTCTCGGAGGTCTTTGAGAATTCTTAAGAATTCTTTCTCGGGAATAATTTCATCGATTTTAAAGTGAGCACAGTGAACAAAAATACTGAAATTACGTTTACTCGAACATTCATTCCTTTTTGTCATGCGCAATTTGTTGCGCAAGATGAAATAATAGGGATGTTGCATGGTGTCGAATTTAGTGTTAACTCCTGTTAAATCTTGAAAATAATATCAAATGAAATTTATAACCGAAATAAAATTTTGAAATGGGTCTGCGCTGAGAAAATCAAATTTGAAATTAAAAATGAATCGGTCAGCCGATTACGCCTCTGACGTCATACGCGTGATCCCGAACGTTTTATGGAAATTTTACAACGTCGCAAAGACCTGACAGTTAAATATTTGACTTGTATTTGACAGTTGCAAACAATATAACGTTTACCATTTAAATTGATTTTTATTAATACTAATATTTATTTTAATACAAACTGTAGTCACAAACAATTATGGAAAATGGTTTATTCCGAGTTTTTGTGTTTTATTAAAATTCATTTTCAATTTTACCAAACTATTTATAGGTTACATTATCAACACAAACTGCATTTGCTGTGTTGTCAGTTGTTAAAAAATAGTTTGTGACGTCATTCGCGCTAAAACACGGTTTCAAAAATCATTTTTATAAATTTTTTTGAGAAAACTGAAGGTCTCCTGAACTTTTATCTATGCAGTGCTGTTTACCAGCACCTAAAGTTTATAAAAAATTACTTCAAAATCATGCAACATCCTATTAAGGTATGCTTGGAGTAAGCTAAAATATAAGAAACTTACAATTGAGTTTTGTAACTTTCAGTTACTTCAGGTACGGAAATATTATAAAGAATAAAATTGCCAGATAGATATTAACAAATTATAGACGTAATATAGAATTGCATCGTAAAAACAGAACAACAAAAAAAGTCTGAACGAATATAATAATGCTTCCATAAACACTTCTGAAAACACAATTTTATCTTACTTTACGCGCCCAATAGAAGATTCCGCAATCTCAAGTTTGGTTCTCATATTTGGCCCTCAATAAAAGATATGCAGCGGCCTGAAGCAAGCAGAAAAAGAAAGAACCTAGAAAGGACTAGAAAAACGGGAAAAAATTCTGAAAATGCTGACATAATTTGTCACGGTTGAAAATTAACTTATTTTTTTTTCAATTTTAAAGTGCGTTGTGTCCTTTTGATTAGTTGCTATCTTGAGACCAGAAAATACATTATCTACCAACGAAAATTTTTAAAGGTATTTTTGGCAAGTTAATTGTTAGTTTTGGGAAAATTTTAGAAGTGCCGTTTGCCCTGAAATTTTGGTAAATTTTTTTAACACTCCGAATTGCGATTATTCTGAGCAACGATCTGTTTCAAGTATTTTTTACCTGTTGTTTGTTTACGAAGTTGTCTCTTTATGATGATAAGATCATCTGGATATTTTTGTGACTCAACATTAAGCAAGTATTTTCCTTCATTTGAATCCGACCCTCGATTATTCTGAGCAACGATCTGTTTCAAGTATTTTTTTACCTGTTGTTTGTTTACGAGGTGTCTCTTTATGAGGATAAGATCATCTGAATATTTTTGTGATATTTTCTTATAAAGAAAATTCTTTCAGAGTACTTCTCTTGGTCAATATTAGCGAAGTTTCTTTAATTGAGCTGTTTGATTTTTGTGGATGTGCGATTTGGTGTCTTTTGCATTGGAGTACCATTGTGGCTTTACGAATTTTTTTGATTTTGGAAATATAATTAGCATACTGTTCATTGATATCAAGATCTCCTATCATCCTGTTTGATTTGAAAACTTCATTTGGAAAAAATTATTACATCACCATTGGACAATCTTCATCAAATATAAGTGCTTTGTGCTGTCCTTATATTATCTGTTGTAATATTGCGTGGATATTGAGCTATAATTTTGGTTGCGAGTTAAGTTATTATTGTTCAATTGTTTATGCGAGAGGAAATCTTGCTTTTGCAAGAAATACATACGCGATTATATTTTACCTTTTTTATTTACTCGAATAAAACTTTAGCATCGATGTATTTTCACAACAAAGTTATTTTGTTCGCATTTCAAATGTATCTCTTGTAGCTTTTGCAATTTTTTATATTGAGTAACTTCTTTTCTATATGCTACTCTTTGTGATTTGAGTAGTTGAGTAGTTTTGGGGAGTAACGTTTTATAATCACTAGGGCAAATTCAGTTACCTTCTTTAGTTTGTTTTGCTAGAAAAGTAGTCGCCAATTAAGTTTTTCTTCTTTGCTTTCATTGAGCTAGCTGTAGGAGCGTATGCCAATACCCTGAGATTTGGGAAAACACTATCAAATCCCTTTGATACCACTTTTACCGTGGAAAATTCAGGATAATTCTGTCCTACACCTAGAAACTAAAATTAGATCCAGAATTCGTAATGCAAATAAAAGTGGAGCTAAAAATCAAGAAACCAACTAATTAAATCATATAAAAGACGTCACGAAGAAGATCAGATTCTTGAAAATCAAAGAGAGACAAACAGTAATTTAAGCGATAATTTTTACAATTTGAATTCTTACAAAACCTAGTTCACTAATCAACAGGATTATCGTCAAGTGGCAGAGTCAATATAATATCTAATATTTTATTAACACCTGGGTTTGACTCTCTCGTAAAAGAAAACATATTAGAAATACATTCAAAAATACCCGAAACTGTATTGGGATCTACTTCTAATAATACATCTACAGAAAACACGAGATGAGATAAGAAATGAGATAATATGTATATTTATGATTGTTTGTTTTAAATTTGTTATAAATTAATAATGTAAATACTTTTTATAATTGAATAAAAATTTAAAAAATGGCTTTTCTTCAAGTTTTCAATGTAATTTGTGTAAGCAAAGAAATTGCAAGCAATGTAAAATAGTTAATTTCGAATTAAACATTCTTAGGCATTTTTCGGAATTCCCAGGAAGTCTGGGGAATTCTTTACCTTAGAAGTTCTTGTAAACAATTAATTATGAATGTATTAACCCCTCGTGTTATAAGCGTAAAAAATCAAGTGTAGTTACTAAAACAAATATCGATAATTTTTTAAATAATGCACCAATTGAGTTTCTTCCTCAAAAGGTAAAACTTATTTCAATTTATTTTACATAATATGTGTATATAATTATTTAAATATCTTAGGTTGCTGTAATAATTGGCGTTTCCAGTGCTTGTCGAAGTGACGAATTATTTAAAATGAAAATCAACAATTAAAATTTAATGAGCGCATGGGGTATCGCTTACGATTAATAGTGACAATTAATATAAATAATTACGATTCTAAGAACACTCAGCTGTAATGCTGTACTTTTTATTTATTTCACTTGGTTCTTGGTTTTGATTTATTATAATTGTAATTAACAATATATTTATAAAATGTCAAGGGTTTTCACTAAAACATATATCGACAAATTTGTAAATCATGCACCAATCGAGTTTTTCTTCGAAACTTAAAACTATCAATTTTACTTTGTGCTGTTTTAATTTGCAATAACATAATTTGGTTTTGAGTAAATTTGGAAAGAAAAACACGTCGATTTACATGACGAGGGGGACGTTCAAAAGCAAAACTATTCAAATTTTAAGTTCAGCCCCCTCTCACCAGCTACCACTACTTCGAAATTTACGATACATTATTATAATGCAGTTGTAATAACTTGTATTATATTTTATAGACGATATTTACCACTTTTTGCATTGTTGCATTTATGTTTCTTTGAGTATTAGAATATTACAGTATTTTAGACGATAAGGTTGCTATTACAATTTAATCATAAGCATGATGAGTTCGTGACAAGAAGCCAAATGATGCTCAACAGTTGTAATAGTAAAAGTCTGAGTATTTGCTTATGAGGTAAATAGTCTATTTTTACCATAATTATGTACATATTATATAGTATTATGTACTATATGTATGTGTTATCAATACTAGAATTAAACTTCTTTTTAAGTTTTAAAATGCGCAATGTAAAATTATATTGTGAAAACTTGTAATTTTTCTAATATCTGCTAATTCATAATAATATTATCTATAATTAAATTAAAACCAGCAGTGTATCGTGAAGTACACCCAAATTTCTTCACCTAGAGATATCTCTTAGATAATAATCTATCTAAATATATTGGATTAAAATTTTTAAAATTAAAGGTTAAATAAACAATAAAACAAAATATTATTCGTAAGCTTTCAGCATCAATAGTTACTGCTGTCATCAGACCTGTAACCAGTAAGCAGGTAGTAGTACTGCTGTTTTCATAAATTGTTACCCAATTTTTATTTATAAAATAATTTCTTTAATATGAATTTAAAAGCATTAAAACAGTTTTATTATCGAGATAAAAAAATAGTTTATAGGATTATAATGAATCTATATAAAAAAGTTAAGAATGATAACACATAACCGACTTCACCGTCATTCTGGTATAAAAATAGTCAACTGTGATAAAATGATATTTTATTATCAGTTTACTTGTTTGACAATTATTAAGAAATAATGTAAACGTTATTAAAAAATTCGTCTCTTGCTTGTGTTCCTAGATTTTAAAACTACTTTTACTTTAGTTACAAATAGGTAAACTTTAAATCGGTACAACTAATTTTAATTGTTTATTTATTATTTACTATTCTGAATCGATATCATGAAGGACACATTCAGTATATGTAAACCGACATTATCCTTTATTATTGTTATTTGTTTAATTACAAGGTATGTCACTTTACTACTTTCTATTATTTGTATTCTAATTTATATTATTTAGGAATTACGTTAAATGTGAAAGAATAATAAAGCTCCCACCTGACTTACTTGTAGGCACTGCAACTTCATCATATCAAATTGAAGGGGCATGGGACGAAGATGGTAAGTCTTTAATACATTTTTACATTTCCAAAATTTTAAATTGTGTCAATAGGAAAATCGCCTAGTATTTGGGATCATTTTACTCAGAATTATCCCCATAAAATTGAAGATGGATCGAACGGAAATATTGCGTGCGATTCGTATCACAGAATGCAAGAAGATGTTCAATTGGTTAAAAATGTAGGTTTTCAATATTACCGCTTTTCGGTGTCCTGGCCTAGAATTTTGCCATCAGGATTTTCAAATGAAGTTAATTCTGCCGGAATCGCTTATTACAACAAATTGATTGACGAACTTATTGCTAACGACATCATTCCGATACTGACTATGTATCATTGGGACCTTCCACAATCGCTACAAGAGCTGGGTGGATTTGCAAATCCTGAAATAGCTTATTGGTTTGAAGACTATGCACGTGTTTTGTTTACAAACTTTGGCGACAGAGTAAAACACTGGATTACATTGAATGAACCAAAGCAAATTTGCTTTTTCAGTTACGGTCTGGGTTGGTTTGCACCTGGAATAGAAAGGTCGGGCTTCAGCGATTACTTATGTGGTCACAATGTTTTAAAAGCTCATGCACGAGCTTATCATTTATACGATAAAGTTTTCAGGCCAGTACAGAAAGGTACGGAATGTAATGCATAAATGAACTAGACAGCATATAATTTAATTATATTACTACAGGTAATATTAGTATTGTAGTACAGCTTGAGTGGGCCGAACCTGCTACCAACAAAACTAAAGATATACAGGCGGCTGATCGTCAACTGCAATTCGATGTAAGATTTCAAAAACAGTTATATGTAATTACTATTATATTAATTTGAGGTTTCTAACTTCTCTTCTTTTCTTTAGTTTTTCTTCTTTTTTTTTAGTTTGGACTCTATACTAACCCAATTTTTCACAAAGATGGAGATTATCCTCAAGTTGTGAAAGATATGGTGGCAAAAAGAAGTAAGGCGGAAGGTTTTCCACGATCGCGTTTACCTAAGTTTACTCCAGAAGAAGTAGAATATATTAAAGGCACATCAGATTATTTGGGTCTTAATCATTATTCAACTGTAATTGTTAAACATGTAGACCCTGCTCCTATCGGTGAACCTCATTTAACAAAAGATACACAAGTAGAATGGTACCAAAACGATGAATGGCTAGCGGGATCTCATCCGTATTTTCGGGTATGCAGTAAGTAAATGTTTAAATTGTAAGAAAATTAACCAAATTAACTTTAGTCGGTGCCATGGGGATTTAGAAAAATCTTAAATTATGTAAAAGATAATTACGGAAATCCAGATATTTACATAACAGAAAATGGGTTCCCAGATAAGAATCTTTTTGATGACAAGGATCGCATAACATATTTTAAGGTTTGAAAGTTAATACTTTGAATTCCCAAATAAGATTAATAATAAATATTTTAGGAAAATTTAGAAGCAGTTTTAAATGCAACGTATATAGATAAAGTTTCTATTAAGGCTTACATTGCCTGGACTATAATGGACGATTATGAATGGGCATGGGGTTACAAGTATAATTGAAATATTTTCAATAGCTGCAATACTAATTTAAAAAATTTCAGCTCAAGATTTGGATTGCACTACGTAAACTTCTCGGATCCCAATAGACCTAGAACCGAAAAATCTTCAGTTAAGTTTTTCAAAAATTTACTTCAAACTAGGGAATTAAAAATTAATTAAATTAACCAAGTAATAATGTAAAATAATATTAACTGTCGAATAAAATTTTTTTTAAATTTACAAGTATAGTGAAATTTGGAAATTTTACAACTTACATTTCTAGTCCAAAACCCTGTTGTACAAGGTTGTCCCATCTTATCAAGAACTCATTAGTTAAACTATACCTAAATGAATGAAAATGAATCAAAGTTGAAATAAAAAACTATATTTGAAAATTTTAGTAAAAATAGACTGAAAATGTAAGTTGAAAATTTTCAAATTTTACTAAGCTATTTTACAAGTTAATAAACTATTTACAATTAACAATATTAACTTGTTTATAAATTTCCACTGTATTTAAATGTATTATTATATTATTATTTACTCAGGTAATATAATATAATATAGTTTATATATCGAGTTTGCAAACCGCCATTTTTAGAATATAACGTTTATTCTGGTTGTCCCGAAAAAGTTAATTTTTAATTATTTTCACAGCAATTATTAATACAATGTATTTGTAAAAAAACAGTATCAGAATTACAGTATTTATAAGCAAATACATAAATAAACAATCAAAACTAGATTTTTAGAAATCCGTTTAAAAATATAAAAAAACCTCTAATCATTTATTTTAATGTTTATAAATAAATTATATAAATAATTATTGCTGTGGAAATAACTTGAAAATAAAGTTGTATTTTGTGAATAAACAGAAAAACATAATCATTAATTTAAAATTAAATAAAAATATTAAGTTTTATTTGTACACATTTAAGAAAAAACATAATAAAATATTTTTATTTTATAAAAAGAATGTTTTTATTTATTTATCTACTACTTTCTGTATATGTAAATTTTACTTTATTTTCTACAAACCACAGAATTAGCATTTTTTGACAAATTTTTGAAAATTGTAATTTTAATGGGCGCAAGTTACAAAAATAAAATTTTACTATGTCATTGTTCATTAATAAATACTAACATCATAAATAATTTTTACAACCCTCAGTTTTATTTAATTCATCATACGGCCGATTATGACCTACGCATGATCCATTACAGAATGCTTAAAACTGCAAATAATGCAAAGTAAGATCGGTAGTACAGCAGTAGCTGTACTACCGATTATTATCTACAAATTGACGACGATGTAATTAAATAGTATGTATATTTCAATTTCTCTGCATTGACGGTCGAGATTTGGTAAACAGCTAAAAAGTGTAAATTCTAAACATTTGTAAATGTTATGTAAACTGTATTATTTTTTTTGATTACATGACATTAGATAAATGTAGACAATGGTTTTTTGTCATCATTTTACTTATAAAAAGATTTTCAGTTTTAAATATAACATTTTGTTTTAAAATTACAAATTATTCGTTGAAAAGGAATATTGAATCTCAGAAAAATTATAGTTTTTGTAATATTTTTATAACAATAATTTTATTGGCCCAATAAACTATTATGTAAGTATCACTAATATTATTATAATAGTTCTTTATGTACTTAAGCACATAAAGTAATATTTTGGTTTTTGGTGTAAAAGTTACAGTTCGAGCTAAAAGCAAAGGTTGCAATTAGGATGAATGCACACATTACGCGCTAGGTACATATAAAATTTTTATCTTGGCAAAAGAATATTTTATATAATAGTATTTTCTTATAATTCCGTGAAATAAATATCAACTTTTCAATGACAGCCAAATTATTGATGTAACCTTACACCATCAATAATGTTGACAATACTCCATTAGTGTACATTTAAAATCTTTTTCATACTTCGTAGAATAAATATTGACGATGAATTGCTAAAGTAAAGTTTTACAAAATAACTTTCTTAAAAAAATAGCCCTCTTGCCAGTATTACTTCAATTATTATCCTTTGTCACCGGGAACGTAAAATAAGGCTTCAGTGACCACCTAAGTGTTGTGCTTCATTCCTTATTGTACTTCAATATATTATTCAATTCCACTTATTAAATTTTTTTAGTCTTAAACAAATTTTTCACATCGTCAACACCTTAACCACCATTAGCTTTAATTTAATTTCTTTAATTTTAAAGATTCACTGATAAAAACTAGACGTAAAATTGCGAGTTTAAAATTTACTCTGAAAACGAAATAAAAAATTATTTACTTTTGTTTAGTAAAACTTTTTTATTATATCTGAAATTTTACTTTTCTTTTGTTCGCCGTTTATTTTTGTCGTCACTAATTAAATATTAGAATTAAAAATTTATTTCTATAATATAAGAAAAAAATTTTCAGCAATCTAAAAATTTCTGCGCTCTATATCGAGAAGTAAAACTGCTTCCTAAATTTTTGAAAACAACAAAAGTGAATTAGATTCAAAAAGAGGTAAGTCTTCAAAATGATAACATAGGCAATCAATTTATAATTTTTATTTTGGTTTCCCATTCGTTTTTACAAATGCCGAAAGTAGCTCGTAGGAAAATTAGCTCAATTTTTTAAGAAAAATTTCAGTACATTAAAGAGCAAAGTTTGATACCTTTGTTTGTTGGTATTTTCTGGGATAACGTTTTTTCTAGGTTTAGTAATGCAATTGTATAAGCTTTTATTCGCAATCGGTCGGTAATTGCTCGTTTCCCGACTTTTAAAAAGTTTGAAAGTAGCATATTGTTAACTGCTAAAACCTACCAGTATGTAATGAAAATTTTTCACTCGATATACCACGTGCCGGTTAGTAATGAACAAAATGGGCGTGGTTTTAACGTGATATGAGCTATTAAAAATAGAGGCGCTGATACAAATGTCAAATATAGTTATATGTCAAATAACGACTTTGAAAACGCATTATTTCCATTAAACCAACCCCAACTTCACGATTGCGAATAAAATAGATACATGCTTGGCGTAAGCGTCATTACTAACTTCGGTTAATTGCTGACATTACTAATTTAACTTGTTTTAAATTTCTGTATTTAAATGTATTCTTATATAATTATTTACTCAGGTAATATAATATTTATAATATAGTTTATATATCAAGTTTGCAAACCGCCATTTTTAGAATATAACGTTTATTCTGGTTGTCCCGAAAAAGTTAATTTTTTAATTATTTTCACAGCAATTATTAATACAATGTATTTATAAATAAAAAAACCAGTATCAGAATTACAGTATTTATAAGCAAATATATAAATATTATTTATAAACAATCAAAACTAGATTTTTTAAAAATCCGTTTAAAAATATAAATATAAACTTCTAATCATTTATTTTAATGTTTATAAATGAATTATATAAATAATTATTGCTGTGGAAATAACTTGAAAATAAAGTTGTATTTTGTGAATAAACAGAAAAACATAATCATTAATATAAAATTAAATAAAAATATTAAGTTTTATTTGTACACATTTAAGAAAAAACATAATAAAATATTTTTATTTTATAGAAAAGAATGTTTTTATTTATTTATCTACTACTTTCTGTATATGTAAATTTTACTTTATTTTCTAGAAACCACAGAAATAAAATTGTAATTTTAATGGGCGCAAGTTACAAAAATAAAATTTTAGTATGTCATTGTTCGTTAATAAATACTAACATCATAAATAATTTTTATAACCCTCAGTTTTATTTAATTCATCATACGGCCGATTATGACCTACGCATGATCCATTACAGAATGCTTAAAACTGCAAATAATGCAAAGTAAAATTCTCAAATTAATCAATGACCCATCATAGCGATATTCTACCCAGTAGCTGTACTACCGATTATTATCTACAAATTGACAACGATGTAATTAAATAGTATGTATATTTTAATTTCTCTGCATTGACGCTCGAGATTTGGTAAACAGCTAAAAAGTGTAAATTCTAAACATTTGTAAATGTTATGTAAACTGTATTATTTTTTTTGATTACATGACATTATTAGATAAATGTAGACAATGGTTTTTTGTCATCATTTTACTTATAAAAAGATTTTCAGTTTTAAATATAACATTTTGATTTTAAAAATTACAAATTATTCGTTGAAAAGGTATATTGAATCTTAGAAAATTATAGTTTTATAATATTTTTATAACAATAATTTTATTGGCTCAATAAACTATTATGTAAGTATCACTAATATTGTTATAATAGTTGTTCTTTATGCATAATTAGTAATAGTTTGGTTTAGGGTGTAAAAGTTATAGTTCGAGCTAAAAGCTAAGGTTGCAATTAGGATGAATGCACACATTGCGCGCTAGGTACATATAAAATTTTTATCTTGGGAAAAGAATATTTTATATAATAGTATTTTCTTATAATTCCGTGAAATAAATATCAACCTTTTCAATGACAGCCAAATTATTGATGTAACCTTACACCATCAATAATGTTGACAATACTCCATTAGTGTACATTTAAAATCTTTTTCATACTTTGTAGAATAAATATTGACGATGAATTGCTAAAGTAAAGTTTTTCAAAATAACTTTCTTAAAAAAGTAGCCCTCTTGACAGTATTACTTCAATTATTATCCTTTGTCACCGCGGAACGTACAGACACGTGATCTGTGCAATTGTACAATTTTTACAAAATAAGGGTAAGGTTTCAGTGACCACTGTTTTTAATTTACTTTATTAATTAAGCTCAATATTTTACCCTGAGTGTTGTGCTTCATTCCTTATTGTACTTCAATATATTCAATTCCACTTATTACATTTTTTTAGTCTTAAACCGATTTTTCATATCGTCATCACCTCAACCACAATTAGCTTTAATTTAATTTCTTCAATTTTAAAGATTCGCCGATTAAAACTAGACGTAAAATTGTTAGTATAAAACTTACTCTGAAAACGAAAATAAAATTATTTACTTATGTTTAGTACAACTTTTTTTTACTATATCTGAAATTTTACTTTTCTTTTGTTCACTGTTTAATTTTTATGGTCACTAATTAAATTTTAAAATTATCAAATTTATTTTTATAATATAAGAAACAATTTTCAAATAATCACTTTCACCATCTAAAAATTTACAAAAAATTTCTGCGCTCTATATCAAGAAGTAAAACAAAATTTAAAATAAAATTTTTTTTGTAGTGCTAAATTGTGCTAGTTCTAAACATTGTGCTAAAATTTTAATCTAACAGGAATAACTGGTTTCTTAAAAAAACACAAAATGATTTGCAGTCAAACCCCATTTTTGAAAAAATTAAATTTTTGTGACAAAAAATTGATATTTATTAATATACAAAATCACAAAAGTAAAAGTAAAAATAAATAATTTATTTATTGTATAAATATAATTATATAAATGCATGAATTTTTGTATAATTTTTAATCCTAGATAACTTCCCTGCTTTGTAATCTCAATCAAATTTTAGCCATCTTTCGTCTGGTTTAATAAATGCAGTGTAATGGCCGATAGACTTTCTCTACACAGATGTCTTTAGGGCATTAATATCCTTGCAAGCTAATTAATTTTAAAAACGATTTTTTATTTAACAACTACATTCGCGTGTATTTCAATCCAAACTCTAAGACATAATAAAAACATACATCAAAAATTTCAAAAAAATTTAAAATATAAAAATTACTGTCGTTCTAAAAAGCCGAAATAAATAAAATTTATTTCGAAAAAACAAATCGAACACAACTCAGCACATCTTTTTTTTCAAAAATGGCACGGCTAACTTCACGCACATACAAACTACATATGTATTCCATTGAATGGTAAAAGAGAGGCCTTCCTCATGCGCACATTCTGAAATCGCTTTGTGTGTTTTTCAAGAAAACGGTTAATTCTAATGTAATGGTAATAATGTTTAGCACAACTAGCACAATTTAGCACAACAAAATGTTTGGCGGCTAACGTAAAAAACCATTTTTTTTTATTTTAAGCCTAAACAAATAATTTAAGTTTTTTTCTTCGATTGGCACAAGTTAGCACAACACTAGCACAACTTAGCACAACCATCAATACTAAAAAATTTAAAAAATGGGGGCCAACTTCACGCACGTGATAACATAGGTAATCAATTAATAATTTTTAATTTGATTTTACATTCGTTTTTATAAATACCGAAAGTAGCTCGTAGGAAAATTAGCTCAATTTTTTAAGAAAAATTTCAGTACATTAAAGAGCAAAGTTTGACACCTTTATTTGTTGGTATTTTCTGGGATAACGTTTTTTCCGAGGGATTAACCGCTGGTGAAGTTTTTTGTACACATCTCATGAAGTACATGACATCTCGTGTAAAGTACATGAAGTACTTGTGAAATACATAAAGTACTTGTGAAGTACATGCAGTACTGGTAAAATACATGAAGTATGGGTAAAGTAGGTAAAATACGTGTTAAGTATATTGAAGTACAAGTAAAGTATCATGAAGTTAGTACATTTTTGGGAAATTACATAAAGTTGAAACTAGCTTATGCGAATGCGCTACGGTCAATGTGTATCATAGATAAGACACGTGTATTCAATAATAATTATTTGATAACAAATTATCTTACATCAGTAGATTTTCTTAAGATTTTTTTATAAGGATAAGGTGCGTATAATGAGCCAACTTCTATTGAGAATTTTTAATTCAAAAAGTCTATTGTGCATTCTCTATTTTCGGTTGGACCTTTTTGGTTTTTGAATTATTTAAAAAACTAGCTAGGGGGCGGAGACCTGCTAGCTTGTATTCGCTGGGTGCGCGACACCAGCGCCAAGTAATTTTAGTACTAACGGTGGAAATTTTACATTGCAGTAATGCAATAAAATTTAATTTTCTAGCCAAGATTTTAAAGTATTATTAAAAAACATTTAGTTATACGTAAAACGTGAGTAGATAAGTTTAATTTTGATTATTTTTTTGAATCAGGTGAAAAATGTAAGTATTATGGATACATAAAAAGGAAAACCAAGTTTATATTACATAACCTCAAAAATTACCAAAAATAAACAAAAAAATCAAGTCGTGAATTTATGTTTAAATTATTTATAATTTCAGGTGTACAATGGATTTAGTAATTAAAACTGGATTCCAATCAATTACAGCACAGATTCCGCGTGTTTAAATTTAAAAAGTTTTCACTGTTTTTGCACAATTTTGCCGTAGCGTGCGCTGCCGTCGCTTTTAATACCCCCACTATGTACTTCGCACCCAGCGAATACAGCCGTGCTCACGGCAGTAAGGCACCCCCCTAAATGTACTATAACGTAATAATTCAAGAAAATATAAATAAAAAAACAATCAAACTGGTTCACAACGTTTATTAAAACATAATTTTTAATATTTAGTTGGTCCTCCTTTGCTCGTATTACTGCTGCAACCCTTTTCGACATACTCCTTATTAAAGAGTTGCAGATCGATGGGGACAGCTTCTCCCATTCCAACTGCAAATTTTCTTTCAGTTCAGTTTTTGATGAGCAATCATGTTTGGCGATATTTTTTTTTAATATTGACCACAAATGTTCAATGGGGTTGAGGTCTGGTGACTGTGCAGGTCAATCTAACACAGTCACCCCATTCGACGCAAACCAATCCCTTGTAGCTCGGGACGTATGGCAAGGTGCATTGTCCTGCTGATACGTTATGGTCGCATGGTCAGTATCAGGAAAAATTTTGTGTAGGAATCCATTAAAATGGATTCCAACATGGCAATATACTTGGTACTATCCATGCGACCCTCGCATACAAACATATTGCCCACCCTGAGGCTGCCATACAACCCCAGATCATCACGCTTCCACCTCCAAATTTGACCGTGGGTACGACGCAATCGGTTTCATTTTCTTCCCCGGGTCTTCGCCGCACATATACGGATCCAGGGGTTCCAAAAATCTAACAATAGTTTATAAAAAATGTTAATCAAGATTTATACTATTTTAATTTAACAAAGACAACAAATTAAATTGTTAATGTTTTATTATGAAAAGAAATGATACTAAGATATTACCTCAAAGTTAGATTCGTCGGACCAAATTATTCTTGACCAATCCTCGTGCGTCCAATTTCTGTGTGCCTGGGCCCATGCTAGCCTGGCTTTCCTGTTTCTTTCTGAGAGCCACGGCTTACGCCGGGCTTTACAACCGCGGAGCCCCACTTCGTTCAATCGTCTCGACACCGTCTGTCGTGAAACTGATGGTCCTCCGCTTTCAGCCATTTGTGCGGCCAGCTGTTTGGCCGTCTTCCTGCGGTTTCTAAGGGACTCCCGTTGTAAAACCCTGTCCTCTTTAGCGGTAGTAACCCGTTTTGGACCACTTCTACGTTTATAATCGTAGCTACCGCTTTCCCGAAAACGTTTTATAGTGTTTTGTACTGCACAGCGGGAACAACGAACACGTTTACTAATTTGTAGTTGGTTTATCCCTTCTTGATGGAGTACAATGATTTGTGCTCTTTTTAATTCACTCAAATTTGAATTTTTTCCCATTTTGACAAAGTTTATAGTTTATTAAATACAACTAAAATATTTAAAATGAACACTCCGAAAATAAGAATTCACACTTTTAAACTAAACAAGACGACTGCTTTCTACAAAATGAACAATTTATGCAAATCCTTTTTGTAGGACTCGGGTTACAAAATTTTTGACCAATTTCTTTGAATTATAATCGTAATGCACTTACAACTACCTGCTAAAAATATTTAGGGTCAGGTAAGTACCTAAAAGAATTACGCAAGATTTTAAAGGGTGCCTTACTGCCGTGAGCACGGCTGTATAATTTATTTTACTTTACTGTTTTTGTTACCCCCTTCAAGAATATGTCATAAGTTTTTAGAAAACTAAAACGGTAGCGGAGAGTTTCTACTAAATTTTCAAACCTTTAATATGTTTGCCTGCATTGTAATATTTGGGTACTGAAGGGTGTTTCACATCCCCCAAATCCCCAGATTAATTAGTTTATTTTTTATCAGAAGTAAACTGTAGATCTCTCCATACTTGGGCACTGGAGGGTGTTCCACACCCCAGACCACCGGATTGAGTAGTTTATTTTTTATCAAAAGTAAACTGAAGATATCCCGTTGCAGAGGCACTGGAGGGTGTTCCACACCCCCCAGACCCCCCGGTTTAAATAACTTATTTTTATTAAAAGTGAATTAAATATTTAAGCATATCTCAAGTTTATTAAAATTAGCTATGGCCAAGTAAATGTGTTTAATTCGTAATCTGACAATTAATTATAAACTGCGCAATTATATATTCTGAACCCCCTGGGAGGCAGATCTCTGCAATATAATAAAAAATAAACTACTCAATCCGGGGGTCTGAGGGTGTGGAACACCCTCCAGTGCACAAATTTCGGAACGAAGAACATTGCAGAACATGCAGAACCCTGCAGACCGTGTAGTTAATTTTTTGTCAAAAGTAAACTGACGATCTCCCGTTGGAGAGGCACTGGAGGGTGTTCCACACCCCGGTTTAAATAATTTATTTTTATTAAAAGTGAATTAAATATTTAAGCATATATCTCAAGTTTATTAAAATTAGCTAGGCCAAGTAAATGTGTTTAATTCGTAATCTGACATTTAATTATAAACTGCGTAATTATTCCGTACCCCCTGGGAGGTAGATCTCTGCAACGGGAGATCTTCAGTTTACTTCTGATAAAAAATAAACTACTCGATACGGGGGGTGTGGGTGGTGTGTGGGTGCTTTAGCGCTCAAATTTTGGAATCTCGGTAAGTCTCTGAAATACGTGAAATACAATGAAATATCGATGAATTAGGTCAAGTACCGTGAATTATTGATGAAGATGAAGTACGTGAAGTTAATTGTACACGATTTCCTCTAGCGGTTGACCACTCGGTTTTTTCTAGGTCTAGTAATGCCATTGTATAAGCTTTTAACTGTGCATTATTAGATGTTGTGGGTATTAACCTTTGTGTTTCATTATTTTCCCGACTTGGTCTTGAATTAGGTTGTCAGATACCTTTTCAAAATTAATGATTGCAAGCTTCAATGTATAAGTGAAAAGAAGAAATGTAAAAAACTTAGTTAAAACAAAAGAAAAGTGTACTTATGAAGTTGATCTAATTATAAAATATGATACGGCTAGATAATGAGTTTCTATCATTTTTATTAATCTACTTTATCATTATCACATTTTAAGTGGCCAAGCATAATTACTTTATTATCAAACAATAAGTTAATAGTTAGTAATAATGCATTGCGTTAAAATATTTTCTGAAACATTAACCCTAGAGTGTTTCAATTAATTGTTGTGAATATACTCGTAGTCTACAAAATTTATTTTCAATAAATTCATGACTTTGGTGTTTGGTTGTAATATTGCTATTTAATGTAAATTTCACGATTAAAGAACAATAATATTTCTTAACGAAACTTTCATTTCATTTTAGCAGAGGGTAACCGTAAAATAATAAAAATAATGGCAATCTACCAACAATCAAAAAAATTCTGTTGTCAGTTTTTATTATTTATATCATATGCATCGGCTTAACGTAAGTAAAGTGAAATATCATTTTCAACAATGTGTCTATATAAACTGTTTTATTTAATTCAGTAATGCTACTTGCACTCCTTCAAACACTTTTCCAGAAGATTTTTGTTTGGTATTGGAACATCGGCGTACCAAATAGAAGGGGCATGGAATATTAGTGGTGAGCTTAAATTTTACTAAAAATCTTGAGATTTTATATAAATTAATGTAGATATGTAATGCAACTTTTTTAATTAGATGAAGATTTATATTGAAATCAAACACACACATAAGTACAATAAAAATTCACTATGTGTTTGAACGATCGTTAATTTCATAACCGACCTTCCTGTTAATGGATTTATTTGTAATTTTTAGGAAAAGGAGAAAGTATTTGGGATAGATTAACTCACATCAATCCAAGCATTGTTGAAGATCAAAGTAACGGCGATATAGCATGCGATTCTTACCACAAATTTTCCGAAGATGTGAAACTTATGAAAGATATGGGAATTCAAATATATCGCTTTTCTATGGCATGGAGTAGAATACTTCCAGAAGGATTTTCTCATAAAATAAATCCAGATGGAATACGATACTATAACGAATTAATTGATCTTTTATTAGAAAATAATATCACTCCAATGGTTACTATGGTTCACTGCGATACTCCTTACGCATTGGAAGAGTTTGGTGGAGCATATAATAGTTCATTTATAAATTGGTTCGAAGATTATGCTAGGGTACTTTTTGATAACTTTGGAGATAGGGTAAAGTTGTGGTTAACATTAAACGATGTCGCGTTTCATTGTTACAGTGACTGTTTTCAAACTAACAAATTGGTTGATCAAAATTTAACAGGTATTTTTGAATATACTTGTGCACATAATGTCTTAAATGCTCACGCCAAAATATATCATTTATATCAGAAAGAATACAAAAACAGTCAAAAAGGTAAAAAAAAGAATAAAAATATTCTTCTTTTATTTCAAAATTATCGTATTTTAATTTTAAATAGGCAAAATTGGTATTGTGATAGGAAGTGAATGGATGGAACCAGGATCTCAAAATGAAAATGATGTTTTAGCTGCTCAAAGAGTACTCGATTTTAAGGTTCTCGAAAATAATATGCAGATACATTCATGTTTATATAAAATAGATTGGATTATTTGCAGATCCAATTTACCATTCGAAGGGAGACTTTCCCGTGACGGTTAAAAATTTTGTAGCAGAGAGAAGTAAAGCAGAAGGTTTTAAAACGTCGAGATTGCAAAATTTAACTAAAGAAGAAATAAAATACATTCAAGGAACTTATGATTTCTTTGGTATGAATCATTATTCGACCTGGTATGCAATTGACAAAGAAAGTGATCCTATTGGAGATCCTTCGTCCGATAAAGATATGCGTGCACAATGGTACAGCGATCCTTCTTGGCCAAGTGCAGGTTTTCAAAAAGTAGTGTATCATTGGCAATATATACAAGGAGTTTCATAGAAGTATCTTAAGCGGAGTGCTGAATGTAGTAATGAGTATGAGGTTTTAAATTTAATTAAAATGTCAATAACGCAAATTTATTAGAGGAAGCTTATTAAAGAATATAATAAAAAAACGGTGATTGTTATAATCCAACTGCAAATAATTTTAGTCCATTTTTAAGTTAAGACATTTCTATGAATCTCCCTGTATTGTCCCCCTCTAAATTAATTTGATATCTCGCAGGTTGTACCTTGGGGATTTCGAAAAATGCTTAAATACATTAAAGATAGGTACGGTGATGTGGAAATTTATATCACAGAAAATGGATTTGGAAATTATGGCGAAATAAATGATTTAAAAAAAATCAAATACCATAAGGTAATTTGGATAATCATGATATTATGCACAATTACATGACTTAACTCTATAATTTTATTTTTCAAAAGGAATATTTTCAAGAATTATTAGAAGCAATTCATGTAGACAAAGTTAATGTAAAAGCATATCTAGCATGGTCACTTATGGATAATTTTGAATGGATTTTTGGATACACGTAAGAATAATTATTTTAATTAAATGAGTGTGATCTTTTAGTATACAAAAGAAACCACAAAACATCCAAAAATTTCCAAAACAAAAGGAACATTTTACACTTTGAGGTATTCTCTTGAATAACTACTGACCTTTATAAAATAACCGGATAACTATATTTCAGTTTTACATTTTGACTTTAAAGTTTTTGTTGTTTATAATTATGTAATAATTTTGTTTCACTTATGTATTCCATTAGTTATGTCGTAAAGTAACTGCTTGCGTGTTTATAAACTATGCTCGTTTCTCATTTGACTCTAATATAAATAAAGTTATTTGAATTACTGTACACCTACATTCTGATGATATGGTTTTTCTAATCAGAAGGGTAGTTTGGTTGAATCGGCGATAGGAAAAACATTTTGTCTCCGACTTTAATTTTGTAAGTTTTGAAAAAATTGCTAGATAGTAGGTGCTTTACGTTATACACTAATATGGTATACAAGTATAAGCATATTAATAATAATGTATTTAATTGCACTTTTCAGGGTAAAGTTTGGAATGTACCATGTAGATTTTAATGATACGGATAGGCCTAGAACACCAAAACAATCGGCACATTTTTATAAAAAAATTAATCGACGAAAGAAAACTGTCCCTGTATTAGAACTCATTTAATTTATGAATATTTACTTCCAATAACAGTCGATGTATTATGTCAATAAAATAGGCTTAAATATTTTATTGTAGTATAAATTAAAAAAATAAAAATAATCAATTTAGTACTTTTTAATAAAAATCCCTATTTCTATTCTTAACAGTGGACTTTTGCTATGTTTCATAAGAAAATACTCCTATCAAATATATTGCAAAAAAAAGGCCGACCATGTTCGTTAGTAATTTACCACGTAGTATACGTATACTTTGCGAACAAGATGTTTTTACATGTTTCTGTAATCAGTAAATTTACAGTGTAAACAATAATTATTGTGAGTTGAATTATTAAATAAAATTGTATTCAGAAAAACTGCCTAATAACGGCCAAAACACTGCTGTGTTGAAAGGTCCAATATCAATCTGTGGACCATGGGGAAGGCAACGGAAAACCATCCCATTAATTATATTCTCTAGTAAAGTCAGTTTGGCTTCAGCTAAGTTGCATCCAACATCCGAAGCGGATGGGCACCAAGAGAAGAGAAGAACTACGATACCAAATAAGCTATGTATGTAAATCAGTAAACGGCAGTGCTACGTTCAAAATGATGTACTAAAATAGTACTGGTAATCCAAAATCAAAATGGCAAAATTAATTCCTCGAAAATTTCAGCTGTGGTTTTTCAAGTTATTAAACATACTTTAAAATGTTGTCGGAGAGGTTTTCTTATCAAGAAAACGAAAAAAATCTGTCATTTTTTCTTGCGCTTATCTTACTGCATTTTCTAAAAAAATGTTTAAAAAATTTATATCATATTAAGGCATGATTTTGCATTTACATTTAGATAAAACTAAATAATCACTGCTTATATTATTTATATTATATTACGTATACTATTAAGGTTAAACGATACTTACACACACGTAATTACTGTACACAGTGGAACATCAATATATCAAACCTCCAAGGGAACGAGAAAATTTCGATATTGAGGATTTGAATATCCCGAGGTTCAATTGATCAAGGTGATTTTGACTGACTCAGATATTTTTTTTTGCAAAAGGTTCCTAAGCGACATTTGGCGATTAATGCCCGATTTCTTTATTCATGATTATCTCGAAGTTATAGCTAACTTGAGGTTATTTCGAGATAACCTGAGGCTATACCTATATAACAATTTTGGTTTTGTTCTTTTGGCTTTTTAACTTTTAGGTTATCTTGCTTACCTGGGTTGAACTACGAAATAACTATTAAAACCGCAGATTATGTTCATTTGTAATATGAGGCTAGAATTTAAATTTGTCAAGTAATAAAGGCTATTTCCAATTTACAAGATTATTTACTAATGCTTGATCGATATTAATGTTTTCTTCAACTATGGCGGAAAAGTGCAAGAAATGCGAAAACTTTATATTTTCGGTTTCCTACGTGTAGGTAGTCACCGTTTTTGGGTATTTGGCAAAGATGTTCTGGAATCCAACGTTATCGGATACTATTTCATAAATCATACGGCATAATTTTCTTCTTCACCTTGGTATCTAACAACATCTAATAAACATCTAATAAAAGCAACCAAAAGCCTATACAACAACACGTCCATTGTCCTCAACCTCGAGGAAGGGCTATCACAAGAAATACCAACTAACAAAGGGGTCAAACAGAGATGCTGTATTTCACCTACGCTCTTTAATATATACATTGACCAAATTCTAAAAGAATGGAAAGAAGAAATAACCTTCGGAATACAGTTGAACAATCGGATAACTCTGAATCTAATCCTATATGCGGACGATACACTAATACTACAGAAAAATGAAAACGATTTACAAAAAGCGATCTTTCGGTTGAATCTAATATGCAAGAAATATGATGTCAAGATATCAGAACACAAAACTAAAACCATGGCGTTTAAAGGAGGACACCCAGTTAGAACAAAAATTACAATAGATAATCATAACATAGAACAAGTAATACACTTCAAATATCTGGGATGCGATGTATCTGTGGATAAGGACCATGACATTGACGAAAAACTTACTAAGTTTGGACATATCTGTGGAACGATACACAGATATTTAAAAATAAGACAAAAACGGAAACACGCATAAGGCTTTATAAAACGACAGCCATCCCAGTATTGACATACGGTAGTGAGACCTGGGCACTAACAACGAGAGAAAAAGCAAAATTCAAGCTCACGAAATGAGATTCATGCGAGCAACCAAGGGATGCACAAGGGCGGATAGAATGAGAAATGAAGACATCAGAAGAGAATTACAAGTGGACAAACTCCAAGACAAAAACAGAGAACAACAAGAGATGGAGTGAACACTTGAAAAAGATATAAGCCACCAGGAAAGAGAAATGTAGGAAGACCGAGGAAAGATGGGTACCGGAACAGGTATAAATGCCTACACCGTGAAGCGCAGAAGAAGACCTTGGTAAACAAGTTGTATAATATTGTGTAGCAAAATTTTTATAATAAATTAATAAGCTTAACAACTGTCATATTTGTCTTCTCTTCATCTTCTTCTTCTTCTTACGTGAGGTCTGCGACCTGTGTTTTCCAGCAGCAGCCTCGGATAAGATCCGAAGTCACTGCTAGTACTCTGAGCATATTATTTGTTTTACATCTGAAGTAGTTTGCTAGACTGACTTCAGATGTGCCTGTTACCCTATATTATTGTTAATGATGGCAATTCATTAACATAGGAGGACCACCGGCTTTACGTGCCTTCCGAAGCACGGAGACGGTCATAGATAGAAAGAGAGTCAGAAAGACAATTTTCTTTTGTAGACTCCTCCCGGGTTCGAACCGGGTACCTTAGCATTAGTAGTCGATCGCTATAACTACTAGGCCAATGACCGTCTCATTTTTGTCATATTTTTGTCAAAACCGTCATATTTGTAATAAAGTTAATTATTCTTAAAATTAAATTATATAAATACAACAATAAAGTGTAACCTCACAAATCGCATATGATCTGAATTGATTGTACAGTGACAACTCCCATAATGCAATATTCTTAACTAGAACTTTTGTAGCGATGAAAATCAAATTTGTTATCCTGAGGTTACTCTCTAGTTGATAGAGGTAGTCCTATACGATTTTCGTACTATCTCTTTAACCTATAGTTAAATAATAACTTAACCCAAACTTTAACATTCATTTTTAATAGTGAAAAAAACAAATCTTTTGTAACTCTGAGTTAGACTTAACTTCTAGTTTGCAATTCCGAACTTTGACTAGAGGTGAAGAAATTGGGCATTAGAGATAAATCAACTTTAAGTTTTTAATACGTGGTTATAACTAGAATAAAGTTTGTTATTTATAACTTAAAAGATAAAATGTTAAAGGATAAAATGTTGCATTTGCAACAATAAAAATATTTAATACGTATAACCATGTTAAGAGTGAGGTATGTTAATGATGACTAATATCTCACGAACATATTATGAACTATACAAAATAGAACGTACGCCCTGACTTATTATTACTCATATTATAGAGGTGACAGTTTTCAATTTATTTCAATTTATTATTAAATCATAAATTTTTGTTTTATTAAAACACATATACAGAAAAAATTACGATAATAATTGAAAAACTACATATCCTAGATTACTGCTTCGTTTAGTCACTACATTTCTTCTCCCACAGGTTTGATAATCATTTCATGTATCTATAAATTAAATTATTGCGATTACATAATCACAAAACACGATTTACTGTGTTAAAAAGTAAAATTTCACGAATTACAAACCTGTACATGGGGTGGTGTTGATAAAACATAATTGCATTTGCTATATCTTTTAGCATAGGAGCTTCAGATATTTGCTTGACAAATTCAGGAGATAAATCTTTTTTCATTCCGCCGAAAACTTCATGAACACCCTCCGTGTCCACTAAGCCTGGACTAATACTCTATTAAAATGACAATAATGTAGAATTACAATTTAAAGTTACTCATTAAATAGTAAATATTCTTACGGTAATTTTAATTTTGTCTTTAAACAAGTTCAATTCATTTCTCAGAGTCTCGGTCAACGCAGTCATTGCAAATTTTGACCCAGCCTGAACATTATGTTAGGGAAGTTTGTAACTTGTATAAAATATTATTACAGATTGTTGCGGTAGCACACAAACAATATAAGCAATACAAAATTTGCAGAAATAGTTAAAAAATTAAATGTGTAAAGGAGAGTGCGTTTGGGAGGGTGAATTGAAAATAAATTGTACTAAAAATTTGGGAATGAACTTAATTTTAGATTAACATATTATTGTATTACAAAAATTGTTTCACAAGTTTAAATTTTGAAAGAGGGTGGATTCTGGGAGGGAAACTAGAAATAAATTGCACTAAAAATCTAAAATCTTTTAAAATTGTGAGATAAATTGTACTAAAATTTGGGAATGAACTTAATTTGAGTTAACAAATATTGGGAAAACGATTAAAAATTATAATTCTTGAAAGAGGGTTGGTTCTAGGAAGATAAATTAGACTAATAATCTAAAAACTTGGAGATGCACTTAATTTTAGATTAACATATTATTGTATTACAAAAATAGTTTCAAAAGTTTAAATTTTGAAAGAAGGTGGATTCTGGGAGGAAACTAGAAATAAATTGCACTAAAAATCTAAAATCTTTCAAAATTTTGAGATAAATTGTATTAAAAATTGGGAATGAACTTAATTTGAGTTAACAAATATTGGGAAAACAATTAAAATTATGATTCCTGAAAGAGGATAAGTTCTAAGAAGATAAATTGACTAATAATCTAAAAACTTGGAGATGCACTTAATTTTTGATTAACATATTATTGTGTTACAAAAATAGTTTCAAAAGTTTAAATTTTGAAAGAAGGTGGATTCTGGGAGGGAAACTAGAAATAAATTGCACTAAAAATCTAAAATCTTTCAAAATTTTGAGATAAATTGTAGTAAAATTTAGGAATGAAGTTAATTTGAGTTATCAAATATAGGAAAACGGTTAAAATTATAATTCTTGAAAGAGCGTAGGTTCTAGAAGATAAATTGAACTAATAATCAAAAAACACTTGGGATGCACTTAATTTTAGATTAACATATTATTGTATTACAAAAATAGTGTCAAAAGTTTAAATTTTGAAAGAAGGTGGATTCTGGGAGAAACTAGAAATAAATTGCACTAAAAATCTAAAATCTTTCAAAATTTTGAGTGCAATTTATTTTCAATTTACCCCCTAAAATTCAACCCTTCAAGATAAAGTTTTTGAACTATTTTCCAATATAATATGTTATCTAAATTTTCTTTTAACTATTTTTCCAATACATGTTAACTAAAATTACATCTTCAAATTTTAAAATTTTTACTGCAATTTATTTTGAATTCAGCACCTAAAATCCATCCCATCAAGATATAATTATTTTGAACTATTTTTTCATCATATTATGTTGTCTAAATTTAAGCGGATCCCTAAGTTTTTTTAATGCCCCATGAGTTAAATATTCCTTTTCCAAAAAATGTCTGTGTGTGTATGTGTGGTCAAAATTAGACTGCGCTCTATCTTATAACTAATTAATAGGAACTTTGAAAACAATTTTAGAATTTCATATCCTTATATCGAGACATATAATCGATTAAAAATAAAAAAACAATTTTTATGTTTGGGTGTATTGCCGGATACCCCGTACATGTAGGTATAACCTTATGATAGGATAACAATTTTTTGCGAATATAAAAGTATCATTTTGATAACCTTTTGTTACCCATTCATAATTATTGTTTATAAAAAAACTCGAGAATTTTTCGTTAAGGTTATTCTGCAATTCACTACTACATTTTGTAACTACGTGTATTAATTAGATATCAATTAAATAAATGACACAACAATTTCCAACTACCATGAATACTTGCAACAAAGTTATTATTACTACAGCAAAATGACATCGTTGTTGATAATATAACTCCAGTCATCTTGCTTGTGTCATTCCTGTTCGTTTTATCTTATCGTTGGCTATTAAAATCTAACAACACAGATATAATTATAGTTGTCTGTCCTCCGGTAGCTAACTCGGTTATAAAAGTTAAGTTCCGTTAACCAAGTTTTACCAGAACCATTAAAACAATATGGCTTGTACCATGGACCGCTGGATCGGCAAAGCCGCAATTGTTACTGGAGGTAGCATGGGTATTGGATACGCCATAGTAGAACAATTAATAAACGCAGGTGTTAATGTAAATGTTAAAATACGCGCTAATAAATGCAAAATAAAGATAAATTTCTAGGTTGTTGCTGTAGCTCGAGGACAGGAAAAGCTTGATGAAGTGTCTAAAAAATTGGGAGGAAGAAAAGGAAAAATTTACTTATGCCGCTGATATGGCTAAAGAAGAAGATATCCTAGGTCTCTTCGAGTGGGTAAAAGAAAATATGGGACCCGTTCATATTCTTATCAACAATGCAGCAATTTATCCACCAACGAATCTTACTGAAGGAGACACCAAGGTGTGGAAAGCAGTGTTCGACATACAAGTTTTGGGTTTGTGTATTGCAACGCGAGAAGCGGTACAAAATATGAGAGCCAATAAAGTAGATGGTCATATAATTCACATGAACGCAATTGATGGACACA
Organism: Lycocerus yunnanus; assembly: GCA_036346125.1. Lineage (NCBI taxonomy): Eukaryota > Metazoa > Arthropoda > Insecta > Coleoptera > Cantharidae > Lycocerus > Lycocerus yunnanus. Next base: position 2,084,350 of record JARFIX010000022.1, on the reverse strand, counting down.
GAGTTTTAAATTTCCCCAATATCCACGTTATTTCGGCTTCAAAATTTGCAGTTACGGCTTTAACGGAAACTCTTAGAAATGAATTGAACTTGTTTAAAGATAAAATTAAAATCAGCGTGAGTATTTTATAAATATTGTAAACTTATAATTTATGTTTATTGTATTGTTAATAAAATGTTATTGATTTTAGAGTGTCAGTCCAGGTATGGTAAATACTGAAGGTTCCCGAGCTATGCTTTCAGAACTATCGAAGACATTACCGTCTGATTTAATTAAAGAATTTACGGAAGCTTCCATGTTGGAACCTGATGATTTGGCAAGTGCAGTTATTTATGTTTTATCAACTCCGCCTCATGTGCAGGTAACATCTTAAAAAATTTTTAATTTTTAAGTTCTCAATTTTATCCTTTTTTAGATACATGAATTAATTATTAAACCAGTTGGAGAACAAGTATAATATCAATTTTACAGACGAATTGGAGGTCTAAAATTTACAAATATTCAAAACAAAGAATAATAAATGTTTGCAACATTAAATGCAAACTTTTAAAAATTTATATTAATATGTAACAATAATGATGGTTAATATAATTTAAAAGGGTAGAACCGATTTATTTGATTCAAGAATCTTAACTAAAATAAAATTTGTAATTAGAATCAGCTTATTGATAATAAACCTTGCCAAGTTCTTCGAAAAAGAGACAATCTGTTAATTTATACTTCTAATATTTTTGGAATTCTCAGATACACATAGTTCTTAAGTTCAAAAATAAAAGTTTGCTTTAATATTAGAAAATAGTTTAGTGTAAGTGTACGAAAGTAAAAACAAATAACCGATAATTTATTTATTAAATTAAAATTTTTAAAATTAACAGATTAAATAAACAATAAAATAAAATATTATTAGTAAGCTTTCAGCAATGGTTACTGCTGTCATCAGACGATTAATACTTTCAGAGGTTAATAATATATATAATTTCGATTATTTATTTATTAACAAATTTTTGTTTTATTATAATAACTCAGATACAGAAAAAATAACTGTATTATTTGAAAAAATTCATATCCTGGATCACTGCTTCGTTTAGTCACTACATTTCTTCTCCCACAGGTTTGATAATCATTTCATGTATCTATAAATTAAATTATTGCGAGTACATAATTACGAAGCACGATTTACTGTCTTAAAATGTAAAAATAACACGAAGTACGAACCTGTACATGGGGTGGTGTTGATAAAACATAAATAATTGCATTTGCTATATCTTCAGGTTTTAGCATAGGAGCATCAGATATTTCGTTAACTAGTTCAGGAGATAAATCTTTTTTCATTTCTTCGAAAGCTTCATGAAAACCTTCCGTGTCCACTAAACCTGGACTAATACTCTATAGAAAATGATAAAATGCAGAATTATTATTTAAAATTACTCATTAAATAGTAAATATTCTTACGGTAATTTTAATTTTGTCTTTAAACAAGTTCAATTCGTTTCTCAAAGTCTCTGTCAAAGCGGTCACTGCAAATTTTGACCCTGCCTGTACATTCATATTAGGAAAGTTTGAAACTTTGTGTCCATCGGTAGCATTCATGTGAATTATGTGACCGTCTACTTTGTTAGCCCTCATATCCTGCACCGCTTCTCGTGTTGCAACACATAATCCAATAACTTGAACATCGAAAGTTTTTCTCCATACTTTTGTGTCGCCTTCAGTAAGATTTGTCATCTCGTAAGCACTTGCATTATTAACGAGAATATGAATGGGACCTAAATTTTCCTTAGTCCATTTGAAAAGATCCAAAATGTCTTCCTCTTTGCCTATATCGGCTACGTATGTGAAAATTTTTCCTTTTCTTCCTTGAAGTTTTTTTGATACTTCATCGAGTTTTGGTTGTCCACGAGCCACAGCAACAACCTAAAAAAATTTGAATTTGTTTACCTTTTCCTAAATAGATAGATTTTTTCAATTTTACCTTAACACCGGCATCCACTAATTTTTCTACCACAGCGAATCCAATACCTTTACTTCCTCCTGTAACAATAGCAACTTTGTCTATCCAACGATCCATAGAGCAAGCCATGATTAATGTGTTTTTTAGAACTGTTGATCAAGTCGAGGTGAAGTGCACTTATTTATATCATATTAGAACATGATTTTGCATTTACATTGAGATAAAACTGAACAAGCACTGGTTATATTATTTATATTATGTATACTATCAAAGTTTAAGTGATACTTACGCGAAATTATTGTATATCAGGTTTCACGTTTTGTATAATTCGAATAGTAAATACAAAATATTCATATAGTATTTATATTATATAATTATTTATCTAGGTATTTTAAATCAAAACTATTTTAATCTTTTTTATATTATAAGTATAATAATATGTCCGTGTATGTACAGGACCGACGCTAAATTTTACGTCAGGTTTTTTTATTTGAGTGTATGTTTGTTACCAAACAGTCGCACGGTGGAACAAAAACTTATATTTCTCTTAATCACGTTAATCCACTCACGTGATGAGTACCGATGGGCAATGAATCTTTTTTCCCCTACAGCTCAATGTGGCTGTATGGTAGAATAATGAGAATATCATAAACCGTATGACAAATCTTAAAAGTCTTCAAAATGCGGAAAATTTCAGTGCCTAACCATATAACATCGTGAATGCAAGTTTGAGTAAATTTGCTTGATGTTACAAATATTAAATACCTTTTAATTAATTAATGTCCGGTTTCACAAACGTTTAAACTGCGATTAAATTATTTAAGCCTATAATATTTAAACCTAAATTTAAGCCGAAATCGCAGTTTAAATGTTTTCAAACCGGGCATAAGTGATTTATTTAAATCTAATGCCTTTTGGTTAGGCAACCTATTAATCATTTTATTTTCTGTTTCAAAATTGTTGGCACCATAATAAAATTAAGAAATCTTCGAATTTTTCAAACGAATTTAATTTGGTGATTAAAAGAGTGCTACCTTTTGAAACTTCGCGAAAATTTTGAATTTCTTTGGAGAAGTTGCGTTGCATTGGTAGATTGGCGAAATTTTAAAAATTCGTGAGAATCTGCATTAATATTGAGTAATTTGTTGAAACTGGAGATCATTAAATGCGATTGGAAATTGATTTTTTTAATTTATTGGTTGGATGTACATATTTTGCAATCGTTGGATCCTTGCCATTTTGGGGATTGCTAGTGATAATCGTAACCAGCCCTTCCGTGGATTCGACAATCCAAAAAGTTGGTGAACTTTCCCGCAGCTGGTGTACCCCTCTAACCCGACCATTTTAGCTCCAGTTGACGACCACCTTTCAACATTGACAAAAACTTTGCTGACATTTTATACTTGTTGTCACTTAAACCGTTAGTGGACGGAATAGCAGATTTAGCAGTTTATTTTTCAGATCGCTCATTAAAGCTCTTAGAAAGCGGCAAACAGGTAGTAGATAATTTTTTCGGTTTTACCGATTGGTTTAGATCACATTACGTACCAGGAAGTCGACTCTGTCGGATAGTTCAAATTATGCTGTTGGAGCCACCCTGTTATTTAAAGAAGCGTTTGCTTCCAGTACCAACTAAGGGTGAGTCAATCGGTGCGATTGAATTTTTTATCAAAATTATTTGTTTGCGCTACTTTTTTATATTCTTGCTCTGTATGAAATTGGCACAGTACTGCTAAATTTGTTAAATCCGATTGGAAACGAAAGAGCAGTCAATTTGCCGCATCTTCGCTTATTGTCAACTTCATTTTTTTGTTTTGAACGCCTTCAACGCAAATCCTTTGTTTGGGGCCGCGGCCTACATCAACTGTGGGAAAATTCTGGTTTTGTGCTCTACTACTATTAATTTAAAATTTTTCCTTTGTTTTGGTAATAGAGCGTTATTTACTCTTTTGCGTTTTATTACCGGACTGGCACCCGATTCCTTTTCTATTTTCAATTTGTGTCATCTAAGCATAATTGAGTAATCGACGCAGGTAAGGCGCTGTCACAGTTTAGTAAGAACCCACGAACCGCGTACGAGCGACCACATTTTCGGAGCTGTGTATGAAAAATACAAAGTTAGCTTCTCACCATAACATTGTGAACAAGAGGCAGTGTAAGCGAAAAACTCAAAATAGCGCTACACCCACATTATTAGAAATAAATGTGGATATCAAATTTATTCCAACTTTTACAAGTTCGCCTTATACAGTTACCGTTATTATACAGTTCGCCTTAGTCAATTACCAATAAAACAAAAATTAACTTTATTCTTTAAATTGCATTATTATTATGAAACTGAAAATTATCTACCAGTATCACAAATAATACTGCATATATTAATTATATACCGATGTTATTAATATTAAAAATTATTACTGATGAAAAACTAAAAATTTTGGAAGCTTTCATTAGTTTAAAATATCGAATATGACCATGCCCATGACTTTGTCTTACTTTTTCTAAACATTAAAAATATAAATAAAATTTAATAATAAAAAGAAAAACATGTTTTCCATTAACCAATTTAAACCAAATTTTGATAAAGATGTGAAATCCCAAATTTAGTTTCAAAATTCCTATTAGTTTTTTAGGTAATGTGCAGTCAAAATTTGAAAATACACACACGCACAGATATTTTTAAAAAATCTACCTCAAAGGGTAAATCGAGGGGTCAACCGCTAGAGGAAATCGTGTACAATTAACTTCACACTTCACGTACTTCATCATAATTCACCATACTTCTTCGTATTTCATATACTCCAGCAGTAATTCACTGGACTTTACGTACTTCACCAGTAATTCACCGTACTTTATCAATAATTCACGATAGTTCTCCTACTTTATCGATACTTTATTGTATTTCACGTACTTGATCGGTATTTCACAGACATTGCGTGTTAAAAATATTACCGATTTTACAAAAAGTAATGTTAACTATATGTTGTATGTGTCGTTTGTGTTGGGGCACAGGTAGCGAATCCGATTAATGGGATAATTATTATGACGAATAATAATTATTTGGAAATGTCAGAATACTCTCTTGGCCGTTTCTATGGTAACGTGACATTTTTATAGTCATTATTGCGATACAAAAAATTGCATAAAATGAAAAACAACCAAACAAATGATAAATATGCTGTATTCCGTACCCCCTGAGGTACGGAATTTATAATTATGCAGTTTATGATTAATTGTCAGATTATGAATTAAACACATTTACTTGGCCATAGCTAATTTTAAAAAACTTGAAATATGCTTAAATATTTAATTCACTTTTAATAAAAATAAATTAGTTAAACTGGGGGGTCTGGGGTGTGGAACACCCTCCAGTGCTCTGCAACGGAGATCGTCAGTTTACTTTTAATAGAAAATAAACTACTCGATCCGGGGGGTTCTACATGTTTTGCAATATTCTTCATTCCAAAATTTGTGCACTGGAGGGTGTTCCACACCCCAGACCCCCGGATTGAGTAGTTTATTTATTATCACAAGTAAACTGAAGATTTCCGTTGCAGAGATCTACCTAGGGGTACGGAATTTATAATTATGCAGTTTATGATTAATTGTCAGATTATAAATTAAACACATTTACTTGGCCATAGCTAATTTTAAAAAACTTGAAATATGCTTAAATATTTAATTCACTTTTAATAAAATAAATTAGTTAAACTGGGGGGTTTGGGGGTGTGCAGCCCCCCTCCCAATTAATTTTCTAAATAATTCAAAAACAAAAGAAGTCCAACCGAAAATAAAGAATGCACAATAGATTTAGACTTTTTTGAATTAAAAATTCGCAATGGAGAGGGCTGAGGACATGCACCTTATCCAATCCCATCTAATCAGACCACAACGAAGTAACCAAACACACTACAAAACAAAAACAAATCAAACACCTGATTGGTTATTTCGTCAATTTAACTTTAATGTATTTCAACATTTTTTCAGCATTTTTCAACTTTAGTAAGATATAAGAAGATAGTTTAAATTACATTATCACATTCTGGAGCCGTCTCTGTAAAAGCGGGACAAGCGCGTTATTTTCGCTTCAATGTAATTAATTAATCACGATGAAACAATGAATTACCAAAGTTTTTTATTGAGCTATCATACCTCCATGATATTCAAGCAAATGAACTAAAAAAATTACAAAATTAACTAAATAAATCTAAGTTTAATTTAAGTAATTGATTACTATTAAACTAGCAACTACCAAAACTTTTAATTAGTAAAATAATGACCGCCAAAGGTCTATTCAACGTTTAAGATAAAAAAATGTTAAGAAAATCCACTGATGTAAGTTAATATGCTATCAAATAATTATTATTGAACACATGTCTTAGCTATGATACACATTGACCGTAGCGTATGCGCATAAGCTAGGTTCAACTTCATGTAATTCACCAAAAATTTACTAACTTCGTGATATTTCACTCGTACTTCAATATACTTTACACGTATTTTACCTACTTCACAAGTATTTCATGTATTTTACCAGTATTTCATGTACTTTAACGAAAACAATACTTTTTCATATTACATAAGTATTATGGTAAAGTAAAACCATATACCGAATTTTAAAGTCCGACTACCAACTCTTCTCCCTTAATTGGGAGGGAGCAATTTTTAATAATTATTACAGATAAGGTAAATTCTGCCCATCGTGGTATATTGGCTAAATTACTCAGAAGTCATAAATGATTTTACCTATGTACATACATACTACATCTTGATAAGCTACAAATTATGGATATATTAACTATGCGTTTAAATAATATTTATACTTTTAATTTGTACCAGTAAATTTGTAAAACTAGGAAATGGTAATAAATTAGAGAAACCCATAGAAATAACCATCACGGAATATGAGTTCACAGACCACCACGAAATTTATAATCATACAGGAAGAAAATATTTCCTTGGGTGGATATGTTAAACAATTACCAATACTGGTCGGTAATTTAGAAAAGCCTAACACTGCATTAGATTATAACGTGGTAGATATTTATGTATATCAAGTATACAGAGCATCAACGTTGACTGTGCTATTAAAGTAGGTATATTTAAAATCTATTAAAAGTTTTTAAATTAAGAAATACGTACTCTGTAAACGAGAACTTCTAGTCTGATCGGAAGTGGGACGGTTGGAGAACAATCAGTTTAATTCAATTGGTTCTAGCGAAAAATGAATTTTTTCTTGAATCAGTTGATCGAGATTAAATATTAAAACTTTTTTAATCGATTTAGTCATTTTGTGGTCATGATTACGTTTTTCGTATTCTGTTAATTTGTCAATGTATGGAGTACTGTTACATTGCAAATAAGGGAAAAACGAGTTGATCATCAATTTCATTTTAATTCGGTAGAAAATCTAACATTTAACTTAATTGCATATTAAAAGCACATTAACATAGGGCAATATACGCTACAATTCTCATTTGCATCAGCGACCTACGTAACACTTAAATATCGACATAACTTTATAATAACCACTTGTTGGGTATTTAGCTGCTATAATTATATGTTAAAGTCGTTATTATCTCGCTAGATTTACGTAACATGCTTAATATAATAAAAATTATATTATTTTTTACATAAATTGCAAGTATCTACCTGTTAAGATTTAATTTTAATTCCAACGTTTGATTTATAGGTTCCCTTTAAGATAAACTCAATTTAATTTATTAATGCTTTTACTTACACCAACGGTGTATAACATTAACTCATCTAATGGTTCTTATTTTACATATCACGTTTATTAACATTTAAAATAATTCAATTTTATAAATTAATGATTTTAAAATATTTTTTTGAAAACGTACAAAATCCAACATCTTGATTTAAAAAGTAGATTATGAAACCGTCTATGCTTTCATTCTAGTTTTTCTTCAATGCATATCGTACAGAGGATGATTGATACTCGCATGTACATACCTTTGAAGTCTACATTAATTAAGCCATTTGTTAGAGCTGGAATAGACAGACAAACGGACGGATAGACGGACAGGATCACTTGGTAAATAATATTCGGTTTTTGTATATAAAATCAGCTTCTGTTGTAAAAAAAATGATAATATTAATCCACATATAGCATAACAAACAAAACTGTTTACTAATTTCGATTGAACTTTTTTTTGTTTTATCAACTGGATGGCAATTCGTCAATGGAAACCGGTCTCTACTTAAAATCTAAAATAACCTTATAAGAAAAATCTTTTCTTTGTAACTATTATGTAATTTTTAACCTATTCAACAATATCTTGCAATTAGTTCTGTTAATTGTAGAGCACTTCTAAAAAGATACAAATTTAAATTATCTATAATTATTTAAGGTAAAATGTGCGCGTCGATAGATATTATAATAATCTGAAAGCTATCTCTAAAAGTTAAAAAAATGTTTGACTAATTGTACGATTCCTCCTATATCTAACAATTCCAAAAGCTCTGATACGCCACTGTCAACTCTGTCAATTTAAAGAAATATGAAACAAAAGATTGTCTTAAGTAACTTGTTTATATTTTTGAAGAAAAACTAGTTTTTGAGAAAAGTACAACTGCTACACATATAATAAAGGTCAGACGAGAATTCGAGATCAAAAGTTAAATTAGTACGTTGGTTCTTCACGTACGCTTGCATTGTAATTTATTCTTTCTCTTTCATGAGAATTTGTTGTATATTCTACATGAAAGAACGCCAAAGTTTAATTATGAATAAGCATTTGCCTCATTTATCTTTTAAGTTTATTATCATGATTAAAGATTAAGGTTGAAGCTGTTGATTCTAGAATAATTATAGTTTGATGTTTATCTTTATATTGACTCTGACAAGAATATATCGATACTTGCGAGTTTTCAATTTATTCGCAATTGAAAATAGTTGTTATGATTTGGATAATAAATGTGATTCCAAATGGAAAACTTTCGGACTGACTAGCATCCAATCGCTATTTTTCAATAAACATGAAAGTGGATAAGAATAGTCATTATAGTTTTAATTAAATACATCGTAAGATATGGTATAACGACAAACGCAATTAAGATTGATATCTGCAAATTGTAACACAATGCGAATACATAAATAAGAAATTCTAAACACTATCAAGATCTCTTCTGCATCATTTATATTTTAATTTCTTTTTAATTCTTTCGTTACATGTTACTGCAAGATGAAAGTGGTATTCGTATAAATAGAAGAACTACATAATCTTTGAAACTTAATATTCATTCGGTGGTAAAATGCGTTGAAAATACAACTTACTACTAATGAGTTGAATGACAAGTGGTAAATGTATTCCAATGTTAAATTCAATTTTTTCACTTCTCTTCCATACAAGATGCTAATGTAGGAAAATGAAAAGGTCACTACTTCTACCGTTGCTGTATACAAGTCAAACAAACGTACAAAATTACTTATAAACTTTATAATTATATAACTTTTAGGCGACCAATCAGAAACTTCAAAAATAATTTCAGCGCCACCAGCCATACCAAGACCGTACCGTAAAGAAACCGTTATAATTTAGTTCAAAGTTTAAGGATTTAATAATTTTATTAAAACCAAACACCTGATCGTTAATTTTAAGATAACTACAATATAATTACTAATTGTAATTTATATTAATGGTATAATAATTTATGTACCTGTATATGAATACGATAAGATGTTAAAGCTACTGAGGTGGTCATTTATGTCTACTTAAATTAAAAAATAATCGACTTTTAACAAAAACTGGATTAAAACGGCAGTTTCACTCGTGTGAGGTCCTATTTTTATCAGTTTTATGATTTAATTTAAATTTGAAATAAAGTTATATAATATTTCTATTGCAATTTGTGTAGTACCCTTACTGTTCTTACAGTTCTTTTTCTTTCAGTGATAAATTAATATTCTTTTACTATTATATATTTCTATAATAATCTACTCTAAGACTTCCATTATCTGTCCTTTGCTTTGTTCTGAATGCCTTTGTTTTGGCTTTGTCACTTTCATTGTTTGATGTTTCTAAATGAACGTCAGAGTAGATCATAATACCTATCACCGTTAGTTTATTGGATGTAATTCTTATTGTGTGAAAATTGGTTTTTCTTAATAGACTATAAAACTTGTTTTATCGTCTGTCTAATATAATTTTTGTTTGACTTTTTTTAATGTGATCCTGTAATTTATTAATATTATAAAATTAAATTTTTATTTTCCCATTTGTGTCGACTACTACGCAAGGAATATTATTGAATTTTTAAACCTTGTATATTGTTTATTAAATACTATGGTTGAACTGATATAGAACTCAGTTTTCGAATTTATTGTTAACTACTTCGCATAATATAAAAGCAGTAAAGTATGCACAGGTATTTTACCGGGTTATGGGAACATATAGCAAACAAGTTCTCTTCGTTGTTGCCTTCAATAATTCGATGTTGAAACCACAAAATAAAATTGCAGTTGCGTGATCTCCTAAATTATATACCACAAATGCATAGTGCACTAAATTGGTGTAAAAAATGAAAAACACGTAAGATGAAATAAAAAAGAAAACAAACTTTTAGCATCGTAATTTGTGTGAAAACTAAATTGTTTCAAGGTGGAATAAAATAATTATTTACTATTAATAGGATATTTGATTCAAATTTTTAAAAATTATAAGGTTAAATGAACAATAAAACGAAACATTATTTGTGAGCTTTATTTATTATTTATTTTTATTAATAGGATAGTATTTTAAATCCAGAAATAGCAATATTATGCCAACACTTTCCCAAACTGATGATTTATTTTTGAAAAGTAGCTAGTCGTGGTAATGACTATTCAACATTTATTTTTTTAACCACGCTAATGTTTCACTAATTTTGCCGATAAACCCGAACAAATCTAATATGAAGAACAGTGCAAGAATGAATATTTAAGCAATCTTATGGTTTACTTAAAAGATTGTGCATAAAAACACACCTTACAATAAATTTCATTCATTCTTACCATATTTATTATTTCGATATAGTAGAATGTAAATGCTCGACATTCTGTTTTATCTCGTAAAAAATTATAATCCTAATACATGCTTCTTCTATCTAGTTTATTTTGCATTCCCAAGTAGGTAATAGCGAATACTCTAATTAAAGAATCCATTATATACGTATAATGGCAAACCTGCTATTTCTTAAAATAAATCACATACACATGCAAATGGTCGTTGCTGTTTTAGTTGAAATTACCATAAACGCTGTTGCACATTCGTGTTTTAAGATGAAATAGCTTTAGCACGAAGCAAATTAACGTAATATAAAGGGTGTATAACATAATTACAAGTAACCTACATAATGTTTAACATTTTTATCTTAATAACATTGTGATGATATAGTCATTTTTGGACGCTTGAAAGACGGACGGATTAAAAGTAACTCAGTCCATCACCAATAATCCAAACACTATGTACGTCGTCGCCCTTCCCAATTTAACTTAATAGTAAAATTTATTAACATAGACACAAAGCTAAGGAATTTTAATTAGCCAATTAATGAGTTGAACTAACACCACTTTGATCCTGGCTTGCGTTAAACCGACTTGAAACAACAACTACTATTCCGCATTTGCTGTACATGATAAAACGTACGTAACCTATTTTGTGCTCAACAACTTGCAATATTGTAATAATAGACAATTTACCCTAATGTTACTACCATTAACTTGTAAAAAACGTCAAGCTAATTAAGAAAGTTTTTATTCCGCATTGAAAACGTATAATCAAAGTAGAAATAAATAGACAAATTGAAGTTCTACTTTTAATTTATTTTTTGCATATCTAAACTTTTTGTGTGTGTATATTTTACATTCATTGGATGTCAAATTTGAAAGAATTTTAATCGAAATAAATAATTTAATCCCACGCATGTCAATCAATATTACAAGTTACTAATCGATATTTTTTAATTGATGATCATTAACATTATCGTCAGGTAAAAATTAATTCTAGCAATAAAATGTATCAGATTTAAGATTCTAAATTCTTCAAATTAAATCTAAACAAGATCAGATAGAATGACCGAACAATATACCAAGTATATACTATACATAAGTAAATATACTAACAATGGGTTGCAAAAGTTAGCTAAGTTAGTCAAGTACTACTAAAGATTAGCTTTTAGATGCTATCGAATTAGGTATTAACTATAGTGTCGTAATCCTACTTTAAATTCTATTAAGCGTAATCATCCAACTTAACTCTTCAAAATGAAGGGTTGAAACAAAAGTGATGGGGTAAATTATCCTGCACGTTAAGGACTATGTACAAAACTAATCTGGGGATGTTACATCACATAATGTTATATCAAGTTACGTAGGTGTGTTAGAGAGCATAAGTACATTCTGGGTGTTAACGAAAGCTTACCCCCAAGAGCTCTTTATTAGTTTCAATATTGAATTTTTAAATTTTGCCAACGAAGCAAAAACTTTAAGATTCGCTGATAATATAATATGCAACCTTTCATCTAAGTTGTAAATATGTACAGTTTTTGTCGTTTGAAAAAATCATTCAAAAAAGCTTGAAATTAAGTTCCTATCTTTGATTACATGAAACTGACGATTAATAATAACCATGAAACGATACAACATTACATTAACAAGGCTTTGTTGCAATTTTTGTAATTAAGTATAATTTTATTATTCCTTTTCAAAATATTTCCGTATTTTCTATCACAAAGTGGTAATAAAATGTATTTAAAGTGCATTTTTTTTACAAAAAATTTCTCAGCATGCATCTTCACTTACGGTAGCAATTTTACAATGGCTACTAGAATAAATTACTACAGCTTTACCTGAAATTGCTTCTTATGTTAATTTGTATTCTATAATTAAGTTGTTGACGACATTTTAAAAGTTAGAAAACCAGTAGCAAATGTTATAAACAAGTAAGTAGTTAACGATTAGAGCAAAGCGAATATTAAAAGCTCTATTGATAATATTCTTAAAGAAATGTTAAAAATTAATAATATATGCATATTATAAATAATCACACCCATGCTAAAGTGTTATAGTACATAGTAAAAGCCTTCAACCAGACCTGTGACATTATTATTATTTAGAAGTACCATTACATTGGTTGTTATGAAGTTGATAATTATTACATTAATAAATTCAAGTGTTATAATTTTAATATTATGTGGCTAACTACTATATTATATTTGCAAAAAGGAATATTTCAAGTTTATGGAATTTTATTAATTATAAATTGCTTTTAATTATTATCTTCTTCTTCGAGTGCCATCCACTTTACAGTGCGTAGGCGATCAATTTAACCGAAACCAAGCTGACCTTACTAGAGAATATAATTAATGGGGTGGTTTCCGGCTGCCTTTCTCACAGTCTAAAGATTGATATCGGACCTTTGATCACAGCATCGTATCCGACGCGACCAGGGCTTGAACAGCGATCTCTCGCTTTTTATAATATTTACCTTGCAGTATACTGCTGGTTAATTATTATAAATCTCATTTTCTAAAGAATCCCGAATACTTTGTACTTTTACGTAAGTTTTAAATCTTACAACAATTTTCCTTTGTCCAAACCACTTGGTATTCCAGAAGAAAATTGTTAACTGAGAAGTGGGCAGTCCTGTTTCAAAATTACGTTTTATCCTTTGCTTCTTTTGCATTGACTAGACTCCAACGATCGAGGGCTGTAAGTTACTATAGATAATCTTTCAACTAAGTTTCAACTCATTTTCTCTCAAAAATAACAAACGGTAGGCGCGTGTATACCAGAATATGAAACAACAGAAAACAATAAACATTTAAGAAAATCAAGCTAAAGTGAACCCGGGTTAAAGATTCAAGTCTATAAGTCCAAAACAATCATGAAAACAGGCTCAAACCTAAAATACAGTTTGGTTTCCCCGAAGAGACAAATCAAACCACCAAAGGAACCTACTCTGCAACAATGAAACGTTTGTCAACAGTTTGTTTTTTGTTACCCCCCCTTCCTAGAATATGTCATAATTTTTCGAAAACTGAAACGGTATCGGAGAGTTTCTACTAAATTTTCAAACCTTTAATATGTTTGCCTGCATTGCAATATTTGGGTACTGAAGGGTGTTTCACATCCCCAAATCCCCTAGATTAATTAGTTTATTTTTTATCAGAAGTAAACTGTAGATCTCTCTATACTTGGGCACTGGAGGGTGTTCCACACCCCCCAGATCACCCGGATTGAGTAGTTTATTTTTTATCAGAAGTAAACTAAATATCTCCCGTTGTAAAGACACTGGAGGGTGTTCCACACCCCCCAGACCCCCCGGTTAAAATAATTTATTTTTATTAAAAATGAATTAAATGTTTAAGTATATCTCAAGTATATTAAATTTAGCTATGGGCAAGTAAATGTGTTTAATTCGTAATCTGACAATTAATTATAAACTACGCAATTATATATTCCGCACCCCTGGGAGGCAGATCTCATCAATATAATAAAAATAAACTACTTCATCCGAGGGGTTTGGAACACCTTCCGGTGCTTCTGCAACGGGAAATCTTCAGTTTACTTCTGATAAAAATAAACTACTCAATCCGGGGGGTCTGGGGGGTGTGGAACACCCTCCAGTGCACAAATTTTGGAATGAAGAACATTGCAGAACATGCAGAACCCTCAGACCGTGTAGTTTATTTTTTATCAAAAGTAAACTGAAGATCTCCCGTTGTAGAGACACTGGAAAGTGTTCCACATCCCCAGACCCCTCAGTTTAAATAATTTATTTTTATTAAAAGTGAATTAAATATTTAAGCATATCTCAAGTTTATTAAATTTAGCTAGGCCAAGTAAATATGTTTAATTCGTAATCTGACATTTAATTATAAACTGCGTAATTATTCCGTACCCCCTGGGAAGTAGATCTCTGCAACGGGAGATCTTCAGTTTACTTTTAATAAAAAATAAACTAGGTACTCAATCCGGGGTCTGGTGGTGGAATACCTCCAGTGCCTCTGTAATGGAAAATCTTAGTTTACTTCTGATAAAAATAAACTACTCGATACGGGGGTGTGGGTGGTGTGGAACACCTCTAACGCTCAAATTTTGGAATCTCGGTAAGTCTCTGAAATACCAATGAAGTACGTAAAATACAATGAAATATCGATGAATTATGTGAGGTACCGTGAATTATTGATGAAGTACGGTGAATTACTGGTGAATTATATGAAGTACGAAGAAGTATAGAGAATTATGATGAAGTACGTGAAGTGTGAAGTTTATTTTACACGATTTCCTCTAGCGGTTGACCCTTGGCAGTCCATTTCCCCATATCGGCGACAACTAGCAATATGGATTCAAAACAAGCTTGCAAATTGTCCATATCAAATAAGTGGTCTTACACGCGCTAATATGGTAATCATCAAGTAAATTCATAAAAATGTAACCAAAAACACAGGACAACTCGTGCAAACGCAAATCTTTAATAATTGAAATCAATAGGTAAAAATATAAAACATCTCTTGAAGTGACTAAAAAAATTTAAAGTAAAAACCTACCCCATTCTTAAGTGGTAAAAATTCTTATCCATTAAAAACTTTAATGGCGAAGATAAACTGTAATTGAACTAGTTTGTACAAGTATAACGTAGAAAATGAAATCTAATCGATCCGCTCGCGATATCAAAAGTAATAATTTATAACTTCTACGTAACTAGAGTCGATTCCATCATACAAGAAGAGCAAAATATGAATCTAGATGACAGAATTAACAAAATACTGTTACAATCTTATTGTAGTAATTTTACAATTATCAGATTCAAATAAGAAATTTAAATAATTTTTTAAGAAAAAAACATTTTATTAACTGTGGCCTAAGTTAAAAGAATACTTCAAATATTATGCGTTACAGACAGATGGATAGTAGATACATAAATTTAGGCTATATTATTATAATAATTATTGTGTAGCCTCGAGATCGTACTATCCCATCATTGTGTTAAATTAATTATTATTCGTCCGTCACTATCCTGTCATTTCGTTAGATGCCAATTGAACATTTCTGCTATACTTCTTGTCAAATATCTACAAGGCTTTCTTTACTATTTTAGCTTGTTCAAGTCTCTTTGGTTAAAATAAACTACTATTGGCTAATTAGTTCAAACTAGCCAATGAAAATCATTAATTTTATTTAAAATCGACTTTATAACTAAAATGACCTGAAATAAAAATATATAACTTTTCGTTATGAGTAAAAGCAGTGCAAATGCACCTGCTTGTTTCAAAAATTTTGTTTTTTACATTGCTAGAATAATATAAAAGAAAATAGGGAGAGCCCATATAACTCACCCTTAAAGTGTCCTTTAAAAAAATTAATAGTTACAATTTAAATATTTTAACGTTTTCGTTAAGAATGTATTAAAATTGATAATCCACCTATTCAGTTTGTTTCTATGAAGAAGAAATGCATATTAATAATTATTAATAGTTTAAAAAAGCGATTTAAAAATAACTATTCAGAATATATTACTTTAATATTTTTCTTCTTAATAATATCGAAAATAAAGAAAAACCAAGCTTGAAATTGGAATAAAACTATGCGTGTAAAAAGTATTTTAATGGCGAAATTTTTATTTTTGAAACCAACTTTTCTTAATGAAATTGTTACCCTAATAAACAGCACTAAAGGATGAAATTCCGACAAATAGTATGAAATGTTTCATGTGAGGTTTATGTCATGTCATATAATATTATGTCAGCATAGTCATATACTGGAATATTTCCTAATTAGCTATCTAACAATAAGTAAAGAAGTCTTCTCCTTTAACTGCAAATACCTTCGTAAAACCCATTATTTACCTGTGGAAATTCTTTAAAACTGCAAAATTAGCTATTATCATCGAAGATCTATCCAAATAATAATTTTTGTTTCGTTGCTTTTTTCTATTTCTAACAGCTGATTTATTAATAGAGAAAAATCTAATAATTAAGATGGCATGTTTGCCAAAATTTCAGATTATATTTAAAGATAATTTGGTAGATAAGATCTTCTGTATTCTGTATTTCTTTATTTTTCAAACGACCTGTACATCATACAGCTATTCCATATTGTTACTTTATCATATGTAATATGAGAAAGTATTGTTTTCGTGCAGAAAAAAATTTGAGATTTTGATGGATTTACACTTTTGAGGTCCCTGAGTAAAATAAGACGATTTCAAAAATGTCTGTGTGTGTGTGTGTGTGTGTTGTGTGTGTGTATGTGTGTGTATGTGTGTAGTGTGGTCAAATTTGTGTGCGACCTACGCAAAAACTAATAGAATTTTCAAACAAAATTTTGGATTTTGTATCCTTATGTTGAGACTTAGAGCTGATTAGATTTTGGCTAAAATTGATTCACGGAACTATTTTTTTATTTTTTAAATTTTATTATTTAATATTAGTTTTAATTAATATTTCAAAACTAATAGAATTTCAAAACCAAATTTAGGATTTAGCATACTTATTTGAGATTTAGAACTGATTAAATTTTAGTTAAAATTGTTTTATGAAAACTATTGTTTTTTATTTTTTAAGTTTTATTATTTAATATTAGTTTTAATTAATATTTCGAAAAGTAATACAATTTCTAAACTAAATTTAGGTTTCGCATATTTTAATCGATATTTAGAACTCATTAAATTTTAGTTAAAATTTGTTTATAAAAACAATTGTTTTTATTATTTTAAATTTTATTATTTAATATTAGCCTTTATTTAATATTTTAAAAGCTAAAAGATTTTCAAAACTAAAGTTGAAATTTGTTATGTTTATGGCAGGAATTAGAGCTGATTAAATTTTGGATAAAATTGGTTCATGGAAGGAATTTTTTAAATCTTTTATTTATTATTAGTTTTTATTAAATATTTCAAAACTAATGAGAATTTCAAAACTAAAATTGGTATTTTGTATCTTTATATTTAGACTTAGAGCTGATTAGATTTTGAATCACATTGGTTAATGGAAAATATTTTTTCTTTTATTATTAAAATTATTTTTAATATTTAATAAAAGTATGATAAAGTCATGGCAGGGCACATCCGATTTTTTTTTTCAAACAAAAACCTGTTGAGAAAACATTGTTGTTAAAAATTACTTATATTTGGTATAAGCAGATGAAAGAGGATATCATGCAGATGAGCTATCATAAGTTGGCAATTTCATAATCATTATTGAGAAGTTTTCAAATGGGATGAATATACTATTTTGTCCTTAAAAGACTTAAAAGTCTCCTCTATCATAACATCGATTATTTGTGGTGAGCTGTATTCAAATGCGCTAATAAGGTTGGTTTTCAAAGTCTTGGGCAATAATTTATTAATTAATTTTTTCAAGATAAAGAAAAATTTTGAAAAAAATTTCTGTATTTAAAAAATCACAAGAAGTGAATAATCTTTAAAATATATTTAAGCTGACTTATGGATGCATACAACAGTATATGGGCATAATTAAGATAATTTTGAATATTGACTTGTAGTAAATATTTATATTATTTACATATATAATTTTAAAATAAATAATATTTAATAATTTTAACTTCATTCCATATTTCTAATATTGCATGTAAATAAAATCATATATAAATACGATATTATATGACAAGATGGTATATAGTTATTTATAATATTTGATCAAGTGTAAACCAGTTAAGATGAAAAACTGTATTTATGATGTATACCAATTGCCAGTAGGTAACTTTGTAACTAGAATGATAATAAATTTTTAATAAATTTCACCAATTCTAATTATACCCTGTTTTGGTACAAGCAAAATTACGCACAAGTTCTGTTTATACAGTTAGGATTTTGATTAGATTAACACTATTAAACCTGTCGCTATTTCCTTATTTCCATACCGCTTAATTACACCCAACACCTATTACACTTGCACAAACATCTACAGCAGCATTGAGATACAAACGGTAACATGCTGTGAAACGTATGTATAGGTCTATGATGAGACTTAAAATGTTATTTCTTGAGGTAAATATGTTTGCTGCGAACAATTATTTACAAATGAAACAAATCCAGAATTTAATTATTTGGCTAAGTGTGATACAACTAGAAAAAATTTAGGCAGATACTAAATAAGTTATTTTATCATTTTATTTTTTTTTAAATCGTCAAGGTGCATTCTCGAAGGATGTTTATGTCAAAGCATGGTAGTTCAAAAGTTTTGACCGACTCAAATCGCTCTACTGGCCACTTTAATGACCCATTTTTTTACAAGTTACATATTTATTGCAAAATAAATAATTTGATACCTGAACAAAAATTATATAGTAAATTTTTGGATACATTTCGAAAAATATTTAAAAGCGTCGAAAAATATCAATAATATTAAAAATTAAAGCTACCTTTAGTGACCATTCTATTAAGGATAACCTGTGTATCATCATAAAATGAAACAATAGAAAAGAAATGCAAATAGAAAATATCTAGAATCTGTTCGTGACCACATAAATATGGTTTTCTCTTTGATATTTCAATTCGTTTAAAAATTGTACCAGTACTTCACGTTCGAATATAGAGCATAATAAAATTTTACTATTTTTCATTCAAAATCTAATCAAATCGATTAATGTCGAGTTTTGACTTTTTCTAAACAGCTAATGGATTTTGCCAACCAGAAGAATAAAACCTATAAAACAAAGTGCAAAAGCCTTTATACAAAACTTGTCGCATGAATGATTTTCTTTTCAAAAAACTCAATCCGTGTTCAGTAATACAAAAGCAGTCATAAAATGTAACATGATTTCAAAAGATAAGTGAACTGTATTACATTGTTGTGTTTCTAACAGCCATTTCAACGCGAATGATCATATAATTAAGATTAAAACTATGTAATTCAGTTTTCATGTAAAGCATTTAAAATAATAATACCTTTAAAAATTTCCAGTTTACGTTTTATATTTTTTTAAAAACAGGAAAAATTTAAGCCGTGACCATGTATGACAACTTTAATGCAATTCTCCAAATAACAATGAAACGATAATTTTAAATGTTCTCAGTGTTTCGAGTTTGTGTTTCTCGGAAGCCAAATACGGAATTCAAGTAAGTAAATTAAAAACAAGCTACCGTACTAGGCAAAACTAAAAACTCGGAGTATAATTAAAAAAGCTCAAAATCGAATAATAGATATAGGTTGTCAGAAGAACAAATTTTGTTTACTTATCGTCTACTTCTTAATTATGTTTTCCTACAGTTACCTACTGCTGTTGATTTTACTTCATAGAATTAATTTTGCATTTTTGTAAATTTCATTATTATGGAACGTAATTTGAGCAATGTTCAAACAAGCTTTTTGGCGTGAGATACTCACTGTCCACGTATAAAAAAAAGTCAAAATTTGTCCTTCCATACGACACAATAGGACAATAACATTTTTAAACGCACTTAAATCCTCATTATGTACGTTTATACCATCGACTTACCGATTGTGTAAATTTTTACTGTTGGCTTTACATAGCCTTTTCGGTACCCAAAGGAAAGGTACTGTGTATTTTTCAGAATTAAATTGGGATTAAACGTATAATCATTATCTAAGGTAAGGGATGACAAGAATAGAATTCTGGTAATTTTAAAATTTCGAATTCGAATCAAATAAAATTTGCAATTAAAGTTTCTATCGAGAAATAGTAATTCTTGTTTGTTTTTTAGAGTTCAAATGAGGTGGTTTACAATGCACAAAGTAATTAATGTGCAGAGCGAGGTCTATGGTTAATAATGTTTTATCAGCTATTTTATGGTAATTACAAGTGCAACGTACGTCGAAGCTAAATTCATAATTATTAATTAATGAAGTTCTAAACTGTGAAAAAATTAAAGCTTATGAACTAATTATTATTGCAACTTGAAGATTATAATAAAGTAAATTTGATACTTCACGTTCCTCTTGCAAATGATAAGTAAATAGTAAAAAGAGTAAAGAAGAAGAAAATAGTAAAGGACTTGTAATTTGTAAAATTATAAAAAAATAATAATATGTAAATTGTTTAATTGCAAATTTTATGCACAAATCTCAAAAAACCATCTACATTTTTCTGTTCCTCTCCGTAAAGGAATCAAAAAATATATACGAAAATCAGATAATGTGTGGATGATGTATACTAAACGCTGTATCGCAAATCTGTTCATCGTTTCTGCAAAACTGCACTCCATTCCAGCCTCAATAATTTATTGCTCTTAATAAGCGGTTTAGGATATATAAACAATAACATATCACCATTAAACGATCATAATTTAAAATGCCTGTAATATTTATATTTAATATCAGAACACTCCTTACAATTTGATAAAATATTAGGTACACTTTCTTATTTATATTTTGATTAACCAATGTGCCGAATTACCTATACAGTAAAAAATTAATTAACACCGAACTGATTGATCAATTTTTCAACTTTTTTATAACCTTTAATTTTTATTCATTCGCTGATCACTTTACCGATAACTGAATTTTTAAAATTTTCTGAAAATAATACATTTACGATAAAATCTTTGACCAAAAAATGCTTTTTAAAAACTGAACAATTTCGTTACCTTGATTTTAATGTTGCAAATCGAATAAGCTTAGATTTGGTCCTAGAGGTATCCGTTTTGAAGACTGAAATAATCCGCAAAGGCACTAACACTCACATAAATCTACACTGCCACTAATTTTTTAAACACCAATATTTTATAAACTATAAAAATGAAAATAGTTTTCAATCCACTGTTACACTCGCGTCTCGATAAATTTCCGAAATTGTTAAAACCAAAATTGCGAATAAAACTACCGATTTAAATGACTTTAATTATTAAAACTTCATTAATTTAACTCACTTGGATGGTTTTATATTTGATGGTACTATTTTTTTTAATAACCGATAATCAATTAACTATGACAATTAGTAAACAATGAAACGTGATAACGAGCAGAAAGTGCAGCAGATAGTTGATTAAAAAGCGGGTAAAGACATAGCTTTTGGTTGGCTGCAAACCAAGAGACAGGTGGAGGAACTGACCGAGCGTTCACTTCGTCTTCTTCAAAAAGGTCAAGAATACCATGAAGTTGGTAGTATGGGATGCATAGGTCTGATCATTAATAAAGCATCATGATTAATTCTGCATTATTGCAATTCATTAGTATTTCAAATTTATGTAACGTTACAGCTAACCATTGAATCGATGGTGTTGAGTAATTAAATACATGGCCATCATAAATCAAACTTTTTTAGTCAAAATGAATAACACTACCTATACCTGTTTGATTTTCAATCTCGCGTTAATTATTTTATAGAATGCAACTAGTACATCATTAGCACCAAGTTCAAAATTTGCTTTTTTGCTCTTAATATTCAAAAGTGTAAATGCTACCTTCAAGCAAGTTACGTTTAGTACGTAGTACATATAGCAACTAAAGGAGAATCTTTTAATTTTTGGATTATTGCAAATCTGAAAATTTTAATTTAGTACAAGTAAAATTACATTAGCTGCCTGCAAAAATTCTCGCTGAAATATGTCGATTTGCACACTTTAGCGCCCAATAAAAATCGTGTTATTCTAAAGCAGCTCGTAAATCAATCTAAAAATAATAACGCAAATTGCTGTCTACTTTGTTGCAAAATTTTTAATCTTTATAGGAAATTATTAAACGATTATTAAGTGGATTATTATAAAGCGGTGGTATTAAAAAAGTATTAAATAAAAATAATTAGATCGTAATCAAATTTTTTAAATCAACTTTGAAATTCTTGTTTCTGTTGCAAAATAATCCTTTGTGGACACAAAGTTTTTTATTCTAATTAAAAATTTACTTTTTCTGTAAATTTAATTAGATATTTATCAATTTGTTATCGCGGTTACCACAAATTTCACGGTCCCAAAAATACAGGCATTCTCTTCAAATGCTCACAAGCGACTCCAAAAGAGGATAGTGTTAAAAATTAGTAACAGAAATGGTTTTTAACAAATTTCGGTTACAAAGTGGTAGTTATGAAGCTAAAATAATCATCAAAGTGGATTTTGAATTTCAGTCGTGTAACCTAAACCAAAAAATGAAAAGTAAGATACAAGCAATTAAAATAAAACATTTGGAAAGAGTGGAGAGAATTACGAAAATGAACAGTATGAAAAACGAAGAAATTAAAAATAGACTTAAAGTAAAATTAGCCGTGGAAAAAAATATAGTGCTAACAGTTGAGATAGTTTAGACATCTAAATAGAATGGAAGATAATATGCCGATGAAAAAAGTGTGACAATCGAGAACAACGGTAAAAAGAACAAGAGGTTGACTATCAAAAACATGGAATGACAATATTGGGCAGATATTGAAAGAGAGAGGAAAAACATGGAACGAATAAATGAAGGTATCCTTAAATAAAACAGAATGGCAAAAATTCGAAAACAATAATAAATGAAGAGAGAAATAAACCACCTAAACTTTGATTAATTTAATACCTATACAAATCAAGAATTATAATTATGAAGGAATTTATTAAACCTTCCACTTTAGTAATCACATCTTTTAAACTACATAATGTATTTCCAAAACTTTCGAATAGTTTGATTATCTGATATCCATCATAATTTTGTTCAAAATATTTATTAAAATAAAGTTGATTGATGATCTCAAAAAAGTATATTACTATTTTCAATTGTGAGCGAAATGCTTGGATTTGTTTTGTTGAAGTTGTCAGAAATTTTCTGGGCAAACGCAAAGCTCCAAACTATGTTCAACTGGTAAACGAGATGCTTAACAGTTTCAAATCCCTTGGGTGTAACATGAGTATTAAGGTGCACTATTTACACAGCCACTTAGACCGTTTTCCTGAAAATTTAAGAAACATGAATGAAGAACAAGGTGAAAGATTTCACCAGGATATTAAAACTATGGAGTACCGCTTCCAAGGAAGATGGGATAAGCACATGTTGGCAGATTACCGCTGGAGTTTAAAAAGGGAGTGTTTAAAAATACATTCAAGAATGTCACGGAAAAGAACCTTCCGAAGTGTTCAGTGATATTTGATAGTAATAATTAATATAATAATAAAAATTGTTAGTTTTTAGTTCTTCAGTTTTTTTTATTTTATCCATGGATTTTACTTAAAATAGTGTAATTTCATGTCATTAAAGTGTTATATCTCAGAAATTTGACCTGATAGGCAAAAACTAAAGCCACAGTTGAATTCAGGGCATTAAATCCATACGGAATTAGCTTCAAATACCCATTCACCAAAATGGCTGTTGGCCTGTGTTATTTAATCCGGCAGCAGCCAATCCTACACTGATAGATATGCCTATGCAAGGTTATATAAAAATTAAAATTACATTTATGTACATAGTTTCGATTCATGTAAAAGTTGTTTTAACTAAATATAATATTATTACCTTAAAAACTTCAATCTGACTAAAAATTTGTTATCGAGAGATTCTACGTCATCAATTTACAATGATTATTTTTAAATTAATTAAGCTTTACCTCATGGGTTCCCACTTACTGATGGTATTATGACAATAGCAATATCCCAATAACATAAAATAAGCGGATATTTTTTCATTATGAATTTTTCCAAAAATACCAACTTGTACTAATAATTATAATCTCATATCTATACCAATAATTATTATAATCTATTTTAATTATACTTAATTAATATATGTAATCTAATTTAATAAATATTGCTTTTATTTTTCTTGCAGGATTCGTTATGATTCTTCGACTTTTTATTACTTTTTTTATCGAATAATTTCGTTTTATTGTATATTTAATTTATTAATTTTAAAAATTTTAATTTAACATTAATTTCAGAGTTTAATAATAATTTCACTAAAAAATGTATAAACGATAAGACTTGTTTTGATTCAAAATTCAAAATGGAAGAGGACTGGCATGTTTTACCTCCCAACTAGGTATTTAAAAATTCAAAAACGAAAGAAGTACAAACAAAAATAAAAGATGCACAATCATGCACAAACAGTACTCAATAGGTTTTCAATAGGTAGTGATCACCGGATGGTGAGAGCTAAAATCACAATAAATGTACGCAAAGAAAGAGCAAAAATGGTTGCAAAGTCTGGAAATGTAAGGTGGAATGTACCGGAGAGCCAGGAGTCTTATGTAAAAGAGATCGAAAGTTCCCTGGAAGAATGTGGAAGCGTTGAGAATAGCACTGTAGACGATATAAATGACAAAATAATAAAAGCGATAAAGAGAGCCGAAACAAAATGGTGCCGTAAAACAACCAAGAAAGATGAAAAGCTCAGCTCAGATACAAAGAAGTTGATGGAACAAAGAAGAATCCTAGAGAGATGGGAAATATAAGTATGCAGCAGTTGAGAGCTCTAAATAGAAGAATATCACAGGAGATAAGGAAGGACATAAGAAAATTTAACACGGTTGTCATTGAGAAACAATAGAGGCAAACAAAAGTATGAAGGTTCTAAGATCTCGACTTTCGCAAGGAAAGGATGAAATAAACAAATTACAAGATCAAAACGGATCGATAAAAACAAAAAGATGTGATATTCTTAGGATAGCGGAAGAGTTTTATCGAAACTTATATAAAAGTAATAAGCAGCCGATGAAGTGAAAAATAAAAGAAAAAGAGTCATGAAGCAAGGTTCGGAAGAGATACCAAGTATAACGATGGATGAAATAGAACAGGTTTCAGAAATGAAAAATAACCGAACACCTGGAGAAGAGAAGTTACCATCGAAGCAATAAAGGCAGGAAGTGAATTTCTTATGAAACCTCTTCACACCTTGTTCAATAAATGTTTAACAGAAAGAATAATACTGGATAAATGGAAGAACGATGTATACTTCCATTACGAGAAAGGAAAGTATTTATTATATAAGAATAAAGACCTTACAAAATTAGAAAATTATAGAATTAGCCTTCTTGCACACATGTATAAACTTTTCATGAAAATCATAACAAATCGATTGACACCGAAAATAGATTCTACCAATCTAGAGAACAAGCTGGTTTAGATCAGGTTATGGCACAAAGACCAGCAGTGTAGCGTAAAGCATACACCGGCCGACTGGAGAGCGGTAAACCGCGGTTCGACACCTAGTGAGTCGAATACACTGCTGTGATCAAAGGTCCAATATCAATCTGTGGACCGTGGGAAGGCAACGAAACCACCCATGAATTATATTCATGAAAATTCATCTTGGCTTCAAGCTGTGTCATGACGCTTCTGTCAAGAAGCAAACGATGAAGAAGAAGAAGATGGCACAAACGATCACCTACAAACCATAAAGATCCTAATTGAAAAATGCATTGAATATAACAGACCTCTGATATTAACTTTCATAGATTATGAAAAAGCATTTGATACGGTAGAATTTGAAGCAATACTAGAAGCTCTAAACCAAGGTAGAATTGATTACAGATATTCAAAACTAATAAAAAATATATACAAGAATGCAACATCATGCATAAAGCTTTGCGGGGCAACCACGAAAAGGTTTAAAATAGAGCGTGGAGTAAGACAGGGCGATACTATCTCTCCAAAATTGTTTACAGCGGCTCTAGAATATGTATTTAAACAAACAGAATGGGAGAACTTTGGGATAAATATAAATGGAGAAATGCTCAACCATTTGAAGTTCGCTGACGACATAGTGCTAATATCTGATGATATAAAGGAAACACAGACCATGTTAGAGAAAGCTTCCAATGACGTAGGTCTCAAGATAAATGTAGAAAAAACAAAATTCATGACCAATCTTGTCTTAAGTGGAAATTTGAAGATCGCAGACCAAGAAATACAACAGGTGGAAGCTTATAAGTATCTAGGTCACGAAATAAGAATGGGAAGAGATAACCAAACCTGTGAAATACATCGAAGAATAGGTCTGTCGTGGGCAGCTTTAGGAAAATTGCGGTATATACTAAAGAGCCAAATACCAATCTGCCTTAAGCGAAAAGTATACAACCAGTGTGTTCTGCCGGTGAAGACTTACGGTGCGGAGACTTTGACGATGACTCAGAGATCGGCAGAAAAACTAAGAGTTGCCCAACGAGCTATGGAACGGGCAATGCTTGGAGTGTCTCTCAGAGATAGAATCACCAACGAAAATATCAGGCAGACCACAAAAGTGCAAGATGTAATCGAGAGAGTGGCGTGGTTGAAGTGGAACTGGGCTGGACACGTTGCAAGAGTAAAAGATGAACGTTGGACTAGACGCATACTCCAGTGGAGGCCTAGAGATACGAAGAGAAGCCGTGGAAGACCGCCTACTAGATGAACGGACGACCTCAGAAGAAGTGCCGAAAATTGGATGCAAGAGGCCCAGGATAGAAAAAATTGGAGAACGAAAGGGAGGCCTATGTCCAACAGTGGACGCGATTGGCTGGTTGATAATGATGATGATGATGAATCATGCACAAAATATGCAAAACCGATCTAAACTTTTTAAATTGCAAGCTTAAAATGGGGCATGCGCCTATTTTAAAAAATGTTTCAGTAAAATAAATCTTTGTTTTTAATTGGAACATGAAAAAAAATGAAAAAAAAATCAAATATGACCATTCCCATGACTTTATCATACTTTTACTAAATATTAAAAATTCATCATCAATTCCTTCATGGGTTAGGTCGTTGACCTGTTCCGGCCCATCTCTTTCTCGGTCGTCCTACGTCTCTGCGCCCTTGAGGTTGATATTTGTAGATTTGTAGGGGATTCTATGATTTTCCATTCTCTGGAGGTGTTCCTCCCATTTTGTTTGATTTCCCACTATTCTGTCGTTCAGGTTAAAGACTTGTAGGTCGTCTCTTATATGGTCGTTTCTTATTCGATCCGTTCTTTGTATATTCTTAATTCCTCTAAGGAACTGCATTTCGGCGGATTGGATTTGAGTTTTGTGTTTATTAGTGATAACCCATACTTCACTGCCGTATAATAATGTCGGTACAGCTGTCGTCTTGTACAATTTCACTTAGGTTTTCGTTCTGGATTTATTTTTAGTGCTTTTCTAATTGTGCCACACATATATTGGAAGCGATTTAATTTATTTTGTATATCATTATTATAGTCATAAGTGATATCACATCCGAGGTATTGGAAGTGTCGAACTTGTTCTATCGGTTCGTTGTTTACTGATATTAAAAATTATAATTTTTAATTATAAAAGAAAAAATATTTTCCATTAACCATTTTCTACAATTAAGATGGAAAGTATTCAAAGATGCAAAAAATTCTCATTAGTTTTCTAAATGTTTAATAAAATTAATATTAAATAAAAGATTAAAACAATTGTTTCCATGAATCAATTTTAACCAAAATTTAATCAGCTAATTCCTACTATAACGATACGAAATCGCAAATTGAAATTCGTATTAGTTTTAAAAAAGTAATGAATAAACACTAATATTAAACAATAAAGTTTAAAAAAATAGTTCTCATAAACCAATTTTAACCACAATCTAATCAGTTCTAAATTTCTTATTTAGCTCATGGGACCTCAAAAAGTGTAAATGCATCAAAATCTCAATTTTTTGTTAATCAAAATGTTGATCATGAATGATAAACAAAAAATTAATGAAAGGATTAATTAGCAAATATTATAATTACATTGATGGTTATCGCCACCCCAACAATTACCCATATCAATATAAATCCGCAAAAGCAATTTAATCCCACGATTAAACCGTTGAATTAACCGATTAACCGCGGATTAATTTAATCAAATTTCTTACTAATCAAATTCGGACTTAGAATTTTAAAATGTGACCAAGGATACGCTTAGTTATACTACTCACGTCGGGTTGGTATAATTTTTAATATTAATTTATTACAAAATAAAGATTAAAACTAATGAAAAGAGCAGAAAATGATTCAGCAGCTATCAAAATTTTACAAGTTTTACTTGAGTTCTTCTTACTGAACACTGGAGAATAATTTCATAAATATTGCTCCTATTTTTCTTGCAGGATTCGTTATGATTCTTCGATTTCTTACCATTTTTTATATCTATGCATTCAGAAGATTAGCCAATGCAGTGACACCTAAGTGCCAAGCATCATCAAATGCAACTGGTGATTATGGTAGAGATTCGCTTTTAAGGATGTAATTATGGTTTCTGGCAAAGGCAAAATTAATTTACCAAACAACAATTTAATCCATATCGCAAACGACACGTTTTTGGGTATAACTTATCTACATACGCTATTGATAAATAACAATAAATTAACAACAATCGAAAGCAACGCATTTCGCCTTTTAAACGATTGGGAGCTGTTAGATTTAAGCCACAACAATTTACAAGTCATTAGTGATAAAAAATTTTCTTCTTTGAAACAACTGAAGTTGTTAAATTTAACCTAAAACAAACTAACAATTTGATCTTCCAATTTATACGTATGTACGCTCAGTTAATTTAAAAACTTTGGTGCTAAACAACAATGACATTAAAAAATGTGCAATAGGAACTTTTAAACATTTATCGCTGGCAATCAAATATTTGAATTTCAAATTGGTAGTTTTTCAAATTTAGTCAGCATGATTTCTTTAGATTTATCTAACAATAACCTTATGATTTTAAACAATACTATTTTGTATTCTTTGCGTAATTTACAGCTATTAAATTTGGCTGACAATAAATTTTTAATTCTGAATTTTTTGCAGTTATAATATACATATAACAAAATAGTGAATAGAAACGATATGTAAGAAGTGTTATTTAAAAATAAAATGTTGCTTATATTTTTAACCAGCAGAGTGGCGTGTTGGAATACTTATGTGACTACGAATAAGTTGTCGCAGGTTCGAATTCCATACGCGCCTGTTGGCTAAAGTAAAACAGAGGAGTAATCCACCTTGTAAAACGGATTGTGACGACTTCTAGAATGGAAGTGGTTATATTCCGACAGGAATGGAAAACCAGTGATC
Organism: Lycocerus yunnanus; assembly: GCA_036346125.1. Lineage (NCBI taxonomy): Eukaryota > Metazoa > Arthropoda > Insecta > Coleoptera > Cantharidae > Lycocerus > Lycocerus yunnanus. The sequence continues at coordinate 2,054,484 of JARFIX010000022.1, read as the reverse complement.
GATTGATAATATTTTTAGGGTTAAAAATAATTTAGAATTAAAGAAAAAATATCCCTGAGCCAAAACAGCCCTAAAATGTGGATCCTTGAGTTACTGGGTTCGAATGTCATTGAAATTGAAACTTTAATTAAAATCAGCTATAATAAATTGTTCTTAAAATTGTTTATTAGTTTTCCAATTTTTAATTAAAATTAATCTCTTTTGTATTGAATGTTTAGAGGAAAAACAATTTATTAAAATTATTGTAACATTTTTATATTTAAGTGTTAATAATTCAAAAATCGTAATTTTTATTACTAGTAGCTGTGGAATACCACTCAAAACTGTTGGTAAAACTTGGCATAATTATGCAGAAACTTTACTCAAAATAACTGTAAAGACACTATCAGTTTGTCGACAAGGTAGAATTAGAAATATTTGGAGAAAATAATATAAAATTTAAAAATTTGAATGATTTTAATATTTCTGTGCGGCACATTAAAAGATTATCTAAAAGCCTTATTAGTAACTTTTAGCAACCAAATAATAATTTTTTCCATATTTATCAAACAGCCTTCAAGTGTTTTCTTTTATTAAAATTTCTATGTACCTACCTAAGAAGGTCTATCCACTTACAGTTTAAATTCTAATAGGTATTTCAGCATTTTGTTAAAATTCACATTCATAACACTAATAAAATTCTAAGATCAGTGTTTAAGACTTCAATAAATTGTAAGGTATAATTTATATACTTTATTCTAAAAATCAGATGGTATAATTATTCAGGTAAGGAAAATATTTAAAAAAGGTAAGGTACATAGAGTTCTTTACATTATCTAAAAAAAAAACTTCCATAATATAGTACATTAATGACATCTATTATTACTTTACGATTTTTATTCTTACATCTCTAATTGGGTGGACGATCTAAATTTTTCATTGCTGGGGCGAAACTGGTTACTTTTAACGTTTGAGAAGTTTTATAGCAAGCTTTTTCCAAGGTGGTCCTTTCCTGTACAAAAGTTTATAATTAAAAACTATTTATCGATTTAATTAAAAGAAATTATTAAAAAGCAGCAAATTTAAAAAATATTTAATCAACTGCAAGAGTTATTAGTTTATATTTTAAAACAAGGCAGACTTTAATTTAGTTTTTGTTAAATAAGATTCGATTTTTTTGTTGAAAACTAATAATTTCTAAGTTGCAAAATTATTGATATGTGCATAATGTATGAGTAACAAAAAAATTGTTTATTTGTTTATACCGAAATAAAATGACCTAGAAAATTGAAAATTCATAAGAAACTTTATTATTTCAATTTATTAACAAAATAATGAATAAAAATGTATGTTTACAACAGCAAAATGTAAATACATTTTTTTATATTTGAATCAAGTGTTTAGCCAGAATATTTATTTAATTTAAATCAATGATGTTTATTTTATGTGAATATTGTTACAAAACCCTAAATTAAATAAAAATACATTAACAATATACAGATACAACAAAATACTCGATAATAAAATAACAATCATATAATCATGAATTAAGTATGATACTCATCAACTTATTAAAACAAACTGTACATAACATAAATGTACAACCTACATTCTTATTTATTTATTAAATATATAAAATATCAAAAACTATTCTTTGTCTTTTTTATTTAAGTTAAATTATTTTCGAATATATTTGTGGCACATTTTCAAGTTTAATTTTATTATTTTAAAATTTTTTTTATTATCAGTCCACAATCATTTTGATTAGTTTAAAAAGGTGAATAAAAAATGCATGCAAAAAAAATTGTGCTAAAATTTAAATTCAAATTCATGCCTTAAGCTTAATTCTACAACAATTGATACACAAATATACATTTATGTTACATTAATTACAATTTACATAATATTGCAAGTGCTTTATTTAACTAATAAAATTGCATATTAGTGATGGGACAATTCAAACACAAATTGTACACGTCTGTTACGCTTAATATTAATTACATAGTCAGAAGTTCATTACAACAATAATTAATATTTAAGATATGTATGATTATGGTGTTTGTAAATGTTTTGATCGAATATAATTTAATATTTGCACAGCCCAATGGAAACAGTTTATTTAAATTATCCTAAAAATTAAAATGTAAAGCCATGAATTCTAAATGTGAAATTTGATGTGATGTAATGTAATATTCGTTCTGGTATTTGATTAATCCCATCACAACATTCATACATACTATTCTGAATAAATTATAAAAATGTAGCTGCCAAAATATCAATTATTGCATAGCTTGTGTGAATGTATTGCATAATAAAATCAAATAATACAGATCCATTTTATATCAAACAAAATGAACTGCAAAATCTGAATTGCGGCAGTGACTAGTTTGATAATCAAATAAGAAGATAAAAGATAGCATCAAGGAAGTGGTAACGCCTTCGTTGTAAATCTATAATTTTGTGCTACCTACAGTACAGAATATTAAGCAGTGATTTCCTAAAACAAAAATTCCCCCCTTGCATTAATATATCTAAAAATAGATAAGCATTATTGGTGCTGCATTTTTAAATTTAATTGCCTTCCTGAATGCAAATTATTCAGTTGATTAAATGAACTCCGAATCGTAAAATTACGGAATCAAAATTGAGCAAGCAGCATTTAATTAACTAACTTATAATAAATAGTAATGCAAGCAAAAATATTTGATTACATTTTAGTACTATCAGGTTTTATTCATAAAGTATTAAAAAGTAAATGGAAGAAATAATATATTTTTAAAATTTTTTTAAATAATTCGTATCATATTAACAATAAATAAATGGTGATAAAAATTATACTGTCTTTGATATACAAAATGTGATGTTTATTCTCACGAAAACACGGATTGTAAAAAAGACAATTACATTAATAATACCGTTTGGTAGGTGTGCCATACAAAGGTACATCAATTTGTAATCACGACGTTTTAAAAAGTAAAAAACCTAATACTGCAATAAATTGTAATTTTAAAAATTGCAAATTAAAAAATGTTAAATAAATTGTAGTTAAAAAAATCGATGTAAAGAATTTTTTAAATAATAATCGTGAGCTTAAAATAAATGATTTTTCATGATTACTACACATAGTATGTATAAGGAAATATCACAAAAATTGGCAAACCCATTAAAATGTTGTGAAAATGAACATACCACAGTTTAATAATAACCAATTTTTTGTACTAATCAAATTAAAATTTATGATTATATAAAGGCACAAACTATTTAACCTATATTCAATTAAATAAAAATACTACACAACTAAATTGAAATCAAACACCTAATTTAAAAAATGGTCTAGCATTATGAAATATAATATTTATCATGACTTATGTTTGAAGTACTTTTGGTGTAAGATTTCCGTTTCTTCTTTTAATTTGAGTAGTGCAGTTTGTATGTAATCGGTGATTTCTTTACGTGCTTCCACATCGGTAGCTTTACGCTCTTTTAATGACTGAATCATTTCGGTAAAGTCAATTGGTTTCCCATAATTAAATGTTAAATTTTTTCGTAATCGTAACATGTATGGTGGGTAATTAGGTAACACATCGTCCATTCCTATATGCCAAATTGGTATTACAATTGGAGTTATCGGCGCCTCAAATATCATTCTTCCAACTCCCCACTTCAGTCGCATATTTTCTTTTGTCATGTTAACTTTACCTGCAATAACAAAATTTAAAATAAAAATAAAAAATAATTAGGTACATAATATATACAAATAAAATTATTTAGTTTTCGTCAGAAGATGCTATATTAAAGCTCGGTACAATTCACCATTTAATAAAATTTTTATAACAAATCAGCTGTAAATCGAAAATTTCTAATAACATTTCTAGCTACTCCAGTTTTTATTTCTGAATAGTTAAAAAACACCTATTTTTGGATTACTAAGCCTTGTCAAGAAAAATATCTTTGTTTAAAATTGCTCTACAAACGAGATTGGCATTTTAATTGCTTGAAAATTTGAGTTTTTAAATATAGAAAATATCAAGAGGCAAAAACTAATAAAATTGTGTTATTATTTTTACTAATTTTATTTCCTTAAACACAAAAATTAAAACTATCATAATTAATAATAGTATTTACGCACACCTTCAATGATTGAAAGTAAGACAAATTTTTAAAACCAATTAAGTATTTAACAATCCTAATTTAACAATCTAATTAATACCTTACAATAGAAGAGCGAGGTATTATAATATGGCAAAATTTATCATCTTTTATTATTTTTTTTACAAAATTATCATAATATGACACGATTTTAGAACTGAAGAATGGGTCACCTGCAGCACTCACCTTTCGAACAATAATTAAGTCCTGCTTTGCAGAACAGAATTTATTGTTTCAATTTAAAAATCATTTTCAACCATTGAGTGAAAAAATTAACCTAGCTAAAAGCTGAATTTAGTCTTTCGTCTTTTTATTCTGCTTTCTTTAAAACTATTGTAGATACGAATTTCTGGATATGACTAAGGAAAGGTTGTGTTTTGAAACTTTGACAGCACTGCCTAACTCAATTTTCCAATTTTGTTACTTCCGCCTCATCTATTCTAAGGTATGAAATTATACATTAACGTATAAAAATGCATTAACTTTCAATGCTTCAATTTGTGACGATAATCTGTATAATAAAACAAGCGATGATTATTATAAAATTGTACTACATAAAAAAACTCTAAGCGTAATTGACGCAATTAACTAATATGAATTGCTACATAAAAGGGCAATTTTTAAAGGTTAAAGAGTAATAATTAATGTAAGTGAATAATTTATAGTGTTAACCGATCAAAAACAATGAAATAAAGATAAAAAGATTAATTGTCACAGATTTCCGCTTCATTTATTTATAATTTCATTTTAATGTTATAACATAATTAAGTATTATCTTTTTCAAGGTTGTTAAAGAATTAAGATTTTTGTGTTAAAAAAATTTCCGCGAGTTCATGCGACCTTAACATGAAAGGATAAAATATTTATATACTATTACAATAAATTTTAACATATTAAATAATATTATTAATGAAAGTTATGTGAGCCATATAGTAATAATTCTTTTTATATAATAATTATGTATTATAGGTGCCAATCTCGTAAATTTCATTAAATTATGATTACTGCATTATTTTGTAAGATCTAAAAAAAATTTATATTATTTTCCATAATAAAAACATTTGAGGTGAACAAACAACGACTGACTCTCTAGCCTACAAACATTTCTATTTTTTTAAATTAAATGCAAATAATATTTAAAAATTAAAATCAATGAATAATAAAACCGAATTTAACTGTTTGCACATAAATAATATGATTTAGCAACAGGCCTCCCACTAAGTAAATTTTAGGATATTTTTAAACATATGTATTTTAGAAAAATTTAAATTTCTCCCTTGTTATGGTATTTTTGATTCATGTAAAAACAATGTAGATAATGTGTATGTAGGTAATATAATGTTATGAGTTGTAGGAATCCTAAAATATTTGGATTCTTTCAAGATGTTTATTTAAAATTTAAGTAATTTTATTGTTTATTTAAACAACTTTTACTTGGGTCCAGCAGGGAGACCTTAAGTTTTAACTAATTATTCTTTGTGTTGAATATTAATTTCATTTGTTTTAAAAAATAACTTTACAAAAGAACTTAATTTAAATGCTAAAATAATTTTAACCGAAGTTGGTATGCATTAAAATTTCACCAGTTCAGATGAGATAAACCAAAATTGATAGTAGGTATTATAAGTTAAGGTATGTCAAATTAAAGAAGAACTTGAGACAACCATTGCCCTAGTAATTAATCCGATCAATTACTAAAGCATTAGGTTCGAGGAGATTAACTTTCTTATGACTGTCTTCGTGCTTCGGAAGGCACGTAAAGCAGGTGGTCTCCTTGATCGATAAATTCCCAACACATATTAAAAATTAAGCAGTACCTTCAGAACATCACCAAAGTACTAACTCTTGGCAAAACCGGGAACTATGCTTAAAAGTTACTACAATTGGTACTAATTTGAAACTAACAAAAACAAGAAAACTTGACAAATACATATAATAAACCTTGAAAAATCTAATGAAACAAACATGTCTATCCAGTTTACTAGGTTTAAAGAAATTGATTAATTGCATCTGTTGATTCTACAGATGCACGAACTACACGTACATTTTTCTCTTACTTTTATTAATTTATTTTTCAATATTAATCAAGATTTTTATAATGGATTTCAAAACGATATAGTTATGGTGGCCTCTGTCAAAATATTTTTATTTTGGAATCGGTTTAAGAATGAATGTAACAATTTCAAATTAAATGAATTTCGTTTAAAAATTTAAGACATTTAATAATATCAATTATATATTTTAGAAGTGGGTGACCCGGTATACCTTAATATTTTATTTCTATTATATATAGTTTTACTTCTGATAAAATTGCAATTAAAAAAATTAATTTAATAAAAGAACTATAAATTTATATTATATGCTATAGTCTTAAGATTAATAATTACGAATTTTAATTTGTAATTATTGAGAACATTAATTTTATAAAGATTGAGATCATGCAGTAGGTGCAATGTACGTAGGCTGACAAATTAAATTATAAAAATGAACATATCGTAAATTCTAAAGATCACATTTTAACGTCACCGCATACAAGATTCTGAATATTAAACTATGAACATGATTTTAATTAAAAGTATAAACAAACGATTTAATTAATCTTACATAATTAAACAAAAGGCACGATTTTATATTTACAACATCAAATAAGTTACGGTTTTTTATTCCAAAACTAATTGAACTGTAAACATCAACTTAATTAGAAATAATACGGTTAATGATTTTTTACTTTCATTTAATTATGTAACATGGATATTAACTGTTATGTACAAAAAAATATGCACTTACCCTCTGGAAAGACATGTACCCATGCACCTTTTTTTAATTGTTCTATACAAAAATCTACAGCTTCTTGATAAACCCCAGTGCCTCTTATCACAGGTATACATTTACCTAAACCAAAGAAATACGAATGTTGGGCACAAGTAAAACAAATATCATGAGCAGTTAGAGCCCATCGCATCACAGATTTTTTTACTAAATGTTTTACTTTTAATGTACCTGCAATCATAAAAAAAACAGCAAAATTAGAATTAATTAAAATATTTAACAATGAGAATTAATAAAATATTAATAAATTCTTAACTCATTCATCGCAATTACGTCAATAATTGTACATCAAAACAACAAAATGTAAAAGAATAAAAACAAAATTCCTTATTTATAATAAAATAAAATTTTGCAGAAACTAGCTAAAAATTTCCACTAGTTGTGTAAAATTACGCATTTTCCAACTGATAACATAAATAGCTATTAAAATGTAAGAATTATTATTGATACCGTAAAAATGAACAGTAATATCCATTATCTGCACAACAAACGGTTATTAGGTGTAAATTAAAAAAAAAAGATGATTATACCTAGTATTTAGTAAAAAAAAGTATTTCAAATTCTCAAAAATATTTTAAATATTAAAAGTACTATCTATTTGATACTTCTTTATCAAAGTGTTTGAAATATTTTATTACTATTTTCAATTCAGATATCAGATAAAAGATATTTAAAAAAAATTCAAAACCATCTAATTTTTGAGTAGTATCTGTTTGAAATCCTTGAAGATAATTTAAAATATTCAAATAAAAATACTTAAAAATGTTATTTAATGAATTTCTGTCATTAAACTACACACATATTTTAAGTAATTAATAAAAAAATTCAATTTCAGCCGCAATAGATACAATTTAAATTTTAAATTTACTTTCTTCTACTTCACTAATATTTTTCAACAACATTTAAAGTTCCTCAATTGAATCTGCCAGAACAACTGCATCATCTGCATACCTATAATTGTTGAAATCTCTATTTTTCAAGCAATGACCTGGTGTTCCCCCTTCAGTGAATTAAAATTGCTACAAAATTGAAAAATTACTTAGATTTTATGGCAAAAAAATTAATTTTGATGATGATGAACTTCAGCTTGGCTCTTGATTAGCTGATATCGTGAATTTTCAATTCGGAAATAATTTCTGAAAACCTGCAAAGTACTTTAATCGAAAACTTTAATCCTGGTTTCAATGTTTTATTCTCAAGATAGTGCTGAAGTGCTGATAGTGCTTATCAACTGGGAAATATTTCATTTCAGAAAAAATATTATGACTCCTAATACTATAAAATGTAAAATTAACCTGTAACGAAATATTCGTGAAAATCTTCATTTTGGTATCTTTATATGATATGAGTTCATTACATACTCAAAATAAAAAGGCAAATAAAGTACTGTAAACAATTTTTTATTTCAGAATTGAGACCTTTCCTTTCTAATGTCCAACCTATTTAGTTTGGGTATTTAAAATTTAAAATAATTTTCAGCTAATTTTAAGTATTTGAATTACTTATGATTCGTCAAATACGTTTACTTTCATGAAATATATGATTATATTATATTAGTGTCGTTCAAAGGTTCCGGTGGATACATCCAAACCAAACCTCCAAATTTATCAAAAAATTACGCCTTAATTTACGCGACGTTATTGTGAAACGAGCAATTAAATTAATTTAAATTTTATTTTTACTATTTCTGCTTACCTCTACATTACCTGACCACTTCTCTCTCCATTATTGTTAATGATATGAATAGTATTATATCATAAAGTTTAAAATTTTATTCTTTAAATTCCAATATAGATGATTATTAAAATAAGGAAGAATGTAAAAAATTGGCTGTAATTAAATTTGATAATTTTAACGCACTGCAGATTTTAAAGTAATTGAGTAATCGCGTTTGAAACAATTTAAATAACAAGCTTTGATAGCAAAGCACAATAAATAATTTTTTTAATTATCAACAACATTAATAAAATACCAAGAAATGAAAGTACATAAACCAAAATCGAAAAAATCGGAATTATTATATCGTTAATATTCGATTCGTGAAATGACAATCTCAAATAAAATTTCAGCAGTGTAAACTTGCATACATTGCAAGGTCATATTTCTAGTACAAATTTTTACTGCATTCTTATTTCGAGTGGACTATAATTACGAACAAAATGAGGTCATAGAAGTTTATTTCAAGAGAGTAACCGCTGGGGGAAATATCGTACAAGTTACAGAAAATCTGAAGAATTCAATTCTAAAGGGGAGATCTTTGTACAAATTTCTTCCAGCAGTCAACCTCTTGCATTATTTTAAATATTGGCACTTTATAATAAATTAATCTGTATTGGAATTAAATCCAAAAATGTACTTAAAGTGTGTCTACACCATGTGTTTGTAAAACTATGGCAATCGATGCCATTTTTTCGCTTTTCAATGCATTTAGAAAGGTTTTTAAGGTGTGGTGCAAAGTTGGACAAACCACAGGTAATATTGCTCCTAAGTTTGAATTTAAACAAATATTTGTACAATTGAGATCATCATCATCATCAACTGCACGTGTAAGACTGCGGTCCGTTACGTCACTCGTAATTGATCTCGCCATCTCTTCTTGGGGCGACTTTTGAGATTTGGATTTTTATAAAACATAAAATATCCAAGATGTCTAAAATGTGAAGTACACCAAGTAAGTTGATTCTGAACTACAGCTTCAGCAGAAATAGTAATTTTCGAACAAATCAGCAAATCTTAAGACAAAGTTCGACGGTTTTACGGTACTTGATGAGTTTTCAGATATTTGAATTTTATTAGATTAAAATTTTTAAAATTAATAGGTTAAATAAACAATAAAACGAAATTATTCATAAGCTTTCAGCAATGATTACTGCGGTTATCAGACGTTTAATAACAATAGTGTAAATACATAGAAACGGAATATAACGTATTGTCATTCAATACGATTTCTTGATCCATGAAATTTGAAAGGTATTCTTGATAATCGCAAGTTAAGGAACAACCTACTTAAGAACTCATTAAATAGAAAAAACTAAACTCCAATACGTTATTTATAGCTTAGATGAGTAGATGGCTGTAGATATTACTTAAACCTTCGATGTCAGTTTTTCTATTCTCTCTTGATACATATCATTTTGTGAAGGAGTCAATCTTTATAATTGGTGACTGATTTGATTATCTTGGCATTTGTAAAGGCAGCATTATGTCCATCGATTAAGATATGTTTAGCAATCGTTATGTAACCTATTAATTTTAAAAATTTTATTTAATATTAATTTCAGAGGTTAATAATATATATCATTTCAATATTTGAATTTTATTATTAAATTTGAAGTTTATGAAATAATAAATTTATTGCGTTTAGCTCAGTGGCAACTTGTGGAATTATACATTACTGGTACCAGAATTTCTTTTGAAGAAGATCAAAATCATTGTTCGAGACAATAATATGATAGAATGAAAATAGTTTAAAAATTACATACAAACACTGAGCTTCGATAACTTTGTATAAATCTCCAGTTATTTTCGCATTCTTTATTAATTTCACGAATATTTCATTTCCATGACTATCGCTATTTGGGGTCATTTTTAACCTTTACGTAGCTGTTGCAAAGCATGCAAAATTAATTTTCTTTGCTGATTTAGATGCAGAATTTTTCAATTTCGTTTATCGCCCGTAAAATTGAATTGTACTAAAAGAATAAATAAATAAATTTCCCTGTCGCGATCTTGTGGTATAATTACAATAATTATTGCTTAAATATGGCTTTTAATATCACGCCAATCTGATATCTGGTTGATAGCATAAAATAAAACATGCACTTGAAGTTGAAAACATAATATAAATAAATTAATTAGTTATTAAACAAAATTAGTTTTAAAACATGCATGCACGTAAACAATAAAAACGTAGATGCAAACTAATAAATTATGCAGTTTTTTTTAAATCGTCCTTGCACTTGGGTTTCATGTAAAATACAACTTTTTAAACACTACAGTAGGTACTAATTATTCAAAATGTTTTAAAAAACGATTTTTAGGAAAATCATATAGTATTTTTGATTGCACTTTTGTAAATAATTAATCGTTGACAATATGTGCTTCAAAATAAATTAGAACACATTAAGGTCACCCACCACCCTGATTGTGTTGATTATATGGGTAAGTTGAACATTCTATTTTTTGTTGCTTGATAAAAAGTACAAGCTTTTAGAATAACTTCTTATTGCACATTTTGGTGTGAAAATTTACTCGGTTTTGTAAATACGAAAGTGACTATGGAATAATTTTATACATATAAATTACCATTTCAAATAGAAGTGGCCGATTCAAAAACAGTGTAACACCAAACTTGTAGAAAAATTGGTAGCATTATAATTATGCATTTTAGATACAAATAGTAACTACAATTTTTCTTGTTTTGACGGATTACTTGAAAGGGTAAGGGTAAATAGAATTCTGTAATAGTTTTATAAAACCAAGCGTTTTACCATTAAAAAATTTTTATTTTAGGTGTGACCGAATATAATTATGTGAGTGCACCAGTTTAAAACGGGCACAATGGCCTTTCAGATCTTAAAACTGCTTCCACCACCTCAGACAAAGTCTGTGCCAGACCATCAGTTAAAGATCTTCCTTAGGAAATAGTGAACATTTATAAAATAAAAATTACTTATGCTTTGCTTAAACCTCGGCATAATAGAACAATCCGTCATCGATTTAGCTTGTTTATTTTTTAAATAAGTAAAATATTTAATACAGCAATTAAGAATGATTGAGTATTTTAAACCTCTTTAGGCAGTACCGAAAGAGTTATGGAGATTGAAATAAATCGAATTTATAGCATTGGAGATGTAAAAAATTTAATTTTTTCCGAGTTAAATCCCGTGTTGAAAAAAAATCTGTGACTGAAAGAAATCAATAAACTTAAAAAAAATTACCATATTATGTTGAGGAAGTACCTTCGATTACAGTATATTTAAATTTTTCCATAAAAATTACTAAAACTTTAAATAATATGTAGGTCAAAAAATAATTTCCATTTTCATTGAATCAATATTTGCATACTTTAAATAATGCCCTCAATTAAGAAAACATAAAATGTGAATAATGAATTAGTATTCAAACTTTTTCTTCAAGAATAGGAAAAATCGGGCCATAAGTTTTTAATTTTGTAAACTTGATTTACAGATCAAAATCACTTGTAACGTTTCAATTTTAAATAGTAAACAGCAATAAATTGATAAGCTGAATTTAAAAATATGGAAATCATGATAGTTCAAACAACAAAGTTCAAGTCAGAAAAAGTAATAATTATATAGGTAGAAGTATTAAATGCAACAAGTACATGACATAAAAAATAAAATTGTAAATACACATAAAAAAAGTGGAAGGTCTTTTTAACAATAGTATGAGCATACCCCATATTCCAGGATCGTCGAAACAGGAATGATGATTGGATACGGTTATTAAGGGCACATGTTTTGGTCGACTTTCCAAAGCCCGAGATATTACATCTTGATTGTAAACTTTCGAATTGTTAAACCATTCTGAAAAAAATTGGGTAAATTTTAAATTTGACAAACAAATAAGGTTACTCACTTATAATAATCTTGCTAAATAACCCAACACATGCCATCGTTATACTACTAGCTATCCTCCACAATTTACCAGGGTTTCTTAAATTGGGGATAATCCAGTCGATGTTGTAGTTCATTTTAACGGTGGTTAAAGACATGATCGTGATTATATAAACGTGTTAAATCATAATAAATTTTTCAGATTCATTTCTTTAAATATAATCCATCAATTTGATTTTATATTATATAAATTACTATTCCCATAAGTTATTTACAAATGAATGTGCACGTACTAATTTTTTACATAATTTACATCAACCTTTATTTTTTCGAAATAGGCACCGACACCACCGAACACTCACAATTATTCTAAATCAGAAACAAACTTCTGAGTAGAAATCAAAGATATGGGAAGTGTCGGTCATGTCATGATTTATTTCAAGGTACCTAACAAATATGTGTCACGTAGGCAATTTTTAAAACATGGCGTGTAACAGTTTTGGTAGCACACCATGGTACGTTTGCTTTTTCTTATAAATTATTTTTTATATTTTATATTGTTGAAAATTAGATTAAATTTATAATTGCACGTCTAAATTATTATTTTAGCAATAAATCGAAATCTCTGCAGGTACCTACCAATTGGTAGCTATGAACCACAGGCCGCGATGTCTTATGCAAATTTTATGAAACAGGACAAACATTTCAAAGTGCTAATACACGATGGCGCTGCATGTTTTTTATTTGAAATTAGGTAGGGATGACAACGAAGCCAATGCAAATTAATGTAAAATGAAGAACAGCTGACCGCCATTTGTAATGTTTGCATTTTAAAATTTTGTGAAGTTATGTTTATGTGATTAAAATTTCACCATTAATACTTTTTATACTTACATTTATAATATTGAAATGAATTGGTTGAATATTAAAATGTAAAATATCCATGTAGAAAATTTATTGTTTGTTAACCTACATGGTGAAAATATGGTAAGTTTTCAATGACATTAATTTTAATAAAAAATTGTTTCCGATTATATTAATTCAGCATAGCAATGTTTTGTGTTTTGAATTTTCCAATTTGTTATTTAATATTTAAGAAGTGAATATTAATCGTTAAACGAGCAAGACATGAGTTTCAATTTTAAGCCTCAAGTTTCCTGAAATAGAATTTAATAAAATTTGAAATTTAACATAAATAAATTTTGTTGTTGTAAATAAATTTTAAACATTTTGGGAAATTCTAGAAAAGTTTTGCAGAGCTTCGAATATAATACTTATATATTAAAATAGTTAATTTGTGTTTTATCGTAATCTAATGCGACCTATCTTTTAGTAATGTGCTACACTCCATGAAAAATAGGCGATACATCTGATGAATAATTTCAACAAAATTGGAAAACTTACATCATTTCTCAAAAGAAGTTAGGTATTTCAAGACACGAAAAGTTCATTAAAACTATTTCAATTTAAAGCATAAGAGGTAGTAAACTTTGTGTTCTTTGTGTGTACATTTTTATGTTTTGAATAAATTTTTCTTGCAAATTAATGTAATAAATGTTGTAACCATATTTTATTCCATGATTTAAAATATGTTTCATAATTTATTATTATTTGCATTGAGTAGAAGTTGTTATGTAAATAAACATTTCTGTTCATTTAAATTATCATTCTACTCGAAGCAAATAATAAAAAATTATGAAACTTTTCCTATTTTCACAAAAGCAAAAATTTAAAATACCCGCTACCAACATTTACTGCCATCTATTTCATTTATTTGATAATAATCACGCTATACTTCCTAGTGATAATACTAGGTGGCGTATCGCCATATTTTTTCAATGGGAGATGCCCGGCTGTGCTATGAACGTTTGCACTTCAAAAAATAAGTAGGCTTGAAAACAAATGCGCGTAATTTTTTACCAAGCAACTTTAGCAACCGTTCATTATTATAAAGTCGATTACGGTAGTGACTCTTTTGGCTAATTTAACTAAAATTTTAAATGGTTAATTGAAATGAAATTTTAATACCAAATTAAATGAAAATGTTTATACCAGTTTACACATACAGTTGTGAAACAAAAGTTGGCTATAACCACCGTAAACGTCAGATTTGTGTGAAACCTGCAATATTTGATCAAAAATGAAAATTGGCAACTTTTAGAAAACTAGTGCAAAGATGACATTCTCGAAAATTGTTAAACCTCAATACTAACCAAGTGCAAGTGCGTAGTGGTTTAAACTAGGACCTTATAATGAACAAATAATATTTTAACCTAAAAATGATATCTGCCGAAACCATTAATTTCTCACATGGAGACACTGAAACTAATATTTTGAGCACTACAAACAACTATATAAATAAAATTAGGGAATTTTTAAAATTAGATAATGTCAATTCTACTATAAACGGTATTAATTATTGTACTGTGAAATACAGAAGTTCTGAGATCGATTATATTCAATTTTCGGTCAACTTCACTTTACCCTTAAATTTTAATATCGACTTAAAAATTGACTATCCTAAGGACGTATTACAATTGAATGTAAGTCGACAAATTATTTAAACTATTCAACTCATCTTGATTTTTTCAGAATGATCTCAATGTGTGCAACAGATTAAGAATAACAATTAATAATGAAAATGCTCGACAAGAATTAATTAGTTTTACAAATTATCTACAACGCCAGAAGAATGTGTGCTTAGCAGTTTGTATTTTAAAAAAGTTTTCGCTCTTAGTATCGGAACGACAATCAATTTTGGACATGTTAATATTGCACACCAATTCGAGTGTTGATATAACATTTGATGAAGTTAATGGCTATGAAATAAAATGCAAAGATAACAAATTTAAGTTTAAATTTTTTGAGTCCTCTTGGAAAATTAATTTCAATTGTATCGATCACAATGTTAAGGACTTTGTTGATTTTGGAGTGACAACCTTAGGTAAGAACGTATTTTTAATGAACCGGGAATACTTATTGGGAACTGTTTGTCCTGGTGTTTTAAAGGACCCATAAAACTGAGATTCAATGATATTATGTAACGCTGCATATTTACTTCAACCCCTCTTGTTGCTTAGGATTGTGCACCTCTTATTTGTTGCCTACATGTTAAATAATTCTACATCAAAAACCTCAAATTTTAACGGAAAACTATTGTATTTTGTAACTATTGGTGTTCAGGCCAGTAGAAATAACTTGTTTTTGAGGAAATTTGAGAAAAAGAAAAAGCACGTCAATTTAGATGACGAGGAGGAAGTTCAAAACTAGACGAAACTACTTTTTAAAGTTTTGGCATTGATGCAACTAATTTTTGGTAATATCACGTATGATTTTTAAAAAGATTAAAAAGTGTCATATTAATGTTGAGGACGATAACAGCGTGATTTTCATCAACTTTGTGGTTAAAAGACACTAAAATTTAAATAAATGGATTTTCTAAGACAAGATTAACTTTTGAAACTATTTAAAATTTTATTTAAAAATTATAGTATATATTTGTTTTAAAATTCTACAGGGACTAACACCTTAACACTTTTTTAAGAATGGTTCCTATATCGCTTTATTCTATTGATTTTGCTTACAAAGGTTTCTTCCTTGCCACTCGTCCATTATATCTGTATTTCTTTAGAACTGCGAATTCATTCTGCACTTATTATTTTCCTCAACTGGCTTTTCACTTTTACCACGAATTTAGGTAGGAGCACCAATCTTTGGATTTTTTAAAATTTTCTTTAGAATTCCTCTTTCATCGTGAGAATTTAAGTTTCCTATTAAGATTACGTAGTTATTTTTTATTCTGTGTTCAGTTTCAAACCATTTCAAACAGTAGAATGATTTATTCTTGTTAAGTCACTTCTTCTTTCTTGTACCATATCTGGTCCTCCGGACGTTGGCGATTCGACTTGGCCGAAGCCAAGATGAATTTGTTAGTATTACTAATACTAAGCCGAGCGGCCCCGGTTCAAACCCGGGTGGAGTAAACACTATTCTGACCGTCTTACCTAGGCAGTAGGTATAAAACGCACTTTCCAAGACGCTTGGCCAGCATGGTGTTTTATGGCTAAATACTCTCCAATGGGGAAGGCCTTTATCCAGCAGCGGATAAAAACAGGCATATAGTGATAATTCGATAAATTAAGTTTTAGCATTTTTTAAAGGATCTTTACATACCGGACGAGCTAGAGAGTATTGACCTTAACCACCGTACTAAAGTGCTGATTTGTATTTCTAGCTTCTCATTTCTCCCTATTTCATGTGTTTTTTTATAAATCAAAATCGTTTTAATAAATATCACCAAAAAGTGTAAATTCATAATGATGATTTTGAAATGATCTCAAATTAAAGCTGAAGTACTTTGTTCTATCCTTGCTTGTATTCAATAATCTGATAGAGATACAGTAGAAACTCGATAACGTGAACATTCGAATTTATGAACACCTCTGTCCTGTGAACACCCCATTTTTTTATAGCTACTCGGTAACGTGAACATTATTACACCCGGTAATGTGAACAGTGAAAGTTAAGAGTTGTTAATGTTGTGTATTAGATATCTTGATGTTCACCACCCCCTCCTATGATGATTAAATATAGAATAAAAATTAATGCTTATCTATCGATTTTTATGTATCTTAGGAAAGTTGCCCAAGTGGACAAAATACAAGGTGGAATATGTTAATTGTTATGAATATGTTTTATTTCATGATGTTTTAATTATTTTCAGTTTGCATGTATTTCAGTTTAGTGTTAAGGTTTTCAACTTAATAAAAAGTACATCTTAAAAGCATCCAAATATCCACATATGGAAAAAAATTATACAAATGGTTTCTTCGATAATGCAAAGACATTTACCACTTACTGCCGAAGTGCCGTTTTATAAGATTTTCTACACCCCCATTAGTGTGAACACTTGCGTTAATTTGAACATGTCTTTGGATTTTTATGTTCACAAAATCGAGCTTCTACTGTATTTACGTATATACCTAGTCGTGCCATAAGTTCTGTTACAACTTTAGCGAATTATTAATGATACTAAAAATTAAAAAAAAACATTTTTTTAAAGACCATTTTATTGCTTAGATTCTACAGTTTCATTTTATCTAAAATTTATTCAAAATGACCCCCTTGGGCCTTCACATGCCTTCAAACGCCGCGGCCAGTCATCAATTGCGGCACGCACTACTTCCAATGATATACCAGCTGCAGCTTTTATCAAACTTCGTTTAAGAAGCTCAATATTTTTGTGGGGCTTACTACATGCTGCCTCTTCAAGTACCGACCATAATTTGTAATCCAATGGACTCAAATCGGGACTGCCAGAGGGCCAATCTTCTGCCGCAATAAACCCAGGTAGATTTTCTTGCAGCCACCTTTGTGTTGTTTTCGCTTTGTGAGCCGGTGCGGAATCTTGCTGGAAAACCCAATCTTTATTTTTAAATAAATTCTCATTCAAGGGTTTTACCACATCTTTTAGCATCTGTTGGTACACAAGAGCCGATGTTTTAACCCCTTTTTCGCAAAAATGCAAATGAGTCACCCCTTCGTACGAAATTCTCCACCAAACCATGACCTAAGCAGGAAAATGACCCCTTTGCACTCTTGGAATTTTTTCTAACGCTTCCTTGGAACTATGAGCATACACCCGATCGTTTTGCTTATTGAATTTTTCTTCAACGGTAAAAATTTTTTCATCTGTGAACAAAATGTTTCGATGATTGTTGTTAGCGTGTTGCTGCAAGAGACGTTTTGCTCTCACCCTTCTAATTTCTTTTAAAGCTTCTGTTAATCGCTGCCCCGTTACCCTACGGTACGCTCCTAGTTTCAAATCATCTTTTAAAATGCGAGACATGCTGCGCTTAGAAATTTTGATTTCTCTGGCCATAATTTTCTGTTTTCGTAGTGGATTTCTGCGAATTCGTTCCCTTACAGCATTAACAACTTTGGTGGTTCGAACTGTTCGTGGTCGTCCACTTCTTGGTTTGTCAGTAATAGTTGACAACTGTTCAAAACGTTTTATTGTTCTATACACAAAATTCGGGAAATTTTAATAATTTTAGCAAAGTAAAATTTCACTCGCGGATTTACCACACTTATGTAAAGCTATAACTGCTATACGGTTTTCATTTACGCCCCACTCCATGTTTATTTCACCAATATCTTAAAATCAACTAATACACCCTTTAAAGTAAACTGTGGTCCTTCAAAACATAACTTCAATGGACCCTACCACTCTAGAGTGGGGTGTAAATGCAACCGGTATTTTGTTACAGAACTTATGGCACGACTAGGTATAACATAAGGTTACATAACCAACACAACCAGCAGTATAGCGTGAAGCATACACAGGTGGACTAAGAAGCGTAAGTTCGCTGTTTGAACCCTGCCTGCGTTAGATACACTGCTACGATCAAAAGTCTAATATCAATCTGTGGACCATGGGAAGGCAATGGGAAACCACCCCATGAATTTATTATATTCCTTGGTAACTTCGTCTTGGCTTTGGCTAAGTCGAATCGCCATCGTCAGGGGGACTGCATATGGCACATGAAAGAAGAAGAACATAAGGGTTTTTTTGTTTTTATATAACTATTATTTAGTGCTAATTATTATAAATTGCTGATGGAACTAAAAAGACAGAACAAAAATTTTCAAGATTTAAATTACCTATCTGAAGCATGATTTAGTTGCATTTGTACTGTTAATTTCATTATTGTAAACCTCAAAAACTTCCGACATCCGACTAACTTTCCCAGAATAATTCAAAAATTTCGCTCTAAAGTAGCTTAAATGGTATTAGGGAACATCCTATACAACGGTTGTAGTATTTCTTTATAACTTGAAATTTTCTGCTTTTTTCTAACTAGGTTAAGTTCGACATAATAATTTCAAAACTCGAAAGATTATCTTGTATTTGTTGAGTAAGTCATTTATTTGACTTGTCAATTATTTAATCTAACTTTGCAATACTACTAAAACTATTTGGCGATTTTCTACACAGTCGAAGCGACCACAAATGCAATCGACGAGTCAGAAATAAAAGAACAGTTGAATACAAAAGGCACAATTAATTGTTGAGATTTTATATAAATTCTAAGTGAGAATACAAATATTCCTTGTTATTATATAATTATACAACACTGCATTTTACATACAAGGTGAATGCTAAATAGATTTTTATCATTATCACATAATTTGCATAAATTCGTATGTCATAAATTGAATCACAATGCTTCGTATTGTAGATGGTAATTTGTAAATCCATATTCAATAATTAATTAGCATTTGACTATATCGGTTTTGTTATTAAAATATTTCAAGGTTTGCAAATCATAAATTTCTAGGTTCATATTGATCGGGCGGGGTCAGTTAGGCAGAAACCTATTGATGACAAAATTTGCAGCTTGCCTTACAAAGGATAATTTATAGCAAATTAAATTGCGACTATCACTTAATTATGTCAATTAACGAGCTTTTCATTGGATATCTGTGGATCTCAAGTATCGAAATATTGTTAATATAATACATCTTATATATCGACACCCCGAAGAAGGACATAACTCAAAAGCTACGTCCAATTTTAGTTATGAGCATTTTTGTATCAGGAAAAAAGGCAAATGGGTAAAAATAGAAAAAATAAAGCCAACAACAATTTAAAAGATGCTTCTACCTATTTATAATATTTTTTCGCGCTTAAAATAATACTTCTAGAATTTTTCAACTTTCAAATCGCTCTTCTGAAAAATTGGTAAATGTGAGTTACGTCCTTCTTCGTTGGGAGTGTCGATATGTACCTATAAGAAAAGAATTGATTTGACTAGGCAAGTTTTATCATATAACAGGTTCTATAAATACGGTACATTGAAAAGTTTCCGGAATGGGCAAGAGATGGCGCGCATGTCGCCAAATTGTTATGATGGTTGACAAGGCGAACTTATTTTAGGAAGCTGTCAAATTTTCAGACAGATACGTCGTACAGTTCTTGTTCACCAGGCAGTTTTGTGAAGCAAGTCAGGCACTTTTGCAAAAATGGATAAACTCGAATTTCGTGCAGTCATCAAACATTTCTGGATGGATGGGAAAGCGGCGACGGAGATACGAGATATTTTGCAGAAAGTTCATGGCACCTCCACACCTTCATTTTCGACTATCAGTTTCTGGGTGAGCGAGTTCAAACGAGGCCGTACGAGCACCAAGGATGAACCACGCAGTGGACGCCCAAAAAACGGCCACAAATGAGGAAATGGTCGACAAAGTCCATGATCTCGTGTTAGCAGATCGTCGAGTGAAGTTACGCGAAATAGTAGAGACTACGGGCATCTCATATGAACGTGTGCAAAATATCGTGCACGAACATTTGGGCATGAGGAAGCTGTCGGCGCGATGGGTGCCGCGTTTGCTGACTGTGGACAATAAGCGAAATCGCGTGACCACTTCGAAAGAGTGTTTGGCCCTTTTGAAGCGTAATCCCACGGATTTTTTTCGCCGATTCGTAACCGTGGACGAAACGTGGATCCACCACTACACACCAGAGACGAAGCAGCAGTCGAAACAGTGGATTTTTCCAGGCGAATCGGCTCCGAAGAAGGCAAAGACTGTTCCATCGGCCGGAAAGGTCATGGCGACCATTTTTTGGGATTCGCAAGGTGTGATCCACATCGATTTTTTGCAGACGGGAAGAACGATCACGGGGCAATACTACAGCGATTTATTGGATCGATTCGATGGCGTATTGAAGGAGAAACGGCCTCATTTGCAGCGGAAAAAAGTGCTCTTCCACCACGACAACGCGCCGGCCCATTCATCCCGAATCGCCACGGCTAAATTGGTTGAATTGGGCTACAAGGTAGTGCCGCATCCTTCCTACTCTCCAGACCTGGCTCCGTGCGACTTTTTTCTGTTCCCAAACATGAAGACTTGGCTCGGGGGCAAGCGCTTCACGTCGAATGAGGAGGTCATCGCCGCCACGAATGCTTATTTTGCAGAGTTCCCGAAATCATATTTTCTGAGGGCTTAAAAAGTTGGAGCACCGCTTACAAAAGTGTATCGCCCTACAAGGAGACTATGTTGAAAAATAAAAATAAAAACCTGTTCAATTACTGCGTTTTCTTGCCCATTCCGGAAACTTTTCAATCTACCCTTGTATGCATATGTAATGTAAAACCTTGCCTTCAACAAAATACAATTTATATAATTTTTAAAGATGTTTTAATTCTAACTTTGACATCCGTTCAAGAAGAGCTGCTCGTCTTCAAAAGCTTGGCACGTCATCTCGACGCATTATATAATAGAACTTTTTTTTGGCGGCATTACCTATGTATATAAAAATTTCCTATTATTTTTGTCATGTGTTGTTTAATTGTGCAAACATAAAATCTTTACAAAAAAGTACGCTATGCCTTTTCACTGGAAATCTTGCAGCAACTGTAATAAAAATATGCGATATTGGACGTCAATCCCAAATAATATTTTGTAAGATTTCCTCAAGGTGTGTACATATTGTTGTTCTTCTTTGGGATCCTATTGTATTATTAAATTTATTCATCACTGTAGTTTAGTTTCTGTATTTTTGTCTTGTTTTAGAAGACAATAATTGAAGGTTTCGGTGGCAGATGGAATCAACCATTCAGAAATGACTACTAGTTTTTGGTTAATTCATCAACTTTTTGTTAGTCTCGTTCCTTTGATGTTTTTTAATTTAATATAATGTCAGCACATTATAAGTTTACCTTTCCCATGAGATTTTGTTTGTTCATTGTAATATCAACATGATGTTTTACATTAATGGCAGTGAGATTTACTCTATGGTATGCTTACCTTTAGATCCAGGTTAAAGTAAAATTATTAAGGTATCTAATGGTATATGTGCACCGTATAGATGAGACTAGTTAAGAACTTTTACTTTTGCCATAATTTAGTTACACTTTTTTTTATTGTAGATATGAACTTTAATGGTGCTGTGAAACCAGTCATGCAATGCTTAACAAATCCTAACTTGAAATTCAACGAAAAGTTTTCATATTGGTGGACCATTATACAAGCTGTTAATATTTTCACAGAAATGGTCATTTCTACGCCTATCCAATTGGAATTTCAAGACTTTATGAGAGTTCAAGGCACCCAAGAAATTGAAGATTTATTAGAAATAATCGAATCAGATGAAGAAGACTGTATTATTATAGATGGTTAATTTTAGAAACTTCTGTAAGTTAAATAGCAACTATTTTTGTTTCGAATAAGTATCATTTAATTTTATTTAAAAACACAACAAATTCATAATCTTATAATGGTAATACACAAATTTAATTGTGCTTTACAGAGATGATATGGACTTTACTTATTTTACTAAATTTAACAATAATTTTTTAATATCATTACATAGTATCTTTAAAATTATAAACTATTAAAAATTAATAATAGCCCTATGACACTTTAGTTTTTTCTGCTTAACTTTTTGATTTAGATAAAATAATCTCAACTTCAGTTTTATAAGTAATGCAAAACAGTTGGTTTAAGATTTTAAGGATGGCACGAATCTTAACCAAGGGATACCAATTGATCAAATGCTAATTAAGTCTTTTGTAAATTGTTTTTGTAATGATTGTAGTACTCCAATTATTACTATTCAGTAGTTGTCGAAAAATTAATTGCAGTTAACGTGACAATTTAGTCTTCCACTTGGTAAATTATATTTTAAATCTACAGTTTTCATGTTAACAGGTCAAGTTTTCTTTTAGTTTGTGATCGTTTTCAAATATACATATAAAAAAATTTGAAGTTTTTATGAATAAGTTGATTACTTTTGAACTGGATTGTCAAGTTGAATCACTAAACTTCATTTATTTATCAAATATTTGTTAAATTCATCTGTACCATGAAAAGCAGAGTTATAGATAGAAACATACCAATTTAGTAGGAGTATAATTTAGTAACGAAATAAAGTAAATGTTTGAGAAAGATTATATTTAAAAAATTATTAATTATTATTTGCTGTCTGATGATGATTTCTATAATGACTGTCAAGAAGTTCCACCGTTCATATAAAACTATGTTTTATTTTATATACCTAATAAAATAATTTAACGAAATCTTGATAATTTAATTAATAATAATAATTGTTAAATTAGGTTAATAAATTTCAGGAAGCTTGATATCATCTTTGAAATTTTTGGAAAAATATGTAATTGTAATTTTTATAAATTATTTGGAAAGAATTTAAAGATTAAAACATTTACTCGGGAATATTTATTGATTTATATTATTGAATACTATGATTGTTTTTATTATTGTTGAAATTATGATAATTGGTTTGTTTAAATCCGTTCCATTAAATTCAATTATGTTTGTTATGAATGCATTGCAAATTGTTAATATTTATATTTTTGGGGTTTCTTGTTCTTAATTGGACGGAACCAGAAAAATTAAAAATATAAATGTTATTGTATTAAGTGCTTCCGAAGTTAACTTAGTATGCAAGTCGACTGTAATCAAATTATTTGCATCGGAAATATTTTTAATAAGACAAGTTTGAATAATTGTGTGATAATCAATAAATTAAAAGGTTTTTATTTACTTTTCAAATAAATGTGCATAATAATATTTTAATTGGCTTTAGTTGCTAGTATCTGTCATGAAATTAATGTGGCAATGTAATACCACTACAAAATTAAAAATACATCAGCAAGATTTTATCAAATACTCTTGATTATCGTTTTATTGGTACTTGGTTTCTGTTTAATTTCTTTTGCTTTATAAATCTTAAAAATAATTTTTCTTAATCAAACTTCAATTGCATAGAACGTACATATTCTTCAAAAGTGTACATTATTCTTTGGCTTTTTTGTGCATAAAAAGAGAATTCTCTCCAAAAGCTACAAAATTACTTCATTCATAAAAAATCTTTTGGAAAACCTTTTATATTGTAGTACAAATTTAAAATTGAAGAATCCTCGATTGATAATGTGCAATTAAGATTATAAATAATGCACATTAATCGTAATACTTGGGAAATAATTCTGAATTAATTAAATTACTTAATGATTATTTCTTGCAATGAATTATGTTTACAAAGAGCTACAACAAAATCTTGACAATATTTCGGATGTAATCGATCTTGCATGGTTATCAGTTTTACAATTTATGTAAATTGTGCTTTTCTATTTGAGGAATCAAGAAATTGTTCACTATTTTAGTTAGTCTAAACCATTTTGACAATACAAAATTTGTATACATGTTTTCTACAATTATTAAATTTTTTGATTATGTTTACTAAAAGAGAAAAAAACCAAGAACACAAAATTTGAAATAGTTCATTAAAGTAAACCATACTTGAGTATATTAAAGCAATCTTGCAGTTAGTAATTTTAAATTATTTTTATTTGTTGTATTAGTTCAAATAACAATAAAACAACAGCGAAAATGTGTGTAGGAACTAGAATTTAGAAGTCGATAATACATCAAGGCCGTTTGATAACCTAAACGGCTTTGATTGTTCCATGGTTCTATCTATCTATAGGAAAACTTTACAACGCTGAATTGAACTTATTGGACAAAAATTATTTTTAAATTGAAATGAAATTTTTTGCACATTAGCAGTGGCAAAAAACAGAAAAAGTTCATATCTTGAAAACCTTTTGATTAAAAGGTTTCCACCACCTTCAATCGCCAGGTTTAAACGATATGAACTTAATTGTAATGTGTTGGCGCCTCCACAACTTTTATTAAAATTGATACTGGCATATAATTTTAAAATTGTAATCTCTAAACTATTGTAAAATTTTCTCATTATGATTTTTCAAAATGTATTATTATTTATTGGGAACAATTAATTACAATATGATAAAATTATTTGATTTGTTAACTATATTCATGACGCCGGAATAATGTCAAAAATACTTTTGATGTTGTTTTCTTGATTTTGGGCAACAAAAATTCTTTTTAAATTAAAATGAGATTTTTTAGGCGTTAGCACATTATAAAAACTTCATACCTTTAAAATCTTTTGATTAAAAGGTTTCCACCACCTTCAATCGCCAGGTTTGAACGATATGAACTTAATTGTAATGTGTTGGTGACAAGAAAATTTCTTAAAATCGATACTATGCCACACAATTCTAAAATTTCGATCACCAAATTATTCTAAAATTACCACATTATGATATCAAAATCCAAACTTTTTATTCTGAACAATATTCTTTATAAACTCATAAAATTAGATAATTTGTTAATTGTATTAATGACGTCGGAATAATGTCAAGAATGCTTTTGAAAAGCATGTAATTGAGAAAAGATTGCTTGCTGCAGAATAATTATGTTAAAGTATTAATGTGAACGTGGTAATACTCCCAAGATTTTGTGTATCTAATCAAGCTGTAAAAAAAAGTATAGCTAAATTGGGTTCTTATGTGAAATGGTATGATTTCACAAATTAATAAATCAAGAACTACACTATGAATAATATTGAAAATTTGTAAAATATTTATAAATTAATAAATTTTGCTCTAAACGTGGAGTCAAAAGTCATTTTGTGTTCGTGTAATTCTAATTTATCAAAATATACCGATCCCTGGCTTTGCATATTGATTGAAAATAGGGATAAAAAGCAACACTTAATTAATAATCGTTTCTGTAAAACTAAGCTACTAGAAGCAATAAAAAATTCAACTACGAAAAATTTCAACAAATTCAAATGCATTTATGTTTAACTTAACGGTCAGTTTAGATGTGAAGTTTTAATTTTAATTTCATTTAAATTAATTTAAGAAGAAGAAAACGAATTTTTTGGTACTTTTCACGTAATTGAAACGGAGAAATTACAATTTACCGATGCATGAAATAATGTTTCATTGTGAAATTAAAACTTCTTATATAATATTAAAAATATCTCAGATAATAACTTTTATTTGGATTTACAGGGATATTTCTCATTTGTTTGGAATAGAAAAGATCTAGACGTAGAAAAATTTATAAACCTTAGGGAAAAATCAGATTTTGTACATATAACTTGTGAATATTCTTCTGAAATACAATTTTTAAAATGATATAAAGCTTTATATTACTGGCTAGTTAAATTTTAATAAATCAGATGGTGAAATTTGTGACTTTAAAATTATGCATTAATATGGTAGGCCGCTTATGTACACTACAAAAAAATTTTATTGCAATATTGAAACTTTTGTAACTGCTGGGTTTTCCACTGAATGTTTGGGGAAATGAAGTAGGTAATCAAAGAGTTTTGCTGTTTTTTTTTCACATTTTATGTGAAGATTCCTTAAAAAATTTAATTTACATCTTGATTCAATTTAAATAAATATTTATAAGTAGCAAAGGATCTCAAGTGATTTCAAATTAAGAAAGACAAAAAATACTCTGATTATCAATTTTCAGAAATAATATCCAATTAATACAAAATGAAATAATAAATTTTTACATTTTAGAATATAATGGTCTCTTCTAGCAATCAAAATTATTTACAAAATATTTTCTATTTCATTTTATGGTACAAGAAAATTATTAAATTAGATAAATATTACTTGAATGAAATCTAATAATTCTAAAAATCACATGAAACTTCTTTGTATAATTTTTCCTTAAGTTGAACAACAAAGATCATATAATTACAATATTTTATTTGGTCTTATTAGGAATCTTATTATTTCGCTGTTGATATAATAATTATTTACATGCAGTTTGACAAGTAGTATGAATTTCTTTTTCAATTTCCGAGTATTTTTTAGGTTCCTAATATATTTTTTAAATTTTTTTTAGATTCCTAATATATTTTTAAATTTCATTCTAGAAAAATAATTTTTAGGCACAAGTAAAGTTTTCAAATTTTTATCGATTTGGTTTGTTTCGTATTTTCATTTCCAGTTCACGAGAAATACGGTAGTTTAAAATATATAATTTACGTTTTATAACTTATCAAAATAATACATAATTTTAAAGAAACTAATAAGCTATAAAATCTTGGTAAAAATAGTAACTGATTGTTGTGTGTTTCAAGAATGTGTATTGTTTTTATTGTTTTTTTAGGTTGACAAATTATCTTTAGTATTTATAAAGTGTACATAGTATTATATTGAACGTAAAAGTGCATTTGAATTTTTCACTTTTAACTGGTGATTGCAGGAGTCGTTGAAATTGTAATAAACACAGTAGAAAATCAAGAAATGGTAGAAATTAATAAATATAATATTTCAGGTTATTTGGTTTCTTTAACTACATACTGTTTTTAAAATTTGAATTGTTACAATTGTTAACTTTTATTGCAGTAAATGAAAACGGACTTTTTTGTCGGAATGTTTTACAGGGTGACTATCATATTTCACTTTGAGAAACTTGCAGGTCGAGTATTTAATTTCAACAATGAAATTGAATTCTAATTCCAATTAAAAGGGTTTTATTTTAAAATTTTGAATTGTGGCCACAAATTATAAATTGGTTGTCATAAAATTTGGATTTTAGTTTCTTTAAAATCTCTCTGCAGCTAATATTGTTTAAAATGTTTAAATTTTTACCTGCATTCTTTACAACCAGGAGATATTGAATATGAACTGCTAACCAAAATTGGGAAGGTTTTCTTTTGACTATGTATTGTAAATAATTGTTATAGTATTTTCATGTTAATTTTAAATTGTTCTTGTTGATGGCTAAGCTTTTCTAAACTGTAGTTCATTAGATTATTAGGGACGTGTTCAAGTGCAAACTTGAACTGTCGAGCATAGTATGACAGCAACAAAATTACATTGTAGTAAGCAAAAATCCTATTCGCTATCATCCTAATTGTGGCATTTGTGAAATTAATAACTCACTAAAATTCTTCGTGGATGCAATTTATTTTGTTTGAAATAATAATAGAAATTCAAATAGATTAATTCAAATTTACATGTTGATGTTCCCAAATCGGCTCAAATCTTATTCAATTTGAAAATAATTAGGTAACAGAAAAGAACTTCTTGTACATCATTTCT
The DNA here is from genome assembly GCA_036346125.1 of Lycocerus yunnanus. Lineage (NCBI taxonomy): Eukaryota > Metazoa > Arthropoda > Insecta > Coleoptera > Cantharidae > Lycocerus > Lycocerus yunnanus. The sequence continues at coordinate 2,025,980 of JARFIX010000022.1, read as the reverse complement.
ACATTTTCTCAAAATAGTAGTGATTATAATAGAGAGTGAATGGTTATTGCATTTAAAGCACTTACTGAATTAAAGGATTTTTTTTTTGTTTCAGAAATTTAAAAAAAACGTAGCGTTCAGTTGATTTTTATTAGGCACTTAATTAAAACAAAATCTCAATTTGTTCTTTACTGTGTATTCTGGCAAATACAGCAGTAACGAATGCTATATTATAAAGGTTTAACTGCAATTAAATCGAATTACTTTATAAAACAATTTCTTTTATAAAACATTATACCAAAATCAAATTACTTTATAAAACAATTTCTTTTATATAACACTATACCAAAGTTTTGTCTTGAATACTAACAAATTACGTAGACTTAATTAATATTCTTCATTGATTTTAAATCTTTTATAAGAAAACCTTAAAAATATTTTAATTGCAAAATTTAAAAAGGAATCGATGTAGTTGAAATTTCAAAGAATAAAACTAATTTAAAGAACGTTATAATAATTTACTGTTAGCAATAACTGAAATTGTGAGGGCTATTATTAGTTTTTGAATGTTTAAAATCCTTGCACCATTTTAATTTTCAAAAACAAAACTAAAATATTTTAATGTTTTCTCAACTTATTAAACACAACGATACTTTTGAGTAATCGTAATATTACTTGCTGTTATTTAATTTCTAAAACTTACTAAAATATTTTTGTAACAGCAAATGAAGTTTTATTTTCTTTTTGTGGTATTTTAATTTTTCGGGACTTGATAAATACCATTGTTCGTATGAAGACGATTGCCAAATATTAATGGCATTCATTATGGCTCATGCATTATTTGCATTTATTCTTTGAGCCAGATTTTTATGTAGTTTCTATTTGTTATGTGCAATATAGATAAATGCGTTGGTTGCAATGACAAATAATTTTAGAAAAACTACATCCGCCATACTTTTAAAAAATTTGGACAAAATAAGTTTCCATTACTGCAGTACTTTTTCTTAATGCCTTTTATTCCAAACCGTTTTGAATTTGAAATCAATTTGCTGTAAGAATGATATCCGTGTAATGATACTAATTAAAAAATTTCAAATACATACCTTGAAAATACACATAAATTTAATATTACCCTTTAATGAAATGACTTCTACGACATAAAAATTGAAACGGAACAAAATAAATAACAAACGCCGAGCTTTTGTTTTCGCGTTGTCATGGTTTTTTATAAGTTTTAAAACTAAACGACAGATGGCGCACAAGTCCAATGATCCGTTGAAGTTGAATAATTATTATTTCAAGTTATTACTTATTAAATTTGTTATTCAAAATTTGCGATATTATACCGACCTATTATATAATTATGTGATTGTAAAATAATATAGGTAAATAGTTACATTTTGTGCGTATATTAAATTTAAAATTTTAAATAAATTTGTTAATGAAATCTGTATTTTTAAAGAAATCGCTATTTATTTAATAAATATATTATATATTAAAAATTTAAATATTAGTTTTATTAGTAAGCATGTTATATTCTACAAATTAATGTATTTTTGTAACTATAGAAATTAGTTGTTTTGTTTTTCAAATATTGATCATTTATGTCTAAATTATTGTAAGATTTTGTATTCAAATAAAAAAATGTGCTAGCTATTACAAACACATCAGGAAATTATTGAAAAATTTAAATGATTGCAATTTGTTGGTTTAAATCACATTAATAATTTAAATTTCGCACTTGTGTGTAATACGGCATGGTGTAAAAAAAATGGAACAGCTACCTTCATTTAATGGTGAGTAAATTTGAATTCTTAAGGCAAATGAAAGTTGACTTGTGCCAAAGAGTATATATTAAATGCCAAGATATATAATAATCTTTGCTTGTGCATAGGTACGTACATGAGTGTTTCACGAGGGGTAATCGCTCTGACATTTAGCGTTTCATAGACTCCATGAATGCAAAATACTTTATTAAAATTTTATAAAGACTTCATTTATAAAATTCTTTACGTATTAAATTGTTACGTAGTAACACTTGCTAAAGACTTCATCTAGTGATTACGTCCTCGATGCTTTTGTTAATGTATTCCGTAATAGCCAAACTACAGTACTGTCCTTTTCAGCATTCAGTGGTTTGTCGTTCACTAGTGGAAATAGAAACTACGTTGATTTTTTGAAAATGTGTTCTTCTCAATTATGTTGCCTACATTTACAAAATTAAAGGCATTCAAATATTGGGCCAGAAAGGAATTTTTAGAAAAATTTAGCATTTTTGTCAATTGCTGATGATTCAGGTAATCTGATTTTTAAATGATTAATATCATAGACATGACATGAGAAAAAATTGAGAGAAAAACTTCATTTTTAATGTCCGATTTCTTTACTCATAGTTATCTTTAAGTTAGCGAACTTAGCACTTTTTATTCACTAAATTAAGCATATTCCTTATACGAATTCTTAATTGGCACATTACTAACAAAACCAGATCAAGTAGCTTTTTCAAAGAAAAAATTGGCAATTTGAGTTTTAAAAAATATCCAGAACCACCTCGAATTTGAATATTGGTGCTCGCTTTTCCCACCTCTTTTAGGAACGGAAATTGGTTTATCAGTTTTTTGTCAAAAGGAAATTAGTATATTCGTTAGATAACAATTTTGTTTTTCACAAAAATCTAATTTTTTAAGAACAAAATAATCATAACTTTTTTATCCTTTTTGGATTTTTTAATTTTCTAATTGTACTTTATCAAATATGATTGCCTGAGGAGAATCTAATATAATATGAAAATAGTTGTTATAAATCTTTCACTTTTAATTAATTTCTACCTCCTGTTTAATTATGCAAATTTTCGCTATTTTCAAAATATCACTTTCATTTCTAGAATGTTACCAATTCTAATTTTAAACTTTAACAATTTTTTTATGTTTTCCAGATTAGCGCAGATGCACGGAACTCTTATTGAAAACTTGTCAGTTTTTGAGAAAATACTGTAAGTTTAAATGTTTATATTTATCTAACAATTTATTATAATTACATATCAATAGAATTTTAGCTGATATTATAATTTTTACAGGTTTTAAATTTATAAGTTGCTACAATATGAAGATTTTTATAATATAAAAATCATCTACTCCACAATGTATTTCCAACGAGCAGAGTTATCTATGAAAATTTAATTAAAATCTAAATTAAAGCGGAAAATTATTAAGCAATCAAAATTTATAATTCAATATCTGCGTTACAAATGTATAATAATTATTCAAACTACGTTTATTTAATAACTTTGTTTTAAATTTTACTATTCTCATCTCTTTGTTAAAATTGTAATTAACAAGTACTGTATCACAGCACCGACCACCACATTTAAAATTAAAAGCCACAATTTATTATTATTAACAAATTTTGTGGTAAGGCAACACTTTTTCACTCTGTATATACATATATACTATACTACATAATTATTATCTATAGTATATATCTAAATGTCGTTGGCCGAGTACAAGTTAATTTGTCGTTCGGTAAGGATATTTTTTTTCGGTAAAACGCATGTTAAGCTGATTTATTAAATTAATCCTGGATGTTCTCGACATTCGCTATTGCTGTTGCAGAGATAATGAGATTGAAAATAAAATAATTACAAGTAAAATCACTGTAAAGGAAAAACAGATGAAAACAATACCTCAGCTTATAAGTGATACTATTAATGACGATCAATTTAAACTTATCATAAACATTATGTAGGTTTAAATTAATGTTAGTAGTATTTGGGTATACATGTTTACAGGAAGCTAATGGTTGTGTCATTTGGTGTAGCAATCGGTTAGGCTGTGTGGTTGAAGATAGGTCCAGGCAATACTCTGCCACCTCTGTGTGAGAAAATTCAAAATATAAGAAATTAAATTAGTTTTTTTCGGTAAAATAAATTTTGAAATTTTTTTATTGAAAAATATTATTAAATTTAATTGAATGTGGTAATATTAAATTATTACACTAATTTGTTATAAATTTTAAAAGCTATCTTCATTCGGCTGCTAGTGCCATTAAAGTAAACTTTATAAATTGCATAAAATTAAAAATTTTGTTTAAACTTGGATACATTAAATTTCTTTATTTTCGTTGTTCACTATACTTTTAAAATAAATTTATTTAAAAAAGTTGATGATGAAATGATTAATAATGTTGTTGTTACATATTATAATGATGTCGTACCTTTCGTTTTCTTTTATACTGCTTAGTATTTTTGATTTTTTTTATTTATTTCTGTTATTCATCGTTGATTTGTTTTGTATCTTTCATGTAATCTATTATTCTTACTTTGAAATAATCGATTAATTATTATTAAAACGCGGTTAATTTTATCATGTACTGTAATAGATATTTCTATTTTATTTGAATTAATTTTGTATTATTTCAATCTATCCGTTTGATTTTGGGACTTCTTATTTCAATTATAATAAATGCAATATATTGTTCCAATATCTAAATTTCAGAATTGTGGATAAAAATCACATTTATTTAATTATCTAAACGCGGTAGATATCTTATTCCTTAATTATATTGTGGATATTTTTGAATTTCTTTTACTATAAAATATTAATTAAAATTAATATTATATTGATTATTATTGATTGCAACAATTAATGTTGATATTTCTAGATGATTTTACTTTTCTGCAGCAATACAAGAAAATATCAATCTAAACGATAAAACAATTAGGTTAAAATATTATGTACATACGATATGATGTTTCGAATGTTTTTTGGATAATTTACTATTTCGTTATTTAATTTTTTTTAAATATAGCGTAGAAGTATGAAATCATTTATTTTAAAAAATGGGTTCTTGGATAATCTTTCACAAGTTTTTTCAATTTCTGAGACATCGTTAAGTTTATCATTTTCGGGAAGCTGTTTAAGTAATTGTGTAGAAAAATTTGAAATAATAATATGATTAGAAAATTGAAGAAACAATATAAATGATTATAAATCGGCTTAAGTTTTTATATCGTCTGTTTATATTGATTTTTTACTTTCTATTCATATTTTATTTGTTAAATAAAATGATGTTTGTGCAAAATTTTAGAATTCACAATTTTATGGCAACTACATAATTATAATCTAGATACCATAAATTTGATGTTAGTGGTTACAAACTAAATTGTTTCTCTTATAGAGGGTGCATATTTAGTTAACATTTTTCATTAGAATTTGGTTCAGGATAAGAGTTTACGTTACTGTTGGCAAAATTTATTTTGACTACAGTAGGTGCCGCTTATTCAAAATTCGTATATCAATTTAGTTTTGTAGATTGAGTAGTATACATGCGAAAATGTTGATGAATTTTATTACTTCTTTGGAAGGCGATTCTTCAAGCCGGTCAATTTTAATAATAGTAATTGTTATAATTGATTTCTATAGTACTGTATTCATTTTTCGTTAAAATAATGTTGGTTATCATAGAAGATTGAGGATTTAGAAATCCTAAAATTTTCCGATTTGAGATGAGCAGTAACGAAGTTATTATTCGTTGTAATCTTCGCAATTTTCGCATTGATGAGATTGCATTTTAAAATCTTGTAATTTATTTGATCATAACAATACTTACCTTTTTAAATAGGAATTTCAAGGTTATATTATTTTCTGCAAAGTACTTATGCATGCCTGCGTAGTCGTGTAAGTAAATTAATTAATTTTTAATTTGTGCTGTATATGGTGCTGTGGTCGATAATACTTCAAAAACATACAGTAAAGCTAATATATTTTTCTTCATAACTGTGATGATGATACTGTTAAAACCTGAAAATATATCTGGCTTACAGTAAATTTTATAAAAATTATTTTGTAAAAAAATTAATAATATAAAACAATTATTATTGTTGCTAAAAATGTATGTACTACCTGACAGCTTGATTTTTTAAGTTTTGATTGCTTGATTTTTTAGTGCATATCATTACTGTAAAATTTATTGTCACTATAATAATATAATGTATTTATGATTGTGTATAAATTAATTAAAAACTAAGTTTTTACTCTGCTTTATTGAATATTACAATTTATTTTAATAACCATGAGGGCTTGGCGATGCTGTTCAACTTTACTTCTTGGTAATTTGTAGAGCTCTTGTTAAGTGTGCTTATTTTACTCACTACCGATGACGATAAACGAATTTGATCTCATTAACTTATGCCCGTTGGCCCCGCAACAATTTAAATTACTTAAGTTGAAGAAATTGTCAAGTTACAAACTTGGCCAATAAGAAAACTACAATCAAAACCAGTTGAGGATAACGAGAAGAATAAAAATGAAAACTTTACAAAAAAATTTTATATAAAACAAAAAACCACCTGAATATTATGAACGATGCCTGATACCTGAAAGAACAAAGCAGTGAAAAAACAGAACAACTATAAAACAGTACAATGAAGAAACAGAACAAGGAAAAAATAGAACATTGAAATAACAGAACCTTGACAAAGAGAACACTGAAAAATGAGAACATCGGGATGAAGTTTTGTCAATTGTTTGCATGAATTTTGATTATTTAGTTTTGAGTTTTAAGGACGTATTACACTGAAAATAGCGTATTTTAACAATTTTATTGATCCAACCGACACATATGTGTAAGTAAATGCTGCAATTTGTATAAAATCGACACTTCATAGGTCAATTGGCGTAACCCTCATTTTACATTTTTTCAGGAGGCAGTAAAACTGTATAAATTATTCAAAGATGCATTATTATGGATGAAAATTTCAATGTTAGTCAATAAGTTTGGTTTGCGTCAATTTCAAATGATTCTGAAATGATACTACACTGGGTTTCACAGATATTAAGCAATATTTAAACAAAATTGATGGTTACGCCTATTGACCTGTACTCATTTTTAATGTTGCTGCTTTAAACTTGTAGGTTAAGCCCATTGACTTGCAGTTAAATGTTAGTTTGTTTTATAATTTTAACATAAAGTAAAGGTTTTCTAACCGCATTTTTTAAAAAAGTGAAGCAAGAAAGACAATTCTACAAATTATCTTTAATAAAAATCTCCATAGCTGTGTGAATCAAAATTGAGTCTTATTTGGAGGTTGCTTCTTACCACGACTTTCCGCTTTAGGAGAATTCACGACGGTTTTATTATAATCTAAATAACTTATTAATTTTTGACTAATGTCAAGGGTAGCCAAAAGAAAATTTCCATTCTTTTAACACATGCAGCTAAAAATTCTTTTGTTCTTCGAAATTCTTCATACTGCAGTAATTATTAAAAATTTATAAACGCTTCAGTAAATTTTGATGAACAGTTTTGGCATTTTATACGACTTTACGATGGTTACGCCATTTGACCTGACTCTAAAATTAGGCGAACACTTACGACCAAAGAGTGTTTTCCAATGATTTTAACGCATTAAATTCATAATTCCGGTTAAAAAATGATAGAAAAGGTGCGTTACGACATTTGGAACCCAAATATATGCATAACTCGATTTTCGAAATTTTGAGGGTTACGCCAATTGACCTGTGAAGTGTCGAAATATTGAATAGTGACGTTCTAAGAACTATTATTAAAAAAATACAATGTAGCGTTTATTTTTAGGGTGAATCCGAGATTTGCCTTGGTTGCGTTAGTCAAAACCGCAGCCTCCCCTCCTTACTTACTAACTAAAAATATCCCGTAGACCGCTCCTACTCGGCAAAGTGTGGAACATCTTCTATATACTACGTGGAGACGAAAAATTGCAATATTGAGAACAAATTAAATAATCAAAACTCATAACAAAATCATAACTAAATAATAAAAACTCATGTTAATAATTCACAAAACTTTGTTCCGCTATTCTCATTTTTTAGTGTTTTTTTTTATCAATTTTCTGTTATTTCCTTATTCTCTTTTGTCAATGTGGTTTTGTTTTTCATGGTAATTATGATACAAAAAGTCTGTTGGACATCTTAAGTCATTTCCACTCAAAATTTCTGGTTAATTTTGAAAATAATCTTGAATTCGACCAGCAGCTGCAATATGTACAATCAAGCGTCAAGTTTGTTTAAAAGACTCAAAATCCACTTTATGGAGGACAATAAAATCTCTTCTATACATAAATCGTTTAAAAATAAAAACCTCACCTCAATTAAAAGCGATTCACAATAGAGAAAATCGATTGAAATTAAAAAAAAATGTGATTACTAACTGTGATAAAGTGAGAAAATTTATTGATAACATCCATAATTCTACAAGACTTTATTTTTCTTCTTAGGTTATTTATTCCGACAAAGCAAGTTTAACTTAGATGCCCCAGATGGCTTCAATGGAAATTGAAGAGATATAAGATAGGAAGACAGACTCCCTCCCCCCAACTTAAAATGTTATATGTTTGTTGCAAACCATTGGGAGTCCCGGAAATTCTGCAAACTAGCTTTTGTTATCGTATTTTTTGCAAAGCAATGGAAACCTTTAATAAATGGAAAGATAAACAATTCGCCATTATTTTATTACAGAAAGCTCAATAGCATCAAGTAGTTCAAATTACAGTTCACTACGTAAGTTGTAATAAATATATCATTATTATTAAAATTTGCAATCAACACTAGGGACGAATTTAACCAGCGAAGTTATTTATACAATGCTGAACATGCTTATCATATAAATAAACTACATTATCAGTACATTAAAAACAGTATCATTTCAAATACTACGGTTGAAAACATCAAATTAAAAATAAATTTTACTAAAATTAGGTTACTAGTATTTTAAAACAGCCTCAAAATACTAAAATTACTTCTGATATCACATAATTTACTTTGAGCCCTTATTTAGGAATTAAGAGACATACTTTTCTTGTCCGGGAAAAATGAATATTACGTCACAACCATTAGAATTCAAAATCGAGAGCGTACTTAAATTAAGACTAGTGGTAGCAAATATGACAAAGACATAAAAAATTTAATAATAATGAATGAAATGTAATAATGTAAAAATTTAATAATAAATTTAAAAAAATAATGATTTTATAAAATTTCATTCATTTATTTAACCTAAACATTATTTTCAGCCTATCAAATTAATGATTTTATTTTATAAGAAAAATTTATTATTTCAGGCACTCATTTGACTAGCTTTTATAATCCTAATTCGTACGAACATTGTAATTGCGTAATTTTCATTTTTCCTGGCAATGACTAATTAAACCAGTTTCCCAAGTGAAAAATTCGATTGTATTGTAATTTGTCTTTTTGAATAAGTAACTAATTTTAATTAAGTAATAAATAATACTTGAGATTTGTGTTCTCACGATAGCTATTTTCTGCAGGTTAGTGGCTAAAACTGATAAGCGATATTCAATAATGTATTAGTTGCATAATACAGACACATTTGGTAATTAACAAATTTATGTACTATTAACAGATCAATTTGTAGTATCATTTATTACATAACAGTCACTCTAGTTTTTCTTTCGTGATGGAAGAGTTGCATATTATATTCAACCGCCTTTTCAATTAAGGGTAGGTTTCATAAATCGCCCCCATCTTTAAAATTGATACTATACCTAAAAATTAAAAAAAAACTTTTCAAGATAGCAGTTGCTTTTCTAAATAACTTCAAAAATATTACCTCTAAATTTCATAGTGATATCTTAAGGAATTTTTTAAATGACTACGAAAAAAAAAACACCTATTATTTTTATGGCCTACCCTTAAACTGGTGGAATTAAATTTGAACGTAAATTCATGCTTTGAAGACCAAAAGAAATTGTCGTGGTAAAATTTAAAAACGGTTCACTAATAGATCCAACTCTTCCCCTCTCAAGGAGATTTTACAATCGCTTAATATTATAACAGCAAATATTAATACCAAAAGTATTGCAAATTGTTGATTTTGACTTACAATGTAAGATATTTTGACAAAAAGTCAATCAACTCGATTAATTAAAACAAAATTCTAGTAAGCGTTTAAAAATAATTAATAAATTATATATGCTGTATACTATTTGGTAAATTTGTAGAGGAACCCGCTTTTTTAAGTTTACTCGATTTTAACTTATCTTTAATTTGCGATAATCGTGAATGTGGACTGAATTGCTTGTGATGAACAGGAACTGGGTTCTGAATGTGAGTGGCACGATGTTCGTTTTCTATCTGTACGATCGAACGCAAATCAAAATATGCGCTGTCGCTGTTTCGTGGTAAAACTGGACTAGTTAAAGTTGCACTGGGCGTCATCAGAAATGCCGAATCTATTTGGTTTATTTCGGGAGTATCTAAGTAAAACTTGGGCATGGATGTGTGTCTAAAAACAGGAAGTTCTACATTTCGATCTATTGTGAGTGTTAAACTGCGCGACATACGACGTTCTATTAAAGATTTCTTACGAGTTCTTTCTGTTTCATTATTTGCTACATTTAATAACGACGTTGATTTCATATTTGGAGTAGTCGATGACTTTACAAATTCGTGTGGAGGATAACTCTTTTCGGGCGGTTCAAGTTGATTTTGTAACAAGTTTGAACCTAAATTTGCGCCTGATGCTACTTCTTCATTTTAAGGTTTGGTTTAGAGTCGACCTGATCGTTAGATTTACTTAAACCTTCGGGCTCAATAATGATGGGAGTTTGCAGTATATTTTCTTTGTTATTTTGTTTAACAGTACTTTGTACAATATTTACTTTAATTTGTTCGTCAGAGTCATTTTCGAACCATCGCAATTTACGCACCGGCTGATGTTCGATGGGTGCTTTAGGTTTAGAATCAATGGTGACGATAGCGCGGCCAGCAATTAAAGAAACTTGATCGTAAAATGCCATATTGTCAAATGCATTGTTGTTGAGTTTGTCATAGGGTGTTTTTGGTTCTTCATATAATGCGATACTTTCATCGTAGCAAAATCTCTTCTCTATGAGATGCCAGTAGCATGCTTCCAAACAACTGCAACAATAAAAAAAGTCGTATAGTACATATATAAATATTTTAGGCAGCACTATCAGATAATAGCTATTTATACAATAAGTAACAAAATGAAGGTGATTTTCGCCTTCGTTGGGCAAACTTAAATATATTTAAAAAATAAATCTCTTTGTATAAAAATGATATTTTTTCATTTTTGCATTAATGTAAAAATTTGACATTATTTTCGCACTAGTGCGAAAATAAGCATTATTTCGATATTCAAATGACAATCAAAATGTCATCATTATGATAATGAAATTATAAAAAGTAATTTTTAAAGTACATAAATAATTAATCTATCGTACAAACAATTTTGTAAAATCGTATTAAGGCTACTGTTCAATTTATTATTACACTAATAATTATTATACTATACATGTTTTATCAACATAATATATCAAACGTTTTCTAACTAACCTTGTATTGGCTTTAGCGCTAATCGCTTTTGATCGTAAAAGTGACTAGAGTGAAATAAGAAAAATTTCTTAGTGTAAAAACTATGAAAAGAAAACAAAGTCAACATTGAACATTTTAGTCATGTCGTACAACTGTCGAACTTTATTCTTATTTTATGTACTTAAATTACTTTTTTGACATTAGATTGATTATTGTTTTAAAATAATGCGGTCATTTAAGAGAATGAAAGGAACTTGACTATATTATTGTGTTATGACCTCCTTTGTATTAGGTGAACCTACATATTAATATAATATTACAAATTTTAACTACCCATTGCTGCTAGTGGAAAACCATCAGAAAATCTACTAATATTACTATAACTGCTTCATGGAAAGACTGATCCATGTTCTCAATCTAATACATAATATATCACGTACATAACAACTGAGAATTTATGAATTTGCAGTTTGGTATCAAGGTTTCTTTAAATTTTTACGTTTTAAAGTTGTGAGAACGTTTCTGGAAAACAAAGACGCAGATGAAATATTCCTCGGCTAGAAGCAATTCTGGATAATCAGTTTACACCATGAGAATGACATGATTATAACAGGTTGTAGCATAAAAATGTTGCGTGTTACAAGTGTGGTTTCTCGAAAATAAAAGAAATATTTACTTTGATATATTAAGTTCAATGCACAAGGTCTAGCCATTTTTTAAGCATTTTAAGACATTATTAAAATTGTAGAATATTATGAGCAGTTTTGTGTTGTCCTCTTTTATTTCCGGAAAAGCAAGAAATTTTGATCTCGGCGATGCCCAAAGTTCTGGACATCAACTGTGGGTCTCAAAAAAACCCGGTGGAAACCTTCATTATAGGCAAGGTTTGGCAGTATTTAAAATACATTTGTATTTTGTAATTTTTGTATTTCAAATACATAATATAAATTACATATTTGTGAAATCCCTTCCATAGGATCTTTTTTTGTTAAATATTTGAAAATATTAAAGAACAAAATATTTTATAGTCATAAACAAGTAAAGTTTAGATAATCAACCATCTGAATGGTTTATTTTGGGTTTTAAGAACAAAAATTTGTTATAAGATTAAAAAACAAACAATGTCATCAAACAAATTTCGGCATTTTACGTTAAAATTAGAAATTTGAAGTAATTTCTAAAATAATATGTACGTAAACTAAATTTAAGAATATATTTTATTGCTGTGGCTCAATAATAAAATCTTGCACAGAGCACATAAAAATCTACTTACGATACTGCAAACAATCCAATATTCAGAGCAACAGAAAGCGGTTTTTTTATATAAAAGTTAAAATGTAATGGATTTTGTATTTGAAATACAGTATTCCATAAACGAATATATTTTTTATTTCAAATACACAATATCATGTATTTTTCCCAATCCTGATTATAGGTCATTACGCTTCTGTCCAAAAGCTAATGTCAAACAAGAAGACGACTGAGTGACTACTGAGGTGAGAGTTTTTTTAATTAAATAAATTATTAAGTTTTAACCTGATCTTCCAAGTGTGGGAGTTAGAGGGTGAGGCGGCAGTTTGTTATCTGGAAAAAATAAAATGGCTAAAATTTCCAAGAATCAGCCTTTGGACCCGAATGGGCATAAATTGCGTCAAATATTGGCATTGAAAAGGACGTTGAGAGAGTGGAATGTGAGAGGATGACGAATGAAACATCTGAGATAATACAGGAAAAAAAAATATAATTTTGACATAGTGGTACTAAATAAAACAACGAGCAAGGGGTATGGCACGAAGGAATTGAATGAATTTCTTCACTTTTGGTGAGGTGTGGAAAAATCAGAAAGAGCACGAACAGAAGTATCCATATAGGTATATTTTTAATTTAACATAATAAATCTTTAATGCGAGGGTATTTTAATTTAATTTTAATTTGTTTTTAAAAATTAACAAAGTAGTTGACCCCATCTTGCAGCGACGTGCTCTCAAATCGATCGCCAATCAAAGCAAACCAAGGGTTGTATTTCTCTTCGTGATTAATTCCTTTGATCTAATCAGAAAAAGGTTTAATTTTAAAATAAACTTGTGTCAAAAGAAAACTTTGACAATATATCCTTATTATATAAATATAATAATTTAATTATATATAATAAATGTTTATTAACTTGTGAAAACCTAATTTAAGTATTAAATTTTGTAATTTTTACAAGTTATAATAAAATGAATATTAAATTTTACAATTAGTGATTTTTTTCTCAGACACATTTATGTGTAGTCCATTATATATGTGTACACGCATATTTCGTCCTTAAGGTACTAGTCAGATGACAGGGATCATAAATAACAAACACATTATGTTTAAATATAAATAATAAAGTGGGTAAGTTTTATCTTCTTTAAAATCTGCTTCGCGCGATTTCAAAAATTATTTAATTAATCTTTGACTAATTGCAAAACAATACGGGCACATGGTAGTTTTCATTTACATCTTTTCAGGATTCTTGGGAAAACACCGAATCTGGCTATACTTTTCATTCGGCCCAAAATCCATGGGCAGCACACTTGGAAGATTTTATTTTTTTTGAGATTAACTTTTTGTTTTAAAATAATTATTGTTTTTGGGTCAAATAAATTTTATTACCTATCAAGTAGTCGGTATTAAAAATAATTGTTTTGATATTTACGTCAAATATTTTCAATTTATATTAAATTAAAATTTTCAAAGGTTAAATAAACAACAAAACAAAATTATTCGTGAGCTTTCAGCAATGGTTACTGCTGTCATCAGACCTATAATTATTTATTATTGTTATTTAATCTATTAATTTTGAAAATTTTAATTTAATATTAATTTCAGAAGTTAATAATAGAGCGTGACATGTATGTATTGATACAAATGTTTTTTGTTATATCTATAAGAATTTTTAACTAATTTAACTTTATTCTTTTTTAAATGAAACATTGATATTTCAGGAATACCACAAAAATAAAATTATTTAATTGCTTTGCCTCTTGCCTTAACAACTATTAAAAGCTATTGCAAGCGGCACGCACAACATCAAGCGGTATTAAGTCCCATATCTTTGATATTACTTTTTTAAATTCTTCCAGAATTTGATATTTGTAATCCTTAAGGTGTTGCAGCATATATCCCCAAATTAAAAATCTAAAGGATTTAAGTCTGGTGAGCTTGGTGGCTATTCGTCTTTAGCAATAAAATCTGTCAAATTCTCTTGACACCATGCCTGTACTATACCAGCCGTGTGCGATGGGGCTCCATCTTGCTGGAAGCAATAATAATCATCACCGTACATTTCCTGGACTGTTGGTAATAACTTTTTTTGTAATACGTCTTTTAAATAATATTTAGCATTCACTTTAACACCTTTTTTGATGAATACCAGTAGTAAAGTTCCTCCTTTGCATATGGCGCCCCAAACCATTATCGATGATGCATTTTGAAAACATAGAATGTGTTTTTTGTTGTTGGGAACATCATTCAACAAAACACTCCAGATCCTATCGTTCTGTGAATTGTAGGTCGCTTGCAAAACAAATAATTTCTCATCTGAGAAAATTATTTTGTCACCACCGTGCCATGATAATATTAACTTACTTCTTTCAAACCTCTTCACTGTAGTAGCATTTGTGAGTCCATGAACTTTTTTTTCTTGTAGGCTGTTAATCTATGGTCGTCATGGAGTATTTTTCGAACACATTCGAGATTAATTTGTAAGTTTTCGCCATTTTCCTTGCCGAACGGCCACAATTCCGTCTTATACGTTCACGTACAATCTTAATGTTTTTTTGGTGTTCTTATTGATCTTTTTCTTGCAGTATTTTTTCGATTCTCATTAGAGCCTGTATCAGTAAATCTTTTAATGGTACGATATATGTAAACTCGAGTCACATTGAGATGCTTCATTTGCCGAAAAATATCACCCTTGGCTATACCTGAATTAAACTTAGTAACAATAATGTCGCGTAGACTTGTCATGTTTATTTTGACAAACTATAACCAACTATATCAGAATCAATTGTTTTATATATAATGTCAAAGGGTCCTACCAGCCTACTATGAAAAAAAATTTGAATTTTTGTGCTGAAAAAAAAGTTGTATTAATACATACATGTCACCCAGTATATGTCATGTCAATTATTTTCAAAATCGCGTTTTTAAAAATACATTTTTCCGTAATTACTTACATTTTAACAATTTATTTTCAATTTCTGTCCATTTGACGAGTACCTTAAGGACGAAATATGCGTGTACAAATATGTATGTATATAATGGACTAAATAAGTATGAGAAAAAATTTACTAATAATCAAATTTAATTTTTATTTCATTATAACATGTAATAATTGCTAAATTTAATACTTAAAATAATAATTTAATTACGGCTAAGAACCATTACAGGAACTCAGCAATCGCACAGTGTGATACCAAACACAGATGGTTGTCCTTTTTTTTAGAAATTTTTCTAATTCAGAACAGTATAAAGTTTGCAAATTATTTTAACGTCAAAGAGAAATAAAATAAATCGTTTATTACATTAATATAGGGTTTTTAATAAGCGCAGCAGATCTTCAAAATGAAACAAAAAAGTAGATGTAAAAGATATTGAAGCTTTATTGGTATTATTTTGACGATTGGTACATGGCATGAATTTTTGAAAATAATATCTCAAAGGTGGCCACCACGGCTCTATTTTGTTCTAAGTGTCCTATACAAATTGGCCTGGATTTCACGAATAGCCACATTAATGTTATATTTTAGATCCTCAGTAGTTTCTGGCTTATCGGCATAAAGTTGTGACTTAACGTAGCCTTAAAGAAAAAAGTCTAGGGTATTACATCACAAGAACAAGGTGGCCAATTGACATTGCCATTTTCTTGACGCAGCTTGCAGGAAACCATTCAGTTACTGAGGCAAACATTCGACGGTTAAATTGCCTCGACACAAATTGTTTCGGTACACTAAAGAAGTTTGAAAAAATTCACAGAAATGGTTTTCACTCAAATCAAAAGGGTCGGGTTCAAAGGTGGTCAATTTGGCGTGGAATACCCCATTTACATAATAACTAATACGCAGGCTAGTATTACAAACTAACGAAATTCCTATTAGTTAATTTGGAAAAATTTTGTTTTCCACCAAAATAAGTTTACTTGTTTTTATCTTTATTATATAATTTTTAAATTTATGTTTATCATGTAATTTATTAAGTTAATTAATCATATGATAATAAATATTAATTTTACCGTTTCCTGCAACAAATACAGTTTTTAAATTTTCGATACAAAACAAAAAAAGAGGAAAGATTTGCATGAATTTCAAATTTGTAATTATAGGTTATACATACATATGTATTGTGAATTATTCTAGGATTTTTTTAAATCCAATCAACAAGGTCAAGTTGTAGTTATTTTAGAGGAAAACAAAATTTATCCCGTATTAGCTATGAAACATGTATTTGGATAGTTTCTATGCATAACCAACGCACTGGTTATTATGTTTATAATTTACCAAAACTGGTTTATGAAACAACCAAAAACATTGGTTATTTATTTACTAATTTGATGTGCGCAAATAAACTATAGCCAATCGCTTTGGTTTTCTGCTAAAACTCAAAAAACAAAATTTGTGTTAAAATAGCCAACTCCTTGGTTGGTTAGTTTATAAACTAGCCAAGTGAACTGTATCAATTCATTAAGTTCTTTAGTAAAATTAACATCTCGTGAAGCATTAACTGAAACTTTTACAATTAAAAAATGGACCAGGAATTCTTGACCTCTTGAATAAAATAACCTACACCACCTTAAGTTTCACGAACAAGGCGAACTTTGAGAAAATATTAATAAAACCTTGGTGAAGTACCATGAAACCGTAGTTTATTTAATGATTTAACCGCAGTTGTTATATTATGACCTTAAAATTATAAACTAATGGCACTGTTAATATCTAATTTATAAGTTTAACGTATAAAATTTAAATATTTTGTATGATGTGGTGGGAAGTTTTAGCTAATTAAGTGGTTTTTCGTACTCTTCCGGATATAGTATTCTGCTCATATTTATTAGTAGTACCTAGTCATTCTCCTTGGTGGTATTCCACTTCAAATTTTTAGTTTTCAAGTTCATTCAATTCTGTTTCTTTTAAATACTATGCTTCACCATCCAATTATGGGCAAAAATGAGTTAGTTACAATTCCAAGTATTTTTTTTCTATATAGGTAAACATATAAATATTAACACTTCATACAATTGGAATTTATCACCGATTGGATAACCGATGTACCTACTCGTATAATAATTATATTGTATAACTCGTTAGTGTAAAAATTTATATAAAATTGTAATTATTAACATTATTATATTCTAATTTCGAATTAATCAAATAGGTAATCAAAGTACCTAACCTTCATGGTAGATGATTTCGCAAGGTAAATAATTATTAGAAATCGCATACACTTTGATCATGACAGTTAAAAGTTCCAAAACTCGACATTCAAAATTAAACATTCATTACAGCAGCTAACTTCTAAGAATTTATTGAAAGAAACAATGTTAAAGTACTTACTATTGGCAGCTCTTACACATTTTTGAAACTATAATTGGAGGGTACTTCAGCGTTTGACGACAACTTCACAAGGTATTGTTGTACGTACGATAACATAAAAACTAGAAATTATCAGGTTTGATAAGGCAAATCCTCACAAAACACAATCAACATCGTAATTTATTTTATATCACTTTTCCATTTTTCACAAATATTTTTTTATCTTCATCTTTTTGTTCACTTTACAGCATTTCGCATCAGATATTTAAATCTGCGGGTAATTTTAACAGCCGGCCTTGAGTTGATAAGGAATTACTATAACCGGATGATTTATAATTTTAACATTCACAAATCTAATAATAATAATTTAGTTTTTTTATAACTAATAAAGTATAATCGATGTTATTCTACAGCATGTGTAAGCGTGAATGAAATCTAATGGTACTAATAAGCACGTGGCCTAAGCAAATACTAATAGATTTTCTCGAAAATAAAGTCATAAAGTGATGTTTTTTAAACAATCGTAATAATTGTTTTATGTGTATACTTTACAGAAATTTTGAGTTTTACATTTTGTTATGCAATGCAACTAAGTACCGCAATATAAACAAATTAACTGGACCGATGTAATGGTAACGGTTCACTTTTTAGGATATTGTCCGACGAATTCACTTGTATTTTTTGTGCAATCTAAAATTACCGAGAACCCAATTAACTAATTTAGAATTGTACTGCATTCGACACTTTCATTGTTAACAAAGAAATTGTTCGATTAATGGCGTTGATTGGGTATCATCACAATATACGAATTTAAACCTTTTTATTACCGCACTTTTAATCGTTTAGTATTTATTGTAATTAAAAATGGTATAGATTTACCGCTATCTTATCGTGATTTAATTAGAGTTACATTTATGTCAAACCTAAATATAAATAGGAAATGTTATAATTCGTTTAATAAAATAAATTCGACAAAATTCAGCAAAAGTGATATTAAAAGTAAAACTTAAAAAATATTATGTAGAAGAATATTTAGGTCATTCTAACAAGAATATTGGTAGTCATCACAGTTTTGTTTTATTGTTTCAACCTTGTTTTATTTAAAAATTAATATTTTTTATTATTATGATAAAGTCCGCGTTTTGAAAAGCAACACTAACACTATTTTTTTAAACAAAGTGCAAGTTTTAAAACCTACTTTCAGATCAATGTATCACAAAATTGTATGGTACGAGAGAACCGGCAGCATTGACAGGTTGTTGTGGACAATACAGCGTGTATACTGCAGCGGTTATGCCTAGCCTATAGGTAGATATAATTAAGAAAAAACCACTTTTTGCAGGTAATCCCGTAGGTATAACTCCAAGAACGAAATCATCGTTTTGAATTATTTATCTTCTGCCATATACTTGGGTACTACTATTTTCAAGTAATTATAAATTATATATTTTTTACCTACCTACCTATCTACGAAAAATAAAAATAATCGGTATAATTCAATTGCAAATTATTGGAGTGTGGTAACCCACTTGTTTTATCTTTCATCAAATTTTTGAAGTTCATTAGCGCCTGTCACATGTAGTATGACGAAATGTTTGCGCAATCAGTGTCGGAAAATTTGATAATACAATTTTTCCGGAGGTTGTAATTTAGTAATTAACTACATCATCCAGATTATATATTATGTTGAATTATTTGACTAATTTTTGTTATTTATTATAGCGGTATCTTAGTAATTAAAACGATATTTGCATCATATCCTATTTGGTGCTAGGTAATAATTAGGATAATGTGAAAATCTGATAATAATTATATTTCACAATGTTCGTAGATATTATTGTTTAGCACTTGATCGGAATTAGAACAAATATGTACAGATACAATTTAATTGTAACTAAAAACAAAATAACAAACCTTTTAACAATTTCTTTTAATACCTATATGAGATCATTTGAAATGAACCAATGAGCAGCGATGTTTGGCATTATTGTTTTGATTATAATCATATAAACAGGGTGAATTAATAGTGTGATATTTATACTGTAGATATTCTGATGATTTTTTTTAAATAACAAAAATATTTTTTACAATGTGATATAGTTTTCAATTCGTTTTGATCATTTACATAATTGTAAATAATTATTAACTTGTGAAATTATATGTTGAATAAAATATTTTAATAATTACCAACTCATATTTTAGTCTAAGATCCCGTTGGGCATAATTGATTTAGTCTTTTCATTCATTTAGAGATAGTTTGACTGATGAGTTGTTAAAAGACGAAACCACTTATGGTGCAACGGAGTTTTATAATTAGACTAAAATGTAAGTTGGAAAATTTTCAAAGTTCTCAAAACTTGTAATTTTAAAATATTTTATTCAATATATTCAATACCTATACTATAGTATAAATAATAAATGTTTGTAAACTTGATAAAATATATTTTAAATATTACAATAATTAAAATTTAATTATAATTTGATTTAATATTTAAAATAGAACTATACCATAATACATAAATTATTAATGTATACGTGTTTTTTTTATAAAAACCACACTGATATAATTAAGATTACCTACCGTTGTTATTGAAACGTACTGACATTTATATTCATGCCAAATTGTTTTTAAAGATGCCTGTAAATATGGAATAAGATAATTTTTTCTCTGCTGCTTTCTTTTCATTTATTAGAATATTAATTGCTATTATTAGTTATTAGTAGAGCGCAATCACACGAAAAGGTCATTTATTATAGGAAACCCAACGACGAGAATGGATTTATCTAAAAACTTTCTTAATAGATTTCTAATCATAAATGATGAAATTATTATTAATATTAAAATAAAATCTCCAATATAAATGTTTGGAAGTGATACAGAAACTTTTAATAGTTTTATTAGATATTTTTTTAAAATATAGATATATTAAAAGCTAAGAATATAGGGTAATTCCGAGATAGTTAGACCACTTTTTTAAACATTCTGTTTTCATTTTATTATGTTTTCAATTTTCAAAATGGTAAAAGTCAGTGCATACACTGAAGTAGTTTAAGTATTTTATTACAGTGATACATAAAAGCAGTAACATTATTACTTATAAACAAAAACTACCCAAATAATAAAATTATTGGTAAAAATAATTTTCTATAGATTTTTAAAGTCATTAGTTACGAATTTGAAGTTATAAAAATTAAAATTTAAAATGGCCGCATTAGAATGGCTAAATTTAAGATAAAAGTCATCTTAAATTTTTATAATCGTTAGAAGTATTTTAATTTAAAATTTAAATAAAGTTTTTATAGTACTCAATTATTATTATAACGTTAAAAATCAAAATTACAAAATGTCAGCTTTAAAATGGCCAAATTTAAGATAAAAACCATGTGAAGTTCATTAAATACTTACAAATATTTTATACCTCCGTTTCAATTATAAGTTTAATTAGAAAAATTCAATTTTTCTAAATTAAACCATATTTTATCAAAATACAGTCACTATTAAAAAAAGAATATTTTCTTCGTCGAAAATACAAATCTTACATTCAATATTTTAATTCACAAAGAAAAAAAATAAAAAGTTCAAAATCAAAGCGTTTTAAGATTATAAGGTCTCGGTACAAATTTATTAAATTTTAGATATCTATGGTTTTATATACTACTCTTTTAATTTTTATTGTATCCCCCATTGGTACAAATAACTTAAAAAAATTTATTAGGCATTGATTCGACCAAATTTTGTATCTCTACAATACATAACTTTGTCTTGCAGTTAAATAGCCAATTTTATTTTGTTTATGGTCGAATACTACTTGTTATTTTAATAAATTTATCGAACATTTACAAGATTTCAATAAGGTTCAAGTCAAGTGAACATGCTGGCTAGTCGAGAACATCTCTATATTCTTATCAGAAAACCATATCTTAGAGCTTCTGTTGACCTGTACACTTGCATTATCTTTCTGGAAGATAAAATTTTGTTCGGAATGGCTATTTAAAAATGGAATTAGCAGTTGAAAAACCACTTTTTGATATTCCTCGCTATTGATCCAAATAGACAAAAGTGTCAAATTAAGTGTTTTTAATACACTAAAAGCTCCCTATACCATAAGTCAACCACCACAAATTTCTTCTTGAAAACTATCTGTCTTCCTGTCTTAAATCTCATTAATTTCCATTGAAACTATCTGGGAAATCTAAGTTAAACTTTTTTTGTCGGAATAAATAACCTAAGAAGAAAAATGAAATCTTGTAGAATAATGTTATCAATAAATTTTCTCTTAATCGAGTTTCTTTGAGAATCTTTTTCAATTGAGGTGCTGTTTTTATTTTTAACAATTTATATACAGAAGAGATTTTATTGCTCTCCATAGAGTGGATCTTTGAATCTTTTAAACCAACTTTACGTTTGATTTTATTGCAACTCTTTATGGAATTCAGGTTATTTTCAAAGTTACTGTAAAAACTTGTAAAAATAACTTTTACACGTCTAACATACTTTTTGTGCCATAATCACCAAGTCAATTTACATAATTTTGAAATTTCTCCAAAAGTAATAATTTTCAAATGCGTATACCTATAAGAAAATAACCGACCAAAAGAGAAAATAGAAGTGGTAACTTTCTTTCATTTTCCATCTTTTATAATGAAAAATTTTACTAGTTTCCACCATTTTGATTTTGAACTTATTTTGCATGGCGGAGCTCTTGGAACTATGACTGCACATTCTTCGCGAATGTATGAATTCGGGCTCCTTTCGCACAATTCTTTCGATTAGCTCGCACAAAGTCACGGTCGCAAGGAAGAAAATATCCGCAATTGCCAAAAAGATTTTATTATTTAATAAATTTAAAATATTATTTAATTATTAAATAATAAAATATTTTTTAAATATTTTGTATTGTTCTAACAAAAAACAAAATCGGCAATTCAGCATCTGCATTAACCGATTCATATAAAATATTAATTTTTATTTTATTTTTTGCTGTAATCTTAAAATTTTGAGATATTTTTAAATAATTTTGTTAAAGACTACTCTCAAAGCTGTAATTAAGATAAATAAACGAACTTTTCCTCGTTTAAAAGATATTTTAATAAACTTAATTTCACAAGAAAAACTAGACACAATTTTTTAAAGATCATTGTTTATAATGAATTTGAAAAACATTATAATGTGGTTATAAATTATTTTTAATAAATATTATATTACATATTATATTAACATTTATGTTAATATTTATTTTCTCAACAGCTACAAAAAATTGTTGATAAATGTTTGTCTTAGTTGCACTTAAATAGCTAAACTAATAGTTTTGTCCTCAAAACGGAAAGAGATCTGATCGAGGCCATAGAACACTTTAATAATACCATCCATAATGCTGCATGGAACTCGACCCTGTGTGGGAGCAAGTGGAGAAATCAATGCTCACAGACGATAAGAAATGCAATCGCAGAGAAAAGAAAACTTAGAAGAACTTGGCAGAACACTGGACACCGAGTGATAAACACAGGTTAAATCAAGCAACAAGATCGTTAAAACCATGCTGCAGAATTATAAAACGAAGCAGTCCAAGCATATCTAAAAATCTGGCACCCACGGAAGCCACAGAATACTCGTTGTGGAGAGCAACAAAAAGCTAAAGAAAACAATTACACCTGTTCCGCCTATACGAAAACCAAATGGCAACTGGGCGCGAACCGATCGAGAAAAAGTAGATACTTTTGCAGAACGTCTGGCAAATATATTCCAACCATTCCGGCGGAAGCTTTGCAAACGGAAGAAAATATTGCAAAGGTATTGAGGCTCCATTTCAGTTAGATTTCCCAATCAAACCTTTCAAAATTAAAAAGTACTTACCATTATCAAGAAAATCAATTGCAAAAAGCGCCGGGTTACGACCTTATTACCGGAAAAATTCTCCAACAACTTCAGAAAAGGTGTGAGAATGATAACGCAACTGTGTAACACAGCAATTCGTTTGCAGATCGTGCCGCCGCAGTGGAAGGTTGCACAAATAATTCTCATCCACAAGGCAGGAAAGCCACCCGAGGACGCAGCGTCTTATCGTCCAATTAGCCTTTGCCACTACTCTCGAAGATCTTTGAGAGGCTGTTGATAAAAGACTGCATCCACACCTAATGAAAGAGAAAGTGATACCAGTACACCAATTTGGTTTCAGAAAACAACATGCTACTATCGAACAGGTACATCGCGTTGTAAACATAATAAATCAAGATCTAGAAGAAAAAAGGTATTGTACTGTCGCTTTCTTAGATATATCACAAGCATTTGATAAGGTGTGGCATCCAGGATTGCTATACAAAATTAAAACAAAACTATCACATTCATATTACGCAATCCTACAATCGTATCTCTCTGATAGATTATTTCAAGTAAAATTCAGGATGAGCTTTCTGAATTCCACTCAATCCAGTCGGGTGTCCCGCAGGGTAGCGTGCTAGGACCGCTTCTCTATCTTTTATTCACATCGGATTTGCCAACTACCAAGAAGACAACTGTTGGAACGTATGCAGATGATACAGCAGTGATGGCATCACACTGCGATCCAACCACAGCATCGAGATACCTACAAGATCATCTACAAAAAATTCAAGACTGGTTGAAAGTATGGAGGATTCGTGCCAATGAAGCAAAATCCACTCAGGTCACGTATACAATGAGGAGGCACTTGCCCGCCAGTCAAGTTGAACGGACAAGCGTTACCACAAGCGGATGTAGCTAAATATCTCGGTATGCACCTTGATCGCAGGCTGACCTGGAAGCAACATATTTGGAAGAAGAAAGCAATTAGGTATGACATACAGAAAATGCACTGGCTGATTGGATCAAAATCTCAGTTAACTCTTGAAAATAAAGTTCTGCTGTACAAGGCTATCTTGATGCCAATCTGGTCATACGGTATCCAACTTTGGGGTACAGCAAGCAATTCAAATATAGAAATACTACAGAGATTTCAATCGAAGGTACTGAGAAATATCACAAATGCACCATGGTACGTCCCAAACGACCTAATACACAAAGACTTACAAGTAAACTATGTTAAAAGTGAAATTGCCAAATTTAGTGAGAAATATCAAGATAGACTAAGTGTACATCCAAACAGCTTAGCAACGCAGCTGCTGGAAGACATTAACCATACGCGAAGACTGAAACGCTATAAACCACTCGATTTAATAGAAAACTATATCTTTGAGCTCCTGTTGACCTGAACACTTACATTATCTTTCTGGAAGATAAAATTTTGTTCGGAATGGCTATTTAAAAATGGAATTAGCAGTTGAAAAACCACTTTTTGATATTCCTCGCTATTGATCCAAATAGACAAAAGTGTCAAATTAAGTGTTTCTAATACACTAAAAGCTCCCTATACCATAAGTCAACCACCATCAAGTTTCTTCTTGAAAACTATCTGTCTTCCTATCTTAAATCTCATTAATTTCCATTGAAACTATCTGGGACATCTAAGTTAAACTTCTTTTGTCGGAATAAACAACCCAAAAAGAAAAATAAAATCTTGTAGAATAATGTTATCAATAAATTTTCTCACTTTTTTTTAACAATTTTAATCGGTTTTCTTTGAGAATTTTTTTCAATTGAGGTGCTGTTTTTATTTTGAACGATTTATATACAGAAGAGATATTATTTCCCTCCATAGAGTAGATTTTGAATCTTCAATCAAACTGTACGTTAAATTTTATTGCAACTCTTTATTGAATTCAGGGTTATTTGCAAAGTTACTGTAAAAAACTTGCAAAAATAACTTTTAGATGTCTAATAGACTTTTTTGTGCCATAATCACCGAGTCAATTTACATAATTTTGAACAATGTTACATAAGCATCTACCATATCGTCAGGCGATTTCCCTTATACTCATTACATTACATTTGAAAACATCTATACGACATTTTTCATTTTGGATTAAGAGTTTCCCACGTGTCATGAGGTCTTAAGATAATGTCTCATTTAAAAACTGTATAAAAAAATTACAGTAACTAACCATTTATCTGGATTTTTCATCTGACCTTATACTTTTGAAACGATTGAAAAACACAATTTATAATTTAAATGATGTTTCTTGATAACAAATTTACAGCAAACTGCAATTGCAGGTGCATTTATTTATTAAAATAAATTGATTAGAAAAATATTAACAGTTATAGCCAAAGATGGGCTATTTTTGGGTATAAGAAATTATACTCTTCATATTACTTTTAAAGAATTGTAATTTCATCTAGAAACATCGCATGTAATCCAAAATTAACCAAATCATAGATCACAAGTATATACGGTTTTCAACCCGAGGATTTAAAAATTGTTTCTAAGGTAATTTGGGGCACTGAATTTGAATCTTTAATCCATTTTTTAAGATTGGTTCTAGTTTTCAAATTAGAAAATTTTGGATTGAAGTTTGAATATCTCTCAAAACGCAATTACTTCATTCTCATCTTGACTGGGGCGATACGAGCAGTGAGGGTGACTACACCTAAATCTAGCGAACTTCAAAAAAGCTAAGGATTTTGGGATGATGAGCGACTACTGTTGGACTGAAATGCATGAAATGCATGGCAAACAATATAAATGACTCAGTTCCACCGCTCTTCAATTCTGATTTATCATTTTTAATTAAATACAATAATGGTGATTATTAATTGTCAAAAATTGTGAAGAAATGAATTTAAAAATTGATTATCTCGAAAACTACAAGCAATCTTGAAAAATGGATTAAAGATTCGGATTCAGCGAATCAAATAACGTTAAGAATCGTTGCAATCTGATCGGATCCAA
Source organism: Lycocerus yunnanus (assembly GCA_036346125.1). Taxonomy (NCBI): domain Eukaryota; kingdom Metazoa; phylum Arthropoda; class Insecta; order Coleoptera; family Cantharidae; genus Lycocerus; species Lycocerus yunnanus. The sequence continues at coordinate 1,999,307 of JARFIX010000022.1, read as the reverse complement.
CAGTTGACCGGATTTTATAATTATATTAACTTAAAAATTCTTACACGTCTTTCATTTAAGATAATTACAAAAATAAAAATTTTACCCATTTACTGAAATTTCCCAAAACGTAATAAATTTTAAATGCGTGTACCTAAACGAAAATAAACGGCCAAAAATAGAAGTGGTAACTTTCTTTCATTTTTCCACCCACCATTTTTTATAATAAAAAATTTTACTAGTTTCCACCATTTTGATTTTGAACTTATTTTGTATGGTGGAAGCTCTTCTAACTATGACCGCACATTCTTCGTGGATGTATAAATTCGGGCTCCTTTCGCACAATTCTTTCGATTAGCTCGCACAAAATCACGGTCGCAAGGAAGAAAATATCCGCAAATTTGCAAATAATAAAATATTTTATTAAATATTTTGTATTTTTCGAACTTAAAAAATCAAAATCGGCAATTCAGCTTCTGCATTAACCGATTCATATAAAATATTAATTTTTATTTTACTTTTTTGCTGTAATTATAAAATTTTGAGATATTTTTAAATAATTTAGTTACGACTATTCTCAAAGCTGTAATTAAGATAAATAAACAAACTTCTTGTTCGAAAGATATTTTAATAAACTTAATTTTACAAGAAAAACTAGACGCAATTTTTTTTCAAGATCATTGTTTATAATGAATTTGAAAAACATTATAATAGGGTTATAAATTATTTTTAATAAATATTATATTACATATTATATTAACGTTTATGTTAATATTGATTTTCTCAACAGCTACAAAAATTGTTAATAAATGTTTGTCTTAGTTGCACTTAAATAGCTAAACTAACAGTTTTGATTTTCATGAAAATGTACTTTAATAACAAATTGTTATAATTACGCTAATTTTTACTGCAGAAAAAAAAAGAGAAATTGCCTTTTAATTTTATATTTAACATAATTTTATGGCACTCTTATCTTTCAAGAAAATCTGAAAAATGCGTTTAAATTTAACATTTGCAATTGAGTGATAGAACACTCAATCGTTAAAAAAATCACATCTTGGTCAATTTTGGACCAAATTAAACGAAATTTATCTCAAAAATTTTAGAAATCTTAAATTACTTTTTTTGCAGGAATTATAGATTTGCTTCTTATTTATTAAATAAATGATTTAGCTCACATCGGATTTTGGATAACTTTTTATTTGCACATTGCTGCAATCGTAACATTGCATGCAAAAAAATGTTGGTTAGATGGGGATAGGTTTAACTGGCATAAATGTGAATAAGGATAATTGAAAACGCCCAGTTTTTTTTGATTCGAACAGAACACAACACTCCTATAATTGCTCCTCTATTGTTTACTCTAGAATGTTTTGGTTTTATTTTATTTTTTTATTCGCAGCAATGTGTATTGAGATATGTACGAGTAAATTAAATGTCACTGTAATTTTTCCTTTTGATTATTAATTGTATTTACTCCTCAATATTAATATTATCTTGACCATACCTTACCATCTGCTCGGGCTAAACTTGCACGAGGAAAAATGTAAACCTACACTTTTTTATTTTGGGACTAAGTAACCAACATAATAATATGTACATACATAATAATATGTACATACATAATATACATGTGAATTTGTTTTTCTATTATTATGTAATAATTTAAATAATTAATAAAAATATTGGATTTAGGTATATAATATGTATATTGTAAAAATTATTTGCAATTACCTCAATTGATTCTTTATAATATAATTATCTACTTTATTTGAAGAATTCGTTAAACAAATTTCAGTTTAATTTATTACATTGAATGCAATAATATTATTGTTTATTAACTAAATAATTTACTTATTTAAAATATTACCTGAATGAAACTAACTGTTCGTGTAATGTATATTAGTTATTTATTTATAATTGATAATATAAAATCCATTTAACATAATGATGTGCACAGAAAGAGCTATTTCTAAAGTAAACAATTCTTAAAAAGAATGCACAAAGAAAAAATAGAACTACAGCAAGATAAAAAAAATTATAGAATTTATATATTAGTTAAACAAAATTTATTTAAATATTGAGCATAAATTATTATTTCAAAGCTTACAAAATATTATAACACATAACACTGGATTGTAAGGCCGCACTGTTTTGTTCCTATAATGATTAATACTATTCCGTCGCCGTCCTGTCATCTTACTAGACGTTATTTTGTTATTTACCGTTCCGTCATGTACCAAATTAAAATTAAATTTAATAAAACCAGTCATAATATTCCCATTCTGTTTATTTGTTTACTCTTTAATTAACCGGCTTTCAAAACAAACTATTTGCTTGTACCTGCACAAAGTAATATATTTCATATTTAAGTTGCCAAATACATATAAATCTTGTTAATTCTCCTAAGAGCTATCTTTGACGTCGGTTGAAGCGAATTTGAAAGAGATAAATACTTACGTATTGAATTTAATTCAATTTTGTTGCTTTCAAAAGTCAAAAAGCAAATTTATTTCTGATAACGGTGCAGTTTTGTTATAATGATTTTTCAAAAATGACGACTAAAAGAAATTTGTAAATTTGATTGTTTTGCATTATAAATCATCTAAATTATGATCACCAAGATTTTCAGTGAAATAAAAAGCGAAATTATTTAAAAGCAATTTTAAATAATATAAAAGTTTTGTACAAACAAGGTAAATCAAATTTCAACAAACAAAGCGAAAAGTTTTAAAAAGTTCGTAAGTTGAAAAATTGGTAAACATGGTATGCACATAAAACTTTTAATAGCACTTTTATAATAAAACAATGCAATCAAAAAATCACAAAAAGTTTTTAAACTTTTATAAATAACAAAATTAAAAACATAAAAATTAAACAATTTAAACATTTATTTAGTGTTTTTTTTACTTTTCTTGAAAAGTAGTTAGTGTGGACTTTTAATTAATATCTCAAACTATCATCAAAATAATAGAATTAAAAACAAGAACCACGTGTAACAACTCATAACAAAATTTAATCAACCAATTTCAAGCAAATTTAACATAAAGACTATAGTTTATGCCGCCCAATTTTACTCGATAGCAGTCAATAAAATAATATGGATCATAGCAATATTCTTGTAGATTGTTCGGATGATGGCATAAACCCGAAACCGGTTGATAAATTGGAATTTAGAGAACTTGTAAGGATTATATACATACCTCTGCCTAAAGCTTTTACACACAGTAGTGTGAAATAAAATCTGAACACTATCTAATTTAAGATATTACTAAGAAAAAATTATTTTTTTGTTAATCTTTCAGGTTTTTCTATACCTGTACAGTTTAACACAACCCTTAGGTACAAATCTCAACATAAGTAGGTTTTCAAAAGACGTAACTTTTGAGTGTTGGTATTTCAAAATTTTTGTATACTTCAAATATATTTTAATACTTTTGGCAGTATAACATAGTGCACCATCTTTCATAAAACAGTAAGAACCATTGGGTGAACCTCTAGCAGAAATTTGTGGAAGCACAACCTTGTTATGTTAGACCTGGAGCAAAATCTCGTCCATGAGATCAAAATAGATAGAACCTGATCATTGACCAATAATAACAGACTAAACCTTCACAGATTTAAAATATTTTACTGTTGATCGTACACTTGGCTACTTTTTCATATGAACACCTGTAAACGAAATTCTTAGACTGGGTCACGAAGGCACGTAAAGATGGTAGTCCTAATATGTTAATAAATTGCCATCATTAACAATATAAAATAGGGTAAGAGGCACATCTGAAGCCAACCCAGCAAGCTACTTCAAATGTAAAACAAATAATAAGTTCACAGTACTAGCCATGGCTTTGGAACTTCGCCGAAGTTGAATATTAAAGGACCTAGTTCTAAGTTAAGAAGAAGAAGAAGGAAGAAAAGACTTAAAGATGAAAATAATCAAGTTTAACTTAGTTCCGGCCAATTTCTTATACCTTTAGATGCGTACCCTGACCAAGATGGATAATTTTTAATAATTTTAAATTACTTTCCTCATGTGTTAACCACACATTAAAGCGTGCCCTGAAGATCAATTATGAAGCTTGATATTGTGAAACTATAAGGTTTATTTTTACAATTTTTATTTACTGAACTAAAATTATAATTTCTTCCCTAAGATTCTAATAGAATATTTTATTCCTAAGACAACTTCAAAAATTTGGTTTTGCTTGCCAATGTAAAAACGAAAACTATAAAATTTTGGCTTATAACAAAATTAAATTTTTTTTGTATTTGAACCTAGCTAATATATTGTTTTTTTATAAGAGAATAATTTTTTCAGTTTAGTACCTATAGATGATTAACCCAATAAATATAAAACGTAATGTTAAGGTACTTCTTTTATTATAAAAATATTACATCTCATAAAGATGAGATCATCAATAAAAACTATTATAAATTTCGTGACATAATTATTTTTGATATAAATTAATACGTATGAGGTCTATTGGTGGAAAGCGTCAATATATTTTCGGATGAATTATATTGATGTACCCTAACATCGGATGTTGGATCAATTTGTATAACGGCATAATCAGAACTTTTAATGATGTCTTCATATTTTGGTGGCAATAATTCCGATTCTGAAACAAATTGCAATAATTTTTATTGGTGTAATGCTACGAAAATAATTTAATCAAATAAAATTAATAAAAATGTCATAATGACCGAATGTCAAATTAATCATCAACAAAGAAGGTTGTTTTAAATTTATAAGATTTAAGCAATCAAATTACATTTAATTCTTCTTTTAATCACGTAATAAAATATTTTTAAATATCACTTATCATTATTACCTATATAAGGGGGAGGAGCAATTATTCCGGCAGGATATACTCCATTTGGTAAATCATCAGCACTATTTTGATACGCATTATTATTATAGGTTTGATTTGATACCTGAACTTGTGAAATTGAAATTACTCGTCCTAAAAAATTACATTAGCTAATTAAAATATTCGGTTACAGTACAAGCATTAATTACCTGTTTCTTCTTCATGTTTTCTAATTTTCTGTATGAGTCCACAACAAGATACGAAAAACACGGCTACTAGCACTAATACAATAAATAATTCTAAATTCATGATGTTAACAATTTGATCAAGATGTAATTGAAATTAACTGTTATTTTCCGACTTATGTAGAAAAATTTTGATTTTTACATAGTGCAATCCTAACAAAGCAATAGACACCTATAACTTTAGCATAGATAAGGTATTGATTGTGTTATCAATTGATTTTTGAATGTGGTTGTGTGAAAAGATGATCGATTAAAAGGATAACAAATATACCAAAACACTTTTGTAAATACTTTCGCAAGTATGTCTAAACATACAAATTTTTACATTTTTGACCGATTATTAAACTAGAAACACTAAAATACACTGTAATCAATCACTGTAAAGACTTTATCCCATGTTTAGGTTAAATATTTTTAATTTTAGCCCATATTTTGCTATATACAATAAATTATGATTGTGTTACGAAATTATAACTTGAACGCGATTGTGAAATAATGTAGTACGAATAGCCTTATATGTGTTGCGGTTAAGTCATAAATTAGGCGAGAGATAAAAGTTTTAATTGTTAACGTTTACAGTGTGACGTCCGCACAATTAAAAGTACAAGTCAATTGTTTTATTTTGATACTCATTGGCTAGAGATTAAGGTTTTAAAAAAATGTGTTTTATTAGTTATGCTGTATTATATTAGTTATCATATTACTTAAGCCATATTCAAATAAGAAGCTAGAAAAATTCAAGCTTAATTAATACCACCTAAATCTTTAAAGATTATGATTACATTTTTTGAATAATACAGCTACTATTAAAGGTTGTTCAAATAATATGTAAATCTAACAGTCTAGTTTTAACAGATTAAAACAGGTAATTATAAAAGTTATTAATTATTATGAAAAAAACATTTTGAGGTCATCAGGAGTGTGCATTAATTGAACTAATCAACAAATCAACCACGCCAAAATAAAGTTATCTCTCCTCGTTCTAAGAGATATAAAGCTAAATTTTCTTTATTAAATCTGATGGTAGGTAGCTCAATGGTTAATTTCGAATAAGTAGTTATTTTATTCAGAAAAGATAACGGCATGTTTTGATTGTATAGTCGCCTTTTGCTTCTAGTTAAAACAACAAGGTTAAACCAATGATAAGAATCAAGGATGTATGTATACTCACCAGATTTACTAAATCAAACATAGACAGGTTCAAAGCAAAATACAATAAAGCTTCTTATCTTAAAACACGCAATGTAAGATTTGAACTCTTAGGGTACATTTTATTCTCTATTATTAGTCCAGTTTTTCCATGTTCCTGGTAGATGTTTTTTTAGAGGCCTTCTTCTTCGTCTTGATTGTCATTAAAACAGCTCCATCGTCAGGTTATCTAAGAAATTGAAGTGAAACCAAGTGACGTTGCCATTTGTTGCAAAACATCAGTAAATATGACTTTAATACAAATATAGCTCTTATGCGCTAAAGGAGGGTAATGAATTCAAGTTCAAAGTACACGAAAAGTTTAAAACAAACAAATCATTTAAATGTCAGAGTTTTTTTTACAGAATAAGATTAACTAATAGTGAGGTACATCCTAACTGTTCGAATACCACATAAACCATTTATATTGAAAAGAGATAGTATATAACTATATTTTTTATTTATTAAATTAATACATAAGTTGTAAAACAAAATTTAGTAACCTCTAGAAGGAAATTTTATAAGAACTCTGCTTTAATAAGTACAAAAAAAGATACCTAAAAAGATTCTCTCAATTTAGTTGCTCTGGTAGTTTCAAAAGTCTCTGCTGCTGGTGGAATAATCTCTCAAGTAATGATTTAAGTAAAACTTAACATTTTAAATGCAAATTTAGCAAACAGGCATAAGAGTCTTTCTTTATAAAAACATCAATTATTTTTAAAAATGCCATACAAGGTCCTCTCCTGATTAATAAAACTTTAAACCACAGAAGTATCTTCTTCTTCCCGTAATTTTTTTTTGAAATATCTTCTGAATTTACAAACACTAACCTTGGTAACCCCATAATTAGTACTGCGACTGACCCTCTTTTATTGTTACTTATGTCAATTCCTCAATCCAAAAGACCGACAGCTTTACGTCCCCTACGAAGTATACGGGGACCCCACACCACAGAAGATACACTTAACTACGAGAATCTTCATCAGATAGAATGCACCACGATGGTTTACTATTCCCTTAAAATTTTTACTTTGTTCACCCCTAATAAGATTTCATTTAATATTAAAAAAAATCAATCAAAAATTGAAAAATTTTGTTTAAGGGTCAGTAATTGACTTTTTAAGTTTTGCCATTTCCTAGAAGTATTACATTTCAAGAATTTTATTTGAAAGTTTCCATCTAATCTGATTGAAAGGAACGGAGTTGGTGTAAGTTAAGAAAAAAATTTTAACTCAATCAAATTTGAAATTAAAACTTTAAACGCATTTTACTGAAACAGATATTTTCAAATCCTCTTCGGCGAAGAGGATTGTCAGCATAATTATCTGAAGTTATAAACAGTTTGTTTGTACATAATTGCAAGGTTACATTTTTAATGTTCTTATATACTTTTTGTTTTATTCTCCATATAAACGCTTTTAGGTAAAAATTAAGTTTTCACTTTTAATATCTGCCATTTTGTTTCCAATTACTTTTTCAAAATTCTTCGATCAAGGTCCCGCGAAACTAATATATTTTGTAAATCCATTGTATTTTTGCTAACAGACACTTCTTTTTAAAGGCCGTCCATGCCATCGGCTGTAATGTCTAAATAAACGAATATTTTTAATTAAAAATTCAGTAAATCTTGGAAAAAATCACAAGAAAGTGCTTTTTTTGGTTTGCTGACTGCCACTAATCTCTTAATATTGTATCATTTTTCATTAGCAACTAATAAGATAATGATGACTGTAGAAATAACTCTATTCTTTTTCTCAAGATAAAATTAAACATTGTATGAGAAAATACTTGTTCAATGTGCAAAAATTCAGTAAATCTCGAAAAAATAGCAGGAAATTGCTTCTTCTTGGTTTACTGATTGCCACTAACTTCTTAATATTATATCATTTTTCATTAGCATCCAATAAAATAATGATGACTGTAGAAATAATTCTATTCTTTTTCTCAGAATAAAATTAAACATTGCAGTATAAAATGCATGTTCACAAACATGTGCACTTCGTTAGAGATGTTTTTAAAAAAGGAAATTCAATTGAAAAGAAAGAAATTAATAAAATAATACTGTTAGAAATGGCTGGCGCAGATGGTTTTGTTCTTATTGAATTCATTAAACTGCAATACATTTATTATACCACTTCAGTGTTATATACTAGATAAATGTAAATACATCACTGCTAATATGAAGTGTAAGTTTGGTTGCATAATAATAAATTGATTAAAGTCATAAGCAATCGTCAAATCGGGTTTTTATCCAATGTCAGCACTAGTGAGAAGCGCCGGGACAATCACGGCGCCGATAAAGCAAAAAGTGGAGAACCGGCGCCTCCTTCACTGGAGGTGGCAGGAAATTTGGAGGAATCCGGCGTGGGAGGTGGACATACACCTCATACCGGATTTGGACGTTTGGCTGGGAGGACCTTCGGGAGCTTAATTTTCATCTCACTCAGGCCCTATCTGGCCACGGATGCTTCAACGAGTACCTCGAGAAGATGGGAAAAGCAGCGACCAACAGCTGCTTTTACTGCGGTGAAATCGACACCTCCGTTGTAGCGAGTTTGTGGCCGAGAGAACCGCATTGGAGGCCAAGCTCTCTGAACGTTTATCTCCCAAAACTTGGTTGGGCTCATGCTGCTCTCTAGTGACAACTGGAAGGCTGTTGACCACTATGTCAACAGCATTCTTCCCAAGAAAGAGTAGCATGAGCGGGAGCTGCAGCGGGCCGAAAGGTCCTCGCTGTAGAGTCAGGCTGCATTCTGGCAGCGCCCGTTCGGCCACGCGGGCACGTGTTGTGAAAACAGGTACAGGTGCCCCAAGCGTGGAAAAATGGAGGGTTTTAGTAGGTAGAAATCCCACACTACCGCCCTGTCAGGGTGGTGTCTTTGAAGATTTCTCCTCCCTCTAACAAAAAAATATGTACATTTTCAGTTCTCAATGAAATTTGGCTTTGTCTTAATCTAAATAAAGCTTTTCAAAATACAGAGGTGTCTCCCAGCCTATAATCCGGAAAGATGAGACCATTGAAATTGTAGATTTCACCAGGTTTTTGACCTGATCATGGGTGATTCATTCAAATGGTCTCAACATATTGCTGCACTCTCTAAAAAAATGTCTTCAATTTGCATTACGATTTACGATAAATGTTCACACTTCAAAGATAATTAACTCTTCTATCTATAAATCGCACCTAAGATATGGATTACCGTTTTGGTTTTGCTGTAATTTGGATAAATTAGAAACCATTTTCCAATTGCAAAACAGAGCGCTCAGATACATGATTAGCTTGAAGAACAGAGATTATTCTGTGGCAATTCCAATATATCTACAATTTTAATAAAAACTTGCCAAAATATTGATATCCAAAATTTAATTTCTTGCTAATCCACTCTAATCAAGTTAGCCAAAATCATTTAAACGTGTTTAATTGATTTAATTAAAAATGTGAAGTAGTTATAAAAAAGATAGGATTAAGAAGAAAATATGCCACAACTTGGAAAGCTTTTTAACATTAAACCTGAACATTTCAAAAAGAAAATATGCAAAAGAGAAATATATTATGTACCGAATCTCCATCGAAATATTTAAAGTTTCAATGTCTTTTGTTTAAATTTCTACTTTTTCCAAAGGATAACTGGCTCCATTTTTATTAAATATTTATACTTTCAAGTGCAAATTCATTCCATAACTTTTAGTTCTTACTTCTGTTAATAATTGTAATTTTACCACCACAACAGTCAAGTTTCAGCTAATACTGGTAAAATTTGGATTTTTCACTACAACATAAAGGTAAATTAGTACACAGATAAAAACAAAAATTTAAATCTACTTTTTTTAGGAAGTAATTACCGAGACTTAAGAAATTTCAGCTATTAAAACGTCAGAAAATGATGTGTTGTCAGGTTTTCGTTTGATCTCTTTCAGCAAATTTGCAATATTCATTGGATTCTTTGACTTTCATAATCATTGTCTCTTGATCACTTAACACGTTTACACCACCGTTCTTCACGAAATGAATTAATTTTAAAGAAAATAAAAGTAAAACCAAATAGCAAATACAGCATGAATTTTATTCAATAAACTAAAGGATAATTGTTATAGCAAGAAGGAGTTTGATGGTTATGATCAAGATTTCCTGAACGCAGCGATATTATAAGGTACAGAATATATTTTTCATAACTATTTATCTCGGAAATGTGGAAAGCGATGAAGAAAAGATTAAAGAATTATAGAAAAAGTATTTTTAAGAGCTGTTGGGCAGACACAAAGAGGAACAAGATCAATAAATAAAGATTTAATTAAAAGATTATGACGAACCCGTTATGGAATCAACAGAAGACGAGAAAATATAAATTATGTAATTATAAGAATATGAAACGAAAAAACACTTGGAAAAGATAAAATACACGGATAAATGATAAAAACGGAAGAAAAACTACCCTCAGTGATATACAAGTTAATAAGCAGAATTTTTAAGAAACAAAATTTATCAGTAAAGTGGTAGATTGAAAAAATAGTGCAACTACTATCCAAGGTTTAAGGGAACCAATCGGAACTTCGCTCTTTCTACATGAGGCAGCAATCTCACTGAGCAGAGATAATATACCTCGTACTTTGCTTTATCAGCTTATTTTGTAAGCTAATGCTACTTATGAAGAATCAAGTGTAGAAAACTGAAGAATAAAGAATAAAGTTTGTTATTATTATTAATGAAAAAGATATTCCAAAATGTAAGGAACACATAATATAGATCTTCCCACAAGCTTTTGATACCTCAAATAGAAACTATATAAAATCGTGAAGAAAATTATTAGGTAACATTCGTTCAAAACTAATTCAGCCAATTAAGCTGGCAGTGTTTAAAACAAAAGCAATGAAAATGGGCTTAAATAGGAAAACTGAGCCCTCTGAAATCAACGCAGGTGTAATGAAAGGTGATACACCGTAATGGAAAACGTGGTGAGAAAAATGTGGTGTGAGAAATAATAAGCGCCAAGAAAGGAGAAATAATTGCAAACGCGGATGACGTAGCAATTGTGACGACGTACATATATAGAAAATAGAGCAACCAAAATATATTTAAAAATAATTTTTAAAAGTAGGCAGAGAAACAACGAAGTAAGAACATACAAGAAGATTACAAACTAACTTGACAAATGGAGTGGAGAAAAGAAAACGAGTTTTTGAAAGAAAATTCTGAGAACGATATTGGGCCCATAGAAGGTAAAATAAAAGTGCTAAAAGTAGTTAATTAATAAAAATGATACGAAATGAAGATATTGTGAAGTATATTTGTAAAAGCTCATCTAATAAGGTGGCCGAGACTTATTTTGAGCAAAAGAAAACAAGGAAACAAAAAGTATCACGAAATGGAAGCTGAACGAGGAAAGATCAAATGTAAGCCTAAATCCAGTTAGTTGTATGAGGTAAACCTAGATTTAGGAATAATCGACATTGACAATCAGAGAGAAAAATGTCAAGTCATGAACATTTCAGTCCAAATATCAATTTTTAGGTTAACGCATTTAACTCTCAAGAGAATTTTTAATCGTTTTTTTTTAACTCATATCAACTCTTTTTAAACACACGAAAATTATAAATTAATACTTTAGTAACAATAAAATATAAAAAATTAAATTTTTGAAATTAAATGGACAGCAATTTTTTGATTTCGTTCACACAAAACATTTTCCATAGTTTAATAGCCTAGTGAAAAATCCAAAAAACTGAGAAGGCTATATGACTATTAAATTTTCTGACTTCATTTTAGAAAATTTATTAATAATTATTGAAAGAAAAAAATAAACAAAAACAATTTTAATTTAAAAATACATTTTACATAATATTATACCTACCCATAGCAGGTACGTAATAAAAGAAATTTATAGTACCAACATATTTTGGCCATAAATTTACTTAGGTTCTATTTACAATTTTATATACTATGTACATCAGTGAAAATGGATAAGACACGCATAATATTTATGTATAAATAGGATCTTACTTTTAATGTAATTTTTTAATTTCTAAGGGAGAAATATCACATGGAAAACTCAACGCTCCATTAAAAACATCATAACTTTTACAAATTACTTTTTAAATAAGCCAGGAGATATATTTTTATACCAACTGCTTTTCATCAGTTGGTAACTTGTCAATATTTTCTACCTATTCTTTATTTACCAGTCGATTTTTTAATCTCATTTCAAACCTCTCAGATTTGATTCTTAAGAAGTGACGAAAATTTTAGCACATTTTCTTATTAAAACAAAAATTCTTTTAAAAAAGTCATAATAGATATTTTGACGACAATCACTAAATTTCCATTACAAAATATTGAAAACAGATCAATGAAGAATCAACGAAGAACACAGTAAAAAATATTGAAAACTTGCCAAGTAATATTTGGTGAAAAATAGTCGGTAGAATAAACGTCAGGTCTTCAAAGAAGAGTGTATTTTACGTTTAACGTTAAAATTTTTTGATTTTCAATATCTGGAAAAAATCGCCTCTCTCACTTCAAAATATAACACTGGTGGATAAAAGGGCCTGACATAAATCTGCTTGGTTCTCTCTTAGAAAATAACTTTATAGTTTATAGTAACAACATAATACTTTCGTAAATTGAAAGAGTTTTAAATCAAAAACAACAAATAATTAACGATATAAATGATGAAGCGTATTATTGAGAAACACAGATTTAGTTCAGGTTCAAAATAAGTTAGTTTACAACTCGCGATGAGCCGGGAGTAACATGTATGCTTGGTGTAACAGTAGTATCTTTAGGATTAACTGTTGCTTGTTCGTATGTGGGTAAGTCCACTAAAACATAAAATTAATAATAATCGATTTACACACACAGATAATAAATGACGCAAATATATACCTTCACAATAAGGCGGTGGTGGGATTTTATCGATTTTGTAAGGTTGAAAACTCTCTGGAATTACGAACGAGTCTACAGCAATGTGATTATCATGAGTAGGCCATCGAGTGCCAGGTTCTGAGGTGACAGGCCTTTCCCGAGTATTAGCACGACCGCTTATGGTCCATACATCTCCCGCCTGATTTGCTGAAAAAGATAAAAAATAATTAAACATTTGGTTATACAAAAAATAACTTGATTCAGCTCACACTCGGACAATTCTGTTTCCATATCTCTTATTCGTTTTTCTATCCACACCTTCATTATAACTATTATTGCCAGCATCATAAAAACTACAGCGAGACATACTACTAAAGGACTTTCCATTTTTTTTAACTTAATGCACAAACATAAATTTTTACTTTGTAATTATGATAAGTCAGTTATAATATCAGGCCAGATTAGATAATAATAAATTCAATGATAAGCTGATGTATTGTTAAATTCAAGTGGTAAAATCGTTGATATACTTTGTAAATTTTATTAAACCGGAAGGCAACAAAAGTGTTGCTCAACTTATACGTTTTTTCAGAATAAATATCAATCCTGAAGCGCTTCGTTAAGTAGCTAGGTACGGTAAAAACATTAAATACTGATAAAATGATGTAAAACATTACTAACTTACGATATACAGTGTGTACATAAATGAAATTTTTCGAGAAGTAAAAATTGCAAAAATGTTAAACTAATGAAATAACAATCAGTTGGTCAACAACTAATTTTGTTCAAAAACTTTTTTCAATTATTCACATAGACAACTACTAAGCTCTGAAAGCTGTTGTTGCTAAACTTATTCAATGACACAGCCGTAGTTAATGTCAATGGAATTGATTCCGACAAAGAGAGAACTTCATCCTTATCGTTTTCCTTACGGAATACAATGGCACATCACCAATAAATAAATGTATTCTGCCTAGTAACACAATATATTTTATACCTTCTCATAATGAAGTGTAATAAATTTTAGTTCATGAATTAGCTTCTTTTACTCACTAGTGCGTAAAAGTTGATTGTTTTCACCCGCTGTGCCCAAAAGTAAATGTAATCGGAACTAAATATAAAAATAATTGCCCGTTTAGAATTTTTCGGGCTGATTTCATTTACACTTATTTTGTTAATACAAACTATAGACACGCTGTATTGTTTACATTTCACATAAGTGGTTGCTTCTGTTTGTTTTGTAAAAAAAAACAATAAACACTAAATATTATATTTTTATGTTTTTATGTTTTTAAATGATTGTAATAAATTAAGATAGGGCATTGCTTACTATCCAAAATATTGTTTGACAATATGTTTTCTCAAGTATTGAACATTGCAGTAAATGAAGTGTTTATTAGTCCATCTAAAAAAATTTGAAATATCGAACATTTCACGTTATTATACAGTCTTTTCCAGCAAATGTGAATATTACGTCACTTAAAGGACGATAAATACTCTTCGAACGAAAGTGTTAGTATTATAAATTGTGTATTATACAAAAATAAAATCAGTTCTAAATTTTAATAATTGAAAATAAAGAATCAATCGAATAAAATTTTATGTACAATTGTAATTGTTGTTTAATAAATATAATTTTTAATGTCGTAACATATTAATAGCAATAAAACCATTGAGAAAGCTAATAGGTAATATTATTTTTAATTTTAGTTCATTAAAAAATAATTAAAATTTAGAAATAATTAAGTTGTAAAATTTTTAATCGTTTGTAAACAAAATTACAATTAAAAATATTCATACAAAATTTATCTAAAAACAATTTTTAAGTCAAAAAAAGTTTATTATTTTTATTATTAATAAATTAATTGAAAAAATTGCTAATGCACATTATTTAAACATTAGTTCAGTTTAAACCGTACTTAAAATACCAATTTCACTAATGAGAAAAAGGAAAATCACATTTTAACTGAGGTTTAAACTTAGCTAACGCATAATTCGGTACAATTAAACATAAAAGACCTGCAGTCTGCCATTAAAAGTATCTAATATTGATTGTAAAATAAATTGTTTAACTTTATTTATAAGTAACAAAACAACTGCGTTGACTCATCAGTTTAAACATAATTCGATTACGACAAAACGTAATGACAAAATAGCAATAAATCGATTACCTACCTATACATATAGTAAGTTTTATGCTTTAAATTAAATAAAGGGTGGTCCACTTTAAGATTGCTATGTAAGCAGCACTATATATCGGCCAGCTGCCAATAATCACGCGTATTCAAAGTGTCACATATTAGTTGCAACAACATATTTACGAAATGAATTGTTCTACAGAAATAAAAATGTTGTACAAACTGTTAATTAAAATTTATGCAAGTAAAAATGTCGCCCAAGACTCGAAATTGTCGATTCGTCGGCGGTGGCAGCCTTTGGGCATATCTTATGGTTCCCTTTGGAGAGCCCATATAAAATTCAGATAACACGAGAACTAAAGCTCAAAAACAATGCCGCATTATTTTACGGTTGGTAACGTTAACTGGCCGCCAAGATTATGTGATTTAATGATGTTTGATTTTTTGTGGAAGTTCATTGAGTCGGTTTACATCGACAAACTTGAAACGCCGAAGTACTTAAAAAATAACGTCTACCAAGTCGATTACATCGAAAGGATAGGCTGATGGAAAAGGTCCAGAGTCGGCCATTATCACATTATTTTTCATAATTAATAAAGTACATTAAATATTTGAATAATGAAAAAAACCCGAAGATTTCTTTAAATTTGTATAATATGTGTTTTTTTAAAAGTTAAGAAACTGAAGTTGGATCAAGAAATTTAGTTCTCAAGAAAGTTAAACTTGAATGGACAACGTCCTGACAAAAATTTCGTTTTATGACAATTTTGTGAAATTACCAATGCTTAGTAAAACATTTTTGGATCTCAGAAAAGTTTCGTATAACGCAAACGTACTGTTGTTTAATTTTTTACCTTAGGTTTCCAAGATTTTTAAACTCAAAATTTAAATTAATGTTTTTCTCACCTAAAATAATTAAAAGCTAAACATTCTTTCCTTTAACGCACTTTTTTGTAGAAAATTTAATTACCAACAAAATTATTTAAGTATGCAAATTGTTAGTACTTCCTATCTTTCATTTTTTCCTATCTTTAATTTTCTTAAGTGTTAAATGCTAAATGTGAAATGACGAGTATAAATCGACCATTACAGTGCTTTGGGTGAAAGGCCACGACGAAATTTGATTTTATAGTATACTTTTTGCATATTATGCCCAAGCTTATGACTTTTTATTTCAGTTTTCAATTTCTTTAAAATCATTCCGTATTCTTTCACCGTTTTATTCTTTATCCACATTTCCTTCTTATTTTTAGGATTACTTTTAGTCGATGGTTCCATAAAATCAAAAATTTCTTTCACCGAAGATTGAATCATAATCATCATTTTCACAATATTCATGTTTCGTTAAATGAAAATCGATACTTTGCAATCAAGGCGACAAAAAAAAGTTGATAGAACACGTTGGTGTAGTTGTATGTGCTACTCGCTCACGCAAAAGTGCATTCGATAGAGCTTTATTTCTGAATTTGAGTTTTTGAATGAGTTCGATATTCTCAATGCAAAAGCATACCAAACTACAGATTTTCTTATTATAATTTATTGATTTATGTTATTTTATTTCCTCAAAAATATCTTATAAGCAGTGGCAAAAATTAGACCCCCTTAAACTCGTCTTCACGGGAGAGGGAATGCCCTTATGGGTCCTTCGATTCCTTATCCTCGGGTTTTATGCAAAAAACTCAGTAGTTAAGTACCTACTTATGAAAATAATAAAGTTGACTTTTAATTTTAGTAACGGGCAGGTCTAGACTGGTGATAATTTAGTTACCGGGTTACTCCTTTTGAAAAACCCCAGTCTTCTAGACATTTTTTTATAACAAAAATAGAAAATGCAGAAAAATTATGGAGCAAAAAATGGTATTTTACACTTTATGAGATTTTAAACCGAAATTCTTCCAACCCACTCTTGCAAGACTTTGCAAAAACTTTCGAGATATTCTGCGACATTTACGTCAGTCTCAGACGCATTGGGCATTCCAATGCGACATTATATTAAGTATTAAAACGGGCAGCAAATTTTTGAGATAATACGAAAAAGACTTACTTCATATACACTAAAAGTTTTAAAAATGGCAATTTTGATTTTACAATGAACGTTTCTAGACAGTCCCATGCACGTTTTACCCTTTTAACAATTTTAGAAAAATAAACTTTTTGACCCCAAAAATTGAAAGTTTGAAAACAGCAACTTTTTTCCTGTTTTTAAACAAATTCAAAGTGAAGTTTTTGAATGCACACTCTTGAAAAGACTTTACAGCGACTTTAGGCCATTTTGCACTGATGTTTCGGGGTAATTTTTCCAGCTCTGCGGATCTTAATATTATGTAATAAAACGGCAAGCAAAATTCTAAACTTTTTTGAAATAAAGTAAAGCACGAAAACAACCGTTTTTTAATGTTTTTAATAATATATTTTGATGAGAAAATCCTATTTGTAAAGAAAGTTTTCACGTAGATACTGTATTTTGCATTTTGTAAGACTTTAAAAGTGAAATTCTTTGAATCCACCCAGAAAGAAAACCCAATATTGAATCAGCTACATCACAGCAATTATTTTCAATAATTTTTACTGCATTTGATTTTAATATTTTGCGTTTTATCTATATTCGGAAAATATCCATAATATATAGAAAAGATCTTGACAAATTTTGAAAAGAAAGCCAAAATATTTCTTTCAATAGAAAATAAACGCTAAAATTTAAAACGCGAATATACGAATATAAAACGCAAAGTTCTAGAGGAACGAAATAAAATCAAAAATTCGCTTTGAATTAAAGAAAAATTTAAAAAAATGTACCTACTTGGCAGAAATAATAAATAGAATGGAACAAGTAAAATGCTCACACTAATTAATTTAAACAATCATGCGATTCACGTGGCTAAATATTTGAGAAGCCTTAAACTGCCTCTGGTTCTCAGAAAAACACAGCCCCAGTCCTTTGCCTGCCGACCAAATTCGGGTCTGGTGAAGGGCTATTTTAAAGTTTTCGACTAATGCCCGATTTCTTCATCTAGAGATATCTCTTAGATAATCTATCTAGAAGGTAAATTAACAAAGTAACCAATCATATTTCTGATTGTTTTGTTTTGCTGACTTCTGATTGGTTACTTCGTTAATTTATCCAATAGATAGATCATCTGGGGGTAAAGGTTGGTGTGGTCTCGAGGGGAGTACTTATGCCATTTAGGGACTCCTACTAAATCTCGAGAAAAGCCGCTGCTATCAAGCAGAAACCAACAAATCCTATTTCCACGTTCACGTCGTGCCCCCTGACTGTAGTCGTAATAGACTGTAGCTAACGGGAAAGGATGAAAGGCGAGTCTTCGGCGCCTTAAAACCGAAACATAATGGCTAGGGGAGAAAACCCCAACAGAAAATCCCGGCCCCCCTGGCATGGAGGTTGAGCAGATGGCCAGTAACCAACTCTCGTGAAAATGAAAGCTACTTACAGAACCCAAAGACATAGCCTCGGAACTAGGACTGATATAAGATTGACGACACAGGCAAGAAAAAAGGACAGACGAGTATGGATTAGCGATACGATAAAGGTTGCTACATGGAATGTGAGAGGACTGGCACAAAAAGAAGTCGAACTAGAAAAAAATTTAAAGGAAATGAAAATAGATTTTGCAGCTATTACAGAAACCAAAAAAAAACTAAGAGGAATAAAATATAGTGGAGACTATATAATGATATACAGTGGCGTACAAAAGGAAGAAAGAGCTAGTAAAGGAGTTGCTCTTATATACACAGAAATGGGAGGCTAGCATAAAAGACTACAGGTATATAAACGAGCGCATAATCACAGCAAAACTCAAGATCGAAAGAGGATGTGTAACAATAATAGGCACCTATGCACCGGAAGACGGAAAAATGGACGAATCCAAATCCTTTTATGAAGAATTACAAGCGGTCCTCGATAAGTGCAATCAAAACGACCAAGTAATACTATTGGGCGATTTAAACGCTAGGGTAGGAAATATCCCAATCCCAAATATAGTGGGACCATATGGAGAAGATACCTGCAATGAAAATGGAAGAATTTTAAGAGACTTCGTCACCTATAATGACCTAAAAATAACTAATGGATTCTTCAGAAAACGAGATGTCCACAAATTTACATGGACAGCAAGAGGTACAAGGTCTATTATAGATTATATAATAATTAACAGAAAGTTGGCAGGCCAAATTAGAGATACGAGAGTTTTCAGAGGTCAAGACATAGGCTCTGACCATTTTATAGTGGTCTCAACAATTGACACTTATACGAAATGGAAACAAAAGAAGCCAACAATAAAACAAGAAGAACAAGTCTATAAAGTATACTTGCTGGAAGAAAATAGTGTGAGATTTCTGTACCAGAGTAGGCTAAACGCAAAGTTAGAATACTTTGAAACGAGAGAATATATTAATGAAGAATGGCGGGGTCTAAAAGAAATAGTCAAAGAAGCAGCAGACGAAGCTTTAGGAAAGAAGAAACGCTATAGAAACCGAAGAGGTTTAAGAATTTGGTCAGAGGAATTAGAAGAGGCAATAAGAAAAAAACGAAACGCTACAAAAATATATTAATGATCCGACAACAGATAACGTCGAAGAGTACAGACAAAAAAGAAATCTAACCAAATCCTTAACAAAGCGAACACATGCAGAGTCATGGGAAAGATTTATTGGTAATATCGAACATGATGTACATGGAAGACAGTTGCTGGCATATAAAGTGATGAAGACTCTTAATAAACAAGAAAGAGAAAAAATTCAAATAAATAACATAGAAGAAAAAGAATGGATAACCACTACAAACAACTGTGGTTTAAAAGTGATGCAGAGAAGACACTTGCACAGAAAGAGGATATAAAAGGACTGGATGAAATTGACATGAATGAACTGACGATGTCTTTAAAAGCCACCAAAAATCGAAAAGCAAATGGGATGGACGGTGTGAATGCGGAATTATGGAAATATGGCGGCACACTACTGCACTTAAGACTTCTACACCTCTTTAATATGTGCTGGAAAGAAAAAACAATCCCAGAAGACTGGAAAAAAGCAAAAGTTATTTCATTGTTTAAGAAGGGAAATAAAAATAAATGCCAAAACTATAGAGGTATTAGCTTAATAGACTCTGCTTACAAAATATATACCAGAATACTAAAGAATAGAATTAAGAACATCACAGACAGCATAATAGGTGAAGAACAGATGGGCTTCAGAGGAGGAAGATCGACAATAGATGGAATATTTACATTGCAGCAGCTGATTGAGAAGCGCAGAGAATTTAATAGAGAAACACATATAGCCTTTTGGACTTTGAAAAGGCGTTTGACAATGTAAACAGAAACCTCCTCTGGAAGATAATGGAAAGAAGAGGCTTCCCAAAACACCTCACCAATGCTATTAAGAGTCTATACACGGATACCCGAATAGTCTTAGACATAGGAGGAAGAATAACGGACGAAATAGAAACAAACAAAGGTCTAAGGCAAGGCTGCTGTATATCTCCAATCCTCTTTAATATATACATCGACGAGGTAATACGCAAATGGAAGAAGAAGTACGACGAAGGAATCCCTCTGGATAAGAATACAATCTTTAATTGTATTTTATATGCTGACGATGCAGCAATAGTTGCCGAAACAGAAGACAAACTGCAAAGGGTGTACATATACTTTCAGAAATCTGTAAAAAATTTGAAATGAAGATATCGGCCGATAAAACAAAGACAATGGCTTTTATAGGCACATCACCAACAAGAACCAAAATAGTCATTAATGGAAAAATATTAGAGCAGGTTAAAAACTTTAAATATCTAGGATATGACCTAACATATGACTATAGTAACGATATCGAACAAAAATTAAATAGATTTAGCAGTATATGTGGAACGATCAGCCGAAATCTACGAAATAAAACAAGAAAAGACACCCAAATAAAGTTCTATAAAACGATTGCAGTGCCAACGGTTACATACGGAAGTGAGGTATGGGCCACAACAAAAAAACAAGAAAGCCGGATCCAATCACAGGAAATGAAATTTCTCCGAAGAGTAAAAGGTTGCAGCAGAGTGGATAGGTTGAGAAATGAGGATATAAGAAATGAACTGGATATATATACCTAAACGAGAAGATAAAGAATTACAGAAGAAGTTGGAAAGAACATGTTGACCGAATGAATACGGATAGATTGCCAATAAAAGCTATGAATTACAAATGCGTAGGAAAAAGAAATATAGGTCGTCCGAGAAAGCGATGGGTTCCGTAACAGGCAACGTTGCCTAATACTTGAAGCGAAGAAGAAGAAGAAGATAGATCATCTAACAGATATCTCTAGGTGAAGAAATTGGGCATTAGACACTATTTGTATTACCGAAATTAATGTTTATTGCGTTCATCAGGAAAATTTTGTTTGTTTTAATAAAACGTACCAGTATGTACCCTGCGTGTAAATATTTTTTAAATATTAAAATCCTTTACATAATAATGCATAAATCGAGTTTGTCTACTAGATATGTATGTCTCCTTTAAATTTTTATAGTTCATGAGAGTATTTGAATTGTACTTCTAAATAATAGACATTGTAAAACTAAAGTTTATCTACGTATACTGACATGTGATTTAATTTTATTTTACAGTGTCAAGCAAAAATGACACTAATAATAAAATTATATTATATTATTTTGAGAAAGATTTCATAGTTCAATGGGAGCATGTGCATGAGAGATGAAAGTAATTTTTTATCAAATTAAAAAAAAACTATCGCATACCATATTCCTTCCTTTGAATTTGCTTGTGCAAACACGCCACTAATAAAAATAATATAAGAAATAATATTAAAAAAATCACTATCGCGGAAAATTGCTCCCTCATTTTATATACGTGGTACAGAGAGATTTAAAATTAATTAAAATTTTTGTTTTGTCATTGAAGATGTATTGGTTTTAAAACAATTGTGCTTTATCAGATTAGATAATTATTAATGTTTTTGATATAAGCATTTGACATATTAAAATTGTAATTTAATGCTATATGAGGAAAGTCTATAGTAAATTCTTTCAACTTCCAATATTATTATTTTCTTCGAATTATTGTCACACATAATTCACCCTGCACATATAAAAATTAAGAATGAAATAATTAAATCGTAAATTCAGAATCAGGGTTATATTAAATGATGTAATTGACGCAACACTGTCATCTAATAGCCAAAGGTGGTTCACCGTAGTTAACGGAAAATGGAAAATTCCATAAGTATAAAAATGCTTATTAGATAATTGGAATTTGGGGAGCAATTTAGAATCGTGTAGATTATGAGTTGGTTAAGGAAGAGTCGTCAATTTGGCCACAATTCAAACTTGCGGTGGGGTGTAAATCCCAAGCAATTACAATATTGACAAAACGTGATAAATTTCAAGATTTAAAAAATGCTATTACTGTTTCCGATGTTTTGTTACGCTAAGACATCTTTCAATATTAAAATTTTACTTACAGGTATTTAATGAATTTTGTGAATTGTTACATGTATAACAACTCCAGGCATCACTAAACACTACGAAACAGCAACACCAGCACAGAAAACTACATAGCAAAATTAAACCAATTGCTAATAAAGCATTCATTCATATATATTTTACGTTCCTGATAGTATTAAAAATAATAAAGAAGTACATTATAAAAAAAAAATTATAAGCAGAATTTGTCCAACCTTTAATCTTAGATCATTTAATTAAAAACTTTAATCTATAAAGATTATTGTCTAAAACAATTATTAACAACAACTCTAGTGTATGTAATATCTACGCATAAATATAAAAAAAAATTTCGAGTACAAGCTTTACTTTCATTTAATGCATTATTCCATAATATTTTATAACGAATTGATTATTTTTAATTTCTTTAAATTTTCATTAAAAGGATTTTATAATATAAATAATAATAAATATGAATGGGAGCTTGTATATGTTTTGAGATAGTGATGTTGATTTGCAATAAACTGACAGTTCAATATTTTAGGTTAAATTGTGACATGGGACTATTTTAAATCATCATGGCAACATTCATAAATTCCCCTAAACTTTGGTTTCGATTATTTGTTAATCTCATATTTACAATTTTTATACATATTTTCAAATGGTGGTTTTCAAAGCACATAGCAAATTTTACTTACGCTTCCTCATGAGTTTGTAACAAAATCTATAACAACACCAGCCTAAGCTAACTACTGCAAAAAATAAACATCCACTGAGAAAACTACTGAGTAAAATTATACCAACTCCTGTAGTTGAATTCATTCATATATATTTTACTTTCACGATAGTTTAAAAAACAATAAATTATAAAAAAAAATAAAGCATAATTAGTCGAAGTTAATTATAACCTTTGATTAAAAATAAGTTTATCTGTAAAGATTGTTATCTTCATTTATCTAATAGCAGCTCTCTAGATTATAGCCACCTAAAATTAAAAGTTTGGTGTGAAGTTGTTTGGATACTATTTACGTATGTATTTAAGTAAAAACAACATATTACAAACAAACAATGGGTTTTGCGTACAGCTTCAATAATTATTATACCAATGGATTATTCTATTTTGTAAAAGTTAAAATTGCAGTAGATGCTGACACGAATAAAACATTGTTATTATTTTTCCTTATAAAAATACAATAACATTAAATATCAATGCCATGAAATGAAGCTGATGTGTATATAAATTTTCAGTTTTCCAGAATGTGAAGACTTTTCTTAACTAAGGAATCTAAATTTGAATCCATGCACGCAAATGAACAAAACCAAACAACAACAATACCTAGTGATGTAAATATAATATTAACAAAGGCTTTTAAAAACAAATCAAGTACAACAGATAATTTCTGTCAAAAATAAGTTGTAATAGAATGATAAATTGACATAGTGTTGTCAAAATTGTCAAATTATTAAGGTAAATTAAACTCAGAGTTTTCAGTTATTTTCAATTTATACTTTAAATTTCAGGCCGAGGAATTTAGCAAACTCGAATAAAAATATTGCAATTTTCTTGAAAAAAAATCATGAAATAGTAAGTAATTGATAAAAATCAGTGATGCTATTGCGTAATATAATTAATATTGCAATTTATTATTATTCAAATGATACTGATAGTAATAAAATTCAATATTGATAGCTTACTGTTTTCGCGGTTGGTAGACCCACTTCTCCAGTCATTTTTATAAGTTGCACAAGAATTTTTATCACAAAATACTATGCACAACCATCTTATTAATAAATACAAAAACGCTATAGATAATATAAAAATTAAACAGTCGATTATATCGAAACCCATTTTCACCTCTGATACTATTAAAACCAAGTTAGCCAGCAAATATAGACACTACTGAACAGTTTTATCTTTGTCTGATAAAAGTTAATAGGTATTATATTGATGAATTTGGTTTAGGACAATTAACGTTTTAATATAATTTATTTAATAAACTTTTTTGGAATTATTTTGCATTAATATTTACAGCGATGCACCGCCCGTCCATAAGCGGAATGGATACATCTCATACGGGCGGTTAAATTTTAAAAATTCAGAGCAGATTTAAATAGTAATAACTGGATATTATCTCAAGACAAGGAAAAATGTTTTTTTTTAATTATAATGTAATCAAAAATATCGATGGAGTTTTACCTATATTAAATTTAAATTAACAGGTTAATTAACAACAAAAATCAAAAACCTGTTGATTTTTATAGTACCAATTTGAAACAAAGGTGAACAAATAATTATAATGAAATCTTATAATTATGGGAAAGGGAAGGTAAAAAATTGAAAAGTTTTCCTTGTGTGATTAATGAACTTTCTAAGGATCTATAGCCCAAAGTGTCAGGGCACAAACAATTTCGTGATCCAAATTTTTTGAAATTTTTTTAGACTTATGGAAAACTTAAAATTATATTTTGTTTTATTGCACTTTAAGTAATAATGAAATTGTATTTTGGAATTAAATAAATCAATTACCATATTGATATAATCAAATTATAATAAACTAGTTGGCTTGAAAAGTTAGATTTTCAATAAAATTGAAATTTCGTGTGCAGGCGCTTTAGCTTTTAATTTCAGTAGATTGAAATCTTGCACGTGAATGGCTAATATGCACGACGTGACGTTTTGTTTATGAATATTTAGTGTGTAAGTATTTTTATTATTTTCAACAGATTTGGCTGGCCGATGTCGCATGAATAATTTTCTATGCAAAGTGCATCAATTACCTATATTGTATATTTATGAACGCTGTCTGTCCGTCTTATATCATATGTAACCGAATATTGCTAAAATGGTAATAAATTATAAAATTTAATTGTAATTATTAGAAAAGTTAAGCTTTTCGGGTAACTTAAAATTGTTAATTGAGTTTCCACTGTATTCACTGATTAATAAAACGTAATCACAGAAAGTGTTTTATCTTTTGAATAAAATATCCTTCAAAAAAGTTATCTAAATACAATATAGATATATATGTTTACCGCCATGATAACTGAATTTTAACTATCAAGGGAAATAAATATTTATAATATCATTATTACCGCGGTAACCATTCTTTGAAACATTTTAGTACCATGGATTAATTTCATTATAAAGCATTTTATTTAGTTTTAATTTTATGTGTTGACGTTTTTTGGGAGTTCCCACGATAAGAAGATTTAAAGTCGTACATTTAAAGTTGATTGGTCAAATGGTTTTCGAGACACCATCGGTCGCAAAGATGCTTTCGAAAAAGTTGAATTTAAAAACATTATTAAGATATTTTACTGTGTTTTTCTTATAAGTAGTACAATTTAATTAATTTTAACTTGAAAATTGGTAGACATTTTTAAAAATTGATATGCACATGCAAATATATACCCACTGCAAAATCTGCGTTCGAGAAGACTTTCTGGATAGCGAAAGTCTGGTCGTTTTCTACATATTGTTGTACAAATTGTATAACAACCTGCTTCACAGATCATAGCTATAATGGTTTCTCCACACATTTTCACTTTATTTTATTACAGTTTTTATTTATCCTAAATAAAACTACGACTAGAGACTATTATAATATAGAACCACATTCAACGTGCAAATTCTAAGTAAACTATTACTAATGAGGGAGTCATTTTTGTGTTTGTATTATGTAGTTGCTAAGCAAGTAATGTGACACGAAGAAATAATTTTAATATTAAATGTTTAATTTTAGGTAAATTATTTTATACTCGTAATTCATGTAACGCATAACAAGTTTAACTTGTTACTTAAAAAAATAACTTGTGTTTTGGACAAATTTGAAAAAGAAGAACAACAAAGAGATATGCTGCAAGTGGATCATTTAATGTACTACATTTTTACAAAACAAAGTACCCCAACATTTCGCAATAAATGTGCGACAATGGTTGGTTGAAAATTTTCCTGACAAATGAATTAGTAGAAAAGATCCTAATCGAACTGTCCCACATAAGGGCATTTGACCCAAAAAGCTGGCTAAAAGTCTAAAAATAAATTAAAAACCACAAAATATTTTTTCCTTATGGGTCTATAACTATAACGTCATATATCACCCATTTTAAAATGGGTACAGTCAGTCTGAACCCAGAATTGAAATATTACAATAAATTGTTTTAAGCTAGTTTTCATCACAGATTTAAAATAAATTTTTGGAATCTAAGCGAGATTTAAGAAAGCAAGTTCTTGTTGACGAGTTAACCTATGCAGCCAGCATAAGTCCGAGTTCTGTGGGAAATATTGACGTATATAAAATTATTAAAGATATAAATATCACCATAAAAAGCTACAATGTTTTGAAGCCTTATCAATTTTGCACAAAAAGGTTTCATCAAAAATCACAAACCGGCAGAGGGCTTATCAATTTTTGAGAAAGCTGATCTTACAAAAAAGAATGGAAAATTATTCATGCTGATGCTAATAAAACTGTATATTTTTGTTATTCTTTATAAAAAAGGCAAAACAAAAATGCTATCCAAAAAAAAAATCAATAAGAGATACAAAACGAGATATAAAATTTATTAGACCATACCTCTTTACGATTGTGTAAATACTTGGAGGAAGTTATAGAAAATTTTAATGATGAACAAAAAATAAATTAAATTATTATAAAAAATTGCTTTTAAATGCATTTCATAATAATAAAACTTATAAAAACAACTAAAAATTTTAAATCCCCTCAATTTTTGATTGCAATTATTCGCGCCATAGCGGTACGACCATTTTCAATTTCGTATATTTTATACCAGATTCGTAATACATATATAATCCCAAAAACTACTAAGTTACAATGTGAATTGATATGATTATGAAATTTTAGCCAGATTTTTATGTCAAATACTTTCTTATGGGTCTGATAGAATAGACAACATGATCCCCAAATTTTACGTCACTTGAGTTTTTCCTCTGACGTTGTTTGAAAACGGTAGGTTATAAAATTTTCCTTGCAAATCTTCAACAAAAAAAATGTACTAGAAAATAACAATGCAAATAAATATTTTATTTAAAATATTATTACAAACACAATCAAAGAGTAGTACAAGAAATAAATGCTAGATCGCCATCGATGTCATATTTTCAAAATCAGCAACTTTTAAAGAGCGCTACCCCCCTGGAAGGAAAAATTATTTTCTAACACCACTTCAGCCTATACCCTGTATATGAATCTATATAGGCATACTTTTTATTTGAGTAATATTAATTAATATTATTTATTGAATAAAATAATTTAAAAATTACAAGTTGAATGAAATTTGAAAATTTTCCAACTTACATTTTAGTCTAGGACCCCGTTGCGCATAAGTGGTTTCGTCTTTTCCAGAACTCGTCCGCTAAACTATCCCTAAATCAATGAAAATGGATTAAAATCCATTTTAAAACCACTTATGCGCAACGGAGTTCTAGACTAAAATGTAAGTTGAAAAATTTTCAAATTTCACTCAACTTGTAATTTTAAATTATTTTATTCGACATATAATTTCACAAGTTAATAAACATTTACAATGATTTAATATTATTTATTTCTTACTTCTGTGTCTTCGGTGTACAACTCGAGTTTGCCTTGATTCGCTAACAGTAGAATCAAAACTTGTAGAAACTTTATTAACATTAATACACACACAGTTATAAATACAACTAAAACAACACAAACACAATTTTCCAGCACATCGACATAAATCGAGCAATGCTATAGATGCCATTGTTCTAGTCTTGTCATATTTTACTATACTTAAAAGGTTAAACAAGCAGAGAAGGAAATCAATTCTTTATAGGTGCGACAGTAAATACATCAAGTAAAAATAAATGTAGGTAAAGGTTAAAAAAAAATAATTTGAAAATTTCTATTACTTCAACAAATAGTTTAAAATTTGGAAAAGTTTTATATAGTAGTATGTAACGGTTTTTGCTCCAAAATTGTGTACCAATTGTTTAGTATTAAGTTATTTAATTACAATAAAGAACGAACATTTTCATATAGAAAAATAAATTTGGTAACTATATTATGTACAATTAAGTTATAATTTGTTATTTCCCTGTTGTAATTTTATATTTTTATCTTAATTTCTGTATTTTATTGTATTTTAATCTATTTCATTTTTGTCGCTATTCTTTTTGTTTATTTTACTCTTGATAATGGGTAATAAACCCGAAACGTCGGTTAATAATTAATTGTTTTATTTATAACCACTATCCTTTATTATTATGAATGGTCAATAAACTATTTGTTATTAACTTGTTAATTTTAAAAATTGAATTTAGTACTCTCACACAATCTGTTACAGTGAATGTGCTGTTAAATAAGTTTGCATGATTTTGCAAGTCAATCAAAAGCTTACCTTGCTTTTATTTTGCACAATTTTATTTTTATTGATGTATATAATACATTATTATAAATTGTAAACAGAAGCAATAACTAATTAGGATAACTACTTGTTGTTATATTTAGCCGATTATTTTCAGGTACAATGTAAGCATGCATTTTTAGCTCAAAATTTTTAAATAATCTAATTATTTTAAATATTGCAAAATGTAAAATTGGCAACATTACTCCCGGTTCCACAACCTGATTTAAGTGAAAACTTAGACTTAAGTCGTAATTTTGTCTTAAGTATCACAGAGTTGCGTTCCACCAACATAAAATTTTGTTTTAAGTAGAAATATTTTTGTTTAAACTTATAACGACTACTTTCACGACTTAAGTGAAAATTTTAACTTATCTCATTCCAAATTTGACAGATGTGTCAAAAACAGAAACAGACGAAACCATAACTAGGTTATATTTTTCTTTTTAAAAGTTAATTTAACAGTTTGTTTCTATTTTTTTATTAAACTTGAATTTCATCCATTATTTGATTAAAAAATATGGAAATGCCTATGGAGTTGGTCGTTTTAGAAGAGGACGATTTGTTTGGTGTTGGTGAATGCAATAACGTAGAAATGCAATTGAACGAAGTTGATAATATTGTAATTAGGATTCCTAAGCAATTCAAAAGAACTAATTATTTTGAAACATATTCAGAAAAAGAATTTTTTGAAAGATTTAGATTAACAAACATGAAGTATTTTTGCAGATAGAAGAGGAATTGCAGTTTGCTAGTAGAAGGTGTAAGAAACTTAATGTAAAGTAATATTCTACATATTAATATTTGGAATAACCAGAAACCAATTTTTGATATGATTAAGAGTATATGTCATAGGAGGACATTTTTTGTACATAAGTGACAATTTTGGGCCAAAAAAGTCTTCAATCTGTAGGATTGTCAAGAGGGTTACCCACTTAATAGCTTCTTTAAGGGGTCGGTATGTTTAGCTACCAAAAAACATACCACAAGTCCGAGAGAAACAAAATAAATGGTTTGGTATGAGGCCTTTCCAAGAATTATTGGGTGCATTGACTGCACTCACATCAAAATAATGTCACCCGAAGGGAATAACGCAGAAGTTTTTCGGAACCGAAAAGAGTATTTTAGTGTTAATGTACAAGCTATCTGCTCTGCTAATGGTATTTTTCAAGACATTGTAGCACGATGGCCTGATCAGCCCACGATCAAACTATTTTTAATAATTCCCAAGTCTAACAACAATTTATAAGAAGATTTTGTCAATGGGTTTTATTCGGAGACGGATGGTACGCATGCACCAACTTTTTACTGATTACTCTTAGAGAAACTCAAACAGCAGCAGAAGGGCGATATAATAAGCACACAGCTACGAGAGTAAAAGTGGAATAATTGTTTGGTGTATGAAAACGAACGTTCATATTTCACAATATCAACAAACATAAAATTTCAAGTTGAAAGCTTTAATTGTCAAAAAATTTGAAAATATTGCTAAAATTCTCATTATTTCTAATTGTCAATTGTAATAACTTAAGTTTTTTCTTAGCTAAGTTAGTAAAAATTGGTTTGGTGGAACACAATTTTGAGCTAAGAAAAGTTTTGTCTAAGAAAAACTTACGTATGTTTTGCTTAGTTCATGTTGGTGGAACCGGGCGTAAAAGTAATATAATTTATTGTATTATTAAGGTGTTACATTGATATTTTAAAAATTTGAATTTTGGTTTTATTAGGTTTTGAAGCGCGATTTTGAATGTTGCTAAAGGTGAGGAAAAATTGCAGAATGAACACGTACGTACACATAATAAATTCGCAAAGTTTCTAAATTTAAATTACGTTGAAGAATACTGATATAATTCTTCTTTAAGTTTCTTACTTGGTTTTTGAAAAATGGATTATTGATTTTGAGCACGTGTAGGTTATGAATTTAAATTGGGCAGCAGATAGTTGGTTTTTATTTTCGATATATGGCTTTGGTAGCCGATCGAATAGAATCCATATTACATTTATTGTGGATTTAAAATTTCTTCAAATCGTAGTTGAATTTGATGCTGGAGAATAAATTATAGTATGCGATATGGTGATAGCTTATCTATAGCTTCTTAATAATTTATTTATTTGGTTACATTTTACACCTAGATATGCAATCGACGTTGTTTTGTGAATGGATGTCGCTTGTTGAATATTTAATTTGAAAATAGCTCTAAATTTTCTTCTAAATTTTGCGTTTTGTAAATATACGTTGTCCTTTTGCTTGACTCGTTTAATTTTTTTTTATTATTTACGATTCGGGGTTACCTTCAGTTTCGTGTTTTTAGAACACAGGGCCAACCAAGGGTCAACTCTAGAGGAAATCGTGTACAATTAACTTCACACTTCACGTACTTCATCATAATTCTCCATACTTCTTACAGAAGAGACTTACAGAAATACCAAAATTTGAGCACTGGAGGTGTTCCACACCCCAGACCCCCGGATTGAGTAGATTATTTTATCAGAAGTAAACTAAAGATCTCCCGTTGCAGAGGCACTAGAGGGTGTTTCACTCAGCCCCGGATCAAGTAGTTTATTTTTATCAAAGTAAACTGAACTCTCCTGTTACAGAGATCTACCTCCCAGGAGTACGGAATTTATAATTAGGTCGTTTATAATTAATTGTCAGATTACGAATTAAACACATTTACTTGGCCATAGCTAATTTTAATAAACTTGAGATATGCTTAAATATTTAATTCACTTTTAATAAAAATAAATTACTTAAACCGGGGGTCTGGGGGTGTGGAACATCCTCCAGTGCTTCTGCAACGGAGATCTTCAGTTTATTTTGATAAAACTAAACTACTCGGTCTGGGGTTCTGGATGTTCTGCAATGTTCTTCATTCCAAAATTTGTGCACTGGAAGGTGTTCTACACCATCCCCAGTACTTCATGTACTTCATTAGATGTGTACAAAAACTTCACCAGCGGTTAACCCCTCAGGGCCAACATATCTTGCCAGTAAGGATTTGGCCGTCGACTTGGATTGGATTTTGGATTTATTGGATTGAATTGGGTAATTATTGTTTTTGTATTTATAACCCAATCGAGGTAACTTTCTATGCCACCCTTAGTGTATTTAAATCTCACAACATTGTGAGGTGCACAAAATTTTAGTTTGTTTTATTTTCGCGGTACAAAAGAGAAAGTATACTACTCCCAATATTTTCCTTCAAACATTAGAAATAATTACTATTAAATTAATTTAACATTACTTTTACTGTCCGCGACAGGCGTCACTAAAGTAAAACAATTTCTTTTGCAAAAAATAAGTTATTTATTTCTTGTAAATGAACGTGAAATTACGAATTATCAAGAAGGTCAAAATTAATATTAGTGAAAGCAGTGGTTATATCGTGCAATTACATAATGCATATACGTTAATAAACACGTATTTTCGGGAATTTTAAGCATAGAAATGTCTTATAATGGCCAAAATTAATTCGAAGGACTTAAAAATTAATAGCAGGATCAAAACACTTAGCGGTTAATTCTAGTTTAAATCCGATTAAGTAGGCTTCAATCTGGAATTATGCGCTTACTACCAGTAAATATCAGACAATATGCTTTCTTTCTGTTTGTATCTTTCTTTACCAAAGAGGTTTGTAAAGTAAAAAGTTATTAATTGGCTAATAATAATGAGTATAAATTTTCATAGTAACGACAAAAAGATTTATTTATTTTCATAGCTGTCGCACTATGAAAGTAGTTACATAAATAATAATGCTTACTTGATTCAGAAAATCCATGGTTTCTAACAAAAATTCGTCTGGAATGTATATTTTTATTCGTACTTAAACACATTCGTATAACAGCACTTAAGATGATTAATATTAATACAACTATTGTGAAGGATATTATAACACCTACTACCATTTTTTTAAACTTCTCGTGTTCTAATTCATTAATTCGACGTACTGTATAATATAATACAAACAATCGTATTCGAAAGAAATTAAAAAAAACAGAATATCATATCTGCAATACAAAATCGCGGTATTATAAAGATAAGATAAATAGTAATAATATTATAGGTAGGTAGGTACCTAATAAGTTCTGAAAACTTTGTTAAATCTAGGCAATGTCGATACAAAATTATTATTAATTTTTATTATACCGCTCTATTATCTGTTTAGATAAGTTAGGTACCTATGTGGCAAATTAAAAAAATGTTTATAATTTTAGTTTGGGTCTAATTACAAAGAGGCGTACAAAGCTTCACTTTTTTAAAACTAATGCTCGTCCTAATAGATGGTCCTATCACCTAAACAGATCTGGGATTGGTATTCGGATTACCCACAAAGTACAAACTTTAGTAATCCGAATGGCAAATCCTAGATCAAGGATGGCCAAGATTTAGACAACAGTCGGTCGATCGCCTGTAAGACATTGGAAGTCGCCCGTGAAGCTGCCTCAAACATACAAACTATGGTGATAAATTCAGAACCGATTTGAATGTAAAAGAATAATAATAAAAAATTAAATTTAAATGCATTTTATGGTTCAACATATCTGTGGGAATCAGCATTTTCCTGCACGAATGCTATTAAAACTTTAAACCAGTTCTAGAAAATAATAAATTTTATTTTAAATAGATAAAAAATTTTTAAAATGTATCCGTTCGTAAGTGTCTTCTAAAAACATCAATATATAAAATCAAGTCTAAAGTTCTTATGAAAAAACACAAGTTCGTAAGTGCACTTTCGACCTCGGGTGCAGTTTCACCAAAAAAGTCTCATCCAACGCCTAAAAGTTTGGCCACCCCTGTCCTAGATGAATATCAAGATATTTTTATCACTGATTAATGGCTAATTTACATTAGCAGATAGACAGCTCAAGGAACTACTCCAATCTACTTGATTTCTGTGCTATAATACTTTTCCAAGTACTCTCCCAGGCGTTCGCACTTAGATATTAGATCGCTTTACCCTAATATCACATCTGCTCTACTAATGTCAATCAATATTAAAAGTTACAAATCAACAATATATTTATTAAGCTTTCTAGAATACATTATAGAACTTAATTTTAAATAAACTCGAAAATGCCCGCGCAAACAAACAACGGTAGTACCAAGCTAAACAAACACTTTCGAAATGGCGCGGTGCAAAAGTACATTCAAAACACTTACGGTTGCGTTGTCTTGCTTGTTCGTTAAAAAGACTTATGTGTTTCCTTCTAATTTTCAAATATTTATTTATTACAATCAGCAGAACTATTAATGTTGTTAAAGCAATAAGAAATCCCGTTTGATTGTGATAATCCATATTATCGTGTGCACAAAATTGAAGTTACTCGAAATTTTAAAGTAAAAACCCGGTAAAATACTTAATTATGTAAAATTCTCTGCATAGTGGCGTTAAATTTTAATATAATTATGTTGGATATATATGAATAGAGTAAATGATAGATTAGATAAAATTACTATGTACTACTAATTTTTGTTAAATTAATCTTTATTGTTAAGAGTGACTTTTAGTGTGGGAATTGAAAATTTTAATTAAGCAAATAACTAATGTTATTATTTTATTTAAAACTATAAAACATTTTACTAAATACTTTTTGTTTTTTAAATTATGCATTAATTAACTATATTATAAATATAAAACTACTTATTTTGTAGTTGTATGTATGTAGTTATACGCAGCAGTTATGTAAGTTTTAATTTAACAGTTTAGTTAAATTAAGTTTTAAAATTAAAGGATACCGTAAAAGTTTTGATTCCGTTGATAATCTATTAAATAAATAATTTAAGCATTAATATGTCAAGTTAAGTTAAATTGAGAATTAATTTCATTTACATGTGGATATTGAGATGATTTGTCTCCGACATATTTTTTGTTCAAACAGAAATTACCCATTTACGGCTCTCCTTGATATCCGCATATAACTGAAAATAATTGTCAATTTAAATTAACTTGACATATTCCAGAATATTAAAACTATTTCCAAAGTTTACATGATATCACAGTTTTTTACAAAAACATTACGCAAAAATTTGTTGCAATTCAGTACCTACATATCTAAAATTCAATCTGATTTTTTCAGTGTACGTTCGTTAAAATATTTTAACGCAAATATTTATTGCATGACTATAATGTGGAAAATTAACATGACATGTTTTGTTAATGATTAAACAATTTCAATTTGAAAAACAACAAAATGGTGGAATGTGTTGTATGATTAACATATATTAAGTTTTCTATTTTCACTTACCATTTTTAGGAATACATTCTGTTTTATTGCATACACAAGAGCACAACAAATGCATAATAAACAATAATACACAAATGGTAAAAAATGCTGCTTCGTAAAACCAACTTAGATTTTCGATATCTAACTGAGTCATTACTGGTAAGTATTTGATTTTAACAAAAAATTAATTAAAAATTAATAAAAAACCCAATTTAATAATAGATTCTTTATTATAAACATAATATTATTATTAACTGCAATGGCATAAATATAGAAAATTTATTAACTAATAAAATTTTTCATTGTCGTTTTTACCCACATGTATTCTTCTTATCGTAATTACTTATTTGATTTGCAACGTACGTCAACTCAAAAATAATAAAACTAAAAATAGTACTAGGTAAATATTGCACTTGCTAATGATAATTTTTATTAAATTGTTTAATTTTTAATTATACCAAATTTAATAATTACTTTTTTGAAATACAGTCTGAATTTTACAGCTGCAGCTATACAAGAACGTTCAAAATTACTGCTACGTAGTAAACTAACGTTCAAGTTTTTGTAGCACTGAGTATATTAGAGTCACAAGGAATTATTATACTAATGTAAGTATATTATTATAATATACACAAAATAAGTAGTTGGTAATTATTATGTAAAATGTTTCGTAATTTTAAATTTCAGTTGTTTGGTAGCTAATAAAAAAGTCAATACACATGTGAATATAATGGAAGAATTGCAAAAATAATTAGAATAAATATTGCAAAAATCACACCGATGATTTGGTTTTGAAACAATAAATATGAGTAAAGGCTGACTCACAATTGCCACGTTATGTCTTATGACGTATGACTTGCCAATGAATTGTGCATTCAAGAGAGGACAAGGATAAACTTGCACGCACCCAAGCCACCTAATTGTAATACCTTTTGTAACACCTGTTTGATCATCCCACCAAATTCCATATCGCATAATATATCCAAAATCCCAACAAAAGCAAAATATTTCCACTTTACAACTCAACCAATGATATGAAAATCATAATATCCCTATTCAACCATTTTGGTTCCACAGAATTGCTATTTTTGTACATAGCACTATGTTGCAATAGAGTTTGAACATTATTTTCTAAAGCTCCTTAAATATTGATCATCCAGGAGTAATGCAATAGAATACAGGTTGATTGTAAAGTATTGA
Source organism: Lycocerus yunnanus (assembly GCA_036346125.1). Lineage (NCBI taxonomy): Eukaryota > Metazoa > Arthropoda > Insecta > Coleoptera > Cantharidae > Lycocerus > Lycocerus yunnanus. Next base: position 1,962,813 of record JARFIX010000022.1, on the reverse strand, counting down.
AAGCAAAAATGAAAGAATGTGAACTTTTAAATAAAATTAGTTTTTTTATTCAATATAATCTCCCTCAACTTTAATACACTTATTCCAATGATCCTGCAATAATTTTATTCCATCTCTGTAATGATTTTCTGGAAGCTCTGCAAAATACTGTTCCACGACTGAAATAGCTTCTTCATTCGATGAAAACGCTTTCCACGAACGAATTGTTTCAAATTTCTGAAGAGGTAGTAGTCGCTAGGAGCCAAATCTGGCGAATACGGTGGATGTTCAAGCAATTCGTACTTTAGTTCATTTAATTTTGCCATTGTTAAAACACTTTTGTGGACAGGTGCGTTGTCTTGGTGAAAGATGATTTTTATGTTGCAAACCGGGTCTCTTTTCACGAATTTGTTCGTTCAATTGATCCAAAAGGTTACAATAATATTCAGAGTTAATTGTTTTACCTTTTTCAAGATAATCAATCAATAAAATCCTTTTGCATCCCAAAAACTGATGCCATAACCTTTTTGCTGATCGTCCTGACTTCACCTGTTTTGGAGCTGAACAACCAGCCTCAGTCCACTGTAATCGTTCTTGTTTCAATTTAGGATCATGGTGGTAGATCCAAGTCTCATCCATAGTTACAAAACGACGCACAAAATCGATTTTATTCTTATTAAAAGATTCAAATGATGCTGAGAAATTTGCTTTCGTGTGAGTTTTGTTGAATTGTTAACGAATGCGGCACTAACTTTCCAAACAGCTTTTTCATACGTAATTCTTTATGTAAAATATAGAGTACTCGTTCGTCTGAGATGCCTATGGTATTAGCAATTTCACGCTTAGTCAAACTTGGATCTTCACTAACAATATTATGTACTTGTTCAATGATTTCTGGTGTTGTTGCAGTTTTGGTCGTCCACTACGTGGTTCATCTTCAACGCTTGTACGACCACGTTTAAACTCTAAAATGAAGAAATGAAACGAAATGAAGGAGCAGATTCTTTTAAGACGCTCACCATTTTTGTATGAATTTCTGTTGCTGATAAACCTTCCAAAACAAAGAATTTTATCACTGCACGATACTTAGTTTTTTCCATTGTTAAAAAATACACCGACACGTCGACTTCAAATGGCTTGTAAACAATTAATGAATTGACAGATCGAAATAAAATTTTTAGTAGGTTCATATGAAAGATCAAATATCAAAATGACGTATGAATTTTGATTCCTGTACTGCTTAATAGATGTCGCTTTAGTACTTTTCAACCAACCTGTATATGCCAACAGAACTTACCGATTACCGACATAATAGTAAATATTCTGCAGATTATCGTCGATTCCAAACCACGGTAATAGACAATTATTACTATGTCAATTTCAGACCATGGAAGAATACAAGTAATTTATATAATTATTATCTGGGTTAGCAACGATGAAGCATAACAGAACAGTTGAAGTAAAACACGTTTAATATAGAAATAAAGAGTAACTGCGGTATAACAATTGACTGGCGACTGGTTTAACATACACAAAAAAAAATCCGTTGTTATCAGTTAGAATGTCGTGATTGAAATTGACCCAATCATAAATAAAGTTCTAAATTGAGACAAAAGTTAAGAATGTTGTACTTAATTGATTGTAGAAAGCAACAGTAATTTGATATTTTAAGAATGCTTTGTTTAAATTTAAAAACGTTGCCATGATTGGGTCGATTTCAAGAACGGTAAAAATGGATTTCTTTGGTAAAAGTGACGTACCTACACCAAATTGTAATATAAAAGAACAAAACTGCTCTGAGACTAATCAACATAACATTGATCAGCTGGTCGAAGTTGATTCAAGTGATGCACGCAAAAAATACGTTCTTACCGGCTAGAATAATGTACTTTAAATTGACCCAATCATCCAATGTTCTTAAATTAAACCAAAATTTAAGAATATCGTACTCAACTAATATTGCAGAAACCAATCAGTATTGTGATAACGTAAGTTGACCATGTTTTGTTTGAATTTAAGAATGTTCCCATAATTGGGTCAATTTCAGGAATGGTGAGAATGAATTTCTTTCAGTGTGACTCTGGCAATTTCACTTCTACGGTGCACTATCAAAAGTTCCTGAAAGAAAATGTTTGAAGATGACTTATTGCGCTTGAACACTGACCGGAAAATGTCGCGATCTATTCGTGGTTTGGCGCTATATTTTGTTCGATTTTCTATAATAAAATAGGAAAATTTTTACAGAAACCTATATTTTAATTCTTTTGTAGAAACTAGTTTAAATGCGCTTTTCCCCAGCAGATATCGCTCAGGAAACAGCCATTAGTTTAGTTTTCAAAATAATAATTTTATGTGATTTATGACTATTGCGTCAACTAACACAATACCAAGAATGGAGAATTCCATCTCAAATGCTGATCCAGTGCAATTTTTGCAGCAGATGTGCTCTCTAGAACTATCTGACCTTACACAGAAGAAAATTTATTTTCAATGTCCACAAATAATAATTTTTTATAATAATTCCTAAATTTTTATTTTTTAACAATAATCCGTCACATAGTCACCGACGACTTGTGACTACGATTTTGCAAAACTTTTATTTCTGAGGCGGAAATTTATAGTTCAAAATCATAACTCAAAGTTTGTTTATTATATTTTATTATAAATTCTTTCTTTAATTTACGTCTTAAAAAATTTAATTACTTAATCACTATGGATTACCTACAATTATTTCAAAATGCATTCAACTATTTTGAAATAACCAGAACCGTGCTCTTGCAAAAATTATTTATTGTATTATAAAGATTCCTGCTTGTCGGTGTAATCACAGGCTTCCAATACATATTTGTTAAATTCTTCGAAATGGTCTACATAAATATGATGATCAGCATTTTGAATTACCTAAAAAGCATACAACAAAAAGATAAGAATGATCCAATCTATAATTTTGAAAAATAACTCACATGTGTTTTAATATACGAATCTTTTCGTTTTTCTTTTAAATAATTTTCAACATTCTCATTTATTTTAAATAATGTACCACGGATGAACGTCATGGGTATTCTTTTATCTAAATTATCTAAACGTCTAGATATTGGATATTTCGCCCAAGAAAATCCTTTTGACATGTAATAAAAAGCAGTTTCTCCGCTAAAAAAATTTAAGGACAATATAAAAATTAATTTTAGCGCTGTGAATTTTTAACTTTTACCTAGGATATCGAGAATTAATGTGATACAAATACGATGCTATTAGTTCACCACCACCTTCAATGGCGTTTTCAAAATGTGCCATTAAAGCTGGTCTTCCTTTGTGAATAAACCATTGGCCTAAAAATGTTGTGATTATTGACATTTCCCGAATCCATTATTATATAATTACCAAAAGGTCCAGCTAATCGAACAAGACTAAATGGATTAAAATAAGCTAATCCATTGTCTATGTATTTTTCCAGAACGCTATCTGTTTTTGGCAATACAGCAGGTTTTTCCGAATATCCCCATGGATCAGCCAATATTAGATGCTTGACTCGATTGGGTTGTATAATTGCGTAAGATGTTGCTAAGTATCCACCTAAACTGTGACCCAATAAGATAAATTCTTCTAATTTCATTTCATCTATCCATTTTGCTACCGCTTTTACCATTTCGTGTTCTATATTCGAGTCATCTGTAGTAAAATCTGGACGGCTGCTTCTTCCAAAGCCTTCAAAAATTAAACGAAGTAAGATAAGAATGATATTCTAAAGTTTATACAATCATCTTCACCTAATAAATCAAACGCGTATAGCGGTCGTTTTTCCGAAAAAGCTTTCAAATTATTACACCATATTCCTACACCTCCACCTAAGCCATGTAATAATACAATCGGTGTATTACGGCTTTCTGTGTTTATGGATATAGTCCAAATTTTATCTGAATTTCCTATATTTGCCCCAAGATCTACATATTCTGTTTTATAAGGTCCTTCTATATCTAAAACAATTTTAAGTAAATTATGTAACTCTTTGTTAATATAAAGTTTAATTAATTACGTGATAGAAGTTTTTTTTCTGATTCGATTAATGTTTTTCCGAAAATCTGTTCCAGTTGTACCATTTTGGCGTCACTAAACTGTAGAGAAAAATAAAGAAAAATAATGTTTTGATAATATGATGTAAGTACAGTACAGTGGCGTATTTAAAAAATGCTTGTGAAGAGGACAAACCAGATTATTTTTCAGAACCTCGTTAATCCATTCATGCTCGTCAGTGGTAAAGAGATAACTGACAAATTCAAAAAATTTAAAGAAATTCAAAACTTATTTTAAACTCAAACTTATTTAAATTTTAAAACTGCGTGGTAAACATTATTTTTATCACGGATGACTTCAGAAATACGATCCGAGTCATCTTTGCCTCCCTAAATACGCCACTGGTACAATATAAAATTAAAAAAGTTTTAACTCATTAATTTGATTAACCTTGTGTACCTTAACTATATACAATACGTGGACTATTTTTCTTGACTGAAAATATAGTACCTACACCATAAAAAAATTTATATTGCATATAGAAGACATATTAAATGCCTTTGGAAACCACAGATAATTTATTTTAAATTTCAATAATATACTGGATTAATTTAATAATTCCACGAATTTTGTAGCACTGAAGTACAAATTTGAATATAAAGGACATTAATTCTGATAAATTATTTAATTTTAAAACTGGTGGCAATACATTATACATGGATATTGTAATACATCCAGCAATTTTGAATAGCACTGAGTACAAATATTAAATATAAAAACTTTAATTATAGTTAATATTATTAATTGAAGTATTAAAATAAATAACGTACTACATTAATATCATAGTATGAAAATAATTCCTAGCATTAAAATTAATACAAATATTAGCAAGTAATACGCAACTATTAAACCTTCTAATTATAGCTCAAAATATTATTTATTTAAAATATATAGGATATTTAATATATTTAACATTATGATGCCATACAAATTTGAATATAATTAAATTTTTAGTTTACTTAAATGTGGTTTCAAATTAACACTAATACTTACAAGTATGTACCGTGATGAGATTATTAAACACTATAAAGCTAATTCTGCAAATACGAAATTAATTTTCAGGATTTATTTGATTGAAACATATACTCATTTTAACGCTAATTAATTTGATACTATCTAAATTTGATTATAGAATATTCTAGGTAAGCACACTTGTCATAATAGTTTCAAAAATTCAACATTTACTCAACTATCATCAGATATGTCACCTCCAACCATAATATTTCTCCAACATGTTTAACAGTTTCACTAGGTTTTCATTATTAATTTATGTATTAGGTTTTGTTTTATTAACATGGACTTTAATTTTGGAAAAATAATATTTAGTGATGAAAGCAAATTTAATATTTTGCCAGATGGAATGCAAAAATTTTGACAAAAACCTAATACATAAATTAATAATGAAATCCTATGTGAAACTGTTAAACATGTTGGCGGAAATGTTATGGTCGGGGTGTGCATATCTGCTGATGGGGTTGGAAAATTGCAATTTTTTGAAACTATTATGACTAAGTGTGCTTTCCTGAATATTCTATAATCAAATTTAGATCACAGTATCAAAAAATTAGCGTTGAAAAATGAGTATATGTTTCAACAAGATAACGACCTGAAACTTATTTCGTATCTTGTGCAGGAATAGCTTTTATATCACGTTTCAAAACAACTCCATACTCCACCCCAATCACCGGACATAAACCTTTAGAAAATTGTGGCAAGAATTAGAAGGAAAATTGAAAACCACATTTTTAGTAAAAAAAACATTAAAAGAGGTATTATTGCAAGAATGGGAAAAAATAAACAAAAGTATTACCCAAAAATGGATGGAATCGATGCCAAGATATCTACAAGCAATAATCGATGCTAAAAGATATCCTACAAAATATTAATGATAATGATGAATAATGATTTTTGATTATTTTATTAGAATAGGTACTGAATACCTTACTTCCGAGAAAGTAATATATTATTTAACAATAATAGCTTAGAATTGTAAGAATTAAGAAAATTAAACCAATTTTAGTTAAAAATTTAAAAGGTATTATTGCAAGAATGGGAAAAATAAACAAAAGATTACCTATAGTATTCTCAATGAATGAGCTAACTTCTAAAATATTAATGAATGATGAATAATGATTTTTGATTATTTTATTAGAATAGCAACATAGAAATAATATATTATTTAAAAAGTTAATGATAGCTTAGCTTTATTAATTCTAATTATGTTTGTCATTATACAAGCAAACAATTCTGATAAATGTATTCAATGAATGAGCTAACCTTTATAATATTTAGTGACCGTGAAATTTGTTTTAGTAGCGTTTTTTTTGACAACGAAAAAAATATTTCTTACCTCTCTGGCGCTGTTTGATGAATATTCTCTACCTCAGACATGATGAAGTTTGTCACTGTTGTGTGCTTATAACCACTATTGTGCTAAGTTCAGAATACACGTTAACGAAAATGACCTACACGATAAATACTACATGATTTGCAATCACGTTTACATTTTCTGTTGAAGTTTGACCCATAAGAATTGTAAAATTGCATACTTATAAATTTTTTATATAAAAAGTTCTTAGAAGAAACGGAAACAAATTTATATCAAAGGTCAGTTTGTTTTGTGAGATAAATTACTTAAGGAAAAATTTTTAACTTACGACTTGGTTGCACCGAAATAAATGAATCAATAACATTTTAGAACGATAGTTAGGTATACGACCCATTTTACATAGCTGTTATGTAGTAGCAGGTATCTACTGTAATAATAATATTAAATAATATTATCACATTGTCAAAGCGAAATCGTGGTGCATTATCGTTCCACAAACATGGCCACTGGTGGATACTTACCACTTTGTGGGAACGGATTAGATGGATATGTTAATCTGGTAGCTGCTGGCTTTTCTAGATAGCTGTCGCCTGCTTTGTAAATACAATGTCAATTAACTGTCTTAAAAAGTTAATTATGAATCGAAAGATAGGTATTTAAAATCAAATATTTTAATTATTGAATTTTATAAAATAGGTACTTGTATGGCGCGATCTGTGAAGTCAGAACAGGCATATACTGCCTATACCTTGAAAGGAAGAAGAAGAAGAAGGTACTTGTAGAAGATATTAATTACGCGAGTAAGAATAGACCAATTTTATTTTTTTATATTCAAAATATTGCTTTAGTTTGACTTGTAGGCAAGGGTAGTTATTACAAATCCGCAGGATAATTAGAAGTAACACCTAACACGGTTAAATTAATTTTAAAAAGAAATATTGCACACAACGCAAACTGATGTACATTCGATAAAAAGACAAATATTTTATAAATTTTTTACTAACTTTTACAATGATTTTTACTTACGTTCTATATCAAATGTTATATTACATAGAAAACAAGTACAGTAAAACTTTGTTTATCCGGTTCTCGTTGATCCGGATCAGATTTTTAAACATTTTTTCATTTAATGTTCACATTAGATAATTATTTTTAACTATGATAGAAGAACGTAAGTATAAGTACGCCAAATATTCGTCTTGTAAAGAATACTATGTAATTTTGTATTGATTTTTTTGCTAATTACCTGGATTATCTGGATTTTTAATTCTCCGGATTGCCTATGGTCCCATTTAATCCGGAATAACAAGGTTTTAACAATTCAAGAATTAGAAGAATTCATTCCGATTTGAATGGAAATTTTTCATCGACGAATTAGATTATTTCGAATTGAATGGTTTTGTATTACCTACTGAATTCAATTGACTTTTAGAAAAAATGTTGCTTATTGACGCACTGGGGCAGCAGTTCAAAAATTATCCAGTAACACTAACTGCAATTTAAATTGAATTACCTTGAATTGAATTATGACGTTAGTATTTTACAGCAGTGCTTCCTAAAGTTACAAGTTTAAAAAAAGACACCACGAAATATTACAAAAACAAAAACTAAATCGCTTTAAAATCCTATGGTTGTTGGTTAAATCTTACAAATTCAATTTGGCCGATCCAAAACATGTACTACGTAATTTTGGCACGAATCCGTACCTAGATAAAATTTCCAGACCATTTAGCTCAGTACAAATTGGCCATACTGGTAAGGAAGAGGAAGAAGACAAATTGCCCATATTGACGACAGCAAACAATAGACTGACAATGTTAGCTTAGAATCCAAACAGCAGCACAAAAGGTTTACATCGACATCGTAAATCGAATCCGAAGCTTCCAACTACAAATTTAAACCCAATAAGTTCGACCAAAAATCTACACTGATTCTGCAGTTTTATATGGAAGCCGTACCACGGATAATATGCCCTAGCTTAACTTTCATGATTTTGCAGAGTATGGGATTTTAGACCTATATCTATTTTCTTCTGAAGGGAAGGACTCTTATAGTTCTATAGGAGTTGTGCATAGTCATCACACGCATCCGGACTTGAGTCTAAAGTAGCTGGACAGAATTCAAACTATAATAAAAAAATTGGTTATAGAAAATTTAAAATTTATTTTTATTATGAAAACTCAATATCACTAGAACACAAAAAAAAATTTTTAAACACATAATGGTCCATTCTCTTTAATTTTTCTAATTTTACTTTTAACACTTTCCATCATACGCCGAAGCATTTTCACATCAATTTTTTTGACACATGACTTAATCCGTTTTTCTAATTGATCGGCTGATGTTGCTTTCAACCATTCTTATAAACTAATTGTGACAAAATCGAGGGTTAACCGCTGGTGAAGTTTTTGTACACATCTAATGAAGTACATGAAGTACTGGGAGGAAGGTGTAGAACACCTTCCAGTGCACAAATTTTGGAATGAAGAACATTGCAGAACATGCAGAACCCCAGACCGAGTAGTTTATTTTTATCAGAAATAAACTGAATATCTCTCGTTGCAGAAGCACTGGAGGTGTTCCACCCCAGACCCCGTTTAAATAATTTATTTTTATTAAAAGTGAATTAAATATTTAAGCATATCTCAAGTTTATTAAAATTAGCTATGGCCATAAATGTGTTTAATTCGTAATCTGACAATTAATTATAAACTACCTAATTGTAAATTCCGTACTCCTGGGAGATAAATCTCTGCAACAGGAGAGTTCAGTTTACTTCTGATAAAAAATAAACTACTTGATCCGGGGGCTGGGGCGAGTGAAACACCCTCTAGTGTCTCTGCAACGGGAGATCTTTAGTTTACTTGATAAAATAATCTATTCAATCGGGGTCTGGGGTGGAACACCCTCCAGTGCTCAAATTTTGGTATTTCTGTAAGTCTCAGAAATTGAAAGTCTCTGATACTGAAAGTATCGATTAATTACTGCTGAATTCTATGAAGGACAAAGAAGTATGGAGAATTATGATGAAGTACGTGAAGTGTGAAGTTAATTGTACACGATTTCTTCTAGCGGTTGACCCTTGGACAAAATTGACTAGAAAGTTTCAATTGGACGAGCTGCAGGAATATTGGGCGGATTTGCATATTTGGGAACAATCGGTATATTTTGACCATCTAACCAATTTAGCGTTTTTGCATAATGGCAAGATGCAAGATCCGGCCAAAAGATGATTTTATCATTTTATGGTATTTATTTACAAAATTAACCATTTTTGGTAAACATTTTTTAATATAAGTGTCTGTGTTAACTGCAATACCAGCTTGAGTTTGGACAAATACATTTGAAACGCCTTCCACTGATATGGCACACCACGCCAATACTTTCGGTTCGAATTTTGAATTTCTAATAAATTTGACATTATCAGGAACTGTGTTTTTATCGGTGGTATAAAATCCTTGGTTTGTAATATCACAACTGTTGGCAAATGTGAAATACTTCTCGTCATCCATAATGATAACTGTATCGCCTGTTAAAAATTTTTGTCGCAAAATGCGACACTTTTTGGGTATTTCTATTAATTTTTTATTAGTGTATCTGGGTTTAACGTTCCTCTTGTACCGTTTTACGTTTATTTTTTTCAAATTTCGGCAAATTGTTGTTTGCGACACTTTAAATTTCCTCGATAGTATGCGAGTACTCACTCAATTTTGTTTTCTGCTGCTTTTTTCAACTGACTTAGCTGATTTTTTTAAATTGATTTTCTTCCCGTTTTTTTCTTATTTTCAGCATCAATACTTCTACGGAACCTCAAAATTATCGAATAAATGGTACTTCGACTGAAGCCTTCGTTTATAAAATGTTTTAAAACGCAGCTTTTATCTTGCTCGCCAAGCATTTTGCATTCTGTTCACACACTTTCATAATGACAAATCAAACGAAACTAATTAAGTTTGACATTAAACAAATGAAAGAAGGTACAGTAAAAAAAACAAAGGGATTGCTAGATCATAACTAATATTTTGATGCAATTGAAATTTGTCCAGCTACTTTAGACTCATACGTTAATAATAATATAGAAGGCTGATTTGTCAGTTCAGTACCAATTGCTCGCATCGAGGACAACATAATAAACACAGGAACTCCGCATCGCCACCAGGAGTCGATCTGGACAAACACATCACGCTGGGCCTAGTACTTTAAACGGAATCCAAACCTGGGAGTCCTATCTACGCATTTAGGACTCGAGTAAACTTATATTTTATTGCTTTCAGATCAATTTATAAGTACAATTTCCCAAAATTTGTTAGCTAATGTTTTTGATAGTTTTATTTAAGTGAGGTTGGTGGTAACTTAATATAGAAAAAAAATTTAAATTGATTGATCAAACTGATTCGAATGTAAATATCTACATTTCTAAAATATTTTTGTCTGTAGAGTTTATAATGATGATAAGATTAGATTCAGCCAGAACTGTATATTCAAGATTATATTTTAAGGAATTAATTTTTTAATGCATTTTTGCTTAAATACATTTTTAAGAAATGTTATGGTCTGAATCAAAATTTAGCTGCATTCCTAAATATTATTAAAATTTACTTGGTTTGGGGAAATTTTCTTTAATACTTTGACAATTTCCTTGAAGCTCCTATTGGAATATTGGTTTTTTACACTTATTAAAATTAAATTTCATGTAAATACCATATCAAAATAATTTAGTAACTTCTACTGCTAGGTGGAGGTGGTAGGGGATCTCACAAAGATGAACTTTGAAAATTAGAAAATAAAATGCAATGATAGAAGTATTTTGAAAAAGATTGTAAATTTGGCTGCCACACAGGACACTATACCACCGAAAGGAGAAGAGTAGTAATCCACCTTAAAATTCAAAATTTTCGAAATTTATTAGATAATCACATATTCTGACAAGAATAATAATTTTGCCAGGATTCACTGATATAGCAAACTATTGGAGTATCTCTTTTTCTCTCAATGTGTGTATTATAAAATTTCATGTTAAAGTATCCTTTGGGATAGTACATTTTAGCTTTTTCTACAACTTGTTTCTTTGAAAACTTGAAATAAAAATATAAAACAAAGATTACGGCTTAAAAAATTTATTAAACTATAATACATACTAATCACATTGACAAGTTTAACGAAATCTTGGCAAGAATTACTGACTTTAAACCCGAAAAGTTTTACTGCTGTGGAACATGTGCGATAAAATCCACCTCATAATAATAAATTATTCCCCTTCATCCCGTGCGAAAAATAAAGATCCACATTATTCACTTACTAGGAGGTCATGACGGCCGAAAGGTTGTATGACCTACTAGTAACTTACAAAATTGGTAAATATTGAAGTATTACTATTACGTTAAAACTCACGTAATCTTTTTCATAAATATTTACCACCTCTTGCTTGCAAAATTATTTATTTTGTTGTATATGAAGATTCTTGTTTGTCGGTATAATCACAAGCTTCCAGTACGTATTTATTAAATTCTTCAAAACGTTCCACGTAAATATGATGATCAGCATCTTGAATTATCTAAAATGCACACAATAGATAATGATCTAATCTATTATTTTAATAGTTTACTCACATGTACTTTAACATACGAATCTTTTCGTTTTTCCTTTAAAAGATTTTCAACATTTTCGTTGATATTAAATATTGTACCACGCATAAACGTAATAGGTATTCGTTTATCTAATTTATTTAAACGTCTGGTCATTGGATATTTTGCCCAAGGAAATCCTTTTGACATGTAATAAAACCCACGCTCTCCACTGAAAAATTAAATTTCGATTTAAATTTTGCTTCAGTGAATTTTTAACTATTACCTAGGATATTGAGAATTTAAGTGATACAAATAAGATGCTATTAGTTTACCACCACCTATAGCTTTTTCAAAATGTGCTATTAAACCTGATCTTGCTTTAACAAGCAGCCATTGGCCTAAAAATATTATAGTTATTAACATTTCCACAATCCTTCTTTTAATTACCAAAAGGTCCCGCTAATCTAATAGGAGCAAGTGGATTTAAATAAGCCAATCCATAGTCTATGTATCTTTGCACGACGCTATCGCTTTCTGGTATTACAGCAGGTTTTTCACAAAATCCCCATGGATCAGCTAATATTAGATGCTTTACTCGATTGGGGTTTTCAATTGCGTAGCCTGTTGCTAAATAGCCGCCTAAACTGTGACCCAATAAGATAAATTGTTCTAACTTCATTGCGTCTATCCATTTTCCTATCATTTTCACCATTTGATGTTCTATATACGAACCATCGATACTAAAATCTGGACGGGTGCTTCTTCCGAATCCTGGAAAAATTAAATAAAATTAGGCGAGAAATAGATTTACAAAATCATCTTTAGGTACCTATTAAATCCAAAGCGTATACTGGTCGTTTTTCTGCAAAAGCATTGAGATTATTAACCCATATTCCTACACCTCCACCTAAACCATGTAATAATACCAATGGTATATTGCGGCTTTCTGTATTTAGAGATATGGTCCAAATTTTATCCGGGTTTGCTATATTTGCGCCAAGATCTATATATTCCGTTTTATAAGGCACTTTGAGATCTGAAACATTTTTAAATATATAAATCATGTAAGTGTTTTTTAACATAAATTTTAATTACTTGATAAAAGTTTTTCTTCCGCTTCGATTAATGTTTTTTCCGAAAATCTATTCCAGTAATACCATTTTGGCGTCACTAAACTGAAGAGAAAAGTAGAGAAAAATAATTTCCTGATGTAATGTAAGTACAGCATAAAATTCAAAAATTTAATAAAAATCTCTAATTCGTTAATTGAATTAATTAATGTACGTATAGTTGAGCTGTTATTTGAGCTAAATCTTGAAGAACTAAACTAAGGAAATAATATAGAATTATTTGACCTCGTAACGATAAAACCAAATACATATGTTGTGAGGAAAAACTTTTGTGCACAACTTTCTTACAACATAACGAAGTTGTGTCAAAAATTTCATTTTCAATTTCGGCGGAAAAGAAATCAAAATTCCATCGCATTGATCGCAGGTTTATACTCAATACGCGAAGTCACTTTTAGAGGATTTATGTGTAAAGCTCCCCCTCCCTCGCTGCTTAGAAATGATGCAAATTAAATTCACTTGAGTGTGAAAATTCTAAAATATTAAATGATTGATGAAAATGATAAATATGATCGCTTTTTAATTTTTATATATTCAAGTCCGATGGGTTTCTGATAATTAAATAGAGGACAAGTTCTACGGGTTTGTATTTACTGTCTGAAAAAAACATGTAAAAATATATTTTTTTCTTATAGCATAGCTAATATTTCTTGAGTTTCAATAAAAGTGAACTTTGCATAAGGTACATTTCGTCGCCCCCCCCTCCCATCGCAGATTTTTTGGTAAAATTGGTCTTAAACGTTTGAGCTTCAATGAGCTTCCATTTTCATCGTTTGAACCACAACCGTCGCGGAGTTATTTGCAAAAACTATGAGGGGGGGGGGAGGCTGGAGAAATGGTTTTTTATTTTCCGTTCCGGTTCGAATGTTTGGATGAATGTTTTGTCAATCGATAGAGTTTCGTTTGAGCTCCAATGAGCTTCTATGTATTATCATACCGTTAATTTAATTTTTTACGAAATTACAGATAAATATTTGAATTTTCTGTAATTCCGAGCAAGTGACGCGCGCTACAGTTCAACTTTTATTCCATTTTGTCAGTTTTAACTTAAATTTTTAAATAATTTTAAATTATTTGAAAAAGTACTTTAATTATATTTTACTACATTATAATTATATTTTATGTACGACTGCATTATGATAATATGATTACAATATCACTTAGCGGCTATAAATACCATTTTATGGCACTAGTCTATTTTACTTTATTACTAAAGTAAAACGGCCACCTGTCAATGTCAATGAAATAAACGTCAAAATTAATGTCCAAGTGTTATTTAAATTTGAAATTTTAATGTAGCTGAAAAGAACATCTGTAAATTACAGCATTGAATATTTGGTCCATAAGCTAGCTATCTTATAAGACGCGAGATTAGTATTAAAATATGCCAATATAGCATCTTCTGTAGTTTTCACAATTTTTATTTTTAAACACCATTTTTTATATGCGACGTAAGTTTCTTCGTACAAATGTTTCGACTTGGTCGGAAGAAGCGATTCTTTAGCTTTTGACGCTATTTCAGCAATTTCTTTCATTATTTATTACGCCCAGAAATTAATTCAACCCGAAACAATTTTAAAACAAATCAATAAACAACTTATAGTAACCAGGAGCAATAGAAAAGCACTCTTCGCAATTATACAATTTATAAATGTCAAAGTGGATTTTCGAATATTACGTCAAATAATGTAAAAGAAAATCTTCTACGGAGCAGTCGAACATAAAGCTATGTATGTAATTTGCACATAATTAGGCTTTTTGGACTCAGCCTATTTATTGGCCTTGCTCACAAGCTTGCTCTGCCATAAACCATAGGCTTCGTCCAATAAAAACCTAAATTATGTACTCATTACATACATAAATAGCTATTATTAATAAAAAGTTACAAATAAATAAAAATATAAAAATGCAAACTTTTTATACAGTTTTTCCCCATACAATCAGAATTTTGCTTGCCCTGCTAATAACAATTTATATTAAAACGAATAATTTTCAATGCATTTTAAAATAAACGCAAAATACATTTAAATACAGGGAGTTTCAAAAGTGGAAGGTGTTAAAAATTAGTAATAGAAATTGCGTTTAGCAATTTTCTGTTACAATAATAATATATTTTATTGGCTCAAAAATTGACCAATCAGAAGTGCATTACAAATCTCAATCCATTAACTTTGTTAATACTAAATTTCCGATGGTTGTGGTTCAAATAATGGGAGTAAATGCTAAGTGGAGTGAACAATAGTCGACCATTTGCCACAAATTTCACACAAAAATACGACTTTCGAAACCAAAAAATTGCACAAGGTACGAGAAAGTACAAAATTATTTTTTTACATTTCCTTACTTAATTTAATCCTTTTACGTCTTTGAAAAGTAAATATAACCATTTAACACTAAAAAATCAATGCTAAAATTAAAAATTAAAAATAACTTTCAAATGGCTACCAGAACGTTCGAACAAAAATTTTAGTTAACATTTTTTGTACCTTTTAACTAATATATTTAGTCACTACTTCTGTTATTACTTGAGTTACATCCTATATCATCTATATCAATTCCCTTTTTGGCGAAATTGGAAATGAAATTTTTGGCACTAGTTTATGTTGTAAGAAGCGCACAACTTTTGTGACTTTAAAGTTTCAGATTATTTTTGAGAATTTTATATTATAATTTTACATATTTTCGATAGGAGTGAATTTTAATAGCGTCATCACCTGATGTTTTTAATGACATTTTATTATTGAATCGTAATTATGTTACAAGTTACATAGAAAATCTATAAAATTTTATTGCATGAGAGGTACACACAAGAAACATTCTTACTGTT
The DNA here is from genome assembly GCA_036346125.1 of Lycocerus yunnanus. Taxonomy (NCBI): domain Eukaryota; kingdom Metazoa; phylum Arthropoda; class Insecta; order Coleoptera; family Cantharidae; genus Lycocerus; species Lycocerus yunnanus. The sequence continues at coordinate 1,946,910 of JARFIX010000022.1, read as the reverse complement.
CTTTAAATAATTAACCCAATCATGGCTACGTTCTTAAATTTATCAAAGCATGCTATCACATTACTGATTGTTTCCTGCAATGATAGGAATTAATTAAAATTTGTTGTTTCAATTTAAGATCTTCCAATGATTGGCTCAGTTTCAAGAACATTATTCTAACTGGTAAGAACTTTTTTTTTTAGTGTACATGTACCTACTATATGAAAAGCTTGCCAATTACTGTTAAAGTAGATTTTTATTCTTCAGCCCTAGTACAGATGGTTGATAATTTCAGTGGTCGTTTGTAGTGTTTATTAAAATTCATATACAAAATTTTAACATCAAATTCTTTAAAATGGGTGAACACTAAATGAAAGAAAAAAGTTGGCAATATTTGCCAAATCTGAATCACAAATCTGAAGCTAACTTCCACGACGTTCACGATTAAGCGGAATAGATTGTACAAAGGATATTTAAAGTGCATTATTTAATAAAGTGGCCTTCAAAGCTAGTATGTACATATGTACTATACTTTGAAAGTACTTTCTAGATTATAATACATTTCAAAGGCTAATTACCTTAGTTTTATTAATTCATAATTTATTTTTGTCATTAGTAGCGAAAGTCTAAACAATTCCAATACCTACTAATAGTATTCTAATGAATGAGATAACCTTTATAATGCCTATTTATAGTGACCGTGAAATTTGCTTTAGTAGTATTTTGTAGTTTTAATTAATTGGTTAATTGGCACAATCTTTTAGACAAGGGAAAATAATATTTCTTACCTTTCTTCCCCTGTTTGATGAATTTCTTCTACCTCAGACATCTTAGGTGAAATTTGTCAATAATGTGCTGCTGACCACTATTTTGTTAAGTTTAGAATACAGACTGACAATAATAACCTACGCTATAAATTAATACTATAAAATTTACAATTACGTTTACGTCTTCTCTTGAAGTTTGACCTGCAATTAATTGTAAAATTACCCACCTACGACTTTTTAATATAAAAAATTCCTATAAGTAATCGAAACAAATTTATATCAAAGATCCGTTTATTTTCTGAAATAACTTGGATTAACGTAAAACCACCTAACACCAGCAAAACCATATTTTGGAATTCTGAGCTTTCTAATTGGGTAAATTAAAAAAAAAATATTTGCAACATCAAGACATGTTAAAACTCTTAATTAATAATATTATTGTATTAATTTTTCACAATATCATACCTAATTAATACATACTTGATAAAGCCCAAAATAATGAGATTAACATATTACAAAATCATATTTTTAAATTTTTTTAAATAATGACAGCGTAAAATTGGAGAAAATGTTTCGTTTATAAGAATGTTTAAGCCATTTTTTTGGAATTGAAAAATATTTTATTAAATTAAATAAAATAATATTTATGTCGCTTTTTTTTGATTTTCGTCCATTTTGAATAGTTATTTTGCTGCAGTTGCTGTAATACTTTGCAAAATATTATTAAAATTTACTTGGTTTGGGAAATTTTATTTAACACTTTGACATTTTTCTTGAGGCTATCATACAAAGGCTGAAGAGGAAAATTGCAGGACTTTTCAACGGAAAGGTTTAAGCAAAATTGTTGAGTCAGGAAAAATAAATAGAAATACAGTACTAGTCAGAATATACAGTAGAACCCCGATTATCCGTGCGCGGATTATCCGTGAAGCGGTTTATCCGTGCGCCCATTATACATCGATTACCGTCAGATTATTATGCGTGCGGCGGCTTATCCGTGCGGCACCAGCGGTTTATCCGTGTAAATTCACAATTTTAGTAGTATACTATGTGAAATCAAATGTATAAATTTATGCTTACTTTAGAGCTGCACTTGGATTACATACAAAGCTGTTTAGTGTATTTTTTGTAATAATTTAACAAAAACGTCAATTATTATTATCCGTGTTTTCAATTATCCGTGCCGAGCACGGTCCCGCTCGGCCCGGATAATCGAGGTTCTACTGTACTCAGAATTAATGCTGGTAACGGAGCGAAAGGGCGTAGTGAAATGCACCAAAAAGCACAGAGAATGCGATGGATGGGTAGAGAACACAAAGAGAAAGAACCTACTAAAAATATAATGTTGAGATAAGGTGGTAGAGGATCTCACTAAGATGAATATTGAAAATTGGAATATAAAATGCAACAATAGAATTTTTTGAAAAAAAATTTAAAATTGACTATGTCATCCAGGACACTGTAAAAGAAAGAAAAAGAGAAGTAATCTACCTTAAAATACGGATTGCAAAAACTTCAACAGTTTATATATTCCGACAGAAATAATGCCAGGATAACTATATGCAGTACCTATCTCTTATCCTCTCAATGAGTGTATTATGAAATTTTATGTCGTTATTAACCTTTTGGTCTACATTTTATTTTTTTCCAAAACTTATTTTTGTGAAAACTTAAAATTAAAATTTCATAACGCAGATTACGGTTTAAAAAATGTATTAATAACTTACAAAATTGGTAAATATTTAAGTATTACGTTATAATTCACCTAATCCTTTTTATAAATATTTACAACATTTTGATTGCAAAATTATTCATTTTGTTGTATATGAAGATTCTTGTTTGTCGGTATAATCACAAGCTTCCAGTACGTATTTATTAAATTCTTCAAAATGGTCCACGTAAATATGATGATCAGCATCTTGAATTATCTAAAATGCACACAATAGATAACGATCCAATATAAGATTTTAAACAATTTACTCACATGTACTTTAACATATGAATCCTTTCGTTTTTCCTTTAAAAGATTTTCAAGATTTTCGTTTATTTTAAATATTGTACCACGCATGAACGTAATAGGTATTCTTTTATCTAATTTATCTAAACGTCTGGTCATTGGATATTTTGCCCAAGAAAATCCTTTTGACATGTAATAAAACCCACGCTCTCCACTGAAAAATTAAATTTTAAATCAACTTCAGTGAATTCTTAACTATTACCTAGGATATTGAGAATTTAAGTGATACAAATAAGATGCTATCAGTTCACCACCACCTATAGCTTTTTCATAATGTTCCATTAAAGCTGGTCTTCCTTTAACAAGCAACCATTGACCTAAAAAATTTTATAGTTATTAACATTTTCATAATTCTTCTTATAATTACCAAAAGGTCCCGCTAATCTAATAGGAGCAAGTGGATTTAAATAAGCCAATCCATAGTCTATGTATCTTTGCACGACGCTATCACTTTCTGGTACTACAGCAGGTTTTTCCGAATATCCCCATGGATCAGCTAATATTAGATGCTTTACGCGATTGGGGTTTTCAATTGCGTAACCTGTTGCTAAGTAGCCGCCTAAACTGTGACCCAATAAGATGAATTGTTCTAATTTCATTGCATCTATCCATTTTGCAATCATTTTCACCATTTGATGTTCTATATACGAACCATCGATACTAAAATCTGGACGCGTGCTTCTTCCGAATCCTGGAAAAATACATAAAATTAGGCGAAAATTAGATTTACAAAATCATCTTTAGGTACCTATTAAATCCAAAGCGTATACTGGTCGTTTTTCTGCAAAAGCATTGAGATTATTAACCCATATTCCTACACCTCCACCTAAACCATGTAATAATACCAACGGTATATTGCGGCTTTCTGTATTTAGAGATATGGTCCAAATTTTATCCGGATTTGCTATATTTGCGCCAAGATCTATATATTCCGTTTTATAAGGTACTTTGAGATCTGAAACAATTTAAAATAAATCATGGGACTCTATTTGAACATAAATATTAATTACTTGAGAAGAGCTTTTCTTCTGCTTCGCTTAATGTTTTTTCCGAAAATCTATTCCAGTTATACCATTTTGGCGTCACTAAACTGAAAAGAAGAATAAAGAAAATTAATTATCTGATTCGACATAGAATTTAAAAATAGAAATATAACATTTTTTTCCAACTCATTAATTTGAATAATAATTCATGTCGTGTTTGTTGTGAGGTAAATGGTCATTGTTTAAATATATTATTATTGTACCTACCTTACTTACTAGAATATAATGTAACTATCTAAAGGGGTCGATGTTTATCTTAGTTTTATTGATTTAAAATTTATTTTAGTCAATAGTAGCAAAAGTTTCCCAGAATAATATTTTTATGAATATTCAATTTAGTAGTTTTTTATAATTTTTATTAATTTGCTTGAAATTTTTCATCTTTGCACACACTTTCGTTTTAAACGCACATTGCATTTATAGGGAGCTTCTTTATTTTTAATTATGTATAATTTAATTTAAGAGTACTTTTTAATCAATTAAAAATAATATTTGTTACCTTTCTTGGGTCGTTTGATTAACTTCTTCTATTTCAGACATTTTAGATAAAGTTGGTCAATGTTTTGTACTTTAAATCACTATTGGTTAAATTCAATATACACGCACTACCGACGCTGAATTGCACGATAATTACTATAATATCCTTCGTAGGTTTTGGGTTGAAGCTTTGCCCATTAATGTAAAGTAAAACTAAATGCTCATTTTTAATATAGTACGTTAAACAGGAAATCGCAAAAAGTTTTAGTCAAAGTTCAGTTTTTGGTATGAAATAGCCTAGACCATTTACGACAAATTTTTAACTTGCGGTGATATGTAGCCGAAGTTAGACTCAGATTCAGATTTACTATTTACTACAGATTTACAACAAATCACCCAAATAATTGTCAATAAAATTAAATGAAAAAATGCTTCTTGAAATTGCATTTCTACAAAGCAAAAATGATCTTTCAATCAATAAATAATGTAATTTTGAACAGAGTGTATTTTTTATTGAGTCAATCCCAAATCCAAATTACTTATCTAGGCAGGCTTAAAATATGATAAAAAAATGGTGCTACGGGTATACTATAAAAAAACCGAAATCCACGTTCTTTTAATTTTAAAGGTAACAAACCCCTTAACAGTACTCTAAATTCTTTCCAACTTGGAAAATAATTGACTGGTGTTCCAGTACCAATTAACCAATCGATCTCGAAATTTTACTCAAAAATTTTACCTCTATTAAACAATTATTTTTTAGACAGGACAGAAAGACACAAATCAGGGTTGGATTAGGTAGGTTTAATTGATTTAGTTATTTAACTGATAAGTTTAATTATAGATTGGTGATTCAAGTGTATAATCTATAGGTATACCTAAAATTTTACTATTTTACAAAAGGAATTTCCATAATATGTGCTACATGCATAATATTATTTAAAATATTATAAAAACGATAGTATGCAAAGTACAAACTTCAAAAGTTAACTAACAATTATTTTTAAAAGTATTATTGTTAAAATTTATCAACCTACAACACTGTAATGAAAATAAAAATTTTTATGTGAATAAAAACTTATGATTGTACCCATTATGAGTGTAGGTATACTTATTGTTTTATGCTTTCCTGTGTAGTGTTACAAAGTCGAAAATGTGAATTTGAATACTGACGATAGTCCATTAAAATTTTTAAAAGCTTCTGAATCTGTTGTTATCTAAAAATAAATACAATTTGCATGTATGCATGTCACCAAGGGGTATAAAGTAGTGACAATATAGTATTTAGATTTCTATTTTCACATTTATTGCCAATTTTTTAATTAATGTAAAAATTAACATTTAGGTAATTGATTTGATTTTATCTGTGAGTCTAAAAAATAATTACAGTAGTATAAATATAAATTAAGATATAAAAGAAATAAAAAATATTTGAATAATAAGAGATTTTTCAATTTGTGGAAATTATAATATTTAAAATATTGCATTCTTCATTTCATATAATATAATTTGGTACGTTTTGACTAATGAAAAAGTTTCTTCCAAGTATTTACCGTAGGCACATATTGTATTTAGAACAACGAAAATTCAGCAATAGTTTGGATTATACGCTGGTGGTTTTGTATATTCTGATAAATGTTCTCGTACGCCAGTTTGGGTTGAGTGGATTGATTGGTTGGATTGGTATAACGAAAATGCTAAAAAAAATACAATAAAGATGTATAATAGTAATATTAGGATATTATATAATAATATGATATATACTATCCATTCAGCATAATATATACAGTGCGCTCCATTTAAAACCCTCAATGTCTATGGATACTCATAGGGTCCAATTGCGATCACGATCGTCGTGGAGCATTTTAATTAGAACGCAACTATTATTATTATATCTTATTTTTGAGCCACACAATAATAAATTATAAAAATGTTGGTATAAAACCAATAAAAATCACCTGCAGCTTGTTCATCCACATTGATTGTAGAAATATCAACAGTAGATAAATTAGAAATTCTTCTGTTTGGATCATGCATATAATTTGTATTATTGGGCAAATAGTAATTTTGTATTGGTGGTATAAAAAGTGCTTGACATCTTTCCAGTTTCGCTAAAATAAATTTAAACTTATATCATTTTATAATTTAATCAATAATTCTGAAATTTTTTTCATATTTATAACCTCGGTTAATTATATCTTTCAAACATTTTTATTGCTTATTTGTTATTTTCTATTATTCACGTGATTTACCTCCTATAACTTTTGATTTTAAAATGGATAGTGAATAAACATCGGTAAATTATTTTCTATCGATTCAGTGCTATAATTCCCTTTATTGTTTTTCTATGCTCAAAATGAATGTCTACAAAATTACATATCATTAAATTCTCTATAAATAAAGTTTTATGCATGATTTTTATTAGATCTATAATTTCCATGCAGTATCCGTGCGAAGTCGAAAAATTCTGAGCCCTAGATTTCTATACAAATACTATCATAATTATTCTTTTTTATTAAATGAACTCATCTCAAGACATTTGAAAAATTTATATGAAAAACCAAAATTTTTCATATACTCTACCACCCACTTTTCCTCTTCCCCAACTGAAAAATGTTTATACTTTTTGAGGTCTCATGAGCTAAATAAAATCGTTTCCAAAAAAATACCCGAGGTTCAATTTTGTGAGCGCTCTACCTCAAAAACGAATAGCAATTTTGAAACCAAATTTGGGTTTTGTATTGATTTTGTTTTGTGCCTTTTCTTCCTTTGGTTTAGCAAGCATGTTGCCTTTTACTTTTGCTACCACCAAATAGTGGTCACTACCAATTTCAGCTCCTCTATGTACTCTAACATTCATTAAATTTTTCTTATTTGCCTTCATAGTTATTATATAGTCTATAATAGATTTTCTTTTCTGCTTGGTGGAGAAAACGTAGAGAGGTGGTGAAAAACTACAGACTGGGAGACTCAAAAATTAGAAACGAATATCGAAACATTGTCGAACACAAATGAAAGAATTACATTGCGTGAATGACTTGAGGCTTGAAGATATATGGGAGAGATTTGAAATATTATTGTCGGCGACAAAAGAAGCATGTGGTACAACCCGAGTACAAAACTATAAGAAACAAACAGCATTGTAGAGCCAGGAAATCAAAGAAGAAAAAGATAAAGTGGAAAAGGTACCTAACACAAAAAACAAAAAAATGTGATAATAGATGTAAAGAGAAAATCATGAGAAGCTTGGCGAACGGATGGAAAAAAAATAAAAATGAGAATCAAAAACTGCTTTACAAAAGAATAAAAAACATAAGAAGAACTAAACAAACTACCCTAAATCAGATTAAAGACGTAGAAGAAGTAGATGGAAGGAATATTTCAAAGAACTATTAGAAGCTAACAAACAAAACTATGATACTAGCCATGAACCACAAAAATAAAAGAAGCAGACAAAATCACTTTAGAAAAAACATTAATGGCTATCAAAAGAATGAAATTGGAAAAGCAGCGACATGATGGAATTAAACCCGAAATGATAAAGTATATGAGCAAAAATGAAAAAATGAGTTCATGAACATCTTTAATTTGGCATGGAATAAACAAAGATTGGGAGGTCACTATAATATTGCCTGATATATAAAAGGGAGAAAATAGGAGGTGAAAAAGGTATCTCATTACTATGTATGTGTGTCGAGCCAAAGCTTCGAGGGAATCCTTGAAGCAATATTAGAAATTCACTAGATAATACGACATTAGAACAAACGCATAGCGGCTCCAGAAAAGGATTTAGTATACAGGATTATATATTTACAACAAGGCAGATCATAGAAAACAAAACATCGCGACAGGTGTACGTACATTTATGTTTTATAGACTTAGAAAAAGCATTTGATAGAACACCTAGAAAAAAATTTGAAAGATATTAAAAGAAATACATGTTAAGAAATACAAGAAGTACAGCTCCATATTTTGGTAGAATTGTAACAGAATGCGCTTTTATTAGCTAGATATTTGAAAAGCGGCGTTGAAGGGCAAAAACATGAAAATAAATGCAGAAAAACCAAAGTAATGACATTGAACCGAGGAGCGGATAAAATTAACATTAAGGGCAAGCAGATAGAACAGGTTGACAGTTGCAATATTTGGTATAATGTTATAGGAAAAAGCTAGCTATGAAGCTAAAATAAACAGCAGAGTGGGGCAGCGGAAAACGTATATCATGCAATCAGTAAAACAATAATAAACAAAAGGAAATTTCCAAGAAGACAAAAATGACAGTATACAAAATTATCTACTTCCAACACCAATTTTTGGATGCTAGTTGTGGAACCTAAACCAAAAATGAAAAGTAAGATACAAGCAACTAAAATGAAATACTTGAGGAAAGTGGAGGGAGTTACAAAATTAGAGAAAATAAAAACGAAAAACTAAGAAACAGACTTGAAATAAAACCAGCGATAGAAAAAATTAAATGCCAACAGTTGAGATGGTTTGAATAATATATAAACAGAATGGAAGACAATATGCCGGTGAAAAAGAAATGGCAATCGAAAACAATGGGAAGAAGAACAAGAGGTAGACCACCAAAAACCTGGAATGACAATATTGGACAGATATTAAAAGAAAAAGAAAAAACATGGAACGAAGCAAGAATGTTGGCCTTCAACAGAGTGGCATGCCGACAATTCGTAAACAGAAGTGAATGAAGAAAGAAATAAGATACCTACACCCACGGGTAAAAATGAGGAATTCTTGATTTTGATTGATTGATTGATTTATTTTGTTAAAAATTGATTCACGAAAACTATTTTTTTGGTTATTTAAAATTTTTTTACTTAATTTTCGTTTTTATTTAATATTTCAAAAACTTATAATTTCAAAACAAAATTTAATATTTCGTACTGATTTTTTATAAATAGATTAATCTCTAGTTTTGTGTATCTCAATTTTGGGCTAACTAAAGTGTAAGAGTAGAAGAAAACGAGTTATTCCACAAGAATCATATTTTGGTACACGATATACATAAAAATGAATGGTAATTGCCGGTATCGGGTGTAATCGCATTATTATGTTTTTCCTGATTGCAAACCAAACCTATAAAAATTCTCCAAAAATTCGATTAGCTTTGTTTTTTTTTCAAGAATTTGTACCGTCTGAGCTATTAAGCCATTATGAGAAGATAACTACACCTTAATCGGCATAAAGCTGAAGAGCAATAAATCAACGTCCAAGTAGTAAATAAATAAGTGATTTCTAGCAATAATTAATAAACACAAAAAATAGGTCAAATAACTAAATATTACTCCATCATACAGTAAGTACCGGTAATTTACATAATTATCTAAATTTTACGGATATCTACTAAATGTAAATTTGGTCAAGTTTCGTATAATAAAAAAAATTATAAAGAAAAATATTCCCTATCTTTCAGTGATGCGGTCATATTTACTGATAATGTGATCAATAATAGGATTAGTGGACAAATGGTATCAATAAGTCCTGATAATTTTCTTTCATAAAATTTTGTATATAATGATTTTTGTGTATTAAAATACACTTAATAGTTTTCTAAAAATATATTATTATAAGTAGAGAGCGGATTTATACGCGCTAACAGGCTTGAAATCATAGGATTGGAGTTCCTGAAAGCAGATTCTTTTTAAATGCTTTAAAAATTTTAATCAATTTTTAATTCTTCTTCTTTTCTTTAAATTAGGACTAGGTCCTGTAATATCTAACAGTAACCTCGACAAAGATTCGAAGCTACTGCTGGTACTGTGAGCATATTTTTTGTTTTACATCTGAATGTTTTACATCGCCGATGCTACTGTTAATAAAACAGCACCTGTCCTAATTAAAGTGAAGACGAAGAGTAATCAGCACAGATCTCTTCACAGACATAGTCGTAAGCCCGAAACACTCCAGGAGCATCATGTATGCGTCGGAAAAGTACTAAATCCGATACCTAAAACATAAAGTTTTAAATCCCCTCAATTCTGCCAATAAAGAAGCATACGATAGACACCAAATCACTAAGCAATAATCTAGAATTGATCTCAAGAAAGACGAATATAAAATTTTCAGTGCCCAAGCGTCATTAAATTCGCCAGTTGTTTTATTAATAAATTCAAGCATCTATCTCTCTCTTCGATCCTTACTCTTAAAGAGTGTAGTGGCATCTTTGAACACACAGTACATCAAACTACACTGTTGACTATTAGCCGCCATTGCTCCCGGTCTTGGGCACGCTGTGATACTCCCGGCAGGTTCTCATCTATCAGCGGTTTTGCCTGATCACCCATCGCGTCGGAGACCGTCCTCTCGGTCGTCGTCCGTCCATCTTCCCTGTACAATGAGGTTTTCCATTTTGCCTGTTCTTCGGGCAACATGTCCAAGATAAACAAGATATTGCTGTCGTATTCTGGTGAGTAGTCGCTTGGTTATATTTAGTTCTTGTAATATAGAGACATTGGTTCTGTGTGCCATCCAGGATATTCTCAACATCCTCCTATAGCACCACATCTCAAAGGCATTTATTTTGTTACTATCTGCTTTCTTGATGGTCCACGTCTCTGCAGCGTAAGTAGCAATTGGAAACACCAGCGCATTAACAAGTCTGAGTTTTGTGTGCTTGCTTATTGTTTGGTCTCTCCATATTAGAGTCAATTTACTCATAGCTGATCTTGCAATAGCTATTCTTCTGCGTATCTCCATACTGCTACCCCCCTCATTGGTGATCATTGATCCCAGATATTCAAAGTGATCTACCACATCAAAGCCAGATATTTTTCGTATATGAGGCTGATTGTTATTGGCTCTATCTATTATCATTACTTTAGTTTTTTGAGTATTTAATTTCAGTCCGTATTGGCCACTAACGCTCACCACTCTTCCCACTATTTCTACCAGTTCGTCTTCATTTGCTGCTAGTATCAAGGTGTCATCTGCATATCGCAGATTGCTGAATCTTCTTTCCACCAACAACTACTCCACCACTCCAGTCCTCAAGAATTTTCTCATTACATACTCTCCATATATGTTGAACAGCATGGGGGATAGTATACACCCCTGTCGTGTACCTTTGCACATTTTGAACTCTCGTGAGATAGTTCCTGCAACGTCAACTGTCGCAGTATTTTTCCCATATAGCTGCTTGATAAGATGTATTAAATGTTTGGGACATCCCATTTGTTCAAGAATTATCCATAAGTCACTCCATATTATGTTGTCAAAAGCCTGGGTATAGTCCACAAAACACATATATATTGGTACATTGTATTCTCGTGCTTTTTCTATTATTTGCCGTGTATTCAATATCTGTTCTCTTGTGCCTTTACCAGGGACGAATCCAGCCTGTTCTTCTGATATCTCTGGAAGTAGGAAGTGTTTCATTCTTTCATTTATTATATTAAGTATTATTTTACTGGCATGGGAAATGATTGCTATTGTTCTGTAGTTTCTACATTGTTGCGGGGACCCCTTTTTAAATATTGGAATAAATTTTGAGTGGCACCATTCATCTGGCCAATCACCAGACTGCCATATTTTCATGCACATTTTGTACATTACGTCAATACCCTTGTCGCCCATTGCTTTATGATCTCAGCCTCAATATTATCCTCACCCACTGCCTTGTTATTTTTCAATTTTCCAACTGCTTTCTACTTCAGATCTTAATATCATTGGCTCATGTTCTGTTAACTCTTGATGACTGTCATGAGGATCAGGTAATCTTGTATTGTGACGATACAGTTCACAGCAGTACTTTCTCCATACCTCGGCAATTTCCGTCGGGTTTCGTGTAACATTTCCTTGTTCGTCTTTAATTACATGAGTCGTTAGTGTAAGCATCTATCAGCTCTTGCTAATTAAGTCTAACTGGTCATGGTATGACAAAGTAGGATCAAGAATAACACCAACAGGTCAGCTAGAAAAGGATAGGGAAATTGAATACATTTTTCAAGTTTTATCAAAATTAAATTAACAGGAATCTGGTCAAATGCCTTAGATTTAACCGTTAAAATGCAGTCTGCAGTTTTGCCGCTTTCTATAGTGAACGTAACAAAATTCATGAAAGAGAAGAAATTTGTGCTGGTGGAATGTCCAGGCACAAAGTCATCAGTAATGGCCACGGCTACAACGCAGAATCAAATATTTTGGTAAATATAGATGCATAGATACACATTGCACGACAATTTATGACATCTTTAAGGTTATCAGATTTGTGTATCGGAATAAGTTTGGTTGTTTTTCAAACAATGGGAAACAATCCAAAAGACACCAATTTACTACATAAAGGTTATGCGAGAAAAGAAAAATTCCTAATTAAGAAAGCAGTAATTTTGTATGGTCAACAAGAATTTAATGAACGAAAAGAATTTATCTTATCCAGAATTAAACTGTCATGTATGGTAACATCAGACAAAGGAACATCTGCTCGATTTTCATAAACAAAGACAAAATTACTAACTTTATCGGAAGTGTAAACTGATTCAAAATAGTCAGTAAACAAGTTTGAAACACCGTCACTACCAACAACATTGTGAAGCTTTAAAACACCTGTTTACTGTCAAGTTACTGCGCTCTATCCGCAGATATCCCCGTGTTACCTTGCGTCTCAAATCAGAGAATTCGTCGTAGTGTATACTCAATCGATAACGTTTGTAAAGTTTTTTTCCGAATCAAAATCAGGAGGGAAATGAACTGGAGGTCACAATACGAACCCAAACCAATATATGTATCAATAACAGATAAAAAAATTTAATAAAAGTCATCAACACATTTGATAATATCTCACTATATTACATCAAATAATTAGGAAATAATCAAATGATTCCTTGCAACCAGTTGGAGTTAAAAATATTTGTTGATCAATCTAACATTTATCTTCCATCACTGTTTAAAATTCGCATGCAAAAAACTGTCAATAACAAAATATATTATACTGCTTTAATTATTGTTACAAGTTGTTATTGTATTTCTATCCCTTATTAATAGAAGATAATACACATTGAGATATACAAGCCATTGTACTATTCGTATAATGAATAGTGCAAACTATTTTATTCCATCAAGATAATATGCACTTGAGTTTTTTGTTTCGTGAAATAAAATGTAAACGGAACCGCTTTTAAGTCAACTCTCGTGTGAAAGTAATCGAATTAATTATGGCACTCGCTCTCTGCTCGTGAACTCGTGTTGCAAACGTATACTCGGGAGTAATCATTGGTTATCCGCTCGTTCAATAATATGCATTTATTTTATTACTGTTTTTTAATTTTGTATGCATTACCATATTTTAAAAGCAGTTATCATAGTAACTTAGTCAAAATATAGTAACCCTTTTTGTATCGAGTCTGTAAGATTGACAAACAAGTAGAGTGAGTCCGACAAATACAAACTTTCACTTTGTGTTATAAACTATGTTTCTACTATATATTATTAACAAAATATTATAAAACTTTAAATAAAAACCGTAAACACACAATTACTTGATGTCGTACACTGAATAAATCTGACAATAATTCACAGCCATTTTATTCAAAAAATATAAAAAGCTTGCTACACATTGCGTTTTCGGCCAACATATGTATAAATATTCATTGTTTTTACTCCAGTTTCACACTTACATTATATATAATAATATTATCTATGTAAAAAAATTGTAATTAGGTACATAAAATATAAAAGTACATTCTTTTGTTATTATAAATACATAGGAAATTTTAGGGTTTTGATTTCTTCTATATAATTTCAATCAATGCTAGTTCAAATTAGTAAATATATAACATATTATGTGTAATTTGAATATATTTTAAATAAAGTATTGATTAATTTTTACGCCGGTAATTTCCCCTTTTCCAATATTAGTTTGTAAGTCACAAATTTTAATAAAGAAATGAAAATAAAAAACTGACCTTTATTAAGACGACGAAGACGTATTTTGTTTATTATAAAAATTGCTGTTACAATTAATATCACTAATGGAATGAGAATAATACATAATAATACTCCCAGCTCCATTATAAACTAGCAGGTAGGTATTTCACAACTACATACATACCATATCATATTGATATTCTCCTATATCATGTGAAACACCTTATCTTATAAACGTACCTATAAAATGATACGAATCTGATATAAAAAATATAACTAATATAATTACTAAGAATTAAATAGTAATAATAGTAGGTACAGTAAAAATAGCTCAATCTTGGCGATTTAGGAGAAAAAATTAAATGATCCATGAAACTCAGCATAAATATTATAAAATACTTACTCTTTCAGGAGCTCATGAGTCTACACCAGATTTAAGGGCATTTATCGTTTTAAGGATTGTTGAAGCGATGAAAAATTTTTTTTTTGTCTATAACTACAAAACGACTAGTTTTATCGAAAAATTGCAAGAGATTTTGATAGATAAATACATTATCAGTAAAATTTATTCTTCTATTTTTTTTGTACGATAAAAATTTCGATCGAATCCAGCTTACGATAAAACTCGAGTTTATTTGGTTTTGACTATAAAGTATTGGTCCGACCCGCGACATGTTTTGATCCGGCCCACGATCAATATAATAAACAATGAAAATTTTATTTCTAACACGTCTATTAACAATAAATTAATAAAGATTATTTTTGTGCTATAATAAATTCTATTTGGTCCGCTTAATGTTTATAATTATAATTAAATCTTTTTCCCCATCCCTGTCATAATTATTTCTCCTAAATTATGTATTTTTGCTGCACTATAATTATTGTAGAAATACTAGAATAGGTAAAATATTTTAATATGCTATATTATTAATGTGCGTAAGTTAGTCCATTTTGAAAAATGAAAACTGAAAGTTGTGCTCAATTTGTGCTGCTTTGTGCCGTAATTTTTTTTATTTTTTATTTCGGCTTTTATGGAGACTGCGTATTTTGTCGTGAGAAGTTAGCCGTGCCATTTTGAAAAATAAAAAATAAAAGTTGTGCTGAGTTGTGCTCAATTTGTGCTGCTTTGTGCCGTAAAATTTTTTTTATTTTAAAAATAAAACTTTTGTGGCCTAATATGTATTTTGTCGTGAGAAGTTAGCCGTGCCATTTTGAGAAATAAAAAATTAAAGTTGTGCTGAGTTGTGCTCAATTTGTGCTGCTTTGTGCCGTAAATTTTTTCTTTTATTTTAAAAATAAAACTTTTGTGACCAAAAATGTATTTTGTTAGCCGTGCTATTTGGCAATTTTAAACTTCTCATCAGTGAGCCACTGCATCAATGTACATATATTACTAGATGATATTTTTGAAAATTAAAAAAATTAAAATTGTGCTGAGTTGTGCTCTATTTGTGCTGCTTTGTGCCGTAAATATATTTTTTATTTAAAGAATAAAACTTTTATGGCTAAAAATGTTTTTGTCGTGAGTACCAACTAAAATTTATCACTATATAAGCAAAAAAGATAGTACAAAAAGTATAGAAAGTATAATTCTCAATTGATCAAAAGTTTATTTAGGTAAAGATAACTAGCTGTACATCAAAAATACCATCAAGAAATATACATTGATGCAACTGACTCACTGATGAGAAGTCTAAAATTACCGAATGGAGAACGTAGTTCACATATTTATTTATACCAAGCCGTTGCTAAGATCGAAGATAAAACTGGTCCTGTATTTCAAATGGTCTCATCCGTCCAAAATACGAATTCTATTACTACGTGGCTAATGGAATTTTTAAGAATAGGGTCTTTGCACAAAGCTAGTTTTCCTTTTCCCAAAATAGTCGTAACAGATTTTGACCGTGCTTTAATGGGTGCAGTAGTAAGAGCATTTGCAAAACAATACACTCTCGCTGATTATTTATTGCTGTGTTTTAACACAATTCAAAACAGAGCCGTCCAAACTCCATCTTGTTTTGTACGTTTAGATGTTTGTCTCTTTACAAATATGATTGCAAAATGGAAATTCTGGCATGCATATCATTCCAGAGTTAAATTATTCTATGTCAATTGTATAGCAGTTTTAAGAAATCAAACTACTCTGGTAGATATTCAAAAGCATGCTAGAGCCATCTTTATAACGGCTTTAAACGGTAATGATAGTCCTGGAAATTCTACCGATAATGCTCGTAAGTTTTGACATTGGCAATTAGAGGCCAGAAGATGATCCTAATAAAAATGATGTATGAGGAATATTATCAATTATGAACAAGCTATTGCCCAAATAACCAACCCAATTTTTGAGTGCGCTCGGATATTAATTGACGAGGGTTTAAAAGTAAAATTCTATAGACAAAGAGCAAAATTACTCTCCGAATTAAAATTGTTTAATATTGACTTATCTCTTGGCATTATTAAAGTTAATGCTGCGTAAACGTTTCAAATTTAATGAAAGATATATTATCTGAAACTCCCAGCTGTGTTACAATGTACAAGTGCGAAAAATGTAACGCAGAAGAAAAACAACCTCGCCTGTTGTTGATGTAAATCACAACATCTTGAAAGATCAAGGGTTTCTGAATCTCGGGAAGCAATAGAAAACGGCTATTTTAAACCAAATAAACTATGTTGCAATGAAACAAAGAATATTATTAGGCAATATGGACCGACAGTAATAGTTGATACTGACACTGGCGATCGGAATTTTATCAAGTTGCAAGATATACCGCCGAAATTGAATTATTAGAAGGTTTTGCAGTAAAAATTTATTTTGGCAGGTGTAGTTGCTTACCATGGCACATTCAAAGTAGATTCTATCGGCCATTACACTGCATTTATAAAACAAGGTGGAACTCGGATGACCGCAGTTCTTAGACTTCTATACAGCTACCTTTTTGGTTTACAATTATATAATATTTTGCAATTATTTTAATTTAAATTTATAATTTTTTCTTTATCTGCACGATCATCAGATTATCTTAATTTTTTAGTTGGTAACTAAAATTTTCTATATAAGAAATTGATTTGCATTTTGTAAGTGTTATTTTTACGTTTTACGTAATTTTACTTTCACTCTTTCGCACCTTTAATTGGTTAGTTCATTTATTACCAATCCAAAAAGTGTAAGATGAATAAAATAATCACATAAACAATTAAAAAGCGTCCACAACTCTGTGTGTTTGATCTCAATTAATTATTTTGAATCTTGTTAATCTGGACGGACGGACACGAAGCCAGATCATAAGGCTTCTTTCTATACTATGTATAGAAGCTAACTAGACGAAAGATGGCTAAAATTTGATGGAGACTACAAGGCAGGAAGTCATCTATGGTTGAAAATTATACAAAATTCATGCACATGTCATATGTATTTATACAATAAATTAATTATTAATTTTCACTTATTTTCAAAATAAAAAAAATTTACGGCACAAAACAGCACAAATTGAGCACAACTCAGCACAACTTTAATTTTTTAATTTCCAAAAATATCATCGAGTAATATACATTGATGCAGTGGCTCACTGATGAGAAGTTTAAAATTGCCAAATAGCGCGGCTAACAAAATACATGTTTGGCCACAAAAGTTTTATTTTTAAAATAAAAAAAATTTACGGCACAAAGCAGCACAAATTGAGCACAACTCAGCACAACTTTAATTTTTTATTTTTCAAAATGGCACGGCTAACTTCTCACGACAAAATACGCAGTCTCCATAAAAGCCGAAATAAAAAATAAAAAATAAAAATTACGGCACAAAGCAGCACAAATTGAGCACAACTCAGCACAACTTTCAGTTTTTCATTTTCAAAATGGCACGGCTAACTTCACGCACATATATTATTATTATTCATATAAAAAAACAATTTAAAAAATGTAAATCTATCTTACATAAATATACATACTTATACTACAAAAAATATATTTAAAAATGGCATTTTATTCATTTAATTGTTCTGTTGCACAAAATTTATGTTTTACTTAAAAACAAGTAAAAACATTTAACAATTTTTATTTAGCACTCAATTATATATTTTGTTGATTCCTTCGAGATTTTGCATCTCAATACTGCTGTTTATGACTATGGAGGTGGAAGTGGCTGCTGTACTGGCTGTCCTGCTGAATTGTATGGATATAGTGGACGCATTTCAGCTGAATATAAAATAATAAGTAAATAAAGCTAAATTTATTTATTAAAAAAACTTTTGTATTACTTGGTGGTGGAACACTTGATGCTGGTGAATATTGTGTTGGTGTATGGGCATTTTCTGATGATGGAGCTATAAAATAGCTTGGGTGAGCAGTAAAAGGTTGATTCTGAATTAATGGCTGTTGTGTTACCAAATTTGTAGTTGTAGCAGTTTGAACTAAAAATAATAAAATTGTATTATATTAAGAATAAATTATTGTGTTTGACATTCTAATGCCCGATTTCTTCATCTAGAGATATCTCTTAGATAATCTATCTATTAGATAAATTAACAAAGTCACCAATCAGACAGCAGCAAAATGAAACAATCAGAAATATGATTGGCTATCTAAATATATTGGCTAGATATATCTCTAGGTGAAGAAATTGGATATAAATCAAACGTATTTGTACTACTTCGTGCTATATTTTTTGACAAATATATAAATTGTGAGCTCAAAAAATGATTGCTTTAAATTTTAATTTATTTAACGACCTAATCAGCTTATGAGTGTTTTTAAATTGAATGCATTTTATGGATATTTCTACATAACATGTAATAAATAAGTATACTAAACATATCTCCCTTAAATTTGGGTAGTACTCCCTTGACAATTCAGAAATCTATTTTACCATCTCAACATTATTTGATTATTATTATCAGGGAAATTTTCATTAAACTCAAATCTTCAGGCGCAATAAAAAGAGATATTACTTCAAATATTAATGAAGTAGAAAAGCATGAAAATGTTCTTGTACCTGAACAAATTCATTCGCGGGTTTCTTCTTCCTCCAAGTGCAATGTGTTTCTCCTATATGACATGCATGCAAAGTGTTATTGTAACACATAAGACACATGTACTGCTTAATTTGAGAAAATATACCTTGTAGTGTGCCGAAGCTGAATCACCATCTGGAATTAGCAGTTTGCCAAACCTCCCATGGAGGTTCACACAAATTATTTTGTCTTATTTTAGACAATTTCGCCCCCGGTAATTTTACCCTCAGTAATTAAATAAACCCCTGGTAAATTGGTTTCCGGTAATTTCATATAACAGTTAACCTAAGCTTGATCAGTGAATCTCTTTAAACGCTCTTAATTATAAAAAAAAAAGAATTTGCCACAATTTTGATACCACGATTTAAACTTTTTCCTATTGACTATTGATTTTAGAGTGGATCCGAGTTACCAAAAATATTCTCCTAGGCCGGTCCTACTCGGCAAAGTGTGCTTCTAGGAAGGGGGGTGAATCTCCCTCGACGTAGGAGTTTTTAACACTGATCTAAGTTCGACCGGTGGATCTTGAACAAAATTATGTTATTATTATAAAAAGAACTTTAGATAATAATTTTATTGATTGAACTGTAAGGTTCGCTGTAAGATTTAAGCCCTAAATTTCTGCAATAGGTGAAATTATCGAGGGCCAAATTACTGGGAGATGAAGTCACCTGGTGACCAAATTATCGGGAGTGAAATTACCAGGGGATCAAATTACCGAGATTAAACTACCAGGGGGTCAAATTTCTAGCTATGATTTAAATATAAAGGGTCTACCAATCAGGGGTTTGTTTTAAATTTGGTTGAAATAGGTCAAGTAGGCAGTTCTGTTATTCAGTTTTTATCATATGTATAATAAAGGTCAACATTTAATATAATGCCTTTGATTTCGCTCGAAAATCGTGTTAAGATAATTCAAATCCATTATGAAAATGGTCGATCCGTGAAGACTACATTTCGCAAAATTCGCGATATTTTTATTTGTAACGATCGTCCATCTGAGACTACAATTGCGAATTTAGTGCGAAAATTTGAGTCCACCGGTTCAGTAGTAAACGTAAGCACAAAAATATGTGCTCGTCCATGTCGTTCAATCGAAAATATTGCTGCAGTACGTGAAAGTGTCACAGAGGACCCAAATTTATCGGTTTCACGACGTTCTCAACAATTAGGCCTGTCCACAATGACCACATGGCGAATTTTACGGAAGGATTTAGCTCTAAAGCCTTATAAGATACAACTGGTACAAGAATTAAAGCCAGCAGATCATTCTCAACGTCTTAGATTTGCTGATTGGATCATTGAACGTGGTGCTTGTTTTCAGAAAAATCATCTTTTCGGACGAAGCACATTTTCACTTAAACGGGTATGTTAACAAGCAAAATTGTCGAATTTGGGCTTCTGAAAATCCAAAAGCAGTTGTTGAACAACCACTACATCCATCTCGTGTCACTGTATGGTGTGGTTTATGGGTAGGGGCATCATTGGTCCCTATTTTTTCGAAAATGAGGCTGGTGCTTTCGTTAAAGAATCGACGTCTGCAAACGTAGTCGTGGAGGACATTTACCGGATATTGTTTTCCATTCATAAATGTTCAAGCCCTACAACATATTTCAGTAGAGAATTAGAAAATTTTCATACAAAATATGTGTTTCTTTTAAAATTTAAAACAAACCCCTGATTGGTAGACCCTTTATAAATCAATAATTTAAATAGATAAAAAATTGATTTGTTATTGTTTCCATCAAATTCGAGATTTAAAACTGTTTGAAAAAAATTGAAAAACAATTTCAAACGTTGTATGTTTTCACTTTACTTAAATTAAGAATATTGTACGTTAGGTAAATATTTTCTTAAAATTAAACTTTGGAATATTTTTTTAATTCAACAGATTAGTTAAGAACAAAATGACGTTTATATTAAGCTTTTATTATTTCGAACAAAGTACTTATTTCATGGCCATATTTAAAATAGAAGTGTTATTTCATTTGAAAGATAAATCCAAACCCATCTTTTCAAATTTTGTACCTTTTTCCAGTGGCGTAACTTATCTATAAACTAAAGCATGCAATGCGTAAAGGCTCGGAAATATTTTTTTCTCAAGTTTAGACATTCTTAATTTATAATAAAAACATGCTTCCCGCACTTTGATACAAATTTGTATGAGATTCATTTCGACTTGCATTTCGCCAAGAGGATAATAATATTACATACTTACAAGTACCATTTTCTGGGGTTCTATCTTTTTTACTGTCGTCATCACATATTCCACATAAATTTACATCTTCACAACAAATTTCACAACAAATGCAAAATAATTTACAACAACATTCCACACAAATAGTTACACAATCTCGTACATCTTCTTCGGACATATTTTGTAATATTAGTTTATGCTATTTAGATTTATTAAATTGTTCAAGTTCTTAATTTTAGTTTCGCGCAGAAAAGTTTGTTGACTAAATATATTATAGCATAAATAAATTTTCGAATCTGTATGTTCGTGAAATTTCGTGGCAAGGTCAAGGTACTTATAGAAGCGAATATTTGCCGCCTTAAATCGTTTCTTTTCAATTATCATTTACAAATTTCAAAACGTCGCTTTCTGAATTTAAGAAATCATTAAATTATTCAAATAAACCGAAGGTTAATAACAGGAAATCACAATTGCCTCAAGAATTACCTTTCTAATTACTACATACGAATTTGTTCTGCACAATATTAATAACAGTAATCGATTTATAACAAAATAAAGAGATACTAAATTATGTGATAGGGTAAATAAACTCGCCCGCAGGGCTGGCGCCAGCCTTTATGTCGCTACAAGCAGGATCGAGAATTTTGCCGCTCCGAATCCTAAATAAATAGCAAACTTTTTTGAATTAAGCGTACTTGACTAAACGGTCTTAGTTGATTTGAAATAAAATTTAAGAAAAGTTTAAACTTTAAGTTTAAGGTTAATTTTTTTTTAAAAGTTAAAAAACTTGTTCGTTTAGATTCTTTGAACATTTTTGAAAACACATAGAATCAACATGGATAATTGAGTTGGTAAAATTTTAGGCTATTAGAACCTCTTCTTTAAATTCAAAAATAATTTTCAACAGTTTGCAACGTAATATCAAGTGGGTAGGTAATAAAATTTTGGGAAGTCAAAAAAATTAGTTCAATATGGACATCTCGTTGAAAATACATATTTTTTCATCTGTAAAATCATTTATCAGTTCAGGTCTATTGATTAGAATCAACAAATTCGAAATATACATGATCATTGAGTAAAAAGTGGTAAAAATTTACTAATTTATAAATGCAAGTTTAAAATTATTAAATTCATTCTTAAACATCTCACAAGTTAATAAAACCATTATTTACACATTCTGGTATAATTTCAGTTTAATATTGCGATGAGATTTGAAAAATATGATTTTAAAAGTTTATTATTTTACTTCTTTTAGAAATTTTTGATGTAGATGGATTTTCCATAGCATCAGTGAAAAAATTAAATTATCAATTTCAAATTAGCATGATTTTTAAAATTACATTCTTGCTTTATTATAAAATTATAATTAACATTTAAATTTAAATTATTTATTCAAAATTACCTTTTGTTATAGTTATTATAAATCTGAATTTGTTTAAAAGTTTAAATTTTCCATTCCAAACTTAACTTTTACTGACGGTACCGATGGATCATTCTCTCATGGGGTAAAATTTTAACCATAAAGATGCACCGTCCTGAAGGGTTTTAATCCTCCAAGACTTTCACTAAATAGCGAAAGGCAGCTCAGATAATGTCGTAGAGCGAGTCGTGGGTTACTCTCAAAAAGGAATAATGTAGGGCGCCAGAAGTTTTTAAGTAAACGTAAATTATCAAATTGACTAGTTTTTAATAAACGTAAAAACAACAAAAGTTTACTAAACAAATTTTTACAGTCAAATTTGTTTGTCTTGTTATGAAAATCGAAGATTAACGGTGTTACAAGTTTAACCATGTAAATAATTACAATATTGATTATTTACCCACGCGTATATAGCTATATATACCTGTTTACAAGATATTGTATATAAACTCAAAAAAAATTGGCTCAAAGTTTCGTTTCTTCTTAAATTTGAACAAATCTGACTGATGGATCTGTAGGTGATTGGTAATTCAATTTTGATCAGTATACGACGCGACGCTTCGGTGTGTAATCGGCGCAAGAATTCGGCGTCGCAAAAAAATAAGCAAATAATTGTCTGACCTTATCGTAAGTGTTGTTAATTTTCTGCAACTTGATACGACTTTCAAAGACATCCAAAATTTCATGAAGGTTTCGGTAACATTCAATTATTATGGTCCAAGGATAATCCAAAAGTAAATTTCTTAACAAATGGTTTTAACTCAAAAGGAACAGATTCCGTGAAACTGGATAAAAGGGACGCCAATTTCCATTTGACCCAAAAAATCAAAATCGGATTGAAGCCAAATTGAATTCCAATTGAAGCCAAAGTGAATTCCAATTGAAGCCAAAGTGAAGCTAGATTGAAGCCAGATGATCGGCCTCTATTAAATAACAATTTTAGTTCGTTTCTGAAATTTTGATGTGTTTCGAACTAATATGAAAATCAAAATCGTCTCTCTCTAAACCATATGGAAGGCATATCGCTTTAGTAACAAATTATTGCTGCGCCATACTCAAAATTAATGTCAATGCGCCGAAATATAATTAATCAGCGCAATTACAAGGTGTTGTCCAAAAATATATCTCATTAATAAAAATAAAACGTTACAAAGATTTTGAACGCATATTAAAGGTTTAACTTCTAAAAAATTATTAATTTCTTTCGGCATTTTTTATGTAATTTGTAGTAGTCATTTCTTTTATTGTAACTTACCATTATCTAAATTTCTTCCTTTTTTAATTTTTTTCAACAAAAAGAACACGAATATGAACAATAGTCACATGCACACTTCATCTCTTCTAATGCACTCATAATAAACGTTGAAATAAGCTAGGGATTGTATTTAAAAAAATATTTAAGCTTTAATTTTAAATTTGTGCATAGTGTGATAACTACAATTTTTACTTTTTACTCAAATATCCGTATATTATAATGTCTTTAACCTGTGCCAAGGCCACACCAAATTACAACGAGTGTTTCCGCACGTAGATAATTGGAATTACCAGTTACAAATCCTGTAAAACTTAATGAAAACCTGCATTTGCTTATCTTTTGAATATTACAATAAAAATTAAACTTATTAGAAAGTTAATGTGAAATACTGAAACAACGTGTGTACCCCGGCTAGCATACGGAGATGTACAACAAAGGTCGTGAGCCACGCGATGTTCTAGATTATTGCTAAAGAGTATAATTAAATAAATCAACGATACGTTGAACAAAGGTTTATTGATATTTACAAAAACTTATTTACAAAACTTATTTACAAAAACGTGAAACCTTAATTAACCTGCAACAACATTTCAATCTTAGCCTAAATTAGCAACATCACAACCAAATTGGTAATACAACAAATAAATGGCTTACCGCTAATTACTCGATAGTGGTCCAGACACTAACCGGAGGAATCTCTTGGGTTGCGCCAGGTAACGATAAATACAGGTATCGAGACCAATAATATACACTATGGTACAGTACCGATCACAGTTTTACGATTGATCGCCGAGTACAGTTTGATTATTGATTCACCAAACCACAATAAACGGTTCTGCTAAACGGCCAGAAGAAAACTCTTCATGAAAGTAAAAGTAAAACGACGATCTTCGAATGTAAAGCCTGACTATCGCGAAAGTAAAGATAACACTAGACTCACAAATAGATAAGTTGACCGGCTTCTTCTAAAGTTGCGGTAAGGCAAGACACAGATACAACGCTTCGTAGAGGTAATAGTAGACTGTCACGAAGATATCGATAAGAGAAGACACTTTGGTAAAGCCAAGACCAGACTGCCTTCTTTTTCCAAAACACCCTTATATAGCTTTCGTCGACAGCCTGGTGCTGCCATTCCTTAGTTAGATAATCTGGGGTTTTTGAAAAGAAGTTCGAAGAAAGGGTTTAGGTAAATTCCCAGAACCAATTAACAACTGGCCAGACAGGCCTATTGTTGTTGAGCGCCGCATTGAATTGAACAATAAATTGTACTTTGCACAGCAGGGCAGTACTAAGTAAATTTATATTTAAATTGTACGTTTCGATAACGTGCAACGAGTTTCGTTACAATACATTGTGACAATATTTTTATCCCATCGGAGAAAAGCCATATAAGTTTTATCAAGGTTTTGTAAACTGGATCCGAAGTGTTTTGTAAATTTTAATTTTTTTTAAGAACTTGGGAACCAAGTTTTGGATCAAAAATTTCGGTTAATCAATATCCAGCTATCTTCTATTAAAAATAACCATCTTTTATCTGAGAAAAACTATTTCAGTACAAGTTTTAATTAAGTATGTACCATAAACAATGGGTTTTGTAAGTATATAAGAACAAATGTAGGTATATTATAACAACAAAAACAAATTTATATATTTAAATTTAACAAATTTTTTTATTTGCTTCTTGCATTTTTTAAGTAAAAGTCGTAATTTAGTTACATAAATATTATTTTCTTGTTCGTATAAGAAATATTTATACCAGCAAATATTGATTTAGCGTAAATTTAGGTATTATACCTACAGTCGAATATTTGCAATATATTATTTTATGCAATATGAGAAACTATTTTAAGCAAAATTTAAGATATTGCCTTACAAACTAATATCGTTTCCATGAGATTTGGATCATAATAAATAAATATAAGAGGTATCTTTATGAGCTTTCATCAGTAGATACAGTCATGTAAAATATTGATGTATTAAAATAATATAATATTATTGTCATATTATGTTAAAATGCATACTAGCGATGACCTATAATAATAATACATAATATCACCTTTATACAGACAACTATGAATACAGATCACATATATGTAGTTAATCAATCACATAAATTATTATCTAGATTTAGTTAAAGCCCTTGTTAAGCTTTCGAAATATGCGTGTTTGGAGAATGAGACGAGGGTGTTGTAATTGTGTCCATTCCCAACAGCTTCTGCATATGAAGGTGGCGGTGCAGGGTAATTCGAAGAAGCGATTCCTCCAGTACTTTGGTTTGAAGCATAATTGTTTTCTACAAAATAAATTAAAAATTTTAGTAAATTGCAATAATTACTAAAGTTTCACCATAAAACTTGCCAGGAAATGGAGCAGTTGGCTGTAATCCCGAGTTAGGAGAAGTTGCATGTTGTTGCACACCAAACTGTTGTGATGGTGAAAATTGCTGTTCCGGTGAATATCCTTGAGGAAAATATTGTTGTTGTTGTGGCGTATAAGGGTATCCTTGATTTAATGGTTGTGGGTATCCTTGATTTAAGGGTTGTTGAGCTATGTAAGTCCCATTTGGATTTACAGGATTGGTAAAATTAGTTTCTAAAAATATCAAACAAAAATAAGACTAAAAAATATTATAAAACAATTTAATGGTTAATTACTCAACCAGAACTAAATTTGTTATCATAAATATAATGTATGCAAATGCATAGATAAATATTTATCGCATACGATTAAATAGCCAACTAAAAAAAGGTTTAAAATTTATTTTATAATTTTGTATTAATTTTTTTTAAATGAACCATTAATTTACATCAAATTTAAAAAATTTACATTTACATAGGCAATTAATCGCTACAGTGACGCAGCACGTCAACGTCCTGCCTAACACTTATACTCTATCAAACATTTACTAGTAATATTATCGAGCAGAATTTTATCTATTAACACATTTTAACAATGTGACAATGCAATAAATTATTTAAAAATACCTTGAGTATTGGTACATTTTGGAGCACTATCGGCACAATTAACACAACACACACATAGAATTTCGCAGCAACATAAAATGAATGACGGCCAATCGCAATCTTCACACATAGTTTATAATTTTGTACACAAAAACAAACTGTTATTTAATAAAATCGTTAAATTAATTTTAAGGTTATTTTGAGCATTTCTTAAGTACACATTTTCAAAGATGAATTTCGAAGTTATTGATTTTATGAAAATTTGTTATATAACATGACTACTCGCTACAGTCACGAGTAGTTAAATAAAGAATTGTACATGTAAACTACTATCCCGCTTGCTCTAAATAATTACCTCCCATGAGGTACGTATATATAAAATCAAAATTAAATAATAAACATTTCTGGGCACGAAAACTGAGCTACGTTCAAAAATCAAAAATACAAAATCTAAGATATCTAAACTTTTATTTTCTTCTGCGTCGCTTAAAACATTTAAGGCCACATAAAGGTTAAACAGATTACATCATAAATATATCTAATAATTTTTATTTTTAATACTAATTATCGAAAATAATAAATTTATTTCTTTGGAAAATCCTCGATACAAAAAATATTATTAAATTACAATCGGTAAATTATAATTTATAAATTGCAATATTGCACTTTTTAAGTATAATGTGTTTATGTCGTATAAGCCCAAACGACTTCCTTAAAATCTATCCTTTAGAATTCCAAAAATAAAGAATTACTTTATTTCGTTCCAACTACTCTATCTGTACGTATTGTTTCATCATACGAAGGTGGTGCTGCTCTGTAATCTCTGTTTGGTTCTGTTATATAGGGTGGCTGATTTACTGGATATGGTGGTCTCATATGGGGTGGCTGATTTACTGGATATGGTGGTTGATATGGATATGGTGGCTGATTTACAGGTTGTGGGTGAAAATATTCTGCAAAATAAAAAATTACATTGTTTACATAATATTATTTTATTTCAGCCACAACGACGTTCTTATTATTATCTATTATAATAATTCAATAATTTTTATTTTCACACCCTCTATTGTTCTGATTGCCGACAAATCCCATGAAGCCCAACATTTAAATTTTAATAATAGTCAAATTAGATTAATTATAACTAAGAAAATTTTTTCCAAATTTTTTAATCAAGAGAAAATTTAATAGTGTATTTTTATTAATTGACCATTATTAATATTTATTCTAAAACTATATTTTGTAAGTTAATGTACTCAATCCTGTAACATACACAATTTACCTTTACCCAGGATGAAGGATAAAAATTATTAATTTTTAGGTTGCAAATTGAGTTTTGTAGTAACTTTGTTAATGCATGTAGATTTTCTCATTCATTTGAAGAAAATAAATAAAACCCAATAATGCAAGTGCAGCTTTAAAACCTAGTGTATCGTATTGAAAGTTTCTGTACGAAGTAAGGACAAGGAAAGTAAACATATTGTGTGTTGCCTACAAATGCATTCAAATTATCCACTTAAAAAATTAAAAAACCCTACAAGTGAACCGTAACTATTAGGTACTTACCTCTAGGCGGTGGTGCGGTAGGTTGATTTTGTAGATGATTTACATGTTGTGGTTGTTGTGTTACTACAATTACTCCGCTATTTGGTTGATTTCTCGATTCTAAAAAATTATTACAATAAAATACAAATATTCAAACAACTTATTTGTAATTGAATCGTGAATAATTTGTCGGGCATATGGAGAAAAAAATATTTGAATATTTTAAATTCCTCAAATTATACTCACAGAAACTGTATCATGAATTACAATTGTAAACTATTATTTTTTAATCAAAAATATAGCAAAATTATAAACAAACAAAAATGAAAACCTCATATTTTAAATATTTTCTTAGCAATCTCAATAATTGTACAGTATGTGATCACCAAAATGATTCTTATTATAAATATAATATAATCAAATATAATACTCATATATTTGAATAAAGCATTCTGTCAAATGAAGATGACTATTTTAGCTTTATTAGTAAATTATTATCATATGATATGATGCATATTACGAATTTTTAAGAAATGCTTAATAAATAATTA
This sequence comes from Lycocerus yunnanus, assembly GCA_036346125.1. Taxonomy (NCBI): domain Eukaryota; kingdom Metazoa; phylum Arthropoda; class Insecta; order Coleoptera; family Cantharidae; genus Lycocerus; species Lycocerus yunnanus. The sequence continues at coordinate 1,917,808 of JARFIX010000022.1, read as the reverse complement.
CTAAATTCTTATGTAAAATACCGTACAATGGAGAATTAGTGGGAAACACAAATGGTTGCAATCAAATTGTTTTGAATACCACATCCGACTGTAATAGATAAAGAACTATTTACAAATTTTAAAAAAATTGTAATTTTAAAATTCAAGTTGTGGAACTTCGTTTAGCAAGCACAGTTTGACTTGTGATCATTACATCGTCTTTTTTTATCGTGTGTTTCTGGTCAGAGACGTCGTACTCCAACTTGGTCGAAGCCAGGATGAATTTACTAGAGAGTATAATTCATGGAGTGGTATTTCGTATTTAGACTTATTTAAACGCAAGCAGGATTCGAACCGTGAGTATACGCTTCTTAGTCAACCCGTGTATACTTCACGTTGCACTGCAAGTTTATCAATACCTGGTATTTAAACATTTTAAATTAAACACTTTTAATTTATTAATTTAATAAATTTCTGTGGTAATAATAACGTCCACCTGTGACCAGCGACCAAAATATTTTTCTGAAAATTGATTACTTATATTTCTCTAACATTAAAAAGTATAATTAAAACAGATAGGAACTCTTAATGTCTGCATGATATAATATTATCACTCAAAATATATTAATTTAAATGATCATTCCTTCCTTTTTGTATTTAAAGTTACAACCTGAGACACCTAAAAAAAACATGACGAATAAGTTTCAGAAATTTCAAGTAAGGTAAACAAATTGATACTAGATATTAGCATGAAATCAATGAAATGATATTTGGGTAAAATGATAACCATCTATGTATGTAATCACCTACGAGCTTGAACTGGGGCCCCTCGTCCCCAAAAGGGGCAGGGATTCTAAGCATGTGTAACTTATCTCTGCTCATTTATATCACCGCCACTGAGCCTATGAAAAGCAAGAACTTGGTTTGACCGTTTCCTACGGCAATAAAAAGCCACCAAAATAATTTGCTATAAAAATCATTTCCAAAATAAAATATTTTTCTCGTGATTTAATAAACACGTGTACTCTATGTACATTTTCTTCTTGATAATTTATATAATGAGAACACTCATTAGTTATTTCTTACAATTGCATTGAAATCACTTAAATTCGACGATTAATTAATTACTAATATCAATACATTAAGTAAGTTAGGTAATAAAAATAAAAGAAAAACTACTTACTTGATGACATGCAAGAATCTATGAGTACAGCGCCCAGGCAAGCAGTACAACATAGACATAATACATCAGAACAATCACCCATTTTACAATATTGATCTGTCTACATAGCTTTTGTATTAAAATAATCTAGTATCGTTAATTTAAATCATATACCTATATATCTGTTACTTTAGATAAGAAAAATATGATAAAAATTGATTGTCAAATTATTAAAAAAAAGTATGATGCATCAGAAATATATCTATAACTTTCATCGGAACCAATTTTTTTTTCTTGGAATTCCAAAAAAAAACGCACAAATAGTTTTCAAAACTATAAATACGTATCACCTTATTATTTTAAAAGAGTGACAGCGCTAAGAAAAAGCTATGAGAGTCATCGGGTTCTCTAAAATTGTTGCGCCACCCTATAGCCCACCCCGAAAAGAAAATGTAAAATTTTAAAAATTTTTGCTTAAAATGTATGATTTTATCTTCAATTTATTTTCAGTTATAATTATGTAATATTAATATTTTTTTTTTCTCAATTTGAAACAAATTGTTGCTTATATTTACTTTAAAATGCATTTGTGCAAATAGTTCATTGGTCGATTAATAATTGAGTAAAAAAGTTACATTGATTGTATAATAATAATTATGAGATTATTTACTTTTATAATAATTTAAATTGTTAAATTAGTTAATTACCTAGTATATTATTTACTTGTGAATGTATTTTATCTATAAATGTATTGATTTTTAGTTAATCGTACGACATTGAAACCAATTAAGAGATATAGAAAAATACTTATAGATAACTGTGAGTTTGTGTAAAAAAATGCGCAAAATGAAAGAGTAATATTATTGATAAAAAATTATGTGAAACTGCGGATAAGAACACTTTAGAAAGTATATTCAAGCATCACGTGAAAAAAGTATGCAAATTAGATTATGGCTCCTTTCGAAAACAAAAAGTAGATGAGACCAAGAAGATCGTGGAAAGATTCAAGTCGACAAGTAAGGCCAGATAGAAGAAATGAAAGTTAGAAGGCAGTCATTGTCCTAGTAGTTAGCTACTGCTGACATTAAGGACTAACCAATGAGACTAAAAATTAATTGTCACCATTAATTGCAATGAGAAAGGTAGTTGTTTTACATCTGAGGTAGATTGCTAGGCCTCATATATACCTGGAATCATGATTTTAATTCTTATATATTATAATACAGCGTGACCTACAAGATTCCGGATAAACATGTTTTTTCCTTTCGCGAAAATTACTGAATTTTTCAGAAAAATAATCTGGTAATCCGATTCTAAGAACTATGGAGATCAGAAAACAAAAATAAAAAATTAAACAATCAGTTTGTGAGTTACAAAATGTCAAAAGTCGCGCGCAATTTTATCGTTATTTGAAGCTGGAAATCGTCAATGTGAAATAGTTCGAATGCTTAAAATTCCTTGACAAACCGTTTCAGACGCCATCAAACGTTTAAAAAACTTGGTAATATGGAAGACCAAGAAGAGGAAAAAAATGTTCTGCCAACACTCGCCGGAATCGCAATATCATCAAACTTCGGATTCAAAGAATCCGAGACTGTCGATGCGAAAAGTGGCTCGTGAAACCGGAATCACGCGAGAGTCGGCTCGACGAATAGCTAAAAATGAACTTAAGAAGAAGCCTTATAAGCTGCGAAAAGCCCAAATGCTAACTGATGAAAACAAGCGAGTACGACTTCAACGATGCCGTGTTCTTCTATATCGCACTGCTGCTCAAAAATGGAAAATTTAGTTTTTACTGATAAAATTTTTACTATTGAACAATTTACAATCATCAAAATGATAGTATTGGTCAGAAAACGCACCCGGACCTTCTGCCATCGTTGTTCATCGCCAATACCCCAAGTCTGTCATGGTTTGGGGCTGTATTTGTGCTACCGGTAAAACACCTTTAGTTTTGTGGAAGAAGGAGTAAAAATTAACAAGGAAATCTACCACCGAGATATTTTAGAGGCTGTAGTTCTTCCGTGGGCCCAACAGGACTAAGATTGGACCTTTCAACAAACTCTTTTAAAAAAATTGGAACTAAGCTGAAAAAAAGTTGATTGATTTGAAAAAAAATTTTAAATTTTAACTTATTCTTAAAAATCTTGAGGGGAACACCTTGCTTTAAGAAAATTTAGAATTTTATTTAAAAAAAAATTTTAAAAAAATATAAAAAAATAAAGGTCACGGAAAATTTTTAATATTTTAAAAATTAAATTAATCCTAATAATTCAATAAATAACTTTATTTTTATTATTAATTGAAAAAAAACTTTTTTTAATTTATTGAAAATTCTAAAATTATTAAAGATTGACACGGTATGGACGGAAAATGGTTTATTTTTTGTCTATTAGTTAAATTAAATTGTTGTAAATCTTTTTCGCCGTTGTTTGACGGGCTGAATCCCGAGGTAAATTTCGTTCTTGGTTTTTCATTTCTTTGTAAATACTTCAATTATTGTTATTCCCTGGAAATTTTTCTTGGAAAATTCTTAATTTCTTAAAGTAATTTTGCCACGGCTTTGTTAAGTAAAGTAAATTGGCGCTGGACCTTTGTTATTGGGAATTATTTAGCAAATTGTATTCCTTACTAGGCTTGCTTAAACTATTTATTTCGACAATTTTTTTGCTTTTGCATTTTTTAATTAGGGTGTGTTTGTTGACACCTCGTGATTAAATTATTTATTTTTAAGTTTTATAATTTTGGCGTTTGGAAATTTAAATTTTTGTGTTTTTTGTTATTTAAAATTTTTTGTTTTGCTTTATTTAAATCCACGTTTGTGATTTGTTGGCGAGGTTAAATTTTTATTTTTCAAGTTTTGGGTTTTAAACTTTTTTTTATTTTCCTTGATTGCCCTCAAGAGTTGTAGTAGGTTGTTGTTTTTATTTATTTTTGGAATTTACGAATTGGTATTGTTTAGGAATTTTCTGTTTAGATTTTTTTCAAAAAATCTGTTTTGAAGTTTTTTTTTAAAGTGGGCCTGGGTGGCGAAGCATTCACTGTGGATTCATTTTCATTTTCACATGCAATAAAGTAATAAGTTTTTCCAGTCGGGTGGGTTTAATACCGTTCCGAGACGAATTAGTTTTTTTATTTTTAAAGTTTTCAATTTTCAATTTTTTCAATATTTATTTTCAAAAAGCAATTTGTTTACTATTGGAATTTTTTTTTTTATGAACGTTTGGTTTGGATGTGTTGTTTGCCGTGGGGTTTTTTGAACTTTAACTGCTTGTTTTTATTTTTAGTGCGGGTCTATGGGTTCGTTTGTGGTTTGTTTGTTTGGGCTGGTTTTTTGCCTTGATCGTAAATTTTTAACCGATTTTGATTATTTTTGTTTTTTTCATTGTACCCAAATTTGGGGATTTTTTTAAACCTTTAACCCGTTTTAAAGACTTAATTTAATTTTTTTGTTATGGGTTGATTTTCGGGTTCGGCTTGCTTCATTTGGTTTCATTTTTCGTGTTGTTTCGGTAGAATATAATTTTTGGGTCTTTTTGTCGAATATGAATTTTTTTTTTTTTTTAAACACCCCACAAGGCGAAAACTACCGAAGTGAGCCAAATCAATTTTCCTGATTTTATCAGTCCATGAATGGCCTCCATACTACAGATTCAACCCAATGGTTGCCAAGTATATTCAAGCATCACGTGAAAAAAGTATGTAAATTATATTATGGCTCCTTTCGGAAACAAAAGTAGATGAGACCAAGAAGATCTTGGAAAAATTCAGGTCGCCAAATAACGCCAGATAGAAGAAATGAAAGTTAGAAGGCAGTCATTGTCCTAGCAGTAGCTACTGCTGACATTAAGGACTAACCAATGAGACTAAAAATTAATTGTCACCATTAATTGCAATGAGAAAGGTAGTTGTTTTACATCTGAGGTAGATTGCTAGGCCTCATATATACTTGGAATCATGATTTTAATTCTTATATATTATAATGCAGCGTGACCCACAAGACACCAGAAAACATGTTTTCTCTTTTCGCGAAAATCACTGAATTTTTCTGAAAAATAATCTAGTAATCCGATTCTAAGAACTATGGAGATCAGAAAAACAAAAAAAAAAAATTAAACAATCAGTTTGTGAGTTACAAAATATCAAAAAGTCGAGCCGCAATTTTATCGTTATTTGAAGCTGGAAATCGTCAATGTGAAATAGTTCGAATGCTTAAAATTCTTCGACAAACCGTTTCCGACGTCATCAAACGATTCAAAAACTTGGTAATATGGAAAAGAGAAAAAAATGTTCTACCAACACTCGCCGGAATCGCAATATCATCAAACTTCGGATTCAAAGAATCCGAGACTGTCGATGCGAAAAGTGGCTCGTGAAACCGGAATCACGCGAGAGTCGGCTCGACGAATAGCTAAAAATGAACTTAAGAAGAAGCCTTATAAGCTGCGAAAAGCCCAAATGCTAACTGATGAAAACAAGCAAGTACGACTTCAACGATGCCCTGTTTTTCTATACCGCACCGCTTCTCAAAAATGGAAAATTTAGTTTTTACTGATAAAATTTTTACTATTAACAATTTACAATCATCAAAATGATAGTATTGGTCAGAAGAAGTACCCGGACCTTCTGCCATCGTTGTTCATCGCCAATACCCCAAGTCTGTCATGGTTTGGGGCGGTATTTGTGCTACCGGTAAAACACCTTTACTTTTTGTAGAAGAAGGAGTAAAAATTAACAAGGAAATCTACCACTAAGATATTTTAGAGGCTGTAGTTCTTTCGTGGGCCCAACAGGAGCAAGATTGGACTTTTCAACAAAACTCTACACATGCCCACAAGGCGAAAACTACCCAAGAGTGATGTCAAATCAATTTTCCTGATTTTATCAATTTCGCTGAATGGCCTCCATACTCACCAGATCTAAACCCAATGGATTACGCCATATGGTTAATTTTTAATCAAAAAAACCCACAAAGTTTGGAATCACTAAAACAATCTTTGCGTCAGGAATGGGACAAAATATTCCTAGAAGAGGTACGAAAAACTGCCAAAAATTTCATTCGACGTTTAAAGCTCTGTATCCACGCAGAATGAAGCCACTTTGAAGTTTTATAATTTATGATGCACATAAGGTTGTTGTTAATTGTTATCCATTTTTAAATTTTTGAATTGTTGCGTTTAAATAAGTTTTTTTTTAAACGGTTGTCCGAGTTCTTGTGGGTCACGCTGTATTATAATTATTTAATTCGGATTAAAAGTAGAATTTTAATTAACTAACAATCTTTTCATATGCAAGACGAAGCGCTGCATAACCGAGCATATGCTAAAAGTTATACGTTTAACAAAATTATTTTGATTCAAATGATACATACTACTTTTTCTCAAACAAAAAAGTAAATACATACGTCGCTTCGTAAAAGAAATAAAAATTCAAAAATAATTAGCATTAACAAAAAGATCAACTTTAATTTCAGATAAAGCTATAAAAGCCAATATATTTTTTAAACTGTTTCTAAAACAATTAATTATTAGCACGAAGTTTATGATTATTACAAATATTACAATATTAATTAAGTCTATCAACCTTGATAATCTCATTTGTACTTTCAAGTAGTAGATACCTCAATATTGATTTCAGAGGTTCTTGATACTTACAATTAGAATGAATATAAAAATAAACTACTTCAGAATCAAGATAGATTTTGGGAGAATGTTCAAATAACCTAGTATTAGGATAAATTCGCAAAAAGTAAAAAGCAAAAAGTAGTATTGCTTTTAAACTTTAAATTTCTCCCATTTTCCCAATTAACAAAACTCAACTGAATTAATAAATCGAATCGTCACGTAGTTCCTGCAAAACTAACCTATTTAATTTTTAAATATTACCTCAAAATAGTCGATGGACCATATGCAGAAAAGCAAACACAAATGCAATTTACGAGGCAGAGCTGAGAGAAAAAATTGAATTGGACACTAAATATCAACACAATAATTAATTTATTTCTGAAAATTCATTTAATTCAATGTGACATTTACATTTACACTCGAGTATCACTTTTTTTAATTATGTATAGGTACATAATTAAAGGTTTGATTCATATTACGCATAAATCTAAATTCACTAGATTCTCTATAGGAAAACACTTATAATAATCAACATTGCAGACATAGAGAAAAAAGTCAATATACTGTTCCAGTAACGAGCAATACGATTAGATATAAAAAAACCATTTAAATTGCCAATATTTGAATTCTTTTTCTTCGTCAGGTTGCATTAGTCCACTCCTAGACTAATGCCCATTTTCACCAATCAATTCCTAACGTTAGGAGTTCCCTAACTTTAAGATAAGAAACTTTTATGTCAAATTTGGTTTTCACCAAACGCTCAGAATTCCTTAAAGCGTAAAGAAATCCCTAACTTTAGGTAATTCTTATAGCTTGGTGAAAACCATAGTTTTTTATGTCAAAATTAGTCGACTCCTAACGTTAGGAATTGGTTGGTGAAAACGGGCAATGGGCCTCTTCTAGTTCCCCCCAAACCTCTCTGTAAGGAATTGGTTTGATTCTCCTGAAAGGTTCTGGCAATTACACACCTCGCTTGCCGAACGTGTTGGCGCGGAAGTATTTGAATTACTAATTAAATAATTAGAAACTAATGATTTGACATTACTTTACAAACGCAATGTCAATTTTTATTTTACATTGTAATTTTGTCTAAAATTTTTTCTATTAGAGTACAATTTTATGACATCGTTTTCAATTTTCTGTTTATATTACTATCGTCAATAATACATTTCGGTGCAACGTGCTAAAACTTTGACGAGAAATAGCTGTACGATAGTATAATAATTATAAAAATTTATCCACAGAACCAGGTGGGCACAGACAGCAAAAAATAATAATTGTTAGTGTGCTTTTTTACTGTATTGATCTGCGTCTACTTATTCATCTCAAACTGCAAGGCCATTGATACTGTAGGTGGAAACCGAGATGACTTTCTATGCCCAATTCCATTGGCATTCCAATGCCAAATTAAATAAAGTTAATCAATTTTTCTTTTCCTTTGTATTCAATTCTTCACTTAAGGTAGAAACTCATTCTGTGAAAGAGAACGATTAAATTTTAAAACATTTTCTATGTAACAAGTGGAATGTGAAAAAAGATTGCAAGTGAAAATAGGCATTTATTTACCTGTAGCTGGTGCATTTATTCGAAATTGGCCTGGTTGGAAAGTCGGTTGCTCTGTTATTACATTTTTAGTAGCTTTCTTTTCTTTGACTCTGCTGTCGGTGGAAAATTATTTAAATATAATTAATTTCATATTTAATTAACAAGCTAAGGTGTAAGGTTAAGTAACGATAAATTAAACTCTAGATTTCTGTGACGTACTTAATGTACTCAGATTTACGAGGCTTCGAGAGGTCATTTCAGCTTCGAATCCCATTGAGTTAACATCAACATTTTGAGAAATCTGTACGGCTTCAGGGATATTCTTTCCATAGGAATTATATTATAAATAACAAAAACTCTAATGCTAAATTATTTTAGCCTTAAAAATATAGTAAATACAAGTTACATTATAATATTAATTAATATATTAGTATGTGAATGTAAGATTGTCTTTAAAATAATTTTATAATTATTGTTCTGTATCATTGCGATTCAATAGTTTATGGTTTATAATCATAATTATCTATAATTTTTAAAGAAATTTTGAATTTCAAAGATTCAGATATTGTATTTTGCCTCAAGCTAATGTTAATTTGTTACGGTATGTAATTTACTTAAGAAATATGTAATATGGATCAGCAGTTTTAACACTTTCTTTATTGAAAATAATTAATTAAAAACAAAGAAAACTATTAATAGGAAATCTAAATCATTTTGATTGTATAAACATTGTGTCAATTCTGGGTTAACCCGTACCTGGCTTTATAGGTATGATTGGCCTAAACTACACAGAAATATCTTTTATATATTCTTCTTCTTCATATGCCATATCCGGTTTCCCGGACGTTGGCGATTTAACTTGACCGAAGCCAAGAAGAATTTACTAGAGAATGATAATCTCTCCCCGTTGCCTTTTACATAGTCCACTGATCGATATTGGACTTTTGATCACAGCAGTGTAATATAACGCGAGCTGGATTCGAACCACGAACTTACCCTCCTTAGCCGAACAGTGTATGCTTCGCGCTACACTGCTGATTGTATTATAGTATATTTTGTAAATAAATATTTAGTTTGGCTACTTACTTTCTGGTGTCAATACTGTCCATTCCCAACACCTTACACAACCATAGCAACAGCCATACGTTAATACGATAATAATAATTAATCGCATATTTTTATATTATGGTAATCTAATATTGAAATAAACTTTATCCACTTATAGGCTTATGAATAGGTCTAGATAAAATAAATAATAAGCATTGATAGAAAGTTTTTCCAAAAAGTATGACATACGACAAAGTACTATTCATAATACATACATTATTAGTATTTGGTGATAATTAATAATAACTTTTAAATTATCCCACTTTCTTTTATAACATTAAAATATATAATTTACACTTTATAAATTACACTAATTTTATAAATTCACCACAAAATTTTACGAAAAATTTACTTAAACAGGGTATGATTTAATTATCTACTATGTCTATAATGCAGCTTTTTGTTCAAATGTTTTAGCTGGTAAACCTTCTCAGGAGTCCACTTCTAATAGATCGATTAACTCATATTATCAAAATTGTTTAAAAAATTTGCTACAAAGGATCCAATCCTAAATGCTAAAATAAGTCCGGGTAGAGTTTCACTTTGCAATGCCGTCTTCGTGCATCGGAAGGCACGTAAAGACGGTAGTCTTCTCACAAAGTGCTAGCAACATCTTTGAGGAATTAAATTCTGGAGTTCCTCTTAGAGGAACGGATAAAACGACGTATGTTGAATCCTTGCAAAAGAAGCCCAAATATATATATAAGAATCCAATTAACACTATTGATAATGCCTTTTGCCTGAAATTATTTGTCGTATTCATCTTTCATATCACCTTTTAATTGGCAGGCTCAAGACGAATAATAACAATCACTATTTTAATTTAGGTAAAAGGATTTCGACTAGGTTTATACGTCTTCTTGTCTGCATCTTTTGGTTGGTTTTTACGTAGTCAGATTTTTAATTTATTTAATTCTTACCTTGACAAGTAAACTGTTTTTTTTATTTTAAATATTATAATTTTATTCGAATCTATTCATATTTATAAAACTTATAAAATAAATTTTAATTTAACATGAAATAACATCAAAGGGTACTTTTTGGCTTGCTGTTGTAATCTCATTTCATACAAACATGGATAATGATGATGCTTCTTCTTTGGTGGGGACGACAACTACGTTTTCTTTCGGTAATTTGCTAATCAATATTCAATATCAATATAATTAGTAAATAAAAATTACTGGGATAAATCAAACTCTTGAATTACAACTTTGAACTTTCTGTGGTATGTAACATAATTGCATCATCATACGAAGGCGGTGGTTCAATTTCTTGTGCATTTTTCTTTTTCCTTTGTGTTCAATTCTTCATTTATGGTAGAATAGTGTTCTGTAAAGAGAACAATTAAATTTTCATCAATTTTGTTATGTAACAAGTGCGAATATAAAAAATGGTTACAGCGGTTTATCCGCCTTTATTTACCTGTCGGTGGTACAATTATTTGAAATTGCCCTGGAATGGAAGTCGGTTGATCTGTTATTACATTTTCAGTAGTATTATTTTCTTTGATTGAGATACTGTAAAATTATTTAAATATAATAAGTTTTAAGGTTTACAATTTTCCTTTCAATTAAATTTTTCTCATTTGCCTTACTTAATTGTTTCCTGTTTTGTAGGTGTTGTCGAAAATTAAGTCGCGCGTCCATTGTCATTCCTAAATATTTAACTTTCGTCGTCGGTTTAATTTTGTGTCCATCCACCTTGAGGTGGTCAAAATTTTATTGTTCGTCCGTTTGCGGGTAAAATAATCGTTTCCGTCTTCTGTGAGTTAAGTGTAATTTTCCAGTCTTTAAAATATGGTTGCAGTATGTCAACGTGTATCTGTAATTGTTTGTTGGCCACCTGTGCGTAGAACGAGCTAGCATATATCGCTGTATCGTCCGCGTACAGGGCCGTTTTGGTCTTTGCAAATGTCGGTATGTCGTTGATAAAAAGGTTAAAAATTTTTGGGCCGAGCACGGAGCCTTGGGGAACCCCTGCGTTGATCGTCTTTGTCGTCGAGGTAGCGTTGTTAAGTTTCACAGTCATGGCGCGAGAGGTGAGGTAAGAATTTATAAGTTTTATAAGGTGAGCCGAAAATTTGTAGGTCATTAATTTATATGTCAGTCCGTCGATCCAGACTTTGTCGAATGCCTTCTCGATGTCGAACAGGGCCATGACTGTTACTTGGTCCTTGTTAAAACTCCTTAGAATGTCGTTAGTTATTCTCGCAATTTGTAGTGTCGTGTTGTGTCCTCTGGTGAAGCCAAATTGTCGTTTGTTAGTGATTTTGAGGTCGTCCTCTTCGTTTTGCAGTCGGTCCAGTATAATTTTCTCAGTCAGTTTTGAAAGTGTATTTAACAGGCTGATCGGTCGGTAGCTTGTCGGTTGCGTGGCGTCTTTGTTGGGCTTGTGTATCGGAATCACCAAGCCCAGCTTCCAGTCGGTTGGGAAGTACTGTAGTTTGAAAATTGCGTTCACTATATAATTTAGTTGAACGATTGCTTTTTTTGAAAGGTTTTTTAATATTAAATTTTCGATCTTGTCGGGTCCTGGTGCTTTACTATTGGGTAAAATTTTGATAAAAGATTTGATTTCTGTTGGATTGGTTATGATTTTTCGTATTGGTCGTTTGTCAGTGTGTAAGTCTTTTTCAAAAATGTCTTCACGTCGTTTCTGATTTTGGTTTGTTCGTTGGTGTCCGTTGTGTCGTTGTTATGAATTTTTTGAAAAGTTACCGCCAATGCCTCGGCTTTTTCTACGTCGGTCATTGCGGTAACGTCGTTTTCTAGGTTTAGGGCCGGAATGGGTTTAAAAGTTTTTTTCAATTTTTTTGTCAGTTGCCAAATGGAGTTGTTTTGGGGCTTTAGATTTGAAAGCAAGTCAGTCCATTGTTTGTTCTTTATTTGTCGAATTTTGTCTTGTATGTCCCTTGTCATTCTCGTCATGGTAAGTTTGTAGGCCATGTCTCCCGTTCGCTGCCAAAGACGTCGGAAGTGGTTTCTGTCGGTTATAAGGTTCAGAATATCGTCGGGTAGATTTAGGTTGTTATGGTTGATTTTGATTAATTTTGAATTTCGAGTTTTTGCGTCAGTGATGTGTCGGGTCAAATTTTGAACCTCGGTCTGTAGCGTCTCGATCGAATGAATGTTTGGGTTAATTTGGATGTTTTCATCAAGGTCGGATCTAAACTGGTAATTGTCTTTGTATCGTTCGTGACGTTTCTGTAGTTGCCAAAATAAAATTGCACCACGTTGTGGTCTGAGCTTAGTTTTGGCAGCGAAAGCGGTTTTGTCACGTTGTTTACGTTCTTTGTCACTAAAATGTCTATCGTGGTTGGGGTCGTCCCGTTCATGGGGTAGTTGGTCGGTCCGTCGGAGAAATGGATGTCCAAGTTATTGTCCATACAGTAGCGTATCAATGTATGTCCGTTCTGGTTCGGTGGCGTGTAATTGTTCCAGTAAGTATGTTTTGCATTCAGATCGCCTGCTAATAAAATTTTGTCACCAACTCCGAAGAGTTGGTCCAAGTCAATGTCGTTAAAAGCGTATGATGGTCGATTGTATGCAATAATTAAAGTGGTCTTGTCTTGCAGTTTGATTCCCAAGGCTTCCATGTCGGTGGTCGGTATGTCGATACGTTGGTGGGGTACTTCGTTCTTAATAATTACTGCAACGCCACCGGCAGAGACGTTGTTGTCCCGGTCTCTGCGAAGTACGGAGTAACCTGGAAATTTAATGGTTTTATTTGCATTTAATTTTGTTTCGCACACTAAAAGGATGTCGATTTTGTTCGACACCAAGTAATTTTGCATTTCCGAAATTTTGTTATGTATGCTATTAGCGTTCCATAAATTAACTTTTAATTTAGATGTCATAGTTGTCGATTCTGCCAAAAAAGTCTAAGGTCGCCTGAAATTTTTGGATTTTTGTCGTACAACCGTTCAGCAAGTTGTTGTAGTCGCTGAGGGCTCTAAACATCTCACTCATGTTTGTATTTGCGTTTAGTTCTTGCGTAGCGTTTATTAAGTTGGCAAAGTCTCCTGCAGGTGAGTTTTGGGTTGACTTTTGCTGGCTCGGTGAACGTTGGCTTGGTACTTCTTGGACTCTTCTTTGGTCCCAGGCGTTAGTGGATGGTAGTGGTGCTGGCATATATTGTTTTGTGTGTTTTAGATCGGGAAATCCATTTTGACTATAAGTGTAACCTCTTCGGGTAGCTACTCGCGCTTCTCTAGATTCGGCTATTTGTTTTAATTTATTTTGTACACTATACAACTGGTGCTATTGGCCGGGTGGTTATCTCCACAGTTAGCGCAAGTTGCTGGGGTTTCCGGCGTTATTTGGCAGTCTCGTGTTAGGTGGTTTTGGCTACACTTGAGACATTTCGGCGCATGTCTGCAGTTTTGGGTAGCGTGGCACCATGCTTGGCATCTGTGACACTGGATTATCTGTTTGGAGTTTTGGTGCCTCTCCATACCACTTTCACATGGAAGAGATACTTCACCATGGTGCTTAAAATTTTTTCAGTTACAAAGTCGTCCGTGACTACCATGTACAGCGGACGAATTGTTTTGGTAAGTTTGTAAGTTTTTTTTATATCTAGGTTTGTTGTACTCTTTAGTTCTTCCAGCAATTCTTCAGCAGAGGGATTGCAATCCAGACCCTTAAGAATGAATGCATGTGATTTCTCTTCGCGTGGGGTGTAGGTGTGGAATTGAGCACTTTTTGTATCTAGATGTGCTTTTAATAAAGCCCATTCGTCTTTGTCATAAACGTAGACCCCAGTGGTGTTTTTAAAGTATCTAATATGGAATCCTTTAGAAATATGACTTTTCAAACTTTTGATTAGATTTTGGTGATCGTCTATGCTGTTGCTTATGATAATTGGTGGTGGTTTCGGAACGTTCTTCTTTGCCGGAGGGCTAGTGACTTCTTCCGGGTCCTTTGCGGCCTTTGTCTCCAATGTATTAGTTTCGGTACAGGTAGTGTTTTCCAGAAGTTTGTATTTGTTCCTGGTGACTATTGATGATGGCTCTATCTCTTTTGGTAGTTTTGCATACTGCCTGGGCTTAAGGCATGCAAAGTCATCTTCAACATTAAGTATAATTTTTTTTGGGGCACTGTCTACTTCCATTTTGTTCGCTTGGTTGATGTCCGGTGTCAAAGTTAATTGGTGCAACGCTGCAACATTTTTTATTTTAGCTTTTTTTCATTACTAAAGTTCTCCAGCTTGGTGTCAGTTTCTGCCATTGTGCTAACGCCCCTTTTTTCTTTCAGTTATAGTTTTAAGACTAATTTTTCTAAAAATAAAAATTAATGTGACACAAAAACGTCAAAAAAAAAAATTAATTTGAAAATTAAAATGATTTTTAAATATAACTGATACAAAAACGAAATATAACGCGGTAGAACGAGATAAACTTAGTAACAGAACGGAACAGTATAATAATAACAATTAATGGTAACAAATATAAGAAAAATTTCAATAAAAATTAGGGAGCAAAATGATAGTCGACTGCGTAATTCAACGTTCGGTCGCGAATCAGGACGGACGCTAGATAATCACGCCATGAGCCTATTATGAATTATTTTCTACACAAACTATAATTATGAAAAGACTTGAGTTTTCCAAACGCGTACTTTTTGGAATTGATTGCAAAATGTGTAGGGTTACAGTGTTGATAAAAATTTCATCTTGTAATAAATTGCCCACGTGAGCACAAAATATTATTTAAATATATTTGACGTTTGATTATTTAATTTAAAAAGAGTGCTAGATTAATAATTTATATTATAACTTATTGCGGCGCTGCCAAATTGAAACATCGTATATGATCCGTGAGTCAAATGAGTTATTGTAAATTCTTGAATAAATCGATATGTTGAAATAAAACAATCGATTCTTAATCCTCACACATTCGTTTTTAATATTATAACTAGCAATACCATTATAACAATTTTAAAGCATTAATAACAATATTTTATACATTAGTCACTCAAAACTAGACTGGATCGCTGGAACTACCTTAAATTTTTTATTTTGAATTTTAGATAAAGTCTTTTTTCTTCTTACGTTGTTAGGTCTGGGAGTAGTAGTTTACCATCTGTAACTTCGTCGGTATTGAAACAAAAATTTGTTCTATGAGCATGATAGTTCCTTTACATCTGAGGTAGATTGCTAACTGTCATGGTTTGGGGCGGTATTTGTGCTACCGGTAAAACACCTTTACTTTTTGTTGAAGAAGGAGTAAAATTAACAAGAAAATCTATCACCGAGATATTTTAGAGGCTGTAGTTCTTCCGTGAGGCCAACAGCACTTTGATGACAAAGATTAGATCTTTTATCAAGACTCATCAATTTATCTGATTTTATCAATTTTGCTGAATGGCCCCATACTCACCAGATCTCAACCCATTGAATTACTCCATATAGTAAATTTTAAAGACCAGAGCCTGTGCAAAACCCCACGAAAGTTTGGAATTACTAAAACAATCTTTGCGTCAGGAATGGGACAAAATATCTCTAGAAGAAGTACAAAAACAGCCGAAAATTTCATTAACCGTTTAAAGCTCTGTATCCACGCAGAATGAAGCCACTTTGAAGTTTTATAATTTATGATGCACATAAGATTGTTGTTAATTGTTATCTATTTTTAAATTTTTGAATTGTTGCGTTTAAATAAGTTTTTTTTTAAATGGTTGTCCGAGTTTTTGTGGGTCACGCTGTATTATAATTATTTAATTCGGATTAAAAGTGGAATTTTGATTAACTAACAATCTTTTCATATGAAAGACAAAGCGCTGCATAACCGAGCATGTGCCAAAATTTATACGTTCAACAAAAATATTTTGATTTAAATGATGCATACTACTTTTTCTCAAACAAAAAAGTAAATACCTACGTCGCTTTTTAAAAAGAATAAAAATTCAAAAATAATCAGCATTAACAAAAAGATCAACTTTAATTTTCGATAAAGCTATAAAAGCCAATATATTTTTTAAACTGTTTCTAAAACGATTAATTATTAGCACAAAGTTTATGATTATTACAAATATTACAATATTAATAATTAAGTCTATCAACCCTGATAATCTCATTTGTACTTTCAAGTAGTAGATACCTCAATATTGATTTCAGAGGTTCTTGATACTTACAATTAGAATGAATATAAAAATAAACTACTTCAGAATCAAGATAGATTTTGGGAGAATGTTCAAATAACTTAGTATTTTGGTAAATTCGCAAAAGTAACTATAGTCGTTATACGTGTAGTATTGCTTTGAAACTTTAAATTTTTCCCAATTTCCTAATTAACAAAATTCAATTGAATAAATAAGGCGAATAGTCACATAGTTCCTGCAAAACTAACCTAATTTTTAAATATTACCTTAAAATAGTCTATGGACCTTATGCAGAAAAGCAAACACAAATGCAATCTACGAGGCAGAGCTGAGAGAAAAAAATTGAGTTGAATACTAAATAGTTATCAACACAATAATTAATTCATTTCTGAAAATTCATTTAATTCAATGTGACATTTACACTCGAGTATCACTTTTTTAATTATGTATAGGTACATAATTAAATTTTATTTCATTATTATTCATATATTCATTATTCTCTATAGGAAAACACTTACAATCAACATTGCAGACATAGAAAAAAAAGTTACTATACTGTTCCAATAATGAACAATACGATTAGATGTAAAAAAAACCATTTAAATGGTCAATATTTGAATAATTCTTCTTCATCAGCCTGCATTCGTCCACTCCTGGACATAGGCTTCTCCCAGTTTCCCCCAAACCTCTCTGTAAGAGATTGGTTTGATTCTCCTGAAAGGTTCTGGCAATTACACACCTCGCTTGCTGAACGTGTTGGCGCGGAAGTATTTGAATTAATAATTAAATAATTAGAAACTAATGAATTGCCATTACTCCACAAACGCAATGTCAATTTTTATTTTACATTGTAATTTTTTCTGAAATTTTTCCATCAACTTACAATTTTATAGCATCGTTTTTAATTTTCTGCTTATATTACTTTCGGCAATAATACATTTCGGTGCAATGTGCTCAAACTTTGGCGAGAAATAGCTGTACGATAGTATAATAATTATAAAAATTTATACACAGAACCAGGTGGGCACAGACAGCAAAAAATAATAATTGTTAGTGTGCTTTTTTTACTGTATTGATCTGCGTCTACTTATTCATCTCAAACTGCAAGGCCATTGATACTGTAGGTGGAAACCGAGATGACTTTCTATGCCCAATTCCATTGGCATTCCAATGCCAAATTAAATAAAAGTTAATCAATTTTTCCTTTTTCCTTTGTATTCAATTCTTCACTTAAGGTAGAAACTCATTCTGATCAAGTGGGAATGTGAAAAAAAAAATTGCAAGTGAAAATAGGCCTTTATTTACCTGTAGCTGGTGCATTTATTCGAAATTGGCCTGGTTGGAAAGTCGGTTGTTCTGTTATTACATTTTTAGTATCTTTCTTTTTCTTTAACTCGGCTTTCGGTGGAAAATTATTTAAATATAATTAATTTCATATTTAATTAACAAGCTAAGGTAGGTAAGGTTAAGTAACGATAAATGGAACTCTAGGTTTTTGTGAACAGTATACGTGCATCTGACGTAGTTAATGTACTCAGATTTACGAAGCTTCGAGAGGTCATTTCAGAGAGAGATCTGTACGGCTTCAGGGATATTCTTTCCATAGGAATTATATTATAAATAACAAAAACTGTAATGCTAAATCATTTTAGCCTTAAAAATGTAGTAAATACAAGTTACATTATAATATTAATAAATATATTAATTAATAATTAATAACATAATAATGTAAATGTAAGATTGTCTTTAAAATAATTTTTTTAGAGGAACGGGTAAAACGACGTAAGTTGTATCCTTGCAAAAAGAAGTCCAAAATATATATATAAGAATCCAATTAACACTATTGATAATGACTTTTGCCTGAAATTATTTGTCGTATTCATCTTTCATATCACCTTTTAATTGGCAGGCTCAAGACGGATAATATGTAACAATCACTATTTTAATTTAGGGAAAAGGGATTTTGACTAGGTTTCTACGTCTTCTTGTCTGTATCTTTTTGGTTGGATTTTTACGTAGTCAGATTTTTTAATTTATTTAATTCTTACCTTGACAAGTAAACTGTTTTTTTTAATTTTAAATATTATAGTTTTATTCGAATCTATTCATATTTATATAATTTATAAAATAAATTTTTAATTTAACATGAAATAACAATGAAAGGTACTTTTTGGCTTGCTGTTATAATCTCATTTTATACAAACATCGAAAATGATGAAGCTTCTTCTTTGGTGGTGACGACAACTAAGTTTTCTCTCGGTAATTTGCTAATCAATATTCTTGTAAATAAAAAATTACTCTGATAAATCAAAACTCTTGTATTACAATTTTGAACTCTGTGTGGTATATAATTTAATTGCATCGTCATATGAAGGCGGTGGTTCAATTTCTTGTGCAATTTTTTCTTTTTCCTTTGTGTTTAATTCTTCATTTCTGCGTTCTGTAAAAAAGAACAATTAAATTTTCATCAATTTTTTTATGTAACTAGTGGGAATATAAAACAAATGGTATCTAGATATGGTTACAGCAGTTTATCCGCCTTTATTTACCTGTCGGTGGTGTAATTATTTGAAATTGCCCTGGAATAGAAGTCGGTTGATCTGTTATTACATTTTCAGTAGTATTCTTTTTCTTTGACCTGGATACTGTAAAATTATTTAAATATAATGAGTTTTAAAGTTTTTCAAATTTTTTTAAATAGTTCATGGTTAATTTCTTAGTGAATTTTGAATTTCAGAGTTTCAGATATCATATTCTCCCTCAAACTAATATTAATTTGTTATAGTACGTAATTTATTTAAATAATATGTATTATGGATCAGCAGTTTTTAACACTTTCACTCATTTTACTTTTGTCGTCTATTCGGAAACCGTTCGTGTCCCCTTGTCCAATAAAACAACAAAAACCTTTTTTACTGCAACTTAACGTATTTATACAATTATTAAAAAAAACTAAAATATTGAAAGGGGTATAAAAATTAAAATCAAATGGATAAACATTGTGTCAATCCTGAGATAACCCGTACCTGAGCTTTTATGTAGCTTAGCTACACATTTAGCTATTAACAGTTAGTATTACACAACACTATTAAAGCTACAAATATGTATTATACTTATTTTATTATGTGAATAAATATTTAATTTTTCTACTTACATGTTGATATCATTGCTATACATTCACAACACCTTATACAACCATAAAAACATATGCAACAGATTTTCAACACTTCACAATAGTCGGCCATTTTTTGGCAATAATAATTACCCGCATAGCTTTTATATTACGGTAATGTAATACTAACGTGAACTTGAACCACTTATAGGTACAATGAATAACTTTAGATAAAATAAATGATAAGCATTGATAGAAATTTTTACCAAAAAGTGCGATATATGACAAAGTTCACTGTTTTAATTTCATAGTATTCGCACTGATACATCATAACTAAATGTAGGTAGGTATTATTAGTAGTATTATATTAGATGATTATTATTAATAATTTTTGAATCATCTCACTTCCTTTCATAAAATTAAATATCAAAAACCAAGAATACAGTAATAAGTATAAATTTTATAAATTACGCATTCATTTTATAAATTCACCACAAGATTTTACCAAAAAAGGGTACGAGAAAAGGGTATCGGATGGAATAAATAGAAATAAAAATCTCTAATATAAAACGTTCTGCATAACTGCATTCATCGACGTTTCTAAGGCTTATGATAAGGTTTGGCACGAGGGCCATTTAATAAAAATTAAACAAAAACTGCCCGAGTATCATCTTACTGCTAAAATCATACTTATCGGGAAAAATAAGGTGTGTTTTTTTACAGTATTGATCCGCATCTGTCAATCATTTCAAGCTACAGGGCTCTTGATACTCTAAATGAAAACCGGGATCATTTTTATATGCCTAATTCCATTTCCAATTCCATTGGGCATATGAAAATTAATTCCATTTTGAAATAAATTATAAGCTTATGGAAAAAGGATTTCGACTATGTTCCTGCTTCTTTTTTGCATTTTTTTGTTCGCTGTTTACGTAGCCGGGTACCATATTTTGATTTTTTTAATTTTTACCTTGACAACCAAACTGGTTTTTTAAATTTTAAATAGTTTTATTTTAATTTATTTATATCATTTATGAAATACATTTTTATTTAACATGAAATAACAACGAAAGACATTTTTTTGACTTGCTGTTATAATCTTATTTTATACAAACATCGAAAATGATGGAGCTTCTTCTTTGGTGGTACCGACAAGTGTAGACAACTAAATTTTCTTTCCATAATTTACTAATTAATATTCTTTAAAATTAAAAATTACTCGAATAAATCAAAACTCTTGTATTACAAATGATAATTTAAAATTAAAGTTTTTTTATTAATAGCAGCGCCAAAATTTGAATTTGGAGAAATTAAAAAAATTAATTAAAGAAACAATTTTTTAAATAATTTATAAATGCAAAAGAAAAGACAAATGTACATAGTTGACCTGAATTATAAATTGAAAAGAAAACATAGTTGAGGTGATAGGCTAGTGTAAATCTAACCAGTAGACATCTTCTCACAACACATTATCAACGCAAAATTTTTAAATAGCAGGGCCGCCATCAGCAATATCATAGAATGAAAAAACTAACAACCAAAAATTATAATTTCTACAACTCACTGGATGACCGAGGTTTCGTACTTATTCACTTCGTGAAATTGATCTCCTCAGACCCAGACTGATAACAAAGATACAAAATCTACTTACCATTTTTTGCAACCGACTCCGAAGCTTGAACGACCCTAATTTTAAAAATGTCACGTGGTAAATGTGCATATGAAAAAGTTTTAAAATGTTCTGTAGTAATAAGATATCCTATTAAAAAAAAATAGGTTCACCTCTGACGAGATGATTAATAGCAGCGTCAAAATTTAAATTTGGTTTTTTGAATGATTGCGTTGGTAATGTGTAGTGAAAAGATGTCTACTTGTTAGATTTACACTGGCTTATCACCTCCACTATATTTTTTTTCAATTTTCCATTATTTTCATTTATTTTTATTGTGAATAAAACTTGAACTCTGTGTGCTTTATAATTTAGTTGCATCATCATAATACTAAGGTTCAACAACTGGTACAACTTTTCCTTTTTCCTTTGTGCTTAATTCTTCAGAATAGCGTTCTGTAGAAGAAAACGATTACATTTGTATAACATTTTCTGTGGGGAGAAGTGGGAATGTGAAAACAATGGATCTAGATGTGGTTAGAGCCGTATTTTGCAGTTTATCTGTCTTTATTTACTACCTGTAGGTGGTGCACTTATTCGAAATTGCTCTGGAATTGCTGGTTGCAATTCTGGAGTTCTTGGTTGCTCTGTTATTACATTTTCAGTAGCGTTTTTTTTCTTTGCCGTGGATTTTACTGCAAAATTATTTAAATATAATAACATTTGAGTTTTTAAATTTTTAAATAGTTCATGGTTAATTTCTTAAAGAAATTTCGAATTTCAGAGTTTCAGATATCGAATTTTTCTCAAGCTAATATTAATTTGTTATGGTACGTAATTTATTTAAATAATCTTTATTATGAATCAGCAGTTTGTAACACTTTCAGTCATTTTACCTCTGTCATCTATCCGAAAGCCTTTCGTGACCTCTTCTCCAGTAAAAATCAACCCTTTTTACTATAACTTAAAATATTTATTTGTAGGGGAACTCGGGGTTAATTGTAAAATTAACTCGAATTTCCCTGACACAAATTTATTTTGTGTCGCCTTTGATGTCCGTGTTTCGGCAAGCTGTAGCTGGTGCGGTGAACGAGAGGTGGATCCGCTCTCTCTTTGTATTTTGGTTACTTTAGGTAAACACCAAACAATTAAACTCAATAAGTTTAACAATAACAATTTATTTAAAGAATTAATGATAAGAGTTGCTCTGCAGAAAGCTACACAAATGCAAGATAAATGGGTCAACAACCCCAACAGAATTCCCCAACAACTCCAGCAACAATGGATCGCTACTAAGTAATTATTAACAATTACTGGTTTGAATGTAAAACTCCAAACGGAATATACCCCAATTAAATAAAAGTAGTAAAACTCACCGATCGGTTTGTTTTGTGCAGCTGTTAGATGTCGACAATTGGATTCAACTAAGGCACACTCCGGAGTTATTTGCTGAATAAAAGAGACACACCGATCGCACTGGCACTCGTGAAGAAAAACCGTCGAGGGTCGACCTTGGAGCGTCTTCTGGGCGTCAAATCGGTGTAGAGAAGCACAGGTAACGGCGAACGGGTCACTCACAATCACTACTTGGACGGTTGAAATAATAGAGAAGCAACTTGTTGTCAACCTTATCGCAATAAGGGAAAATCGGTAACGGTGGTCGTTAATTAATAAAAGATTACTACACATTAGCACGGTCTAGGACAAAATCCCGCGCCCACAATCCCGTCGCCAAAATCCCGTCGGACCGAAATCCCGCCGAACCATAATCCCGCCGGACCACAATCCCACCGGACCACAATCCCGCCGAACCAAAATCCCGCCGAACCAAAATCCCGCTGCCAAAATCCCGTCGAACCGCAATCCTGTCGGACCAAAATTCCGCCGTCAAAATCCCGTCGGACCGCTATCCGACGGCACCACAATCCCGCCGGACCCCTTGCAACAGGGGCTCCAAGTATAGTTTCTTGGCCGCCAAACCGTCAATTATTAAAACTACAATAGATTTTTAATATATTTTATAACTAAAATTATTATATTTTTAAAATATTTTAAAATTGTAGATTACAAGTTTTAGCTAGCTGATTAATTTTTTAAATAAATCTTATTTCCCCCTCCCAAGTGAATTTTCTGGTTGTGCAATTGGTCATACCTCAAAACAGTATGGCCAGATTGGGCGATTTAGCACCAATGGGCGACTTTCGAAAATAACTTGTGCTTAATTTTTCAAAACCCCAAATTTCTGAGAAAGTTGCGATTTATTGCGATAAATAATCGATTTTAACATTTGTAGCCTAATATTTTGCTCTATTGGTAAAAGCTGTGGCGTATTTAGGGGTGGGCACTTGCCTCCTGCCTCTCGCAAAGATGATTCTGATTGTATCCCTGAAGCCCTCCGTGATAAAAATAATGTTTTACTTTATTACCGTTAATACCGTTACTGTAAGTAACAAAGTAAAAATGAAGGTTGGTAATTGTAATGTAACTCCCTATGACCCCATGATATTTTAGTAAGTACAACAAAGTGGTAAGAAATACAGAAGTAAGTAAGTAATAACGAAGTTTTAAAATGGAGTGCAAACTTTTTTTAAGTTAGAAGGGAAAAGAAAAACTTGCTTTTGACGGCTATATGTTTGATTTTGAAAAATTCAGTGCGTGCAATTCAAAAGTTTTGGGCGTGCGACAGAAGAAAGTCTCACAAATGTAAAGTGCGAATACACACAACAAATGAAGGTATTCTTTTGAAAGAAATGAACAGTCATACTCATGATAGTAATGCAGCCACGGTAGAAGCAACTATTATAGTTTCTCAAATAAAAGAAAGGGCTAAAACACTATGGAACCCACTTCTCAAGTTATCAACGAATGCGTTAGTAACCAAGGTGGATTATTGGAAAGTGTGAAAGTTGCGTTACCATCAGAAACTGCTCTAAAAAGTTATAAGAAGAGTTCGACAAGAAGTCAACGCAGCACCACCTGTTCCTACCAAAGTGGAAGATTTGATAATTCCAGCAAACTTCAAAAATTCAAGTGTGCCAATGGTGAAATAGACGATTTTCTGTTAGCTGATAATGGCCCAGTTCACAATCGAATCCTTATATTTGGGCGTAGGAAGAATTTAAAGGTAGCTTAAATCGAAAATCATAAAACTTGACATATGTATAATATTTTCGATATTTTATTTTAGATTTTGGGAGAATCAAATCACTGGTTTGTAGATGGTACCTTCAAATCGACTCCTCCTTATTTTACCAAGTATATACGATACTAGCAAAGAGATTTGGAGCTATACATCCAATAGTATACGCTTTGTTGCCTAACAAGACTGAATCTACCTACACAAATATGGTGGATCTGTTGAAAACTTCATGCAATATAGATTTAAGCCCTTCAACAATCTCTTGCGATTTTGAAGTTGCAGCAATTAATGCATTTAAGAAAGCTCTTCCCACTGCAAACATAGATGGATGTTTGTTTCACCTGACGAAAAATGTTAAGAAGAAGCTGGGTCAACTTCATCTACTAAGCCGTTATAATTACGAGCCAGATTTTGCAATTCAGGTGCGGATGATTACATCGTTGGCATTTGTGAAAATTCCAGATCTAGATGAAAGGGTAACACCCTTTCGTAAACGTACCGCTTCATCTAGATCTGGAATTTTCACAAATGCCAACGATGTAATCATCCGCACCTGAATTGTCCATGTTTAGTTTGTCTAACTGGCTCCAGATCTCTTGTTGCTTGTTTGATATACCTTGAACGTTCCATGTACCTACTCTCCATGTCCATTTTCTTTGCATAAGTCGTCTTTGATTGAATCCGTCCTGTGTCCGAGGCTTGGCGTTTGGTTTTTTAGCATTTTATATTTTTTATCTACGACGAGGAGCTGGCCCGACGAAGAACCCCCATCCTGGAGGACCAGTATTTTCTGTCAGGGTTTATTCCCTTAGTCGAGGTGTACCGGTTTTTAGGCGCCGGAAACTCGCCTTTCATCCTTTCCCGTTAGCTACAGTCTATTACGACTACAGTCAGGAGGCACGACGAGAACGTGGGAAAAGGATTTGCTGGCAGAGCTGCTACGTGCAGAGGCGTTACTCGATATTTATAGGAGAATGCTTATTCGACATCAGCATCCCCTTCGAGACCATACCAGCCTTCGCCCCTGTCTTCACATAAGTATACATAAAACCCAGGCTTCGGAAAAGTTATAAAAAAGTTTAAATGAGATCCAGAAATGGATCAAGAGATGACGTTTAAGAACAAACGACTCAAATTCAGTGCAAGTCATTTTCACAAACAAAGAGAGGCTTACCTGCCTTCTTGTAGACGACTTGAAACTACGAAAATAAAAAGATACCACCAAGTTTTCAAACTTTTTATATATTTTTAACAATTCAATTACAATTTAAAGCAACACTGTGAAAAATAAAATATATGGTAGTCCTTATAATAACCTCACATTTCAACTATTTTATAAAACAATGTAAATAATATTCTCGTAAAGTGTCAATAACTGCACCTGTTACTTACTCTACTATCCGCAGAAAGTTGTAATTTTTCTCCTTACAAAGCTATTGTTTTATATTTAATTTTTTATGTGTTCTATTCTTGTTCTGTTTCTGTGAGTGTTTCATTCATGGTACCTGTATCGGGAAGCTTTGTAATCTGGATATGTGTTTCTTTGTGAATTTACAAAATTCAAATTCCTAGTCATTCAAAATAAATATAAAATAAATTCAATAGCTGATTGTTATTACATAGTGACCAAGAATAACTATCGAATAACTTTTTAAACCAGAAGTATAGATGTATAGAAGCCTGAAAACTATAGTCATTCGAGTTCTACACTATTAAACCAAAGGTTATAAATATATTTTTATTATAATATATTATGCACTATTATTTTTTAATATAATGTCGATTTGATATATAAAACTCTTTTATTGACATGTCGAAAATTGGATTGGACACTAATGTTTATTTATACAATCACTAAATACTGTAACAATTTGACTAATTCTAATAATCTTAATAAATGTTATAAAAATATGTGATATACTTTATTATATATAGGGTGATCCAAATCGAGGTGAAATTTTAAATTTCATATCATTTGAGATGTGTCAAAGTATAAAGTCATGATGTAGGGTAAGGTAAGGTAAATTGGTGATATAGGTTATTTGGTGATAGTTTTTATAAAATTAACCACATAATATCCTATTGCCAAAATAGTCCAATTTTTTTCTAGCAGATAGAGTAAATGGTCTACATTCATAGTTAAATGTGAGGCAGCCAGATGATGCGCTTGTTTACTCAAAACAAAACGAAATCCCCCTAACCTTCATTATTAAATGACATTTTTTGGGTTAATCGCAGTATCTGAATTCCGAATTTTGTTGTCAAGTTCGTGCAAATAAAATTACGTATAATTTGATATGAGTGTATTCGCCATAGATTTGGCATTATAATTCACCTTTGTTTTTGAAAAATAATTTAGATTTGTAGTTGTAATAACCTTAGCCAAGTGGGAACTTAAAGTTCACGTTTGCTGAGGATTTTATTATACCGGTGTTAATTTTAAAACTTCCAGCAATTAATATCTCAAAACCAAAAGTCAGATGAAAAATATTTCGAACAAAAGTTGTATGATAGCGAAGGGACAGAATATGACATAATTGTTTTCTTAATTTATTGACCTTTTCAAGGTCATTTGAAGGTCAACTTTGGTTTTTAAATGGCACCTTAATTTTTTTAGCAGATTCATATTTTGCATAAAAAATAAACAACTTTTGTAGGAAAATTTTTTATCCCACATTAGGATTTTCGAGTAAGATGCGTTGAAACAAAATAAAAACATTTTAATAAACTGCAGCTTTATGTTTTCAGATTTATGTTGTGAAGATTTTTGAAAATGTAAATACTTTACTAAAGTACATCTTAAATAAACATTTTGTTATTTTTGTACTAAAAACAATGTTTTTTTTTAATATCACCAAATAACCTAACCACTATCACCAAATAACCTAACCTGTCACCAAATAACCTATATAGGTAAGACATTTTTTCAAGTTTCAGTTGTGGCAAGCCCGATAAATTACATTCAAAATAAATTCCAAAGGGAGGTGTCTGAGATGTCTATCAAAGATATCTGATAACTTAAAATTATTTAAAAAACCTTAGAAGTTTATAAAAATGCAGTTTTCAAAAATTATCACCAAATTACCTTACCTTACCCTATATGTCAAAGTCTAGTGTAGACAGATGGGAAATTTTAATCACGGAGAGAGATGCACTGTAAAAGAACGCGTCGAAGTTGTGAAAAATGGTGGAAATAGTAAATACAAATGCATTGCGTAAAAATTGCTCTATATTAACACGAAGTCACGTGCAAGCATTTAACAGTTTGAAGAATTTAATTAAAAATTCAAAGAAAGTAGATCTGTTATTGAGAATAAAAAAAAACACCAATACGTGCTCGTCCGGTTTGATTCTGCAAAAAGATTACTTTGATTGCCAATGATCTATCAACATTAATTCGACATCTTTCTCAGCAATTGAGCATTTCTTCTAGCAGTTTAGAACAAATTTTGATAAAGGATATCAAGAAATAAACTAGATTATTTGCAACGTGCATTTGGATTTTCAAAGATTGAAAATGATGAAGGTTTTTTAAAAAATCATCTTTAGTAATGAAGTTCATTTTGATCTTGGCGGTTTAGTTAACAAGCAAATTATCGCATTTGGGATAGTGGAAATTCAAAAGAAATTGTTGATAAACTCTACATCCAAAAAAATAATTAATTAGTGTGGATTTTAGGCAGATGGTGTTATTGAACCATACGTTTTTCAAGATAAGCATTATCGAACTGTTACTGTCAATGATTTCTTGTGACCAAAATCGAACGAGTTAGGATTAAATGGGATATAGTTTCAACAGAGTAATTCCACCCTGTCATCACACATCTAATTGCTGTATAGGATGGCAAATTTGAAGATCGTTTGATTTCTCGTCATGGTGATGCCAACTGGCCATCGAGATCCCGTGATATAACACCATTAGATTTATTTCTTTGAGCATCACGCAAGAGTGATATCAAAGATTTTTTAAAACGATGATCGATATCTGTAGAAGGTCATGTGGAGGTCATTTGAGTGATATCATGTTTCATACGTAATTCTCATTTATGTCGATTCCAATAAAACTGAATTTTATAAAAAATGTAATTTTTAATTATTAGATTACTTTTGCAAATTAATTTAGATCATCCTTTATAGTTATCTACATTTTTTAAATCAGATATGCATAGATAAACTCTGGGTTTAAATTTTAAAATTAGTTAAAATATAGTAAATTATTGAATTAATTACCATCTCAAATAGTTAATTAACCTGGGAACAGCAAAACGAAGTCACCGACTACTTACATTTTCGCATTTATTTTTTACATCATTATTACATTACATATTTTGGTATGTGGGCATCGCTGGTAATCCCGTCTTGTTGTTCCAGGTTTAATTAGAAACTCTCGTAATTAACTGATTTTGGTTTGAAGATCTAGAGGTTTCTAAATACGCGGAAGAATAGTTTACATGATTGGATTGTACAGGTGATATTTCGAGATACGACGTTAACTCTACTTTGGGGCTACTTCCGATACTCTTCGAAAAGTTACTTCAGGTTGCGATGGAACTGGAAAAATATTTCAATTTTTGATAAACTGAAAAACCTCCACTATTTAAATAACCTTATAATTTTAAAAAATTTGAATCAAACACTATTTAAATAGTAATTAAATTATCACAAACCCATAGACGCTTGAAAATTAGTTTTCCCTGGTTGAGTTATTACAGCTACATCAATTACTGAATTGGGGGAACCAACATCATCTATAAATATGTTTAAATATTTTTTAAATATTAGATTACATTAACTTACAATTAGTTGTATTTTTGGTTTTATTACAGGGAAAACAACAACTGCAGTTTGAAAAACGCATTATAGAGCAATGGGAATGGTGCTGATAATAAATAAATGGGAGTGAAGTGTTTTTGGAATAGTAATCAAACTTGCTAGGTACTACGTAGTACGAGTTGTATTAAAATAATAGGAATTTGTCGAAGTTGATTATCAGAAAAATAATTATCTCTATAAAAGATAACCAAAAACGAAATATAAATCAATAATAATTATTAGAAAAAATGTAATTTGTTAAAACCTTTTGGGGCTATGTGTTCTATCGAATAATATTAACTTTTTTAGTGCTAGACGGGAAGAATTATACGAGATAATCAGTTGAGTTACCTGTTTGATAACTAAAATTTGACATCAATTTCTGGAAATATTTTTTTTACGGTTTTAAAATAAGCAATATTGTTTAATTTTATAACAAGACGAAAAAATGATGCAGTGGCTTTGGTTTTGATTTGGTTTTAATAGAATTTACCATCTCTAGTCTATAGAAGGCTTTTCTCTCTCCAAATAACTACCGGCTGGCCTTAGGTAATATTATAAATTAACTAAATGTTCCACCACGAGAAACGTAAAATTTACATTCATTTGCAATCCACGTTAAACTACATTATATGTAGGTGTCATATCATTTTGAATTTTAGTTTAGGGTAGAAATTCAGAAGGATTATTTCTATATTATTTCGTGTACGACAATTAGGAATTGCAAAAAATTACGATGACGGCAAATTTCTAAAACAATTTGATTTTTGAACAGACATTTATTCGTTGTTTTAAATAGCTCTATTTTTTTGGGATGTTTAAAGTTTTTAAATCTTTAAAGTTTATGCAATTTTTTAGCAGAAAATTTTTAAAATGTTAAAAATTTGTAAGACGGAGAAATATAAAAAAAATTAACATTATCGAAGACTTATCGAATTTAATTGAAACATCCAATATTTTCTACAATTCCCCATTTTCTATATGCCTACTTATATACAGACGCTTGACATTTAATAGTAAATATTGGAATTTATTGCTAAATTTAAATATTTTAAAAATGGAAAATATTTAGTATATTTTTTGTTGATTCTAAATTCTAAAATACAGACATGAGGTTGATGTTACTCATTTAAGTTTACTACCAGTTTATCTAAAAAAATAAAAATTTGAATTGATTTCTTTTTTTAATTTTTGGTTTTAAATACTTATGGCAAATTGTTGTTTGTTTAAATATTCCTAATAAACCAAATTAAGTTGCATTTGCTGTTTGAAAGCACCTATATTACAATAAACACAAATATTTTTGGTATTTTATTAATAAACCAACTCTTCTAAAAAAGGTCATAACTATAAATATTTAAAAAATTTATTGGGTGCTATATTATTTATTATAAAATAAAAAAGTTTTATAGTACAGGAAAATGTTCATAAATTATGCTAAACTTATCGTTAAATGAAGTATTTTAATTAAAAAAAAATTCATTTCATCAACATAAGTGAACCACCCTGTATATTCTTAAATTTATAATTATTGTATAAATATATATATAATATATATATTTACAAAAATCTATTCTATTTGAGTTTATTCATGCCTTTATAAAAATATCTATTCACAGATTATGTTCTTTCTCCTCTTCGACAACGTTGAGTGACGATGATGAATTATTTTTCCTTTTAATTTTAAAATTTGGATTAAAAGCCGGAACTTTTAATAGTTTCTCGTTTATAGAACAATCTTCCTTTTTACCATCAGAAAGTTTCTCTGATTCACCCAATTCATCTCTTTCTCCTTCTTTGTTTACTTCATGACTTCTAACTGCATCCTGGTTTAAATGCTGTAAATCTGCAGGTTTGTTTAATATTTTACTGCTTTCGTCCAATAGTACGTCATCGCTATGAGACTCTTTGTTTATGATAATTTTACAATCAGATGAATCATTTAATTTTTTGTTTTCGGCAACAAGGTGACAAACTACTGCAGGTGAATTTATTCTTCTGGGATTATTTGATTCGCTCATTCTTCTGGCAACCGAATATGCTGTCGTTTTTGGTGGAAAATATATCTTTTCGCTATTGCTGGTGTCACTGTCGCTTAGATCGTCCACAAATTGAGCTGAATACTTTTCCTTTACTAAAATAGAAAAAATCATTTTTACAATTTTAATCGGATGTTTCGAAGAAGAAAGTTTAAAAATACTTGGCACTTAAAATTTTTTGTGCAATCAGAATCTTATATTTAAAGAAATTACAAGTGTCATTATTATTATTAGTTTATAAAGGAAATCCTTATAAAATTATCGTTCACTTCTAATAGTGAAGATAAGTGAAGTATATAATTTTAGTTTATCGGCCAATTAATATCTACAGGATATTTGCCTTAATAAATCATAAGGTTCCAAATCATATTTATATAGGCAATAACTTAATATCTATGTATAGGTATTTAATTTTCAGTTAGTTGAGTTTTCAATTCACTCACTGTTTATGTACGTACGTATGTAAGTAGAGTTTATAAAAATAAATTTAGAAATCACTTTACATTCCATTCAAAATTTATCAATGGGTTTATTACGTGTTAATACAATTCAACTTGTAGAATTGATAAATTACCTGTCGAATAATTATTGTAGTAATTTGAATTTCTAACATAAATTTGCCTTTCCAAGCATTGATTATAAAATCTACTGAAATCTTAAACGGTAAATAAAAATTAATTTTAAATCTAGATGATAATTCAAAATTTTGCTAACCTGTAGGTCCGAGATTTTGAGAATACATGGACGATTTACCATTCTGGATGTTATGTACCAATTCGGGAGCTCCAATGGATAACGCTATGGAAGCTATGTCGCACTGTTTTTTATTAACTAAAAGAAATTTGGTTATGTTATTATGTTTTTGCAAAAACGTATAAGGACTTACCGTTGTATTCTGGATTTCCTCTTTCTTGGCAATAATAAATTAATAGAGCTAATACAATCATACACGATATGAAAATTAAAACCACCACGTAAAACTCCATGGTTGGTACAAAACATTAATATTTAATGTCGAATAAGTGATACACTGTCCAATAAACTGCTTCACCTGGTTATTGTAAAATTAATTATATACATTTTTTCACAACGAGACAAGTTTAAAATCACGTTTGTACTAACGTGAGTATCGAACTAGTCAATTGATAACATAAAATATTATCTAAGTAATATACTTACTTCTGTGATTTTTTTAGGTAGATATACTATAATTAAACATTTTGCAGTACATTTTCTGTTTGGCACTCTTGACACATTAAAGTTTGATGTAATAATATTTTGAACTATATTTATAGTATTCAACGAAAATATAGTCAAGTTCATAAGCTTTTCTACAACGCCAACAATTTCATTTTCGCGTTCACATTTCTAGTTAATACTGATTAATGTTTGTAAGAATTTTTACTGTTTACTAAATCAAAGCATAAAATTTATTACCTTACTAACAATAGTTTACATAATAATTTCTCGTGTTATTAAGTAAATATCTACATACATAATGTAAACTTATGTATATTTCTTACGATATAGGTAGGTACCTAGTTCATGCATATTTTCTTTTAATTTTTGAAATAAAATTTCATTGCAATTACTCACAAGCTATAAATGTAAAATATATTTTTATATTGATAACTTATATTTTATTTATTTGACGATAGGACATTATTAAAGTAAACATTTATTTCGAATACTTTCAAGCAGATTTTGTTCGTCTTTCAACAAATATGTTTTTAACTTCTTAGTAATTTATGTGAATAAGACAAGACCTTTGAAGCGAATAAACAGGACCGAAGTTAGATATTTCATCACCTGGTGCAGAGGCACACTAATGCCCGATTTTTTCCGATTAGCGAACTTCGGGTTAAATAGACGAAATAATCAATCAGACGACAACAAAACAAATAAATCAGTCATCTGATTGGTTATTTCGTCAATGAAACCTAAAGTTCGCTAACTTGAAGATAACTATGAGTGAAGAAATCGGACATAACTAAATCTTACCTACAAGACTAAAATGTAAGTACCATATTATATGTAGATACCTAAGTACATAGTGCAAGTTTTATCTTCTTCTTTTTCTTTCAGCCCTCATCAATCCATTTCTGGATATAAGTCTCCTCAAGTTTTTTCCACCTTGTTCTATTCTTCGCTCCTCCTCCAAAGCAGTCCCGCATGTCTTTTTAGATCATCGGTCTTGGCTTGCGTTGTGTCCTGCAAATCTCCATTTCAGTGTCGCTACTATCTCACGTATGTCTCTTACTCTGGTCTTCATCCTGATCCATTCATTTCTCTTTCTGTCTCTTAGGGAGTTTTATATTTGTGCGTTAATAAGTTAAGGGGGTACAACGCTATAAAATTTTCGAAGATTAAAAAATACTTTTTACACATGTATATCGAAAGATACATGTTTTAAAAATCTTTACTCAGAATTTTAGAAAGAAATTTGTAAAATTGGCCAAATTGTAGCGTTGTTTTGCAACTGGATTGCATTCAACTGCAAGCATAACAATGCTTGGTGCATGGAATGCAAACTAAACATTTGGCCGAGCATTTGGCACATTTAAGCAGTTTGCATTCCTTTTAATTGTACAGATCCTCGATTTTATAATATATTTTATAGTTTAAAAAATTTAATTTATTAAAAAATACATCCACAACAGTTAATAGGGTAAATGGTGCTACTTAGCTGATTAGGAGTGATTTAATTATTTTTAATTTTCATTAATGAGTAATTCGCAACATAAACTTAGATCGTGAATATCTCGGAACAACATATTTTAACCTGGTGTACAACAAATCAAGAAAGCTAATATATTATGTAACTAAAAAATAATTTTATTCACAAAGCACGTCTTTATGGTCCAACGAGAGATGTTTGTAATTGGGGGTTCCTTTTAGCTTCAATTCGCGAAAAAGAGCTTAAAAAATTTAATTTTCACAATTTTTTAAAGGTCTGTTATTTTACTAATTTTCTAGATAACAATTATTTTTACCCCGTCGAACTATAGTCACAGGTATGTAGGTATATAGTTTCTAAATGTTTTTGATATTTATTTTTCAGATTAACCACATACCCAAATCCCTGTCCACAAAACAATCACTTTTTTTGAAATGCTAACTTCCTGGTTCTAAACATCCGGTATATGAGTTACAAATGAGTTAAACAAATTTTTTTCCTGTGTATTATATTGTGTACTTTTTCAATAAAAAATTCCCTCAACTATCTCTAATTTCCGAGCTGTTACAGTATTGTACCCCTTAAGGGTATACTCCATAAGTCCCCCTATCTTTTAGATGATAGAAATTTTAAAAAACAACTTTTGAAAAATAGCAGGTGCTCTTCTAAATGACTTTACGTCTGAAGTGATGTAATTTTTGATGCTCTTCCAGCTCCTCTTATCCGTTAACATGTGAGCGGAGCTGTCGCAACGTTCCCAGTGCCAGCACCTGATGAAGATGTGCTCTGCGTTGTAAGCCTTCTTGCAATAATGACATATGTTGCACTTCAACGTTTTAAAGTAACTCAGGTACTGATTGAAACACCCGTTGCCAGAAAGCATCTGCGTAAGATGGAATGTCAACTCACCGTGCCCTAACTTAGCCTACACCCAAATGTTCGGTATGAGACGAAACGTCTATCTGCCACGTCCGAAGGCGCTTCATCACGCTTGCAAACACTTAAGTCCGTCACTACCGTGCCCCTCGTACCGCCTTGCTCTCTACCCCGCCATAAGGTCCACTGGCACTGGGGCAAAGTCACGATCACTAACGAGTTTCCTGCAGGGATTGTATGGTAGCCGTACGACACTCTAAGCGCCATTTTTTGCCGCACGCGTAGTAATTTTTCCTCATTGCTTCTTGTTCCATATTTGGCAAATTCACTGCTGCATACCAAATTGGTACTGTATACAGCAATACAGATTGAGTAACCATTCAATTTGGTTTTGATCCGCCTTCATATGTGGGGCAAAACTTAAATTTTTTTGTTGACCACTATTCCAAGGATAATAACCTCGCTTTTAATGGGACACCCTGGGACAGTTGACCCTACGACTATTAATAAGAATCTTTACTAGTTTTATTTAAATTATTAGTTTTAACTAAATTTGTTAACCTGCATTTCTGTTGCAGCCTTCTCCGCCCACTTTTGGCCATTAGCCTCTTTCTCTAATAGTAAGAGAAAGGTTTAAGCATTAAGATCCTACGGTTGCTAAGTCCGAGTTGGAGAATGTGCTTGTAACCCTTTTCATTGTTGATGCTGGCAGTCATCAACTCAGGGGAACTGCCGGCTTCACGTGCCCTCTGAAGCACGGGAGACGGTCATAGATAGAAAGAGAGTCAGAAAAAAATGTTTTTTCTAGACTCTTCCGGATCGAACTGGGTGTCTTTGCATCATTAGTTGATCGCTCTAACTACTAGGCTAAGACTAAGATAGGAAAAACCTGTATTTATTTGTTCTTAATTTTAAAACGGTTGCAATGACCGCTTTTTCTGCAACTTTTCTAAGAGGCACTATTAGTGCTTATGTTTTCGTCTTTTCTGAGCATATCCATTATCTGGTTCCATAATAGAACAGAAAACTGAAAAATTAGATCACTAAAAAAAGAACCACGAAAAACAGAACAATGAAAAAGCACAATAACGGAAAAAGAGAATACTGAAGTAATAGAACATTGACAAAAGATAACACTCAAAAATAAGAACAATGGGATGAAGTTTTGATAATTATTCGCATGAGTTTTGAATATTTAACTTTGAGTTTTAAGGGCGTACATATTACACTGAAAATAATGTAGTTTAACAATTTTTTTTAATCTAGCCGACAAATATAAAATATTGAGTAGCAACGTTTCAAGAACTATTATTAATAAAATATAATGTAGCGTTTATTTTAGAGTGAATCCGATCCTCCGCTCCGGCCGCTACAGGCCGTTTGACGCTTTACTAACTAAAAATATCTCCCTCGAATACTAGGCAAAGTGTGGAAGTGTGGAACGCCTTCTATATACTATACATATTATATGGAGAAGAAATACATCAACACGTCATTGAAGCAATCAGGAAATGTTGCAGCTAAAATTAATAAATTTTATATTTACAATATAATTGCGAACGGTGACAAAGCTTTTGACTTTGCAACAATAAAAAAAATTTTCCTGGGTCCGGCACAACTTGAAATTTTTTAACTCGATCCGTCAGATCCAGGGTCAACTTGTAAAACTCATTAAAAATATGTCGGAGCCAAAAGAAATGTAGTAAATAATATAAAAGGTTAAACATATTAAAAATATCTCTGGGCCATAATAGCACCCGAAAACTTGGCTGCTTCAGTCATTACATCTGAAAATCGACTAGGAAAACGTTGAGTGGTACACTCCCACACGGAAAATCGACCTAGGCTACGTGCACGTCCCGCCAACAGAATGGAAAATACATCATACATTGTAATGCCTCCATATATTATTTGAATAGGAAAATTGTCAACTTTACAATCAATTTCCTCAGTAACTAATCGACATTTTAAGTTCCTCCTTACTTTAATAGACTCATTTTAATAGCGCCTAACTAATTTTTTACGGAAATTTTACATTTATTTCCAAATAATCAAATTATTTTCCCCCTGGCTCCGTATATTTTCATATAGGTGCAAAATATCACGTACGCAGGTCTGTCACCTTCTTTACTCTTTCTTATCTATGGGGCAGGATCTTAAAATCTACAATAGATTTTATTGCAAATTTTACTAAAATCTCTAAAGGCAAAAGTTCCTGTTAATA
Source organism: Lycocerus yunnanus (assembly GCA_036346125.1). NCBI lineage: Eukaryota > Metazoa > Arthropoda > Insecta > Coleoptera > Cantharidae > Lycocerus > Lycocerus yunnanus. The sequence continues at coordinate 1,880,803 of JARFIX010000022.1, read as the reverse complement.
AACTGCAATCAAGATCATTAAAACTGTCGGTATCACGGTTTCATCTAGTAGGGTTGGCTTTGTTGTCAAGTCGATTCGAAATCTCTACCAGGTGTAGAGCGTCTGATGTATTTATGCTTTTCCCGAGGGGTTAACCGCTGGTGAAGTGTTTTGTACACATCTCATGAAGTACATAAAATTTCATGTAAAGTACATGAAGTACTTGTGAATTACATAAAATGCTTGTGAAATACATGAAGTACTTGTGAAGTACATGAAGTGTTTGTGAAATACATGAAGTACTTGTGAAGTACATCAAGTACTTGTGAAATACATTAAGTAATTTTGAAATACATTAAGTACTTGTGAAATACATGAAGTACTTGTGAAGTAGGTGAAATACATGTGCAGTATGTGAAATACAATGAAGTAGGTAAAGTACCGTGAATTATTGATGAAGTACAGTGAATTACTGTTGAAGTACGTGAAGTCCAGTGAATTACTTCTGAAGTATATAAAATACCATAAAATGCGGTGTATTATGATGAAATACGTGAAGTGTGAAGTTAATTGTACACAATTTCCTCTAGCGGTTGACCCTCGGCTTTTCCATATACATAAGTTAATTTTATTTAACAAATTTACCTCAATCTGTAAACCACACTTGTACTAACTGAAGTAGAGTTACTGACCTAGAGATACAGGTAACTATTTTTATAATTACGTTTTGAAAAATTCTACGTACCTTTTTGACTCAGCTAAAGTACTAAAAAGTATTGTAATCACAAAACGTGCATTATTACTTACAAATATTTAAAATACGATTAGGTAAAACCTTGTTGTAGAACACATAAAAATAGAAATTATCCCTTATTAGTTGCACAAATAACTATTATTGTCGTTACTAAAAAAAAGTGTTTATCAATATTAATCAAACAATCATTCTGTTATAATGAGTCAATCAAACATATTATTATTGAGTTGTTATTTTTTGAAAAAACTAAACAAATATCTTTAATTTACATCAAATAAATATTTAATATGTGATCAAATTCCATATACATAAATATGTAGATAAATATTTCTTTTTTGTCGCCGCCCCCTAAATCGATTGATTGACATATAAGATGAACTAATTTAATTCATTTAGCGACACTCACAAAATAATTTTTCAATTTTTATCTTGTACTTCTGATAGGCATATAAAAAAAGGTGTAGAATAAATCAACATTTTCTATTTTGATAATATCATACTTATGTACATCTCTATGGATTATTGGGATAATTAACAATAATTATTAGCCCCCAGAGAAATTCTTCTATTTATGACAGGAATCTTTACGGATAGGAATTCTACGGGATGTGGATGTTTATTCTTGTGATTGATTACTAACTAATAAAAATATCAAGATATGTAAAGGTTATTATCAAAATGAAAGATCTTGATTTTCTGTACAACTTTCAATTGAATATTTTATTGTGCGACTACAAGAAGTGAATGAAAAATTGAAAAACGTTTTTTGGGGTATCGAAAAATAAATTCAAGGTTAAACTCCACGTAGTTTAACCTTTTTTTTTACTTTAATTTATTGAACGGTACTTTTGTTAGAAAGACGTAGAAATTGTTTAAATAAAGACGGAAGCCGTTAGCCGGGATTTCTCGGTTCAACCTTGGCAGGCAATGGCAAACCACCGAGGTAGAGTGCCAGAGAAAAACTCTAAAATAGAATCACCAAACCCTCTCGACGGTGAACGAACTGAGAAAGAAGGATTTTTGTTTATGTTAGATATCAATCAATCAATTTAGAAAACGTTAACCAAAAAAAGAATCACTCTAATAATTATATTCTATTCTAAGTAGGTACATAGTAACAGTTAAAGTACAATTTTTATATTTTTAGTTTATTAAAATTAAATTTCAATTATTAAATTTTTAATTAATATACTATATACATCTTTTCTTAATTCTTAAATCACAGTAAAATTTTGGTCCCATCGTTGATAAAATTGTACAAAATTATCCCATCCACGATTAATTCTTGCTATGGCTAATTCACAAGTAAACACGATTAATGGTTTTTTGGATGCTGAAAAAATTCAAAAATAGGATTACTGTTGTTTTTCTGCGATACATAGAATAAGAATTTACAGGTGAGTCTTTATCATCCGCATTATGAACTAAAATACCCGTACAGCAAACAATTAAAAGGAATAAACTTAATTTAATTAAAATTGTAAATAAACTTAATTAAAAGGTATATTCTTGCCAATTATATGACTTTATTATGACAAACCTACAAAGTTCAGCAACCACGAGCAATATAAACTTAATTCGTATATGATATTGTATTGATATTAACTTGGTAATCATGTGGGTAAGGAATCAATAATTTATTACTAATCTTAAATATTATTATATAATCTTTAAATCTTTATAGTTTTCAATATCATTATTATTAATCCAAATAATCCTCGTACTCGTATAAAAATCTATGGTGATATCCAATAATCACTAATAATCTTGAATATTTGAAATACATAATTCTAAATACTATAAAAGCTGCATGTTCTGCCACTTTCATGGAAAGCTAAAATTTACTCGGTTAAGAAGTTTGAAAGATAGTCAAAAAGCTGTTAAATATACCATAAATCTAAAAGCACCAAAATTTATTTAAATTCTAAAGCCCACATTGGGATATCGTCAAACTTCAGTTGCTTTATATCAATATAATTCACTCACAATATTCATCAAAACACGATTTACTTACTTCCAAACCACATATAGAAACTTGAACATTTTTGGAAGTATTCAACAAGCTCTCCAATACACCTAGAACATAAAACCATCATAATATAAACATAACAAATACCTACAAAACTAATACATATACTTATTAGAGTTATGTAATATATTTAATTGTGTAGTATCAGATATGAAAACCTTATGGGTGTTTTAAACTCACGTAAAATTTCCTTTTTGATACCATATAATTACAAGAAGTAAGTACCTATACTATTGTGGACAGAATGGTCATGATAAATAATTTTAAATAATCATATATTATAATTACGTATAACACCACCGCAGAAATTAAAAATAAGACGACAGAAACCGGTAGTTAGCGCGATTTCCTGGTAATACCAAGATACCAAATTCAAATCCGAGAGGAGAGACTAACTTCCTTATGACGGTCTCTGTGCAACTGTGATGAACTCACGGTACTAATCCGATTGCAGCTATTTTCTGTCTTCCTAGACCTTTGATAAACAGGACAGAAATGGTAGGTAAATTTATACTTTAATTTCCTGTACACCAACTTAGAAAAGAAAGTTACGCTCGGTAACATTACACTACAGAAGGCACATAAAGACGGCGGTCCCCCTGTGTTGACGACTCCCAACATCAATAACAAAAAACAGAGTCACACTCACAGGCACATTCCCCAACTCAGTTTTATCAACAGCATACATCCGTGTTAATAACGATAATATAACTGCGTGTTCTAGGAATCAAAGTAAGCAACCCCTCACCCGAAACAAATTTATTGCTTTTAATAAAAATTTGTTTCAAGGTAAAATTGTATAACTGTTTTTAACATATTTAAAAAAGAAACTCACCTTTTTATTGAATAAATATTATATTAATTTATTTGTTGATGATGTAAGTTTCAAATCTGGAATTAAAATTGTTATACTTTTCTCGTTTTCAAGTAACGGAGATTCTAAAATTAACAAATTCGATTAAAACCAAAAATATTGACAATGATACAAAAATTACCTTCGCAGCCAAAAAATGAACACAGGGAAATAAACACTGAAATAACCACTAAACATATAAAAACAACAACAAATACGTAGTACCAAAACATTTTTATTTTTATCCGTGCTAAATATATTTACTTTAGCCAAGACAACTATCTATGCTATATATTTTGACATTCTATCGATGTAACACGACACGCATAATTATTAAGAATGTTAATTTTTATAAATAATTTAAGTAAAATTTAACGGTATTGCGGTAACATATACGGTGCATTCGTTGGAGCAACTCGTGACATACACTATGTATTTAACCAACTCGAAGTATTTACATATAAAAATAACTTTCTACATACATACAAATGTATTAAAGGTTCCTATCCTTTAAATGAATCACGTATTGAAAATTAAACGAAATAAAGATACATAAGACCTTGGAATGCTAACTATTGTTTCAAATTAATTAACACCAGATAAAGATATCTAACTTTAAATAAATGGCACATAGGGAAGATCGAGATAGAACTAAAACATAGAATAATCGTCCGGCCAATTTTAAATGATATTTGTCAACATTTATGATCTTTATCTCTTTTACCTAAATTAAAAAAAAAATTAATGCAGCAGTAGTACAAAACGCCAATAAAAATGATTATTTATTTATGTAATTAATTCCACACTAAATAATTAGTAGTCTAATTACCAGTTTTAAGCAGAACCATTAGCTTGAAAATGTACGATGGAAACAAGGAACCTACAGTTTAACGTGAATTCCAAACCATGGCTATAGAAGATTCCACCCCAAGGATGTTGCTAGATCCCCCACAAACTTTCAAACCATCTTAGTATAAGAAGATCACAGGCTAGGCGTTTGGCCAATCGTTCACCAACTGCATCCAATAACTCGAATAAAAAAAAGTTTATTGTTTGCATCCACATTTCTATTGAACTATAAATATAGTTAAACTTATAAAATTGGTTCCATATCCTGTTTATTATACCTATCAGGTATTGTTTTGAAATAAGAACCGGTGGTAGTGTTATCCGAAAAGTTCAAAAGTGATTAGAATTAGACGGAATGCAGTTTGAACATTTGTGGTATTGTCTAACTTTTTTATTTAATTGTCTAAAATTTAGTTTTTGTGATCAAAATTTGTTTCCCAACCCTCCATGATTAACGTTTTTCGAAAATAAAAATGCGATATGAGTAATCTGCCCCACCTGGTAAATGATAACTTGTTTAATAATGTAAACATTCAATGAAATGATATTATTTATTAATATTTACAAGTACACAATAATAATTATATTTATAATTACAATATTTACTGCACTTAACATTATTTTGGACCAAAATCTCATTATATATTAAATTAAATGTTCAATGAATAATTAAATATGAAATTCACAGCACATTATAATAGGTCTCAAATATAAAATGTATCAGTCATTACTCGATCTGAGCTTCATGCTTAAATTAATTTCTATATTAAATTATAATCACAATTTTTACATTTTATATACAATATGCACATTCTGGCAAATGAAAATAATGGCACAAGTACCCTACTTAAATTTTTCAAAATAAGAAGGTACTAATGACAGGAACTTAACACAGAATTAACAGAACATAATATATCAAACATTAAAAAGCAAGGAGGTATAAAATAGGCTACCGTAAAAATATATAACAGTTGGAACAATAGGATTTAAACTGAAAATTAAGTGATTGTTGATGATCGTTTCTAGGATTTACTTAAAAAGTTTATTATGCAGATCTACATTGAGCAACAATAATGAGTCTCATTATAGGAGGGTAAAGGAGCTAAACTTGTAGGACATCTTTCACTGCTGATGTATGGTTTATGAAACTAAGAATAATTTAATAATAAGTAAATTAAATTAAAGAAACAACTATGCTTTACTTTCTACGACACTAAATTAAACAATATATAAAATGGAAACATTCATAATCATACAATTTAATAACTAGGATTGTATGGAGCTTGTTTTGTGTAAGTTGTATTAGGTTCTGCAGGAGGTTGGGCCACAGCTTCCATATACGAAGGTGGTTGATTTGGATATGGGGCTCCTGTTGCACTTACAGGAGGATAAGGTGCCGATCCACTTGAAGGATATGGTGCTGCTCCACTGGGAGGATATGGTGCTGCTCCACTGGGAGGATATGGTGCTGCTCCAGTAGCTGGATAAGGTGCACCTGCACTGCTAGCTGGATAAGTTGCTGCCCCACTTCTTGGATATGATGCATTTCCACTAGGAGGATAAGGTGTCGATCCACTTGTTGGATATGGTGCTGCCGTTTGATATCCGCCACCTACAAAAATAAAGTTTAAAATAAATAATCTGGTAGCAAAAGTAAAAACTTTGTAAAAACAATCAAATTGTTTTATTATTATAAAACATGCATTACACAGATTTTAAATAGGTGAGTATAAACATAAATAAACGTTTTAAAAAGCAATACTAAAATAAGTTACAAATAAAAATTATTTGTTCATGCAAAACCTTGATTCAATCATTATTATGATGAAAGTATAAATAATTTCTCTTAGAAAATACTAAGGTTTAAATATATTTGCCCGATAGCAATCTAGCAAACCTTAAGAGCAGGGTTCAAAAGAAATTTGTGCGATAGATGGTGCGGCACATAACAAAGTACTTAAAAGAAGCAATAATCACAGTTGAATGAGATTTAATCACTTTGTGAAACAATATCGTTGGACTAAAAAAAAACGCAAAATTTACATTTGTTTGAAATGGCAGACTGAAATTTTGATAAACTAATCTTTTCAGTGAACCTTTCATACATTCATTTACCTTTAATATTAGAAATATAAATACTTTAGCGAGAATAACACCACAAAAGCTTGGTATTTCAACCCATACATGGGTAGGATACCATAAATGGTAAGGATTTTCACCACGATATTATGATCTATAAAATATACTATGTAAAAATACTTCAACAAGGCTGCTAGCGTCTCATATTTAAACTGGGCCAATTTAAAAACACCTCGTGTCTTTTCTTCCCTATCAACTGGTTGAGTATGGCCCAAATATGCTTTTTAAAAATATTATCTAATATAAAATATAATTATTCTATCACTTAATAACGTCAACGTTATACCTAATTAATAAGCGAAGCACATGCATTCCGAGACAAAAAATATTATATTTTAATAAAAATATTTAATTTTAATTTATTATTAATTTCATGAGATTTTAAAATATATAGTATAACATTTTAATGCATTTTAGTAAACCACGGTAGAAAAGATAAATTTTCTAATAGTCAGCTGATTATAATTCTCAAATTATTTCGTGCTCATGTTATACAATTAATTATACTAGCAATTACTTTTTTATAACTACTACTAATTGCCAAAATTGCACCGCTATGATATGATAACCAAATAATACCTACAGAGACTTTTGTTCAGGTTAAATTTAGCAAAAATATGTATGTATTAATTATTTGCATAGATTAATGATAATTATATTTTACATAATGTTTTGTTTATTACATCTGTGCAAATTCCATGTGCAAATTTGTGATCCATATCAAAATATGCAATAAAAACATTTACAGGTTACAAGTTTTATCTAAAATTCACCTATCCGTTGCTTAAGGCAATTTCTCCCGGTTACTTCATGGACTTCTTTTCTGTTGTTTAAAATTCTGTGCAACTTTACCCAATCGTATACAATATTTATAAATATGAAGAAAAACAGTTAACTTTTATAACTGAAAAACAAATTTCAAAATTAAAACAGAGATCAGTCATGGGTTGTCCGTTTCCATGCATCTTATTATGTCCAAAATAGGTACGAGTCAAGTAATATTTTCAAGATACAGACCTCCACAATACTTTTTTCTTCTGGAGTTTTGCCAACTGACAGAAAGCAGTGAAATTAGACTCACTTCAGAATCTTTCAAGAGAGAACTGTTGGATTTCAAAGTTGATAATTATTTTATGCCGTTTTTACAATTAATACATCCAAAATGAAGTGTACACAAGAATTTTTATAAAATAAAGAAGTCCTAAAAATTCTTAGAGAATTCTGAGGGCTTATGTACCTACATAAGAATTCTCGATTGATTAACTCCTCGCATTTTTCCATTTCTTCTATTTCTGTGTTTCAGACGTACAAAGTGAACATAAAATTACTCAACTAGGAATTTAGTTTCCGCCGAAAGAGATTAAAACTGTAGCATTTAATGTGGAATAAAATTAGATAAAAATGTGAAAACAAAGTTCACCGGGTTTGATAATTTGAATATGCATTAAAAATCTAATGCTAAAAATTTATTGTAGGTCAAAATTAATGATCAACGGATAATATGCATGTTTATTTAACCAATAAAGGCAAAGTTTACAAGTTTCAAAAAATAAAATACAGAAACTTTAATGTCGGTAAGCCAAAAACTTTGATTAGGTTATTACACAAATGCTTTACTAAAAAACTTACTAAAATAAATCAAAAATGTCGAAAGCTCGTTTTGAACATATTACCTCACCCTTGAGAAGTCCATGCATTGCTTTGCTAAATTAATGTCCCCGATATAATCTTTACGTATACCAAGTATAAGTATAAACAATATTTCGAATATATGTGACCCTCCTCTAGAGGCTAATTTATTCATATTTGCTATTGCACGAAAAATACATGGCTGCTCATTTTAGAATCTTAAAAATTGGCGCAAACCCTACCTATTTAAAATATCTTCTTCTTCTTAGTTGTTAACTCGATTTCAAGTGTCGTGACTCCTCTCTATAAGAGGGGGCGGGGCTTTCTTGGCTAATTATCTCGGTGGGTAGCCACTTCCTTCCAAGAGAAAACGGTTAAAATAAATTTTTTTACTCCGCCGGTTCGAACCGGTTATCTCGGTTTGGTATTCAACACACTCAAGTGCCAAACCAACCATCTTCATTTAAAATATTAGTCAAATAAAAACAATTACAATATGAAAGGAGATACCATATGCATAACTCTCTGATTATAACCACAGATAAATTAATTGTTAGCTCTTATAGGAAGTGGTATGCAATAATTTATTCCGACTGAGTGAGTGTAATGGGTTACACTTGCTGCCAAACTCAGCATATGTAAAAATTTGCCTAGGCTGTCTCAAGTATAACTGAAACTAACCATAAAATATTAGAAACAAATGGCTACTAGACCTAACATTATTTTTTAGTATAAAAATTCAAATTTAAATTCCCTCTCGAAGAAAACTAAAATAAATCGTTAGTTTTAGCATAGCTAGTCCGCCCCTGTACTGATGTGAAAAATCACGACCGTCTTAATAGTATAACATAACACGCCAACATTTACATGTTGATAGAAAAACCACCTGTAGAGCATTAGAAGTTTAGGAAAATGAACAAACTCTCTAAAAAACTTGAAACTTTGAACAACAAAATTTTGCTCTTTTAAATTCTTAATAATAAAACGTTTAAGATTAAGTGCTCGGTGATGTCATGGTGTGACAAAAAAAAATACAAGATGGTCCTAGTAGATTTGTACCTTACCCACGATATTGTTCACAAAATTAAATTAGTCTCAAAATTTTTATTTTGTGGATGTTTCCAACTGTGAGCACTGCAATATACTTGAGCAAGCACGAATTATATAATATTATGTAAATAAATTCTTGTCTACATCAAAAATTAGTCATCGCACTTAAGCAATTGAAGAAAGCATTTTTTCTTAATTCAAATCCAAGTTAAATAATTTATTATTGGATAAACCACCACTCTCAAGGATAAATTAGCAATTTTTATGACGTAAATAAAGATTAAATATACCAACCAATCTTTAGCCCAATATTGAAAATGTAAACTTTGCAATGTAATTTATGAATTGTAGATTTATCTAATCACATAATCAGTGGTGGTATAATTTTGAATGCACAACAATTTCATAAAACAAATAAGTATCAGATAGCTAAAATTACAGTAAACAGGAATTGAAGGTCACGAAATTAATTATAATTGGTAGCAAACTTCTGTTAACAAATCTACAAGCAAGAAAAAATTTTAAACGCTACTAGGAATTAAATTACAAAAATAACGCAACAAATCAATCTCAAATAAGTTACTTAAGCCATTAAATACTCTTATATCGTCAAAAATCTACTAAAACACTTTGGAAATTATCGTAACATACCTATGGGTATTGGGTAGAATCCGGGAGCTATTAGATAATAAAACAAATTTTTATTAAAGATTATGAGTAACCACTTTTTACCAAAAATTCTATCAATTAACCCTAGAATCACCCGTCAAGTTAACTTAATATTTCAAATAAAAAAATTTGTTTACATCATTTATATTATACTCAAAATTGAGCAATTATTTTACAATAAAATATAACAGTTGCTATATTGATAACACGATAACAAATTAGTAACCATTTCCTCTAATTTTATTCATGAGAGCTTTTATCTAAGAAAATGGATGGATTTTGTAATAGTAAATCTCGATATAAATACTAGGTTATGATTCTAGAGATAATATTTAAAACAACTGATCCCTTTGTATGCTATAAAATCCAACCCCGACATCTTACGATTCTAAAATTAAACAAATACTAACCAGGTGCCGGTGGATATGGTGAGGTAGTTGAGGGATATGGAGCCGTTTGATATCCACCCGCTGAAGCAAATCCAGGTCCCGACACTTGTTGCGGATGTGGATGTGCAACGCTCACTGGATACGGAGGAATCGCCGAGGATGCCTGTTGCGTCACCGTGACAGTTGGATTACCAGCATCTAAAAAGGTATTGTAATTAATCACAAGACAACTTGAGAAATTAAAAAACATACATCCGTACACTGTCCCTTGCCTGTGTTTTTTACAACACCACCCACAAATTGAAAACAAAACACAAAACACTATAAATAGTACAATGGGTAAAAATAAATCCATTGTTGACAAATTGTTTATTAATTAATTCACAAAATCAATTTATTTACTAAAATGAAAAACAAAATTGGAACACTTTCAAAGATAACTTATCACTCACTTCCACTACTATAACATAATAATATAATGCAGCATCACTATTGCTACTATTTGCAACATTACACAAAATGAATCATCAACTCAACGAATTATTGTTTAAAAAACAAGAAAATCTGATATCAGTTCTAATTAAGTAACTGGAAAACCAGCAACACTACTTAAATTCTACGCCAATGCCAACGTCACATTCAGGGGAAATTTAAATCAAGAAAAGTGAACGACCCGATTCGTATGACATTTGTGTGTGACACCATACCGGATTTTGACAAATTGTGGTGCAACGGTGGAAGTTAAATTTTACACTAAATTTTTATACTGTCAAAATCTCATGTTATGACAGTTTGTAAATATTTCAACATTAAAATTAATCTATTTTTTATTTATTGTAGTTTTTGATTACATTTATTGAAAATTGGCAAGCAATTCTAGAATAATATACAGGGCGACTGCTAAAATGTCTTTTAAATTTGAGCGGAATTCAAACCAATAAAATAAACCGGATATATTAAAGGTGCGTTCAGCGAGATGGAATAAATCGGACCCATTGGACGGTTTTTACTTTGCATGGACAAGTTGTAGGAAATTCAATTTCAGCATAATATAACTGTTCTATACCCGAAAATATTATATTAACTGTGTTATTTTTTTTATCTAATGCACTCGTTAGACCAAGAAAAGTGTTTAAATGTTGTCCGAAAACGTCTGAATATAAATTACGGACCTATGATGTAAATATTGGCATTGTACGTCACTGAAAGATGGGAGTTATTTATAAAAACTTGCAAGGTTATAATACTTTTAACACAATTTAATATTAACACATTGAATTTTAACACAAAATTTGTATAAAATAAGTTTTAAGAAAATTTATAATGGCCAAAGTTAAGGAAGCCGTATTTTGAAATGCAATATTCTAGACAGGGATGGCTACTCAGACTCACAAATACAAACTTTTCTATAGAAATGAAAGCAAATTTTGAAAGGGAACATAATTAGAAAGATTATAAACTATGAACGATTCAAAACTTTTGACGTTGAAGCGCTAAAGAATAAAAAATTGTAATATGTTTCTATAATAAGCTAAATTCGAACTTCAAGTCTCGTTGATTTTGAGTTTTATGTGTATATTATACTGAAAACTTCAGCTTCGCAACAATTTAAAAAAATTCCCCGAGCGTAATCCAATTCAAAGTTTTGGAACTCAAGCTCTGAAGTTTGAGTGTAACTGGAAGCTTCATGCGGTGCAATTACTATATTACTCCTCACGATGCACTAATTGGTTCCACCTACTGGATAATTAGAGTAGGCTGGAACCCAAGTACCGCCAACAGAATGGTTAAAATTGCTATTTTTCATGAACTTTAAAATCGAAGAGATTTTATTGGATAGTACATTTGACTGACTTTAACGCTCTCGAATTGATTCTAAAAACATTTCTGTAAAATCTCCCCAGACAAAAGGTCTAGAAAAATATTCTACAACCAATATTCATAATATATTGACAAAGGAATGGTAATTATCTCTAACGGGAATTAACATATTACGTGATTTTTTTTTTTTAGAACGAAATAATAATTTCAAGTTTGTAATTGAGTTTATAAATTAGTAAGTTTTTTCCCACTTATTTTTAATGAAATTTTTTAGTATGTGATATAAGATGATCATGAATATTTCGAATTTATTGATTCTCATCAGATAGACCTCAACTGATAATTGATTTTAAAAATTTCCATTTATAATAGTCACTTTTATAATAGAAAATTTGTCATATTCCATGTAATTCACAATAATTGTAATTAAAGTCAAAAAGTATTTAAGGTTTGGGTCAGAATTCGAATTTAGGGTTTGAAAATACACTTTTTCTATAGAAATGGCTTTACCAAACGAAAGAACAGAAAAATACAAGCACTTTAAGGTGAGGATCAATGTTGTCGGATTTGTAATAAGGCCACACTTTCATTTTGAAAATTACAATTTTCCCATAAAAAATACATGTAAATGTAATATTACGCAATTATTTATGCATTGTATTAACGGTGCATGTGCTTTGATATGCACGAATCAACCATAGGGTGGGGCTAACTAGAGGAGCGTTAGGAGGAGTCAGTCGCTCTCTGACATCCGTCAGGTCAACTTCTACACTTTTTCGAGTTGGATCGTCTTGGGGCGGATGCTTTAGTAAGTAAAGCGCTTATTTATGGTGCGCAAAGTGTGGAAAGTGGGTTTTAATAAACGCAACTATGTCAAAAGTCGGATTCACACAAAAAGTGAAATTTTTTCCGAAATTTGTTGTCCGATCACAAATTAAATTTTTTATTAGCTTATTAGATCTTCATCCATCATAATTCGTTGTAAAAAACGAGTTTTTGGTATCTTTACTGTCCCTACAACCTATTTTAATTTCGGTGGGCGGGGTTACAGTTCAACAGAGCCAATGACAAAATTGCATTCCAAATTAATTTTTAAAGCCGTTTTTTCCAAAATTTGTGAACCGACCGCAAATTTTATTTTTTTTTATACGCTAATTAGACCCTCATTTTTAATAATCTACTTTAAAATGGTAAAAATTCCGATACAGGAATTCGAACTGTCGCCAAGGTTTGTTTGCTGTGTAATAGTTATTTACATGAAAATCAGAAAGTGATTCTTTACCTGACCAGGCGACAATATTGAAGTACGAGGCCGCGTAGCGGCCGAGTACTTTAATTGTCGCTGTGTCAGGTAAAGACACTTTCGACGTGTATGGAATACTATTTTTCTGAAATCGCGAGATTAATCGAATTCAATAGTTCGATTTTTAGTTATGGCTAATCACAATTAAAATTAAATAAAATCAAATAAGGCGTATTTCTGCTGTTGCCATAGTTTTGATAGCCTGATCCTGCAATGACAGATGACAATGTGTTGTAATATTATAATATCAGAGTGGTCTGGCCTTTACTGCGTGAGTCCGGTAATGATTTACTTTCCTGCGCCGAAAAGTTGCAGTAATTGATCAAGTATGGCCGATTTCAGAAAATAGTACTTTTCGATTTGTTTACAATGTAAAACGGCTGAAGCTACCAATTTTATGCTGTACGGATGTAACCTGGTTGCGAATGGTTAATCGCGCAAAAATGCCTAAAACAAGGTTATGTAAACAAAAATAAACAAAAAAATGTCAATTTGTAAATTCTAATTCCGACACAAAATGCAATGAAAAGAAGCATTACAAAATTTGTCAACAATATATTTGGAAAAAAATTAGAAGAAAAATCAAAAATGGCAGCAGTTCGTTACTTCCCAAACACTTCTGAGGAATATAATCATACAACTCCGAGAACGAGTGTTGAAATACCAGGAAATCATTTGATAGGTGAAATAAATACTATGGTAGAAAATATAAGGGCAAATTTAAAGCCGATGGAATTAAATGGCGAGGATGGTTTATATTTAGGAACCACTGGCGTAGCTTACATGTTTTACCACCTCAGTAAAATACCTGCATTGCATGAACAGCGTAGTACGTTTTTAAACGATGCAGTGGAGTACATAAAACCTTCGTTAGCCATTTCGCAAAAGTATGCAAATCGTAAGAACGATATTCCATCATTTATATTAGGAAATTGTGGTGTATATGCTGTTGCGGCCGCAATTTATAATGTCACAGGTGATACCGAAAGATGTGAATTTTTTAGAAAATTGTATTACGATGCTGCCTATACTTGCAAGGATTTACGGTTTTTAGATTGCGGTTCTGACGAATTATTTGTCGGCCGAGCTGGTTACATTTGCGGGGCGCTATGGATGGCTAAAGAAACTAATACGAGTCTTCAAATAGATGATTTACATGAAATCAGTCGTGTTATGATTGCATCTGGACGTGAATATTCCTTACGCCATCAGAGTGCATCTCCTCTTATGTATGCTTATTACGATGTGGAATATTTTGGTGCAGCTCATGGCCTCTGTTCTATTTTACAAATATTACTTAGTGTTCCCAGTTATTTAGATGCAAACCCTGTGGACGCTAAAGACGTTAAAACTAGTGTCGACTACTTGCTTGGCTTGCAAGATGCTAATGGTAATTTTCCAAGTGCAACTGATGATATTAATAATAATCATGAGTTATTGCACTGGTGCCATGGCGCACCAGGTATTGTTTATTTGATGGCAAAAGCTTATTTATTATGGCACGAAGAAAAATATTTAAAATCTTGTGAAATAACAGCGAATTTGATTTGGAAGCAGGGACTATTAAAAAAGGGTCCTGGTCTTTGTCACGGAATTGGTGGCAATGCTTACGTATTTTTGTTATTATATAGATTAACTAATAATCAAATGTACATGCATAGAGCAATCTCTTTTGCTCGTTTTATGGAAACTGAGGATTTCAAAAAATACTCGCGGGTACCTGATAATCCGTTTAGTTTATATGAAGGTATTGCCGGCACCGTTTGCTTCTTAGCAGATTTAACTACACCTGATCAAGCAGCATTTCCATTTTGTGATGTTTTTACTTAATCGCTATGTTTACGCTTTAATTTTTGTTGTATTATGACTGCTAATTTATTTATTCAAATTATTTAAAAGTATTAATTGATAAATATTATTTTGTGTACAATGGAATCATTTTAAAATAAAATAATTGATTTTGTAATGGCTCAATTGACTTATCGACAATGATTATCAGGGACGGACCTGTATTGGAAGGAGTCAAATTAATAATTTTTAGAAAAGGTAGAAAATATAAAGCTTCATAAGCTAATTCTTATGTAATATTGCTAGTATAGCTTTTTGCTCTACATAATTGTAATTTTAGCAGTCGAAAGTAGGTTGAAATTGATGCAATTTTTTACCAAATATTGAAGTTATTTCTTGAAAAGGTGTTATTATAAGCGACTACAATGAAATATTTATATAAATTTTTTTAGAAAAGTTATTTTTACAAGTAAATTAATGTTGATTAGAAAATTTGAAATGAGAACATGGGAAAAGGATGAGATATTATTAGCGAATACGTTCATGATAAAATAATACGTAATAGTATTCACAAATCGAGTCACTATTGGCGAAGAAGAATTGGTAAGTAAGTTTTATGATTGATCGAATACCTGACTCGATCTTGAGCGATCAAATGGGGATACAACGTAACGAAAGCAATTTAGTAAATTTGGTTTTGGAAATGGGGTTTTAGTAGACAAACGGTTGCTGAGCCATCAATCTAGAAGATGTCTTACTAAGAGAATGCAAGAAAAAAATAATGATGAAATACTGCAGAAAGTGAAAAAAATAAAACAATATAAAAAATAAGAATTTTTAAAACTTATTTAAAAACATGTTTAAAATATTATTATTTTATAATTTTCTTTTCTTCTTCAGAGTCCAAATTCTGCTCTCTCAATAACTTCAGAGACTCTGGTGTTTGTGCTGAATCCTTCTTGGCTCGCAATATTCTTAATTTTGTTATTTCTGCATCGGAAGACATAAGTAAACGGTGCATGATATCCGTACAATTTGCAATTCTTGATGTTTTTCTTGTATTAAATTGTTTAATTGTTTTACAATCCTGATTTCCTACTTTTTTAGTTTTCTTGGAAAACTGCTCAATCTGAACCATTGCAGCATGAATTATATTAAAACTTTATGTACGCTTGCTGGCATATAGTACCAACAGTGTTGTAATTTGCACGATCGAATCCTTGTATGGTCATCAGTCAATTTAATACAATTAAAATAGTTATTTTTATTTTCTTCAATCAGAATAGCATTTAAATTTTCAACTAAAAATAAATATTTTATCGCACTTTTTTTTTGCTTTGAAACTCAAAAATTTGCAGTCATTCTTATGTTATATTTTTGAAGGACGTAGTTTTTAAAATTAAAATCGTGTTTTAGCTACTCCCCTCTCCAATTGCGTTGTATATTTTTTACATACATAAGAATTAGTACTCATCTTCATGTGTTATGAACTCGACTCCTGCCTCGTTCGGAAACAACGATTTATTCACTAAAACCTTATTTTCCGTACTTATTACATAATATACTATTAATTTATTCATGTTTTATTATTAAAATAATATTTGAATTGCATATTATGGTACAATAAATTTTAGTTATCCTGTATACGGATACGCACTTGTTACTCTCCTCGCTGTATCTCGAGAACGGTTGATGATATAAAAAAATACTTGCAATAAAAATTGTAAATACTTTTATGATCTACAAATTTTATAATGAACTTAAACGACGTACTTTGCGTAGGAAACGAGATAATTACAAAAAACCGATTTTCGTTACCTTTGACCTTTAAATAATATCTTGGGACGCAGACACGTGATTATATGAGACTTTTCTACAACAAAAGTTTATACAAATTTACAAGTTATTCTCTTCCATACCGTAGTTGAATGCTAATTTTAGTGGACTATAAAGAAAATCGTTATTTATTTCAGATAACTAGGACGGCCAGAAACATTGCACTCGATTAGACAGTCATTTTTAAACATGAATTACAAGTCGTTTTGTAACTTGTATAATTTTCAATAAAATTTTTGAAAAATTTTTGGGTTACTTCAAACATTAATTAGTTTATTAATTTTTAAATTTTATTTAATTTTTCAATATAATAGTTTTGATTTCAATTTTAAATGGATTTCAATCTATATTCATTCATTTAGAGCTAATTTAACTGATGAGACTTTAAAAGGCGAAACAACATTGTACAACGGTGTCTTAAACTAAAAATGTAAGTTGGAAAATTTTAAAAATTTCACCTAGTTTTGTAAAAATTTAAAACCTTTTTTATAAATCATTTACAAATAGGAATCCTCGTGGATTTCGTAGTTTTATTTTCGGATATTAGAGTGCGCCAGCATTTTACAAAATTGTCAGCCAAAATTTTTATATAAATTTACCCTTTCTGCACTCAAAAATTGAGTTTAAATATTCACATTTTTTAAATTCACTAAAAATAATGTATTTTTTCATTATATCATTTCAAAATATAGACTAAAATGTAAAATTTGTACATATGATTGGGCAAGCCCTTGAAATGGTTATTTCAAGTAACTAGGGCAAAGTGAAGCAATTCGTAAAAGAAAGTTATTTCCGGTCCAATTTGACCGTATTTCTAAAAATGTTCACAAGTGTGCTTCAGCGAATAAAATTCTTAAAAGAGCTTTATGTTTTTACATCATACTTATTGCAAAAACCGTCACGATTTTGAAATTTGTAAACTTTAAGATTTTGAATCGCAATCTTCGCTTCTTTAGGCGGCAACTTAAGGTGCCAGTTTCAAGTGGAACGCAATAAATCTAGAAAAATATAATAAAAACTTATTGCGTTTGTTTAATGAGTTTTATCTGTTGAGGAAAAAATTTAATTTTTGCAGTTTTGAAAAGATTTAATTTTGGCAAAAATTAAAAAAAAAAATTTTTTTAATTAAAAATTATTAGTACTGCACGCCTACATGGTTAAAATGATTTTAACTATCGTATCACATTGTGTGTTTTTATCAATAAGAAAATATAATACTTAAATAAAACAGTCAAGCAGGAGTGGGGCGTAAAGCGTACACCGGCAGGCTAGAGAGCGGGTAACCGCGGTTCTATTCTTGGTTTCGTCAAACACACTGCTGTGACCCGGTTATAATTTGTTACTTGTAAAGTGTACAGTTTAAATAATTTATTTTTAATCTGCAGCTTTCTATGTAATAACAGATTGCCAAAAAGTTTAGCAGAAAGTAATTGATAATATTTAATTATTTACAGAGATTTTAGTTCCATAGACAGTTTTAATTTGTCAACGTAAATTTATTTTCAATAACATTTTCATTATAAAACAAAGCTTCTAATACAAACTTGATAATAAAAAATTACATATCATTCAGCAACGCAATCATAATTCAATTTAATTACATTAAATCCATTATGTGTAATAGGCAATTTTTATTTATACAAATTAGATTTTGATTAGCCCCATTTTTATACGAGAAGGAATCATTCAGATATATGAAATGTGATAGTTTTAAAATAATATATTGTATAATTTTTAGTTTTAAAAATGAAGTTCAGTGAAAATTTAAATAAATTTTTCCCACTTAAGTGTACTTCACACTATGTGATTTCGCTTATGACTTTTGTTGTGATTTTAGATATAATTTGTGTTTTGTAGATAACTAGATTTATTTGAGTTTACACCTTGTGACTGCTTTTGTGACAAAATCACATGATAAAATAAATTTTCAATAGAGCAAGCCTGTCATAAAATTTTGAGATTAAGATAAAAATGATACCAAAAGAGTAATTACCTCAATGTGCGATATCAACATTGTGCCTGTTTTTTACGTATGCATTATGATATTATTTACGGAATTTACAATAAAATTTCATCTGTCAAACTGTAAAAATTTATCGCAGTCGGTAAAGTAGAGCAACAATATCAAAAATCATATCGGAATAGAAGCGGCTTTAATTTGACAATCGCGTGTGATTTCCCTTATGATTAGCCTTATGACTTATTTTCTATAACAAAATCACATAGTGGAAACACTAAAAAACTGCTTATCATAAGATTAAATCATAAGAAAAATCATATACGACATCACATAGTCTGAACTACGCTTTACTTATTTTAAACCATTTTATTAGTATATTTCTATAATATAGAATAGCTGATCAAACACATTTTGATATTGTTGAAACTTTTTGTTGAAAAGATAGACCTAAACTATTAATTTATTTTAATTATGGAAAAAAATATAATTATTTTAACGAAATGACAATAAAACCGTTTTTAATTTTTTATAAAATTTGTTATCGACCTACTTGGTAATATTTTGCAAATTGTCAAAGATAATATATGTATAATATTTAGTTATATTAAAATATTTCGATTTACTATTGAATTTTGTTTATTCCCTAACAATTATTATGTATGTACATACATCTTTATATATATATTTCTTCCCTGTGCCTCTGTTTAATTTGATTAAACTCCTCCTTTAAACGGCCCTTAAACCCGATTTTAATAAAATTTGGTGTGTCTTTCCCAGGTAGATCAAGTGGTTTAGATTTCAATCAGAAAAACCAAAGAAATTCGTTGCGGCATGAAGGATTAACAAGACTATTATTTTAAAAGTGAATTAAATATTTAAACATATCTCAAGTTTATTAAAATTAGCTATGGTCAAGTAAATGTGTTTAATTCTTAATTTGACAATTAATTATAAATTCCGTACCCTTTGGGAGGCAGATCTCTGCAACAAAATAAAAATAAACTACTTAATCCTGGGGGTCTAGAGGTGTGGAACACCTTCTAGTGCCTCTGCAACGGAAAATTTTCAGTTTACTAATGATAAAAATAAACTACTTGATCCGGGGTGGGACCCTCCATTGCTCAAATTTTGGAATCCGTGAATTACTGCTGAATTATATGAAGTACGAAGAAGTATGCGAATTATCATGAATTACGTTAAGTGTGAAGTCAATTGTAACATTCCTTAACGGTTGACCCTCGATGTACATACTAATATTATATATCATATTTGTACCAAACATTAACGCCTTAATATTTTAGAAATATGCTGAATAAAATATTTTAAAATTACAAGTTTTATAAAATTTGAAAAATTTTCCAACTTACATTTTAGTCTCGTACCCCGTTGCGCATAAGTGGTTTTGTCTTAATTCATGCTAGAATTAATATGAAATACGATTAAAATTGAAATCAAACTATATGGAAAATTAACGTTAAATGTTGAAGTAAATTAAGTTATGTTTATCTAAGGTTACCCAGCGATTTACACTATATTTATAGAATATAAAACAATTATTTGAATATGCTATAAATAAGTCTTAATATTTTATTATAACAATAAAATTATTTTACAATTACATAGTTTTCCTTACATAATCTCAAAAAGTATCCACACTAAACTATAAATGATGAAACTGCATTAGAATAATCTAAACTTATATTAAAATGCATATTATTAGTTAAGTATGCTTTCGACAAAAAGTTATTTTGAAATACATTAATATATGAAAACTATATTAAAATTTTATATACAAAAAATTCATATGAATTTCCAATTAATAAACAAAATATAAAATACAAAGGTTAAATAATCTTACTAAATAAAAGAAATTATTAATAGTTGCAAATGTATTTGGAATAAGTTGGAAAAGTTAGAGCAAGTAACTATAAATTAACTGATTTATTATTTTGCCAACAAAACAATTTTTAATTTTATTTCTTTTTGTTTTAGCTTTCGAAATGATCGCGATCTATGTATAGGTATATTTTGCTGCTAATGACGAATTTGGCATCAGTCGTTTCGTTTCCATAAAAAACTTCTAAAAACTATTCAAGCAAACGTGATTTTTACTTCAACAAATATGCTCCTATTTAAGCTTAGTTAAGCTCGATAAAAAAATTAAAAATCTTTGAACAAGTTATCATTATTTTTGTCAATGTCACTTTTAACTGCTAGTGACATTTCTTTATCGTGTTTGTGACGTCATCCTAAAGTTTTTAAATAGCAACCCTTATTTTTTGTTCTTAATTTGGATAGAGTACAATTTTCTGAGTGTGAAAATGTAAATATAATAAACTAGAAAAAATAACACGGTTGCTGTCCATTTTATTGATTTATTGTTGCCTAAATTGTGTTTAGAATTTTTTTTTATTTTTAAACTGTGGACCATTCCACAGTGGAATTACAAAAAGTGGACCATTCGAGAGATCGTTCTAAATCCGATCGTATATCAGTTCAAAAAAAATGTTCAGCTAAATATCTGTCGCTCATTGTAAAGTGGTGTAACTCCATTTTAAAATTTTTCATTTTATTGCTTAATAGAATTAAATTTAGTCATATCTTTCATTATAAAAATGAAGCAACTCCATATTATGGACTATAATCCCATAGATGACATTAATTGTTTTTCCAGGGTACTGAAAAACACATTTTTAACACATAATTTGTGCTAAAGCTCGATATTTCAAAATTTAATTAGATGGAGATAGTTCACTTTTACAATGAACGACACATATTTTACTCGAACTTGAAGAAAATTCTCATTTATTCACTCGTCAAGTGGTGGAAAACGACGCGATAGTAAAGTCCCATTTTAAAATAATTGAAATTGAGGAAGTGGCATCGGTATAAAGTGAGTTTGGTACAAGAACTAAACGTAGATGACCATGACTCCAGCTTACAATTTTGTGAAACCATGTTGCAGCGCCAAAATGTCAATGACGGATTCCAAAATAATGTTTTCTTGATGAAGCTAACTGGCAAAGCTGAAGATATTGGTCTCATGTAGCCGCATAGCCAGTTTTTTCAAAAACTTAACGTTTGAAATATTTTAAAAGCACATTAACCGGTGAAAAACATCTTGACTTTTTAAGATACGAATTAGTCCATGCACTGTCTTGTGTTCTATTTAAATCCGTAAAGAAAGATTAGGTTGCCATTTAAAAATATTTACACGATCGCAAATCAAAAAAAAAACACGATAAAAAATGTCAAAAGCAGTAAAAATTATATTTAAAAAATAAATCAGAAGAAAATCTCTCTAAAAATGTTATCGAATGTTAGCTCACTGTATGATGACAATAATTATTATTATTAAACCACGATGTTTTGAAATTTATTTAGTCGGTTTCCAAAACTCAGTTTTTATATTTACGAAGAAAACTATAAAAACACACTCGAATAGCAAAAATTTAAATTTTATACTTGCATTTGTTACTTTTAGTGAACTTCTTCATATGAGATTAGGGACTCTTGCAGAGTTTAACCCGGGAGAGATAGGATGAAAATTGTGACCCAATCAGCAGCTTCTCATCAGTTGATTATCATGAAATGGTCATTTATTTACAATATACGAGTATTTATACACATATTCAAGATTATTTCTATACTATTTAGGTACTATCGAATTGAATTTTAAATCTTGACTTTTATGCAAAATTTATATTTAATTCGTAGACCTCTCCGTTATCGTCATAATAGTAATAGTCGTACAGAATATTGTAAAATGCTATTTATTTGAATTTATTGTTATGACTCCGAATGTTCTTGACTCCAACGCACAGCCTCCTCGTAAGTTGGCAATTCACCTAAAAATAAATTATTAACTTTTGAAAATATAACTTAATATTTAAAAACTAACAACGGTGAATAAATTTGATTTTTATTGTTTACTTTGCTTGTTAATTTTTAATTTTATGAAAATTTAAATTGAACCAGTATTTACAAAATGAACTAAATAAGTTGGCTTATAAGTTAATTATATGCCATTAAAAGTTCCAAGAACAATAAATCAATGGTCATTTATTATTTTTACGATTAATAAATTTTTTAATTTAAACTTTAAACGTGAAGTACATACAATTGACCATTGCAAATTATTTGATGCAACAATTTCGCAACAAAATAAAAATATTTTAAAATTAACAATATTGAAAATAGTAAGTAGTGGTGGTGGTGCATTTGGAGTTGAAAAAATATTTGAAAAGGTCAACGATACAATAGACATGCAATAATTGAAAAGTTTCATGCGATAATAGGTTTATTGGAAAAATGATTAGTAAAAACTAGGACACACAATTTAAACTTTAGTCTAATTTCATATTTAAAATATTTAAAAATTTATTATCGATTAGAAATATAAAAAATGGTCAAGTTTTTGTATTTTACCTGCAGAATAAGGTGGCGGAGGTGATTTAACGTAATCATCGGTATTGATATCAATTTCTGTAATATTGTGCGATTCTAAGGAAACTTGATCATCCGTGCTGCTACTTCCTATTAATAAAAATTGCGAGTACTGCAAACTATGAATGTAGTTTGAAGAAAAATGTTACCTGTCTGAGATTGTACTGAAGGCTGGCTTACTTCGGCACTTGGGCAAGTACTTCCTGGCAAATGTTCGGTATCATTTGTATTAATTTGTGCATTTATTGATTGTCTCGATTGTATATAATCAGGATATGGTAGTAAAACTGGAGTAACCCTCATTGGATTAATTCTTGCCATTAATACTGAAACAAAAATGTTATTTCGAATTTTAATGTAAAAGTTACCATAAGTACGTCTTAAATTTTTATGTTTGTCTCGTTTCCTGCAGTACATTCGACAAGCTAATATTGCTAAAAATATTATTATTACAAGTAAAATATGCACTACTAATTTTCCATCCATAAATTAAATTTTATTGAAATGCATATTTAAATTGCTTTGTCGTTTTATGGACTTCCATTGATAACGGAGCATTGCGATTGAACTACTTCTATCTTTTAGTACTAATCATTTTACTATTGACTTGAAATATTGGAATGCGCTCGAAATGGTCAATACAAACATATCAGTTCAAATAATATGTTATATTATAATGAACCTGTGGGCAATTTAATTGTACATGAACAAAAAGATGTAACATTAATATAGCACATTAACATTTTATATATTATTTATAAATTATTGCATTGTGTAACATAAAAATCATATATTTTATTGTTATCATCTTGTGTTGTGATATCGATTAAAAGAAAGCGAAAACATTTTTCTCGTTCCATCGAGCAATATTTTTTAGTGTGAAATTCTGAAATCAACTTCCAGAAAATTTGGAATTCCAATACCGAAGTCGATTTTATACCATGACTTGGAAAGTTCAGATTTTGTCTAACAAACAATCATTTTCATAACTAAAAAAAATTAAATTGTGAAGATTCAATTACCACCTCCGGGTTAATTGATTTTTTACAATAAATTTTTTTGGTAAGATAAATTAACAGCGCCGTGTCATCAAAGAAATTCCAAAAATTTTGCTCCGTGACTCAACTGGTGATCACACCAAGCCGCACTGCTGTGAACTAAATAATACTTTTTGATAGCGTACTTGTACATAGATAAACTGAAATCGATTATTTGTTAATATTTAATATGGAGTTTAAACAATTATAGGTATTCTCTGTTTGTATTGAATCACGCAATCTTATATTTAATAGTACTTATTCGATGGGTATCGAGAATTTGGTATAGCATTCAGTGATACAAGATAAAATTTTAATATAGTACAAAACCAAAAAATAATAAATTATTTTTAACAAAAAATATTTCAAAGGCTGTTTCGAAAGTTAATTTATTTTAATCATGTTTCTAGGTTCTTTGAAAGCTCACCGAAAATGTTCTACTGTTTAGAACAATAATATTATTATTATATAATATATAATAATAATATTATTTTTAATGTGACAACCCTTACATCCAAAGATAAAAAATTAAAATAAAATGAGAAATGATTAATATAAATCCCTAGAAACTACAGAGTTTAACGTTGTATTCAAATTGCCTCCAAAAGTTTTTGGATGTATTAATTATTATGCAGAACATTCTATAAAATTTGATAGTGATCATCTTTTTAGAATAACACCATTCACATTTTCTTATATTTTATATGTGATTATTATTACATTACATATTTTCCAATCAATTCTCAAAAGAATAAATATTTTTAACATAGTGGAAATAATATAACTTGACATCTACGTCATCGCACTAAGCGCTGTCGTTGGTTATTAATTTTGCTATAGTATCTTTATTTTATGGCCACGCCTACTTTGAAAATTTTTGCAACACCACAAATTTGCCGGTTGTAATGGACACAAATTTTACTATTACTTTTGGTGAAAATATTCCTGACCCGGGCTTGCAAGAATCGAGACCTTGTATGAGAGTAACTACTGCACAATATGTCAAAAGGGTCTCTAATTCAAATACCAGGTCTGTTCGATGGGTCTTCCGAAGTCACCCGCTTTCTAAAAGATGGAATTAATTTTTAACAACAATTAAGAAATTGAATTGCTTTACCAAAAATTGCGTTAATGTAAATATTTAAATTATAAATAATATTATTATTAATTTTTATTAAATTAAAATTTAAAAAGTTGTAAACTCAAAAACGATGATATAAGATGGTAGAGAAAAATTACAGAATATAGAAGATGGTGCGAACGTTTATTAAAAACTCTAGAAATAAGAATACCTTGCATAGGTGAAAAAATTATGATTGCAGCGCCAGTGTGGTATGAATCATAACTAAATTTTCAGTTATACTTTCATTTGTTTTATAATTTTATAATTTACACTAAACTTCTGAAAAAATACTATTATATTTTGTAGCTCTTTACAATACAGCGTGACCCACAAGAACTCGGACAAACGTTTTAAAAAAAACTTATTTAAACGCAACAATTCAAAAATTTAAAATGGATAACAATTAACAACAACCTTATGGTATATCATAAATTAAAAATTTCAAAGTGGTTTCCTTTTGCGTGAATACAGAGCTTTAAACGTAGAATGAAATTTTTGGCTGTTTTTCGCACATCTTCTAGGGATATTTTGTGCCATTGCTGACGCAAAGATTGTTTTAGTGATTTTAAACTTTTGTGGGGTTTTGCACAGGCTCTGGCCTCAAAAATTGACCATATGGCGTAATCCATTGGGTTGAGAACTGGTGAGTATGGAGGCCATTCAACGCAACCGATAGAAACAAGAAAATTGATTCGGCACCACTCTTGCGTAGTTTTAGCCTTGTGGTCAGGTGCAGAGTCTTGTTGAAAGATCCAATGTTGATTACCAAAGTGCTGTTGAACCACGGAAGAACTACAGCCTTTAAAATATACCAGTGGTAAATTTTCTTTTTAATTTTACTCCTTCTTCTACAAAAACTAAAGGTGTTTTACCGGTAGCACAAATACCGTCCGAAACCATGACAGATTTGGGGTATTGGCGATGAACAACAATAGCAGAAGGTCCGGGTACTTCTTCTGGGCAATACTTATCATTTTGACGATTACGAAATTGTTCAATAGTAAAATTTTTCATCAGTAAAAACGAAATTTTCCCATTTTGAGCAGCGGTGCGATACGGCATCATTGAAGTCGTACTCGCTTGTTTTCATCAGTTAGCATTTGGGCTTTCGCAGCTTATAAAGCTTCTTTTAAGTTCATCTTTAGCTATTCGTCGAACCGACGATTCCGGTTTTACGAGCCACTTTTCGCATCGACAGTCCAAGTTTGATGATATTGCAATTCCGGCGAGAGTTGACAGAATATTGTTTTCCTCTTCCGGGTCGGTCTTCCATATTACCAAGTTCTTTGAATTGTTTGATGGCGTCGGAAACGATTTGTCGACAAATTTTGAGCATTTGAACTATTTTACATTGACGATTTCCAGCTTCAAATAACGATAAAATTGCGGCACGATTTTTGACATTTTGTAACTCACAAACTAATTGTTTAATTGTTTTGCTTTTTTGTTTTTCTGATCTCCATAGTTTTTAGAATCGGATTACCAGATTATTTTTCAGAAAAAATTTTACGAAAGACTTGACTAACATACGGCACGACAACGCACCTTATAAAATCAAACATAAACTGACTTATCAAAACTTACCAATTTTTCGACAGACTCTGCCCACGGACTTCGACTCCGACGACGATGCATAGTACCACGACAATTGACATCTGCAACGCCACCGACACGGAGTGCTTAGACATTCAAATTCCGTGTACATCTTTTAAATTGTATATAGTTTTTTTTTAATCGTTTAGCAAGTAAGTTTTATTCCAAATTCAAAATTAAAAAAAAAAAATGAAGAGCAGGTTTTTTGATTTTTTCCTGCAAATTTCCAAATTACTACAAAATTGCAACGCAAACGACAAATTATCAAAAGGTCATATATTTATTAATTATTTACAACTGTTTAGGCACTAACAATTTAGTCAATGAGAGTTACGCGTTAACGCAGGGTCTCTCAACATCTCGCTTATCTTAAATTTTAGAAATGTTATATTATATATACTGTTTTAAAAATAATTGTAAAAGTTAATTCTTAAAATAAATATTGTTCTGTTCTGTTCTGTTCTGCGAAAAGAAAAACATATTTGTCCGGTGACGCTTATATAGAAAGCCGAAATGCGATTTTCATTTACCTCATGCGTACCAACTCCTAGTATAAAGACATTGAATTTCCGATTTTGATTTTAAAAATTCATAATTATATTTATTTTATTTAATAATTATTATAAAAGCAACCGCACCGATTTAATCGAAATTGACTGATATTCAGACAAAACAGTGGGTTGTAGAATTTCAGAAAAGGGGGGAGGGTATAAAGTAATAAGTGCGTCGCAGACAAAAATTTAAAGCTTTTCATGGTGTAACAAATTGATTTTGTAGAAAATTGTAAAAAGAAAGCTATTTTTACTCCACTTTTGTCAAATGTTATGCTTTATTTTAAAAACATGTTTAAAAAAATATATGTAGAAAGTAAACCGTGAGTCAAATATCAGGAGTAAAGAGACAAGTCCCTAGAAAAATTCTCAAAAAGGTTTCAAGCCCTATATTTTCATCTCTATCTCACTACATACTTGATGCCCCTGATCTTGACTTATGTATTTATATATTTCGGGCTTCTTTATACAACCTAAGTTGTATACCCATTCTCCCAAGAGGGCACTTGAGCATTTATATCTCAAAGATACTGTTAGCACCTTGTGCCTTTCGAAGCACGGAAAACAAACACACAAAGTGAGCCTCTGCCCGGATTCAAACTGGGTGCCTTACGTTAGCAGTTGATCATGCTAATGCCCGTCTCACTTATGAATTTATAGTTGTACAAATAAACGATCAATGTATAGATAGTTTATCTTGAGCAGGAACAAGTTACTTTTATTTAAACTCATCCAATACGTTTACAATAGTTTTCTGAGCCTGTAGCAAATATGCAATAAAATAGGCTCAAGTTGAATCGATCATCAAGAACCCAGTTACAATTACAAATTTTGTGACTGCAAAGTGTTTGTTCTCTTGAGCAAACATCTTTGTTTTCAAACTTCTTACCTTACCTTGATCATTGATTGTTTAAAATCTAAATGTTCCACCCAATAGGACTATAAGTTATTAATACTTCTTGTATTAAATTTGTCGTTAAGCCCTGCTATGTAACCAAAATGTTAAAAACTTCTAGTGGCGATGTTGGTTTGAAAAAAACCGGAATATAAGAATTAACCAAACATAATAATATTTACTTTGTAATATTATTTAGAGATATTTAAATTAGCGTGGTATTAAATTAATTTAATTTTTATTTTATGTAGTTTATTTTGTACAACCCGGTACATTAATAATGGAGTTAGTAACAGATGAGGGTAATTTAAGAATAATATGCACGATTGGAAGTAACAGAGAGTAGGGGCCTATTTAGAAGAGTAAAGACGTAAAGTGACAAAATCATTCAATTTGTAAATTAACCAAGAACAGTTTTGAAATAATACTAAATAATAAATTTAAATTACTTAAAAGCAATTATTGCTTCACAAATTGATAGAATCAAAATTTTTTTATTTACATTTTTTGATATTACCCAGGTATTTAAAAAGGTATCAATTATTTATATAGGGTTATTAGGTTTATTTTTAAATAAAAATTGGTCAATTTCTTATATTTTAAATGATAGATGCGATTGTCGTAGATATATAGTAAATCAGCGGTTCTCAAAATCGTCGGATAGCTGATATTTTGATGTCAGCTACATTGGGTGATTAATGAAGTATTTATATTAATCTAAACGATAAATGGTTAATTAAAAGATAAACCATTTATTTCAACTGATTTTCGAATAAACACATAAGAGCAAATTGGGAGGTTATTTTACAAGGTTTATGATCTAAGGTAATGCTCTCAAAAGCCAACTTCTATGTATCGAAACATCTTAATATTTAAAATAATTACTAACGTTCCATTGATCAATTAAATATCAATGAATCTTGACGAATATCCTTAGCTGAAGATTGCTCTAAAAATCCTATATTTTTACAATAAATAACCCTTAAAGTTAGTTAGTTGTGTTTCCCACTATATCTTCTTTTAATGCAATCTCAGTGAAATAGCCAACTTTGTCATATTTTATAATTAATTATATTATTTATGTTTCAAGAAAGCTGTGCCCACAACTCGAAAAGTTCTAATGAAGTAGTTGACAGATATTATAAATTATGTTAACTTCTTCTGACAATTACGACTTTTCAACAAGGTAAAGAGCGTAAGTATTTGATTTGGTGTTTGGATTTGAAGAATAAAGGTGCGAAATTTAAATTCAAATCCACATGTTATAACCTGAAACCGTAATTCCTAAAGTGTATGTATATAACTAGAGTATATGTAGTATAGGTTCAGAGCTGTGAGAAGCACTCTGTGAAAGTAATTCAAGTACCAATTACCAAGTACTTTTTAATGTGGAAAGTACTTGATATACCAAATACTAAGTTTTTAAAAGTATTTGACATATCAATTATTACATAAAGTATTTTATTAAAAAAGTAATTCAACCATTAAATATTTATAAAAGTAATTTAATTACTCTCAAA
The DNA here is from genome assembly GCA_036346125.1 of Lycocerus yunnanus. Classification (NCBI taxonomy): domain Eukaryota; kingdom Metazoa; phylum Arthropoda; class Insecta; order Coleoptera; family Cantharidae; genus Lycocerus; species Lycocerus yunnanus. Next base: position 1,850,590 of record JARFIX010000022.1, on the reverse strand, counting down.
TTACTTAAAGTACTTTAATTACCTAAAGTATTTCAGTTACTTAAAAGTACTTAAAGTGCTTGAAATACTTTTAAAGTACTTAAAGTATTTGAAATTACTTAAATTAACTTTACTTAAAGCACATTAATTACCCAAAGTATTTCAGTTACTTAAAATACTTTTGAAGTACTTCACTGTACTTCAAGTACGTACTCACTTAAAGTACTTGAAGCACTTGAAATAGGGTCCGTCAAGACCCCATGAAATAGGCACTTCGATAGTATTTCAAGTAGGTACTCAAACTTTTAAAACCCAATTATCAAATACACAAATTCTTCGATAAAATACTATTTCAAACTATTTCAACAATTCAACTATTTCAAATATCAAATACTTATATTTTTATATGTATTGTTTATTTATTTATATAAAAACTAAATACTAATTTTTTTTCACACGTAATCACACTCAAATTTTCTCCAGTTGCCTTCTGTATATTAACACATAAGGTATAGGATAGAGTATACTTTTCCACTTGGCGATTGGTAATGTTAATTTGGTAATCAACGATAAATGATATATTTTAAATTTAAAATTTTTTCAAATTTTTAGATAATTTTAGATTTATGTAAGTTGGTGGTATCAGTATCAAGTATTGGTCTTTGATAGGTCTATCGATTGGTTAAACTAAGTTTGACCAATTGAATTTTTGGCGACAAAATTATAAAAAAAGGAAAACATTTAACAAGGTACTTGTGAAATAAGTGGAAAATGAGTCCATTATATTGAATTAAAGGATTACCTATGGATTTGAACTCCAAAAAATAGTTCAAAAACTGAAAAAGTAATTCAATTGCTAAAAACTACTTCAATTACTACATTAAAAGTACTCAAATTACTGAAAAGTAATTCAAGTACTTTAAAAGTACTTGAAGTACTAAAATTTTTTAAAACCTAAGTACCTTATACTTCATAGAAGTATTTCAAATAACAAGTATGTTACAGAAGTTTCTAAAGTACTTCAATTAAAGTATTTCAATTATTTTTGTGTATTTAAAGCAGAGCTGTCAAAAGCACTTTGTGAAAGTAATTCAAGTACCAATTATCAAGTACTTCTTAATGTAGAAAGTATTTGAAATACCAAATGCTAAGTTTCTTTAAAAGTATTTGACATCTCAATTACTTGAGTATTTCACTAATAAAAAGTATTTCAATTATCAAATATTTACAAAAGTAATTCAATTACCCTCAAATCACATAAAGTACTTTAATTACCCAAAGTATTTCAATTACTTAAAAGTACTTGAAATACTTTTAAAGTACTTGAAATACTTCAAAGTACTTAAAAGTACTTGAATAGCATTTAAAGTACTTAAAATACTTGAATCAAGGTAGTATGCAGACAATATCAAATATACAGACAATTTTTAAGTTTAGGTTGACCAATTGAATTTTCGGCGACAAAATTATAAAAAAAGGAAAAAATTTAACAAGGTGTGTGTGAAATGAGCCTATTATATTAAATTAAAGGATTACCCATAGATTTAAATTCCAAAAAATAGTTCAAATATTGAAAAAGTAATTCATTTGCTAAAAAGCACTTCAATTACATTAAAAATACTCCAAGTATTTTAAAAGTAATTCAATTACTTCAAGTACTTTAAAAGTACTTTAAGTACTCAAATTTTTTATAAACCCAAGTACCAAATACCAAATTCTTTTTGAAAGTAATTCAAATACCAAGTACTTTACGTTAGTTTCAAAAGTACTTCAATTAAAGTATTTCAATTACTTTTGAGTATTTGAAGTACTTTTTCTAAGCCTTTTAGTTGAAATACTTTTAGCTCTGTGTGCAGATAACATCAAATATACAGAATATTGATCTTTGATTGATCTATTGATTGGTCAAACTAAGTGTAACCAATTGAATTTTTGGCGACAAAATTATAAAAAAAGGAAATCATTTAACAAGGTATTTGTAAAATAAGTAGAAATTGAGTCTATTATATTGAATTAATGGATTACCTATGAATTTGAATTCTAAAAAATTAGTTCAAATACTGAAAAAGTAATTCAATTGCTAAAAAACACTTCAATTACTACATTAAAAGTACTCAAATTACTTAAAAGTAATTCAAGTACTTTAAAAGTAATTCAAATATTTTAAAAGTACATCATGTATTTAAAAGTAATTCAAGTACTTTAAAAGTACTCGAAGTACTCAATTTTTTTAAATTTAAGTACCAAATAGTACTTCATAGAAGTATTTCAAATACCAAGTACTTTAAAGAAGTTTGTACTTCAATTAAAGTATTTCAATTACTTTTGAGTATTTAAAGTACTTTTTCCAAGCTTTTTACTTGAAATACTTTCAGCTCTGGGTATAACAATAAAGTAATAGAACCCGGCCGTATCTGAAGAATGTGACTTTATTCAAACAACAAATCATCTAAGTATTTTCTCTTTAACTAGCCTTGCAGGTTGCATAGAAGGCTAAAAATTTGGTATAGGTTTATTTCAGTTACAAAAATAAAATAATAATATTAAAATGTTGACTTTATTTAAGATTAACGACCATACCTTCCTGAATCAATTTATTGTACTTCCTTAAACCATTACCAGAGATAGGTACCCTAAGATAGACTAATCCTTTTCAGTACACTGTGTCATAAAAATGGTGTAAAAATTGGAATGTACGGAATGCGCTTCAATGTAAAACAACTAATTAATAATTCAATTATTGAATTTTAATATTTCTACTGTAAATCTTATCGTCGAACTATTTTATGCTCGTATATATTTAAATATTAATATACTGTGGCATGATTATTAAATGACAAGAAATTTGGGATTCCAATAATTGAGGTATTTTATTTGTGATTTCTTACATATTATTTAAATCGCTGCGGTTTGAATACATTCGTGTAATTTGAAACTCCGAAATACAATTTTAAAAACATTTTCTGTGGCACTTTCTGTTACACCAAATATGAAAAACATGGGTTTCTTCGCTATATTAACAGCTTTCTTAATCATAAAATTAGGAAAAAGTGCGATTGTAGATGAAAACCTAATTCGTGGATTTCTGAAAGAAAAAATATGTCATCTGGGAACTATCCTTAACTGTAATCCCAAGCAAGGTAACGGTAACATTTAATGTTACATTATTTTATCAACACCTCTATATTATTATAACTTTATTTATTGCAGAATCTCTAGAATTAGTTAAAAAGTTAATGTCGGAAGGATATCGATTATCGGTTCATGATATTACGAGGCCCGAAATTTCAGCAAAAAATGTTTTATTAAAGGGAAATTATAATTTGGCCATAATTATAGATGCAGATTGTTTAGACATTCAACCATTTTTAGAAGAGGTACTAAAGTGTACAAAGTTGTAATAAATGCTATTTACTTGTGAATGAAATTTCTTTCAGGCCGCTGCATTGAAATATTTTTACGAAACGTATCGTTGGTTAATTTTAACTTCCGATCCTAACATTTACGATAAATATCAGAACATTCCGCTAAATATTAATTCTGACGTAACAATTGCAATGCATTTATTAAATGAAGAAAATGAATCAATGTCGAATTGGACAATTTTTGATATTTATAATCCGGCATATAAGCATGGTGGAGAAGTCATAATTGAGAAACTTGGAAATTTCGATAACGACGATAAGAAAACCTTAAAATATACCGATGAGCCTAAGTACTACAAAAGAAAAAATATGAGTGGAGTCTTCTTTCAATCTGTAATGGTGGTAAGTAGCGTATCAAATTTTAATACAGGTTGGTTGAAAAGTACTGAATACCACACCTATTAAGCAGTAGAGGAATCAAAATTCATACGTCATTTTAATATTTGATCTTTCATATGAACCTACTAAAAATTTTATTTCGATCTGTCAATTCATTCATTGTTTACAAGCCATTTGAAGTCGACGTGTCGGTGTATTTTTTAATAATGGAAAAAACTGAGTATCGTCCAGTAATAAAATTCTTTGTTTTGGAAGGTTTATCAGCAACAGAAATTCATACAAAAATGGTGAGCGTGTTAAAAGAATCTGCTCCTTCATTTCCAACTGTACATCGATGGGTTTTAGAGTTTAAACGTGGTCGTACAAGCGTTGAAGATGAACCACGTAGTGGACGACCAAAACTGCAACAACACCAGAAATCATTGAACAAGTACATAATATTGTTAGTGAAGATCCAAGTTTGACTAAGCGTGAAATTGCTAATACCATAGGCATCTCAGACGAACGAGTACTCTATATTTTACATAAAGAATTACGTATGAAAAAGCTGTTTGGAAAGTTAGTGCCGCATTCGTTAACAATTCAACAAAACTCACACGAAAGCAAATTTCTCAGCATCATTTGAATCTTTTAATAAGAATAAAATCGATTTTGTGCGTCGTTTTGTAACTATGGATGAGACTTGGATCTACCACCATGATCCTAAATTGAAACAAGAACGATTACAGTGGACTGAGGCTGGTTGTTCAGCTCCAAAACAGGTGAAGTCAGGACGATCAGCAAAAAGGTTATGGCATCAGTTTTTGGGATGCAAAAGGATTTTATTGATTGATTATCTTGAAAAGGTAAAACAATTAACTCTGAATATTATTGTAACCTTTTGGATCAATTGAACGAACAAATTCGTGAAAAGAGACCCGGTTTGCAACATAAAAATCATCTTTCACCAAGACAACGCACCTGTCCACAAAAGTGTTTTAACAATGGCAAAATTCAATGAACTAAAGTACGAATTGCTTGAACATCCACCGTATTCGCCAGATTTGGCTCCTAGCGACTACTACCTCTTAAGAAACTTGAAACAATTCGTTCGTGGAAAGCGTTTTTCATCGAATGAAGAAGCTATTTCAGTCGTGGAACAGTATTTTGCAGAGCTTCCAGAAAATCATTACAGAGATGGAATAAAATTATTGCAGGATCATTGGAATAAGTGTATTGAAGTTGAGGAGATTATATTGAATAAAAAAACTAATTTCATTTAAAAGTTCACATTCTTTCATTTTTGCTTTAAATACTTTACAACCAACCTGCATATTAATTTTTTTCCATTTTCTAAAAATGTATATTTAGGTTCCTGAAGATATATCCATCACTCTCGAAGAATACTTAGCTAGCGAATCAGATAGATTTAACAACACTTTCACAAGATTTCACAGTGTTACTATAGATAATTGTCAAGATCTTTTCAGTTTCACGTAAGTAAAAATATACCTTTATAATTTTATATAATCCATAAAAAATTTAGTAACAATAGAACGCTTATGCATTCTTGGGGATACGAACAACCGGATGGTGACGTAGACGGTATGTTGAAAGAGCTTAAAGAAAAAAGAATTGATTTTGGAAATGCACCGCTAATGTATCGATTGTACCGAATCAAACTGATTGATTACAGTTATGGGAACTGGATTATAAGGTACTCAACTATTTTTCCAAATATTTATAATTCTGAAATGTAATCCAACATTTCTTAGATCTGCTTTCATCTTCCAACATCCAAAAACCACATCATCTTCTTACGAATTGTACTTACGACCCTTAGTGGATTCGGTATGGTTGACTACTATTGGTATGATAATGCTAATGGTAATCACTTTACGTATTATTATGGTAAAGCAAGCAAAAGTATTGCACACCAGTTCTTCAGACAACGATGGCAGTTGGAGTTTTCTAATATTGTACGGAATTGGAGAGCTATGTCAACAAGGTCCGAAATAATATGCAATTAAAATTACATTTACAAAAACTGTTAACCTCACTTTTAGGTTTTGCCTTAATTCCAACTTTTGTTAGTGGTAAAATAGTGACTTTTACCGTTTTATTGTTCTCGTTCATGGTATATCAATTTTATTCTGCAAGTATTGTTTCTTTCTTATTATCGACCCCTGCTCGACAATTAAATCCTTGGAAGATTTGCTAAACAGTCCTTTGGAAGCAGGATGTGAAGATTCACTTTTTGACCGGGACTACTTTCGGGTAAGTACAAATAAATATTTTTCAGTTATGCTTAATTTACATATTTTCAGAAAACCACGAATCCTGTTGCTGTTCGACTATATAAGTCAAAAATTGAAAAAAAATAATCACAGCAATTTTTATTCAGCAAATGTTGGATTCAAGAAAGTTTCTAAAGGTGGATACGCATTTCATGCCCAAACAAGTACTGCTTATCCAATTATAGAGCGCACCTTTCCAGAAAAGATTATATGCGATTTAGCCGAGGTGGAATTATATCCGAAGGAATATATTTATATGATAATTCAAAAGCATTCACCGTTTAGAGAAATGTTTAACTATTGGTTGGTGCACGATAATACCGTGAAATAATAAATATTTTATAAAAAAAAATTTTCAGCATGTTTCATCAAATGGAAGTTGGAGTTTTAAACCGATTACGCAACTTTTGGAATGCTCGTAAACCCATTTGTCTTGAACCCACTAATTATTTAGAAATTTCAGTGGGACTGACAGAATCTTATTGGGGATTGATGTTACTTGGATGCGGTTATCTGATTAGTTTAGGCTTTTTAGTTTTGGAATTCTTTTGGAAAAAAGAAAGAAAGTTTATCAGCAAAAAATATTTTAAAACTCGTAAGAAGCTAATGCACGTGCAACCCTTTCCAGTATTACATTAATTAATGTTATACTTGGTAGTATACGAATTCGTATTAGAAAGTAACACTGAAAAGATATTGGATTCATAATACCAAAAATAAATATAAAAAAAGATTTTTAAAAATTATCAAGTTAAACACAATGCAAACTAAAATATTATCGAGTCAAGTTTGAATTTTATTCTGTATTCACCGCTATTTAGTTTTAAAAATATTTTCATAAAAATTGATTATTTAATAATAATACCTTCGATCGAGATTTTTATAATAATTAAAAATTTTTGTAAAAAATTGATAAAATTATAAAAATATTTTAACAAAAAGTGTAATCTTTAGAAAATGCTTATTAAATTAGATTAAATTTAAAAATATTGTTTTAATTTAGCTTGAAATTATTGTTTTAATTTTCTGAAGGAAATGAGAAATATTAGTTTTAAATAAATACCTAACAGTTCCATTGTAAGTTTCTTAGTTTTGTTCCAGGTTCTAACTAATTTTTAACAAAACAATTAATTGCAGTTTAATTAAACAAATTTGTTTATTGGGCGTTTAGACGCTCATATAAATTGTGCAGAACTGATTTGATCACAATTTGCATAGATGATGGATATGAGATTAATTGATATTAAAACCGAATCTATAGACAAAATAATAAATCGGCTAAATTAAATGCCTACATTAAAATCGTGCACACAACGATCAAATATCATCGTTATTATTGTTTTCACTGGAATATGATCAAGAATGGAAGACCTCAAGAATGGCAAGAGACTCAATCGTCTTTTGATATATTGTAACAGCGGTTACCAAACTTTTAACATTACGATCCACATTCTAGAAACCCAATCTTTAGCCACCCATTTCATCACCACATATTAATTTTTTTCAGATATACTCATATACTATCTAATGAATTTCAATTTTTAAATCTTAAAGATATTCATTCAATATCCACAGTTTGAGAAATGCTGTGGTGTGCTATTTATTAGTTAATAATTTTAAAATTGTTACTCTCAAGTAAGTGGGAATGTTTGTTTTATACTCCATATAGGATGGCCATAGTACCCCGAATACCTCTTTTTCAAAGGTTCCTTTTCCCAACAATTGTTTAAGTTGAAATACATCTAAACTTGAGCAAAAATACATTTAATAAATGGAAAACTGAAATTGGAATAATGAAAACTTACATATTAAATGTTGAAGAGGTATAGATGATTGAAAATGTATCGATCGCTTCCATTTTTACAAAAGCTTCATAAAACCAAAGAAATTGACGAAAGTCATTTTCAAGCACTTCGAATGCCATATATATGCGGTATCTTTGTCTTCATCGCTGTCTTATTTTAGGAATAAATCGCTCGTATTTATTTAAATATTAATATACTGTGGCACGATTAGTAAATGACAACAAAATTCCAATAATTGAGGTATTTTTATTTGTGATTTCTTACATATTATTATTTAAATCGCTGCTATTTGAATACCTTCGTGTAGTTCGAAACTCGAGAGATAATTTTAGAAACATTTACTGAAGCACTTCCTGCTCAAGCAAATGTAAAAAATATGAGTTTATTCGCAATATTAACAGTCTGCTTAATTATAAAATCAGGAAAAAGTGCAATTATAGATGAGAATCTCATTCGTGGATTTCTGAAAGAAAAAATATGTCATCTGGGAACTATTCTTAATTGTAATCCCAAGCAAGGTAACGCTAACCTTTAGTGTTAGGAGGATACTTTTATGTAGGTACAGGATTATATAACTTTAATTATTGCAGAATCTTTAGAATTAGTTAAAAATTTAATGTCGGATGGATATCGATTATCGGTTTATGATATTACAAAGCCCGAAATTTCAGCAAAAAATGTTTTATTAAAAGGAGATTTTAATTTAGCCATAATAATAGATGCCGACTGCTTAAACATTCAGCCATTTTTAGAAGAGGTACTAAAGTGTACTTAAATGCAATCAATCCTAGTTACTTATAAATAAAATTTCAGGCCGCTACATTCAAATATTTTTTTGAAACGTATCGTTGGTTAATTTTAACTTCCGATCCTAACATTTACGCTAAATATCAGAACATTCCGCTTAATATTAATTCTGATGTGACAATTGCAATGCATTTATTAAACGAAGAAAATGAATCATTGTCGAATTGGACAATTTTTGATATCTATAATCCTGCATATGAACATGGTGGAAAAGTCATAATTGAGAAACTTGGAAATTTCGATACCAACGATAAGAAAACCTTAAAATATATTCATGAGCCCAGGTATTACAAAAGAAAAAACATGAGTGGAGTCCTCTTTCAATCTGTAATGGTGGTAGGTAGCACATCAAAGTATAACACAGTAATTTTTTTCCATTTTCTAAAAATGTTTATTCAGGTTCCTGAAGATATATCCATCACTCTCGAAGAATATTTAGCTAGCGAATCAGATAGATTTAATAACACTTGCAACAGATTTCACAGTGCTACTATAGAAAACTGCCAAGCTCTTTTCGGATTCACGTAAGTAAAAATATTATTTAATATTTTATTCATTACATAAAAAAATACTATAAAAAATTTAGTAACAATAGAACGCTTATGCATTCCTGGGGATATGAACAGCCAGATGGTGACGTAGACGGTATGTTGAAAGAGCTTAAAGAAAAAAGAATTGATTTTGGAAACTCGCCTCTAATGTATCGACTGTACCGAGTTAAACTGATTGATTACAGCTATGGGAATTGGGTTTTAAGGTCTATTTTTTAAATATTTATATAATTCTGAAATATCATCAAGCAACTTTTAGGTCTGCCTTTATCTTCCAACATCCAAAAATCACATCATCTTCTTACGAATTGTACTTACGACCTTTAGTAGATTCGGTGTGGTTGACTACTATTGGCATGATAATGCTAATGGTAATCACATTACGTATTATTATGGTGAGACAAGCAAAAGTATTGCATACCAGTTCTTCAGACAACGATGGCAGTTGGAGTTTTCTGATATTGTACGGAATTGGAGAGCTATGTTAACAAGGTAGAAAATAATGTACAATTAAAATTAAATTTTCAAAAACTGTTAACCTTACTTTTAGGTTTTGCCTTAATTCCAACTTTTGTGAGTGGTAAAATAGTGACTTTTACCGTTTTATTGTTCTCGTTCATGGTATATCAATTTTATTCTGCAAGTATTGTTTCTTTCTTATTATCAACCCCTGCTCGCACAATTAAAACTTTGGAAGATTTGCTAAACAGTCCTTTAGAGGCAGGTTGCGAAGATTCACTTTTTGACCGGGACTATTTTCACGTAAGTGCAATTAAAATATTTTTATTGAAATTATATATTATATTATTAACCTCTAAAATTAATACTAAATAAAATTTTCAAAATTAATAGGATGAATAAACAATAAAACAAAATTATTCGAGGGCTCTGAGCAATGGTTACTGCTGTCATCAGATGTTTAATAACAATAGTGTAAATACATAGAAACAGAATATAACGTATTGTCATTTAAAGCTTAAATGAGTAAATATTCTGTTTATTGCGTTCTTTCCTTTCTTGATACATATCATTTCGTAAAGAAGTTGATCTTAATAATTCGTGACTGATTTGATTATCTTGGCATATGTAAAGGCAGCATTATGTTCATCAATTAAGACATGTTTAGTAATTGCAATGGTTTATTACATCTGATATTTGAAACATACCCGCTCATTCTGTTATGAAGCCATTGGTTAGTTTGGCAAATATATACAAGATTACAATCTTGGCAATCCACTTTGTATACAAAATCTGACTTATTTTCTTGAGGTACAGGGTCTTTTAATTTAGTGCACAGTTGTCTAACATTATGGTTGATTTAAACGTCATATTGATCTTGTAAGATTTTAAAACGACACCTTTAATTTACTTTACTAAATTAGCAAACAATTTTTTTTCAATAAAGCAATTTTCGCAGTCGAACATAAAGCTTTGTAAGAAATTTGTACATAATTGAGTTTTACTGATTCGTCCTGTTTATTGATCTCAAACGCAAAGTTGCTCTGCTACTAACTATAGTGCTCGTTCAATAAAGACCTGCATTATGTACTCATTACATACAGTAGGCCAATAAATTATTCGTACACCATAGAAAATATTCAAAATCTTACAAAATTTCTTACTAATACCTTTTCAATTTTTTTTATTTCAATTTTATTATATGCACTGATACATTAGAATTGATATCATCAAGTAAAAATAACTAATAAACTTGATTTGCATTCGTAGAAATAAGAAAAACAGAATGATAACGCAAATTCATGACAAAGTATTATTCGTACAGTAACATAATACACGTTAGTAAGTATGATTTCATAATATAAAAAGTTGCAATTTTGATTATTACTTATGCAGTAGCTTATTCAGCATTAAATCAAAACAAAATCAAGTACATTAGTTGGGTTTTATTTACTATTATGTGACAATAGGCCGTAAACAAAGCTAATCAACAATTGAAGAAAGGAAACTAGTGCTAAAATTGGTGTGTTAAAAAAAATCCTTCGTGAAACCGAAAGTATATTAGGAGAACACATTCAACGTAAGAGCAAAAATAAATAAACATAAAATGCATCCACTTTTGTAAATAAGCCCGGGTGAGTATGAAATTGTATTCTGTAACCAAAACTAAAAACTCTATTATGACACAAATGAAGTCTAATCTGAAAACAAGTGTACAAAAATTAACAGTTAAGGTTTCTACAATAATTAGCAAATCAATATGTACCAAAAATGTTTTCAATATTTTACCACAAGAAGGGCATAACGGCCAAGTTTCTCTCAAAAAGCCTTTACATACATATAGTATTTAAAAAAACAGACGTAAAAGACCTGAATTACCGGAAAATATATTGGTAAAATGCAGATTTTGAAAAAGTAATATTCGGTGATATAAAACACAGTTTTAATTCAGATGGTAGACAAATAGTTTGAAGAAAAAATATGCAATCAAACAAAAAAATTTATGTAGAACTATAAAGAACTATAAAATATGCGGATGGTAAAGTGGTGGTTTGGGGTGGTATGGCTGCAGAAGTGGGGTTGAAAATATCAATTTATTGACACTACAATAGAAAATTTCAATATTTAAAGATATTACAAAATAATTTTCAAGCTAGTGTCGATAAATCGGGTTTGCAAGATGAATATCAGTTCCAGTAAGACGAGTACTCCACGCCCAGTGCTTATATTTTGAAAGAATGGCTACTCTATCATATTCCAAAACAACTTCATACACAACTCCAATCGCTCGATCTCAATTCTATAGAGAATTTGTTGCAAAACTAGAAAGAAAAATAACACAAAGACCAATTTCCACTAAGAAAAGTACTGAAAACTATATTAGTAGAAGAATGAGACAAAATTGCCAAATCGACTACTCAAAATTAGTCAAATTTATACCAAGGCAATTACAAATGGTGATAAATGCAAAGAAATATCCCACAAAGTATTTATTATGAAAACAAAGCAAAAATTGTACTTGTCTTTGTGGTGTACGAATAATATTTTGTCATGAATTTGTGTTATTATTTTGGTTTTCTCAGTTCTACAAATACAAATCAAGTTTTTAGTTTATTTTACTTGCTGATATCAATTCTAATGTATCACTGCATATAATAAAATTTATAAAAAAGATTGAAAAGTCATTAGTAAGAAATTTTTAAGATTATGAACGTTTTCTTAGGTGTACGAATAATTCTCTGAGCCACTGTACGTAAATAGCTATTAATTATACTTAAATTACATTTGTTTTTAGAAAACCACGAATCCTGTTGCTGTTCGACTGTATAAGTCAAAAATAGAAAAAAAGAATAATTACAGCAACTTTTATTCTGCAAATGCTGGATTCAAGAAAGTTTCTAAAGGTGGATACGCATTTCATGCTCAAATAAGTACTGCTTATCCAATTATAGAGCGCACCTTTCCAGAAAAAATTATTTGTGACTTAGCCGAAGTGGAATTATATCCGAAGGAATATGTATATATGATAGTTCAAAAACATTCGCCGTTCAAAGAAATGTTTAACTATTGGTTGGTGCACGATAATACCGTGAAATAATAAATATTTTATAAAAAAAACTTTTCAGCATGTTTCATCAAATGGAAGTTGGAGTTTTAAACCGATTACAAAACTTTTGGAATGCACGTAAACCCATTTGTCTTGAACCCACTAATTATCTAGAAATTTCAGTGGGACTAACAGAATCTTATTGGGCTTTGATGTTACTTGGATGCGGTTATCTGATTAGTTTAGGTTTTTTAGTTTTGGAATTCTTTTGGAAAAAAGGAAGAATATTTATTGAACATAAAAAGTTAATGAACGTACAACCCTTTCCGGTACTACATTAATTAATGTTATACTTGGTAGTATATAAATTCGTATTAGAAAACAACACTGCAAAGATTTTAGGTTTTTAAAACTTAAAACATTAAATAATTATAAAAAAATTTTTAAAACCTTGCAATGCAATCCGCTATTAGTTTGTTTTAAGAATATGTCCAAAAAAATTTATTGTAATAATACTTATTAGTCTTAAATAATTACCTGACAGATCCATTGTAAGTTTCTTTCTTTTGTTCCAAATTCCAACCAATTTTTAACAATTTTAGCAGCATATTAATTGAAGTTTAATTAAAGGATGGAACTAATCTTAAAGTTGCTTGAATGCCATACAATATGCAGTACGTAGATGATCAACTAGCTAATGCTAAAATGAGTGGTTTCCCGTTGCCTTCTTGAAAATGTACGCCTTATAGCGGAAATAGTAACATCTTAGGTTGTAGAAAACAATTTTAATAACTACAAACTAAAGTATAAAAATTTATTGTATTAGATGATTGTAACTGCCTATCATCAGAAAATTCCTTGATTCATTCAGTAAAATTACCAATTGGATTATCAATTATTTATTTAATTACCAACTAATTACATAAGCAACGGCATAGCTAATATCCACGAACAAACTCAGGTTAAAAACAACTCATTTACATAAATAACTTACGTATATTTATCGATACTTTCTAAAATGTGATCAGCATATTTCAAGTCGTTATCATTAAATATCCGTTTATAAATATCCGTCTAGTACCTTGTCAGCGTACTTTTCCCATGGAGTGCAGAAATTCAAGAGTTCAATGTAATCTATTTCAGTCACGATCTACACTTCAAATATTACATGTTATATTATAGCTATTTTCGTGACTAGTACTTAAATAGTACATTTCCATTCGAGGTTGATCAGCAAAATCAACCTCGAATGGAAACAACTATTGAAGTACGTGTTGAACAATATTTTTGCAAATCTGCAATTCGGTAAATAAAGAATATTTTAACAAAATTGCTCAATCTGGACAATGCTGAAATGAAAATAACTCGCCAGTAGTGCGGAAAAGTGAAGGTAAAGTCATCTCGCGAAAGATAAGATTACGAAAAAGATCAAATAACATGAGTAATCTTACGTGCAGAAAACAAACCGCTTTCAATGCCATGTAATGTGTATGAAATGATAGTATTTCGCTGCAGAATTGCAAAAATATAACTTACATTAGTTCGGCTTATACTACATCCGCCGCTTTAAGGATAAAACAAATTTACATTTTCCAAAGGAAATTTATTTTTTATTTGTGACTTAATATGTACCTTTATTATAAAAAAAACAAATAACTACAAAACTAATTTCTCATGGTAATTATTGCACAATAAAAGTTTACTTTATCAATTATTTATTGAAAAAATGTATTAACATTTAAACAAATTACATTATAAAATTTATTGAACCGTGTTTAATACAATTTAAAATTTTCTATTATAATAATACTCATTTTACCGCTTTTATTGCTCTTGTCAGTCAGCTTCATTGAAATTATTAGGTTAGTATTTTATTTAAATTATTTTGTTATTTTATAAAATTACTCTGATAATTATTACATTTTAAGTTTGCAAATTATTGTTACTTTTATATCCCAAATTGTTATTTTATTATCAAAAGTTTATTTATTTTTAGCTTTAATTAATTTTTTAAAATTTTTTTCTAGTGATTTTCGCATATTGACGATTTAATTTGATTAAATTGACTCACATTTGTCAAAAAATATTTTGACCTTTGCAAACAATTTCTCTTATTAATTTTATTTCCAAAAAATGATAAAACATTGTAATGCCTCGGTATAAGGTCATAACAAAACCTTAGAATTGAAAACATGCAATCAATTCCTTGGATAATATTTTGTCGATTTGCCTCGTCTATTTAAACTATATTTTACTTCTTTTTACAATATTATTTACTTGATATTAACTAATATTTGATGTTTACAATTTTCACTTCATGATGGGTTGCGACCACACAAGTTATATTATGGGAAATTTAACTTGCATGATTTATTTTGACATAGATGTGCTTTCGCATAGCCTTTAATATTAGTGCTGAACAAGTACGAGTGTCCATCAAAATAGTTTATCTTGGCACCTTTTTGTGTATTACTTATCCATATCATTATCGTTTTAATATATTATTTATATAAAAGTGCTTTATTTATATAAATTTGGATTATTTGATATTTCCTAATTTATAAAGTTGTTTGATTTGTCAAATAACAAGTCAAAAAGAGAAGGGGCGTTTATTTTCACTTGAAATTATTTTTTCAAAACGTTACAATAAGCTGGTTACAAAAGGTATTTTCTTAACATACTTGGCAAAATATAACATGATAAAGTTTACTAATATTAGTTTGCTAAACGATTACGTCATTCCAAAGAAAATAACAAAATGATAAATACAGTAGAGTTCATATATAGCGACTTTGCTTATAACGACTAACCGGTTTTAACGACGAAAATGTTTACTCAAGTTAGGTTTCATAGTTAGGTATGTACTTAAGAAATAATCCGTTTTGTACGTTATCCGGTTAGTACGACATAGTATCGCCGGTCCTTTGAAGGTCGTTATATCCGGATTCTACTGTATACGATTACATATTTATAAGGCATCTCCCAACGAAAAGTTGAATTTCCACGTTCAGATTCAATTCGACTTGCGTCTTAATGCTTTACAATATTTGACAAACAGTCAATAAAATGATAACTAAAGTAAGGAAAACGTACAAAATTACTTTGTGATTAAAAATTGATAATATTGATTTATGTATTACAACTGTAATTTAAGTATTACAACTTCGTTTATTAAATTTGTGTCAAAAAATTTAAAATCAGTAAGGTTTGTGATTATTCATTGTATTTTCTGTACAAAGCGTTAGAGGTTGTTTAATGTTTACAATTTTGTTTAGAGAAAAATACAAATTTTACACTGCTTATTAAGTAAGCAATCTATTGATTAATTCGAAAAACCAAAAAATATTGAAACATCTAATAGTGTTTTATTTTTTTATTGGAATAGCAAGTACATTATTGTAATATTAAGGTTATGGCTTCTATATTTTGGGATGCGCATGGCTTATTGTTCATCGATTATCTTGGAAAGGGAAAACAATCAACAGCAACTATTATATAGCATTTTTAGAGCGTTTGAAGGATGAAATCGCAAAAAATGACACCATTAAAAGAAAAAAGGGTTGTATCACCGAGATAATAACTACACCGTGTCACAAGTCGATGAAAACGATGGCCAAACCCAATGAATTGGGCTACGAATTGCTTTCCCACCACCGGATTCTCCAGATTTTGCTCCCAGAGACTATTTCCTGTTTGCAAACCTCAAGAGAATGCTCGCTGGTAAGAAATTTAGCACCAATGATAAAGTAATTGCGAAACAGAGGCCTTTTAGGCTAAAGACAAATCGTACTACAAAATTGTATCAAAATGTTGGAAGATTGCTATAATCGGTGTATCGCTCTCACAGGCAATTATGTTGAATAATAAAATAAATTTTGAGAAAAAATGTTTTTCTTCAAATCAATACGAACTTTACAGCCGTATACACGAATGCACGATCGAAAAGATATTTAGATATTCAGAGAAAATTCTTTTTTAAGGATATCTTTATGATTGACTTTATTGATTTTTGAAATTTTTATTAAGTTGTACACCAGGGTCTCGATTTGCGTCGGGGATACGTTCTGTAAAAGTGCTACGCAATTCGAATCGACTCAAATCGAATCACATTTTTCCATAAGATTCCATAGTAATTCACGAGATGCGTTCTACAATCATCAAAAACTTTTTTCACAATGGTAATTAAATCACATATTATGCTAACAAAAATTTATTTTTTAGTAAAATATCGGTAAAAAACGATAAAACAAGTTATAATTTTAAATTTTAAATAATAACACGCAAAAAAAATTATTTTTAAAAAAAATTGTCCAACGTTTGCTGTTTTGTGTTGTATGTAGTAATACATTACAAGACTTACAAACTTTGCAAGTGGCATGGCGGCGCGATTCATGCAGATATTAATTCTACTTGCAGATAAAAACTATTAAATTACAGTCGTTAGAATTTTACGCATGAAGCAAAAAATTGAATTTGTATTATTTTAAAAGACGCAAATTGAATTATGTGACGCATATAAGATTTTCGGTTCTATATTCGTGTTATTAAGCAAATCGAATCGACGCAAATCGATGCGACGCAAAACGAGACCCTGGTGTAATAATTTATTGAGCTAAAAAATTGCATAATGTAATTACTGCAAAAGTAATAACTGCGTAATTACCAGTTTGAAATAGAGATATGCTATCATGAAATGATAGATGGTATATCATATTTCATCGTCTTTGCAAATGCGTTTCAGTTAAAATATTAGCATTTAACGTTTTGCAACAATTATTCTGATTTTGTTTTTGCTAATTAATCTAAAAGTCTGTAATTGGCCTTTGGTTTAAAAATTTTAGAATGGTAAATAATGGAGTTTATTTGAATTAGTTCAAAATTAGAAGTTTTTTTCAAAATTTGTCGTAATTAATATTTTCATGATTGGTTCAAGAAAATCTTCATGATTTTGAAGGTGGTACCAAAATTGAATAAGTGTCAATGAAAAAATTGCTTCGCTTTTTACGTTTCTAGTTATTTATTTTGAAAATTTGAAGAAATTTAACATTACGAAAGTGAAAGTTGATAAATTCGCTTCTTTCGTTATTGTTAGAATTTTCTCTTTGATATTTGAATTTTCTTGAAATTGAAACCAAGTTTTGTTTTCTGAAATAAGTTTCAATTGAATTTAAATTTAATATTTGCTGATTATAAATTGCTATTATTTTCTGATTGTATTTTTTGCTTATTTTCGGAAATGTTTTTAGCAAATTTAATTTGGTATTATTTTCATCGATTAGTGATTCTATAAACTTTACAGAGTCGTTTAAATTCGTATGCGTTTTGATTTTCTATGTATTGCAAATTTTGGTTGTTTGATCTATAAAATTATTATTTATTCTTGCCCGTTCAACATTTTTAATTGATTCTGAATTCTGATTATTATTAATTTGTTCTTATATTTCTAAATAAGGTTCCCAGTAATTTTCTAAATCTGGTTTTAAAGATTCATTAAAATTAGTTTCGACAGTGTTAAAAAATTCGTCTATATAATTATGTGAATTTTTGTTTTTATTGATTAATGTAATGTTCTTTTGGAAAATTTGTGTGTTTTAATCGTTTTTGTTGACTTGAATGAAATTTTTACTTGAACTTGTAATGTGTTTGCTGAAGGCGTATATTTTGAAATAGGGATTTGACAATAATTATTGAATAGAATCTGATGTTTTAGATTGATATTAGCTGAAATTTATTATTACTATAATAATACCAATGATTCCTTCGAAATATGGCTGAAAATCGTAGAGCAAATGAAACATGTTTTTGTATAAATCGAAATCTGATAGTAACAGAATAATTGCTTGCGTTAAAAGGAGCACAGATTTGTTAACAGTTACAATCTGAGTTTTAAAGTTGAAAATATTTTTTGGAAAATATAGTAGTTCCGCGAAAGGTTTTATAGTACTTACGTGGCTATTAGTTACCACAAGAAATTTTACATTTAAAGAAAGGATATAATATATGAATTGCAAACTACTAGGTCGAACATTTAATTCTAAGTTATGGAAATCGATACGCAAATTTTTCTGAAAATTTATATCAGAATTATTTGGATTAATTTGATTTTGATTTTCTGGTAAATAATTTTGAGTTGTTTTATAAAATCGTTTATTAGGGATAGATAATAATTTAAAAAATTTTCATTGTTATTAGATTGGTTGGTTTCATTATAAATAAAATATTAATCATTTTCTGGTAAATAATTTTGAGTTGTTTCAGAAAATTGTTTACGGTTGTCAAAATCACAGTTGTGGTAGTTTTCTGTGGAATCAAAGTTTGGACAAATTTTTGCAAAACCGAAATTTGGAAAATTTTCGGTGACATTAATGTCTTTGCCACAATTTTATTTAATTTGCGTAAACATGGGCTCAGGTTTATAAATTTATCCGTTGGATTGCACGTGGTTATTATGTCGCATTTGATAACTCACTAGTTATTGAGGTCTATTATGTAAACGTTATTTTAAAGGTGACCGTTATGAATCATCTTTATAATAAAAGTTTTCTTAACCTTTAAAGTGTCACCGATTTGACGTCAACTTTTATATTATTTCACAACGATCATCTTTAAAATAACGTTTAGTGATACATTCTGTGGTGATACATAATAGATGTTGATAAATTTGCTGAATGGACTCGGTTTTTCAAAGTGTTGTCATTGAATTCCAAACGGAAGTTGATTCTGTGTATTACAAATTGTTCATATAGAGTTTTACACGTAAACTGATTTTGTTTTATAAATTGTTATTTTTGATTTTAAAATTAGATTGATTATTATTTTGTCAATTTTGTAATGGTTTAAAATTTTGATTATGCGATGCAATATCAATCAGTATAAAAATTATTGGTAAACTTTGATTATAATCTTTCGTATTGAATTAATTCGTGTAATCACTTATAAAATAAATAATTTTGTGCTAAAATTTTTTCTTGAAATTGTCAATTTTTGTTAAATGATTGAAATTTTCTTCAGTTTACTAAATTGGTCGAATTGAATTTGATTGTTGACTTAGTTGAGTTTTAATTTGACTATTTATTTGAATTTAATTGATTTGAATTTTAATTGTTTTAAATTTTCTTTCTATGAAATGGAGGTTTTTGATTCTCTTTTTAAAACACTATTAGATTTTTATTAAAATTAATCTTAAAATTAGTCTTAAAATTAAACAAATGATTTTTTCAAAACACTAAAAGTGATTCCTGGTGAACACAAAACACGCACAATTGCTATTGTTTGTGGTTCCTTGAAAACGTCTAGGTTGAAGGAAGACTCCGTCGGATCACGATGGACAATCTTGGAATGATCTGTTTCTAGCCTTTTTCTTTCTTTTGTATCGATTGATTGTTACATGTTAATTTTTATAAAAGAATTTTTGTGACTGCGCCATTAATATAAATTCGGATTTGGTAATGTTTCCAAATTTATAGAGTTGCTTGATTTGGCAAAATAATAAGTTAAATTTAATAAAGAGAAGTGGGATTTATTTTCACTTGAACTTATCGTTTCAAAACTGGTTAGAAATGGTATATTTATATATATTTTTAATTAAGTTTTTATACATATTCTCTGTTAACATTCATGTATAATAATTAGTAAAAATAATCTGCTAATTAGTTTTAAATTACTAATCAAAGGATGAATTAGAAATACAGAATTTTCTTACTTTGATTTTATAATACAAGAATAATTAAAACGTTATTGCATTATTATTAAAACTGATTGTATTGATAGTTTAGTGTTTTTTTAAATTAAATTGCATTTTTGAAAATTAACTTGAAAAGAATTAATACACATAACCACTGGCAAATTTTCCTAAAATATATTTTTGTTAGGAAAATCTTTAATTGAAGATTTAGTTAGAAGATCATAATATGGTAACGCATTAAATTTTAAATAGTCAAAAACCGAAATTGACGAAATAAGTTCTTGTTGTCAGAATGAGAGTAACACTTGCGCTTAACATTTTATTGTAAGAAAAATTAATGGAAAACCAAAATCTAGTTTTTATAAATTAACGAGATAAGCTTCCCATAGAGGGAATAAATTGATTTAAAAAATAGCGTTTGAAAAATTTTTTGTTCTGTTCGGTATTAAGTCCTTAGAAACTTTTCATCTCTGTTTAATTAATGAACCTAATGCTAATTACAAACAAACTAGTGCAATTAACTTACCGAGTCATATTCACTTCTTTTGAAATGCGACAATTTTTAATTGGCACTAAAATCGGAGATGCATTTCGAATACACTTCGGTCGTTATTATATTTGATAATAATATAGTTTATTGGAACAAAATTTGCCAATCAGAAGTGCCTCCTCAATTTATTACCTTCGTTAATACTACAGTTCCAATGGTTGTAGTTCAAATAATGGGAGTAAATGCTAAGTGAAGCATGAAGAATAGTCAAGCATTTGCCACCAATTTCACGCAAAAATACGACTTGAAACCAAAAATGCAGAAAGTTACGAAAAATATAAAATTATTTTTTTCAAATTATTTCTTATTGTTGGCGTTACAGCTCGGGGAATAAATGGATCGTTATAATGACCTACAAAATCGTCTGAAGGTAGTGGAGACAGTCAGTTATCGCAATTTTAATGTAATACTGTATCAAAAGTTTGCATTTTTATATTTTTATTTATTTGTAACATTTTATTAATAAAATATAATTATAAAGTAGTATATAATAAAAGCTCTTTTTTAAATATTTTAAAATTATTTAAAAACTTAAGTTAAAATTGTTAAAATGAAATAAAACTTAAATGATAGCGCGTCACTTGCTAGGAGTTATCGCAAAGTCAAATATCTATAATTTCGGAAAAAATAAATTAACGGTATCATAATAGAAGCTCATTGGAGCTCAAACGAAACTCTATCCATTGAAACCAAATTTATAAAAAATTCTAATCAGAACGGAAATGGAAGAACCATCCCCTTCCTCCAAGTTTTCGCGAATAACTCCGCGATAGTTGTGGTTAAAA
Organism: Lycocerus yunnanus; assembly: GCA_036346125.1. Classification (NCBI taxonomy): domain Eukaryota; kingdom Metazoa; phylum Arthropoda; class Insecta; order Coleoptera; family Cantharidae; genus Lycocerus; species Lycocerus yunnanus. Next base: position 1,828,884 of record JARFIX010000022.1, on the reverse strand, counting down.
CAATAAAAATGGAAGCTCAAAACTTTTTCCAATAACTCCACGACGGTTGTGGTTCAGGCGATAAAATAGAAGCTGTTGAAGATCAAATGAAGCTCAAACGTTTGAGATCAATTTACCAAAAATTCGCAATGGTACTTTTTTATATTACATTATGATAAAGTAAAATTTATACTTTAATGCATTTTTTCTCCTCACTAAAACGTCATTTAACGTATTGATTTCCATGGCGCTAAGTAATCGTTTAATTACACCTTGACAAGAAGTGGCTTTGATCGTTTTAGTCAAGGGTTGAAGTTAGCAACATGCAGATTACAAATTGCAGATTTCGCTTCGCTAGTGACAAAAATACTCGTGACTAAAAATCGTTTATAAAACAAGTATTATAATATTATACTTTTTCAAGTGCCTATCCGTTACCGGATGTTGGCGATCATAATTAGGCTAAAGCCAAGATAATTTTTCTAAGAGTATAATTCATGGGTGGTTTCCTGTTGCCTTCTCCATGGCCACAAGATCGATATTAGACATTTTGATCACAGCAGTGTATCTAACGCGAGCAGGATTCGAACTGCGAAAACGTTGGTAGCGGACTTCTTTCAAGGTTTCTTCTTTTATGCTACTACCATACAAACCCACAAGAAAGCTTGCTCCAGCGTCTGTGATATCTTCTGGTTTAGCATTCTGATCTTTGAAAATCCTAATAATGGCATTGCAAGTTCTTTGTTTTTTGGACAAGCAAAAATGTTTGTTTTTCCTTGGTTGAAGAGGAAGGAGTCGTGTCACAGCTATTAATCGCGTGTAAAAACAGGATATTTTCGACTGCTTCTTTCACTTTCAAACTAATCGCTTAATACACCCTTTCAGCAGTGGATATTGGCTTTGCATGATCTTAATGCGGTCTTAATGCAGAACTAAAATACCGACGTCTTCTCCAATGATAAAAACAGCATCGAATGATGAGCAGAAGAAAATCGCTGGAAATCAAGACATCGGTATTTTCTTCAGCCTTCAGTAAAACCCGCCTATTCGAATTTTTTGCTCAACATAGAAATCAAACGCGCTTTATTTTTTCATTGATTAGATTTACAATTGATTTGGAACATTTACAATTTTGTATATAAATGATAATAATATTATTAATATTACAATTTTTAAAAAATTTATTGTGAAAAGATTAAATTGGCGGATTTTTCGAAAGAATGTTTACGTTTTCGTAGCTGTAACTCATTACACATCAGACTTAGAAAAAAAGTATTCATACAAAAAATGTAGAAAATTGAGTTTTATTCAAATTTGTGTTAAACATTTTGTTTTAGGATTAGAATTATTAAAAAAATCAATTTTTGTTCGTCAAAATTTGAATTTTTCATCGGGGTCCAGAACTAAATAGCATAAATATATTATCAAAATCGTTTCTACCCCACCTTTTGTAGTTCAAAGGCCTTTTTAGTTCGTAGTAACTAGACTATATTTCTAAAATTTACTTTTAAAGAATTATTTCAAAATTACAATAACTTAATTTTACTAGAATTATTCTGATTTTTTTTAATAGAATTTTCTTGATCATGAATATTAAATTTCTGTTATTTTAAAATTACTAATTTGTGATTAATAAAATTTTCGTTTCAAAATTTTTACTATTACGTATAAAATTGTTTGATCCAACATTGTAACTTAATAATTGCAAAGGTTTTTTTCTCGTTAAATTCACATTTTGAAGTTTTAACATGATGCAAACCTTTGCATTTAAAAAATTCATTATTTTATAAAAATTTCTACAAATAACTCTTTGCATATTTTAAATTTCTATTGAATTACCTTTTGCACTAAAGCCAAAATACACAACATTGCTTTTGGTCACTGGATATTAAGATGTTAAACCCATTACCGGATGCAAAGACTTTTATACATTTCTGCATATTTTCCATTCCATTGCGATGTGCACTTTTGCGATTATTGCTTTATTTCGGCAACAAGCACTAAATGCATTCTATATTAATTTATGCTTGATTTATAAATACTATTGCGATTGCTTATCAAATTTTCCTTTTTAATTTTTGTTTATTTTAATGATAAAAATGATCTTTTTCAACTTTTCTTGCTGTTTTCAACTATTTCAGCATTTTAACTGGCAGTAAATTGCCATGAAATATAAAAGTTTATTAATATTAGATAATTGTCATCAGGAGATTTGTTGATTCTTTCAGAAAATATCAGTTAGATTAACAGCAATTACATGATCGAGCGGCATAACTAACGTCCGTGAACAAACTCAGATTAAGAACAACTCATTTACATGAGCAATTCATAAAAGTGTAATCAGCATATCCCAGGTCGTTATTACTAAATATCCAGTTATAATATGTGCGTCTAGTGCCTTATCAGCGTATTTTTACCATGGGATTAGGAAATCCAAGAGTTTGATGTGATTTATTTAAAGCACGTTCCACACTTCACGTAGTATACATACAGGTTGGTTGTAAAGTATTTAAAGCAAAATGAAAGAATGTGAACTTTTAAATGAAATTAGTTTTTTATTCAATATAATCTCCTCAACTTCAATACACTTATTCCAATGATCCTGCAATAATTTTATTCCATCTCTGTAATGATTTTCTGGAAGCTCTGCAAAATACTGTTCCACGACTGAAATAGCTTCTTCATTCGATGAAAACGCTTTCCACGAACGAATTGTTTCAAGTTTCTGAAGAGGTAGTAGTCGCTAGGAGCCAAATCTGGCGAATACGGTGGATGTTCAAGCAATTCGTACTTTAGTTCATTGAATTTTGCCATTGTTAAAACACTTTTGTGGACAGGTGCGTTGTCTTGGTGAAAGATGATTTTTATGTTGCAAACCGGGTCTCTTTTCACGAATTTGTTCGTTCAATTGATCCAAAAGGTTACAATAATATTCAGAGTTAATTGTTTTACCTTTTCAAGATAATCAATCAATAAAATCCTTTTGCATCCCAAAAACTGATGCCATAACCTTTTTGCTGATCGTCCTGACTTCACCTGTTTTGGAGCTGAACAACCAGCCTCAGTCCACTGTAATCGTTCTTGTTTCAATTTAGGATCATGGTGGTAGATCCAAGTCTCATCCATAGTTACAAAACGACGCACAAAATCGATTTTATTCTTATTAAAAGATTCAAATGATGCTGAGAAATTTGCTTTCGTGTGAGTTTTGTTGAATTGTTAACGAATGCGGCACTAACTTTCCAAACAGCTTTTTCATACGTAATTCTTTATGTAAAATATAGAGTACTCGTTCGTCTGAGATGCCTATGGTATTAGCAATTTCACGCTTAGTCAAACTTGGATCTTCACTAACAATATTATGTACTTGTTCAATGATTTCTGGTGTTGTTGCAGTTTTGGTCGTTCACTACGTGGTTCATCTTCAACGCTTGTACGACCACGTTTAAACTCTAAAACCCATCGATGTACAGTTGGAAATGAAGGAGCAGATTCTTTTAACACGCTCACCATTTTGTATGAATTTCTGTTGCTGATAAACCTTCCAAAACAAAGAATTTTATCACTGCACGATACTTTTTCCATTGTTAAAAATACACCGACACGTCGACTTCAAATGGCTTGTAAACAATGAATGAATTGACAGATCGAAAAAAAATTTTTTAGTAGGTTCATATGAAAGATCAAATATCAAAATGACGTATGAATTTTGATTCCTCTACTGCTTAGTAAGTGTCCCTTTCAGTACTTTTCAACCAACCATTACATGTTATATTAAAATATAATTTATATTACTTTGACTGGGACGATTCGAATTCCCGGATCGAGATTTTTACCACTTTTGAAGTGAATTGTGATAGATGAGGGTCTAATTAGCGTATAAAAAAATAAAATTTGCGGTTGGTTCACACATTTTTGAAAAAAACGACTTTAAAAATTAATTTTGAATGCAATTTTGTCATTGGCTTTTTCAACTGTAACCCCGCCCACCAAAATTAAAATAGGTTGTGGGGACAGTAGAATCTCGTTTTTACAACGAGTTATGAAGGATGACAGTCTAATTAACTAATAAAAAAATTAAATTTGTGATCCGACAACAAATTTCGGAAAAAATTCACTTTTTGTGTGTTTTGATAAGCGCTTTACTTACAAAAAGTTCCCCAAGTAGTTCCAACTCGAAAAAGTATGGATGTCGACGCGACAGATTTCGGGGAGCGAGTGGTATTTTCCCCACCATTAGTCGCTGTCAACCCAGGCACAGCACACGTACCGTCTACACAATGTTTTCCATATTTGGTGTTTTATTACGCAATAATACACTTACATGTATTTTTTATGGGAAAATTGCAATTTTCAAAATTAAATTGTGGCCTTATTATAAGTCCGACAACTTTCATCTTGAATTTTTCTGTTCTTTCGTTTGGTAAAGACATTTCTATAGGAAAAAGTGTATTTTTGAACCCGGGAATTCGAACTTTTACCACTTTGACTTACTTATACTACAATACCATAATATACACTAGAGGTAGCCAAGGTAGCCACGCCATAGTTACAGAGCATTAATAACACAAAATTAAATTAAATTAAATTTATTAGAAATATATTAATATGAATAATACTTATATTAGCCAATTTAAGAAGATTCGTAAAAAATGTTCTAAAATAATAAGAAAAAACTGATTTAAATTTATGGAATCAATGGAAGCCGCAATTAATTCAATGAAGAGCCGCTAGATAGATGACCATTTATATTTCGATTTATTTGAATACCATCAGATAGACCGGGATTGATATTTAATTTGTCAATTTATCACTTACATTTTTCCATACTTTCATCTTTGAAAGCAATGGAGAATTTCGTAATTTTTTTAATTTTTATTATTTGAAAGTAGAGGTCAAACTGAGACATCATTTTTTTAGATGTTTTTGAGAGCGATTATCACGAGACAAAAATTATTTAAATTCATCAAAAGTCAACGTAATAGCCTCAAACAAGCGGAGTTTTAAATACTAATCAAAATGATTAAAAAGTGCAATGCTATCAAGAGATTTTTAAATTACTGCTCGTAATGCAAATAATTTCCACGTAAATTTTGCAATGGCCGAAAAATATTTGCAAATAGAATTATTTTGTTATATACGTTATGTATTTTTATTTTGTGAAGATAATAATCGTTAAATACGCACGATCACTATTTTATTTATGATGTAAAACTCGTGTCATATTTGACAGCCATTAACTTAGACAACATCGCACAGCCACGTTTAATTTTGATTGGTTAATGACCGCGGGTAAATTATATATTTAAAAAAAAATATTTTTTTAAATTGTAAGAAAGATTTTGAGATTAATCCTGAATTTTCATCCGACTTTCATATTCATTTGTTACTTAAAAATTTTAAATTAGCGAAACTCCTTCATTATTAACCCAGGTCTATCTCATGAGAGTTAAATAAATCGAAATATACTACATGGTTATCTATATCATTGGCTAATAAATACAAATACGTGTAGAAAAATTTACGTCCGTCACTCTTACAATTAGTGAATAAAATTTCAGTATTATACTACGTTAATAATAGTTTTTTTAGGTACGGTAATTATTTAATTCATTTCTTTAAAATGGTTTATACACCTTCATTAATTATTAAATAAATTGTATTGGTTAATTGCTTGTTGTAATTCTAGTTACAAACATAATTAAAAATTAATTAAATGTTTGCATTATAGGGAATTACAACTACACCCTCCACATAAAAAATAATCCATATTCTAAAAATTTGGAATGTATGGAATTCCAATTAATATAAAACAGTATTTTTTATTTTATTAAGTGCTTTAATTATTCGATCGTAACTAGCACAAAACAATTAATTAATTATTCAATCACAAAATTATTTCAGGAATAAATTGTCTATTATTTTTTAAAAATTAATATAAGTAATAAAGCATGATTGTTATATGACAAGAAAATTTGAGATTCCAATAATTGAGGTATTTTATTTGTCATTTTTTAGCTACATAGTATATATATACTCTACATCACTACGTTTTGAAAAGCATTGTGTAATTTGAATCTGCAAGACAAAATACTATAAAAATTTGACGCGAAAAGTTTCAATAAACCAAATGTGAACGATATGAGTTTATTTAAAATATTAACAGTATTCTTATTAATAAAATTAGGAAGGAGTGCTATATTGGATGAGAACCTGATTCGTGGATTTCTTAAAGAAAAACTATGTCCCATGGCAACCATTCTTAATTGCAATTCCAAGCAAGGTAACAGAAATCCTTTTAATGCTATCTATTATTTTTTCACCGACACCTAGATACTGTAGCTGTAATTATTGCAGAATCTGTACAATTAATCAAAAACTTAATGTCGGATGGATATCGGATTTCAGTTCATGATATTAGAAAACCCGAAATTTCGGTTAAAAATGTTTTATTGAAGGGAGATTACAATTTGGCCGTAATAATAAACGCTGATTGTACAAATATTCAACCATTTCTGGAAGAGGTACCGAAATGTGCAACAAATGCATTTTTTATAAATAAAATATTTCTTTTAGGCCGCTATTTCAAAATGTTTTTATGAAACGTTTCATTGGTTAATTTTAACTTCCGATTTGAACATTTCTGAAAAATATCAGAACATTCCTCTTAATATTAATGCCGATGTAACAATTGCAACTTATTCATTAAATGATAAAAATGAATCATTATCCAATTGGACTATTTTTGATATTTATAACCCAGCTTATAAACATGGTGGAAAAGCAATAATTGAGAAACTTGGAAATTTCGATACGGATAATAAGAATGCCTTAAAATATACGGAAGAGCCCAAATACTACAAAAGGAGAAACATGAGTGGTACCAACTTTAAATCTGCAATGATAGTAAGTACTAGTACACCAAAATGTAGTTTTCTCAAATTTCAAAAAATAACTTTCTAGATTCCTGACAAGATATCCATCACTCTTGAAGAATATTTAGCAAGCGAAACAAATAGATTTAATAATACAGTTCCAAGATTTCACAGTGTTACTGTAAAAAATTGCGAAGATCTATTTGGTTTCACGTAAGTGAATACAGGTGTCCGCAAGGTTTGTACTGCATTTTATCACATATCTTCGAAACGAAAATAAGCCAATTGAACCAAGCTTGCTTATATTTAAAAATGCTTTGTTTTCACGTTGTATTATTCGTTAAAATTAAAAATTCCAAAAATTCCAAATTCCAAGCTTTACCATTAAAAGCTTCCAGGATCCTTAAGACCAAAGGAAGCACTTTTAGATAAAAATAAGTTTAGTTTATTTGTTTGTTTTGGCTTTGGAAGTATTTGGTAAAGTGTAGTAGAGACCCATTAGAAGTACCCTCTATATTTTGAAATTTTTAGTAACAATATAGGAGTTGTAAATTCTTGGGGGTATGAACAACCAGACGGTGACGTAGACGGCTTGTTGAAGGAACTTAAAGAAAAAAGAATTGATTTTGGAACTGGGTCTCTTATGTATCGATTATACAGGATTAAATTGGTTGACTACGGTTATGGGAATTGGATTATAAGGTACACATTTTTATATTTTTATATTTTTTATATTTTCTTTGGATATTATTCACTTGATTTACTTGTAAAATACTCCTTTTTTTAATTTAAGAATTCAAGATATAGAATACTACACCGCGGGGTTCCATACCTCCCAGACCCTCCCGGTTTACGCAGTGCAGTTTTATTAGAAGCGAATTAAAGATTTCAACATGTCTGAAGTTTTTTAAAATTAACAACAACCAGATATGCTTAAATCTTCAATTCCTTTTTAATAAAAACAAACTGTCTAAACCGGGGGGTCTGGGGGGTGTGGAACACTCTCCAGTGCCTTAGCAGCAGTAATACCCTCCAGGATATCTCATTATTCCCACAAAAAGTAAAACGGTATCACAAAGCTTTTACTTACTTTTTATACATTTAATTTTCTGTTTTGCACTACCGAGGCACTGGAGGGTGTTTCACTTCCTCTCCAAACTCCGTATAGGTAGTGCCGTTTTATCAGAAGTAAATTGAAAATTTCAAAGTAATATTTGAAGCATTTCAAAATTATCAACGGCCAAGCAGATTATGCTGAATGAATGTACCCATTTCTTATAAATATAAGCTAGGATAAATAAATATAAACCAGAATATCGATCCCGAGGGGGAAATACTTCCTAAAATTTATCATGGTACCCAAAAAACTAAAACGATAACTTAACGTTTTTACTTCATTTTTGAATAGTTTATACTTATCACAACTAAATTAAAAACTACAGTATATTTTTGCTTATCCGTCGCTATCGTGAAGTGATGTCTACCTGCACTTTAAAATTTATGCACTGGAGGGTTTTCCACACCCCCCAGACCCCCGGTTTGGGTAATTTGTTTAAATCAGAAATATAAAATTTTCAAAAAATAGTAACTCCTACGCAGATGTCTTGAAGACCTTAATCAATTTTTAATAACTATAAATTATATAGACCAGGGAGGCTGGGGAGTATAGAATACCCCTCAGGGGTACTCGATCATTCTCAAGAAAACTAAAATAGTAACTTAAAGTTTTTATTTAAATTTTAAAAATTTAAATTCCTACGTCCCCCACCCTCAAGACCTCCCCGGTTTGGATAGTTTATTTAAGGTATGAAATACCCTCCAATACCCTAGCATTAGGAGGCAGAACATCTAATGTTTAAAAATTAAGCAGAAGTTGTAAGTTACCGTTTTAGCTTTCTTGGGAATGATGGATTAACTTGGGGTACTCCAAAACCCCCAGACCCAATGAACTGATCAAACCGGGGGGTCTCAATATAGAATGACAGAACATTAAATTTTTAAAAATTAAGTGGAAACTTTAAGTTAAGTTTTCTTGAAATGATGTAATATTCTGGGGGCACTCCATACCCCCAGACTCCCGGTTTATCCGTTTATATTTATCAAAAATAAATTAAGCATAAATCTGCTCGGCCGTCGCTAATTTTGAAAAACTTCAGATATTATGTCGAGATCTTTAATTCACATTATGTAATAAAGATTATGTAAACTGGCTAAATTGGGGGGAAGGGGGGAGGTCCAGGGGTATAAAAAAACCCTACAGAGCCCTATCATTGAGAAATAGCACATTAAATGTTTAAAAATTAACTAGAAACGTAACGATCTCGTTTTAGTTTCTTGGAAATGATAACATATCTGAGGGAATTTTTATACCTCCAAACGCAATGAACTGGTTAAACCGAGGGGTCTGGGGGTGTGCAACACCCTTCAGTGCCTCAGTACAAGATGGCAGAACATTAAATGTTTAAAAATTAAACACAATCTTGAAGTTACCTTTTTATTTTTCTTGGAAATGATGGATTAACCTGAGGTACTCCATACCCGCCAAAACCTAATAAACCGAGTAACTGGGGATCTGGGAGGTATAGAACACTATGCATAAAGTGCCTCAGTGATAAGAAAATATACTAAAATCTTATATTTACGGCTAATAAAAATTAATTGCATTAATTGCAACTGGAGGGGGGTATACCACGCAAAATAGATCGTCTTTGTTGCTGTTTGTGGTGTAATTTATGTTTTGCAAAAACAGTTTATTTTGGGTCAAAGGGGGTTCTTGCGACAAAGGTTTGAAAATGAATCTATAAGTACATATATAGATGAAACTTAGATAATGTGTCCCTACTACGCAAAGGTTCTAATTTGAACCTAGGACACAAAATCACCAACTCTAAATCTAACCAAGCAGTGGAGTTATCTACAAGAATAGGCTTTTTTTAACTTGGCCTGCTTTTGGAAAGCTAAAACTGCATATTCGGTAATCCAAAAATCCCGATAAATCTGAAAAGGAAGGTATACGACGCATGTGTGTCGCCTATTGCAACATTTATGGGATGGAGACGAAGACGGAGAAGATAAGAACAACGCAGCGAGAAATGATGCAAGTAATGCCAGAAGTGAATTTAAGAGAAAAAATTATAAATAAAGTAATAATGAAAAGAATAAAAGTGGTGGACATAACAGAACGAGTAGCAAAGCTAAAGAGGCAATGAGTTTGATATCAAATTTTAATTCAAAAAATTTTTAGGCAATCTTTTTTGAATTTATTGAAGTGAACGTAACTATTTTTCCCATTACTCACTTAATATTATATTGCTATAACATTAAAATTTTCAAAATTATTAAAAATTATTATTTTTTGGAAAATTTATTTTAATATTAATTTACTATTAATTAGTAATCAGGTTAAAAATTTTAATTTAATATTAACTGCAGAGGTTAATAATATAAGAGTTTTGTTTCAACATAGCCGGTAAAATAAAAATAAAAGTGAAAATTTTTATTAGTTACTTTAATTAAAATTCAAAATCACTAACAAATATTCGAAATTATAGAAGTCTGTAAACTTCATTTCTCTGGTACCCGCTTTAATATTATTGTTTAATCTCGCTAATCAGAAAATATTCCATCCAAATCAAAAATTTTTAAGATCATATAAATCTCTTAGGTCTGCTTTCATCTTCCAACATCCAAAAACCACATCATCTTCTTACGAATTGTACTTACGACCTCTAGTGGATTCGGTATGGCTGACTACCATTGGAATAATAGTGTTAATGATAATTGTTTTACGTATTATTATGGTGAAGCAAGCAAAAGTATTGCATACCACTTCTGCAGACGGCGATGGCAGTTGGAGTTTTCTGATACTGTACGGAATTGGAGAGTTATGCCAACAAGGTTTTGAAAAACAAATTACATACAACACAAAATTTTAAATTGATTTTAGGTTTTGCCTTAATTCCTACGTTTATTAGTGGTAAAATTGTTACTTTTACAGTTTTACTGTTTTCATTTATGATATATCAATTTTATTCGGCAAGTATTGTTTCTTTCTTATTATCGACACCTGCTCGAACTATTAAAACTTTGGAAGATTTACTAAATAGTCCTTTGGAAGCGGGTTGCGAAGATTCACTTTATGACCGTGACTACTTTCGAGTAATAATAAACAAATGTTTTAATAAAATTTAATTACATAATTTTTAGACCACTACGAATCCTGTTGCTGTAAAACTGTATAGGTCAAAAATGGAGAAATCAAACAATCGCAGTAATTTTTTTACCGCAGGTGTTGGATTGAGCAAAGTTGCTGGTGGTGGATACGCATTTCATGCTCAAATTAGTACTGCTTATCCAATTATAGAACGTACATTTCCAGAAAAAATTATTTGTGATTTGGCCGAAGTGGAATTATATCCGAAGGAATACTTTTACATGGTAGTTCAGAAGCCTCACCTTTCAGAGAAATGTTTAACTATTGGTTAGTGTGCACTAATATATTTTCCATCAGTATTCATAAAATATATTTTTTAGTATGTTTCATCAAATGCAAGTTGGAATTTTAAACCGATTACGAAAGTTTTGGAATGGTCGTAAGCCTGTTTGCCTTGAACCCACTAATTATTTGGAAATTTCAGTTGGATTAACAGAATCTTATTGGGGTTTGATGTTACTTGGATGCGGTTATATGATCAGTTTAAGTCTTTTATTTTTGGAATTCTTCTGGAGAAAAGAAAAAAAATTTATTAATAAAAAATTATTTAAAATACGTAAAAGAAAACAGCGTGAAACCCCATTCGGTACTACATTAATCACTGTAATACTTCTACCTCGTTGTATTATACATACTAGAAAGTGATTCTGTAAACACAATAAATTCCTACACCTAAAGGACTATAAAGATATTTTGAAAAATTAAATTTCATACATTATTATGTACAATGTATACGATTGTAATAGTAACCATCTCAATAGAGACCAATATTGATGAAAGAAAATATATACTATGTATCAGTAAACCACCATAAAAAGTTTAAAAATATTTCAAACATAACCTCAGATGCCGTATGTATCTTTGGGCACGCATGTGAGAGCTATGTAAGCACCCCTTTTAAAAATCATAAAAATTCAGAGGCTTAGGCTGTGGTTGAGGGAATTATTTTGAAATTTTTAAGGATTGCTAATTCATATTTTGCTTATCTCTATTCTTTCATCAATATCCATCTGATGAGATGAGCATCACCGTTAAATCATGGCTAATATTGTTTATTACGGTATGTGAAAGAATTTGTGTCTTGGTGGTTGCTGATTGCGCTGTAAATTTGATGAACGATGTATTGCAAGTATTAGTAGTATCTATCTTGAGATGAATTTTGGGAGGAATTGTCTAATAATTTTTAAAGCAAAGTTAACTTTTATTGTTTTTATTCACTTTTAAATAATAAATAAAAATATATGTCACGTAAATTTCTGAAGAGACAGTAACATATTCATGGTATTTAATACATATTCGCTATATTATAACGATTTTACAATTTATTATACAGTTCAATTCCCAAATTAGTTGATGTAATTTAAGAAAACACATACTTTTGTTTAATCTGATCGTAATTTAAAATTTAATTTATCGATTTTTGCATTTTTATTTAATGTGTATTGCTGTGTACATAATGTATATTATTTATTGTGTATTTACATAATTGGTTATTGATGTTTTACAATTCAAATCTTACAATTTACATACATGCATTTTAAATTATTTCTCCACACCAAGTACATAAATATTGGTATTTAAGTCAATATTAGTGTAGAATTACAATAAAATCTCGTAGTCATAGAAAAGCAAAATATGTAAATAGAAATAAAACTTTATTTAAAGCCTAAATAGTTAATGATTTAATGCAATAATAGTACCTAAATAACTGTTATTTCTATTTGATTATTTTTATAAATTCTAGTCCATCCAAACTTATTGAAATATGATTAAACTTGTATTATAATAATAAACTTATACATTTTTATTTTTTAAGAAAGAATTTTAATAATAACCAAAAGTAAACTTAATGATTAAACACATTTTTTGAAAAGGAATTAAACATCAATCTGATGAAAATTATAAATTCAAATTCTTCAAGCCATAAAAGATCAACAAGATTAATTAAAGATATTGTCACTTTAGATTTCTTCTTGCATTCCTTCCAGAATCCAGACTCAGTATTTAATGATACGAGGTCGGCTGAAAAGTTTGTATCGTTTCTAAGAGAGAACAACACTAGAATTTATTTCATATGATTTTCAGTGAGAACCAACCTTTAAACGATACGTGTCAAAATTTGACAGCAATCAGACAATTGGTTCATGAGTTATAGCATTTCGAGTAAAGCAACTTTTGTTATTGAAAAAGAAATGGGCAAAAGGAATTTCGTGTTATAATGAAACACTGTTTTTTAACGGGAAAAAATAGTGCTGGAACAAAAACTTGGCTTGATAAGTGTTACCCGGACTCTGCTCCAGCGGAAGCAACCATTCGTAAGTGGTTTGCTAAATTCCGTACAGGCCAAATGAGCATCGAAGATGATGAGCGCAGTGGACGTTCAAAAGAGGCTGTTACAAAGAAAACAAAAATCCACAAAATAATTTTGAATAAACGTAAAGTGAAGTTGATCAAGATAGCTGAGACTCTAAAGATATCAAAAGAGCGTGTTGAACATATCGTGCAAGAAATTTGGGCATGCAAAGCTCTGTGCAAAGTGGGTGCCGCGTGAGCTCACAGTCATAAGCACTTTCTTTATCAAAAGTATGATAAAGCCATGAGCATGGCCACATCCGATTTTTTTGATTTCTATTGCACTTTTTAGTTCTGCGCTTCATACTTTTGATTTTCTTTATTACTCACTTTCTTTTGACGTCCAAGGGATTCCTCTGCTGCTTTCTTTAGAATAGTTTTGATATTTAGCCATTCCGTATCTATATCGTAACTTTTGGGAATGCGTTTGTTGCTGTTTAATATATGTTGTTATAATGTTGTTTAATGTTGTGTGGTAGAGGTATTGCACCGAATATTCTTAAAGTAAATATATTTTAAACATATCTTGTCCCATTTCTGCTTTTTGTGATTTTTTAAACCACTTGGTTTTTAAATTTATTGATGTATGCAGTAAATAGTGATCCGATCCCAGGTCTGGGCGTCGATATACTCGTACATCTCTGATTTGTTCTCTTGTTTCTAGTTACTTAGAAAATAGTCTATGGTTGATGCTTTTCCCCTTGTTGTCCAGGTAAGTTTATGGATTTTTCCATGTTTAAAAAATGTGTTCATTATCTTGATTCCGTTGAAACTTACAAAGTTGCGCAGTTTTTTTCCATTGTTATTCAGTATGTCTTCATTGTGTTTACTTATTATGTGGTCAAACGATTCCGTTCCGATTCTTGCATTGAAGTCTCCTCCAAGTATTAGGTAGTCGTTTTTTTGAGCATATGTCTATTACTTTTTCTAAAGCTTTGTAAAATTCTTCGGTTTGTTCTTTTTTTTTCTTCTTCGGGGGCGTATATACTAATGAACGATATATGACCTCTATCTATTTTACATCTTACCTGGATTATTCTCTCGGTGATCCATTTATACGAGGTTATTCTTTCTCTCCATTTCGGGTCTAGTAATATTGCTACTCCAGCACATGCACGTTGTTCCTGAGGTACGCCACCATATATCATGGTGTAATCTTCCAAGTTACAACTTCCCCTTAACTTCTTCTTTGTTTCGCTCACAAAAGCTACATTTATTTGCTTCTTCTTCAAAATCATCTCTCCAGTTCAGCGATTTTGTTTGTTATACCTCGTGCATTCCAGCTAGCCATATTAGGTATTTCGCGATTCCTAATCGTTTTTAGTCATCTTTATTGGATCCGTTCTAACAACATAATATCTTTAATTGTTCTGGAACTTTTCAATAATTCTAAATTGATATCAAGTATTAGACCAGCAGTGTAGCGTAAAGCATACACCGGCCGACTGGAGAGCGGTAAACCGCGGTTCGACTCCTAGTCGAGTCGAATACACTGCTGTGATCAAAGGTCCAATATCAATCTGTGGACCGTGGGGAAGGCAACGAGAAACCACCCCATGAATTATATTCCCATGAAAATTCATCTTGGCTTCGGCCAAGCTGGGTCACGACGCTTCTGTCAAGAAGCAAACGATGAAGAAGAAGAAGAATCAAGTGTTTAGTTGTCAGAAACTGTGGTCAGAAGTTACAAATGTTTTGTGTGATGTTTTTAAAAGGTACCTACTGTAAAAAATTTTCTATTAAAAAATATTCTCTAATAATCAAAATGACGAAAATAATTCTCGATCTATTTTTCTTAGTAAAGGGTCTACCAATCAGGGGTTTGTTTTTAAATTTTAAAAGAAACACATATTTTGTATGAAAATTTTCTAATTCTCTACTGAAATATGTTGTAGGGGCTTGAACATTTATGAATGGAAAACAATATTCGGTAAATGTCCTCCACGACTACGTTTGCAGACGTAACGAAAGCACCAGCCTCATTTTCGAAAAAATAGGGACCAATGATGCCCCCTACCCATAAACCACACCATACAGTGACACGAGATGGATGTAGTGGTTGTTCAACAACTGCTTTTGGATTTTCAGAAGCCCAAATTCGACAATTTTGCTTGTTAACATACCCGTTTAAGTGAAAATGTGCTTCGTCCGAAAAGATGATTTTTTCTGAAAAACAAGCACCACGTTCAATGATCCAATCAGCAAATCTAAGACGTTGAGAATGATCTGCTGGCTTTAATTCTTGTACCAGTTGTATCTTATAAGGCTTTAGAGCTAAATCCTTCCGTAAAATTCGCCATGTGGTCATTGTGGACAGGCCTAATTGTTGAGAACGTCGTGAAACCGATAAATTTGGGTCCTCTGTGACACTTTCACGTACTGCAGCAATATTTTCGATTGAACGACATGGACGAGCACATATTTTTGTGCTTACGTTTACTACTGAACCGGTGGACTCAAATTTTCGCACTAAATTCGCAATTGTAGTCTCAGATGGACGATCGTTACAAATAAAAATATCGCGAATTTTGCGAAATGTAGTCTTCACGGATCGACCATTTTCATAATGGATTTGAATTATCTTAACACGATTTTCGAGCGAAATCAAAGGCATTATATTAAATGTTGACCTTTTATTATACATATGATAAAAAACTGAATAACAGAACTGCCTACTTGACCTATTTCAACCAAATTTAAAAACAAACCCCTGATTGGTAGACCCTTTACTAATAGAAATTATTGTAAGATTTAAAAAAACATGTTAAAAATACAAAAAATTTATTTTATAATTTACCAACTTTCTAAAATTTTTTTAAATCTCATAATAATTTTTATTCGTACTAAAAACGCAGTATGTAAAGAAATCGAATACATATTTAATTTTAAAAAAATTGAAATTGTTTTCATGCAATGCTCAGATATAATTAACTTTTGATTTAATTTTTTACACAGGAAAAATAATTATTATCGAAAAAAAGTTATTTTCTAACTAAAGTGACAAAAACAATCCGCTGTCTGATTTCATTATTATACTATTGCTTTTAGAACCAATAAAAATTATTGTAAGATTAAAAAAATCTTATGGGTGTTTTTAATAAATTACCAATGTCCATAAATATTTTTTTAAATCTCATAATAATTTTTATTGATACTAAAAACGTAGTATATAAAGAAATTGAATACATATTTAATAAAAAATTAAAGTCGTTTTCATGCAATATTCACAGGAAAAATTATTGTCGAAAACTGTCGCGTGAAAGAAAATTTTATCATTTGAAGATTTTTTCATTATGTAGAGTACATGTTTTCTTATTTTATGATATATTTTTTGGTAATTAGCAAATGTCAGTCATCTTTTACAAGAATATATGGATATAAATTAAATATTCATTTTTCGAGTAGTTTGCTTTTGACAACTCTTCACGGCTATGTACTTGCTATTATCATTAAAATGGGTAGAAGAAATCCGAGTAGTGATTAAATTTTTTAAGTAAAAATTTCTCTATGCGCGTTCAGTACTTTTTTGGTGGGTATTGAATGAAACTGAGCCGTCACGCTCGGCTATGTAACATTCATTTGGGTAATGGGGGAGTTTAGGTCTTTTTTTTATTTTATTATATGAAAGTATAGGTTAAACTGAGGTTTCAGTTTTTTTTTTCAAACTTTTTTGAGTACGTTTAATATAAGAAAAAAATTATTTAAAGTTCAAAAATATAGGGTTGTGACGTCAGTCCCCCTATTTGAAATCACCAATTAGATGATAATAACGCAACGCTGTTACCGTATCTAAATGTTTGCCAAGCTAACTTAATGTTAACTGGAACGTACATAAAAAGTTTAAGAGGATTTTTTAAACTGTCCTTATGGCAAGATGGTACAAAATAACGCTTTAACCTGTACCATTGCTTCATATAACCTCTAAAACACAGCATAAATAAAATTCTAAATAAAAACGATTATAGAATATTTTATACTTACCACTTTAAAATAATATTAATTTGATTAGCAGATTATTCAAAATTTCATAAATAATTTTAAAAAGACCAAATAAGAGAACGCTTCATAATTAAATTTCAAAACAAATCACTTGTCATAACGAAACATAAGTGACATGATAGCTGACAACGTTGCAGAGCTGTGATTAACTATCATTGGTTAGCTGTGGCGCGTAACTTAAATAATTTTTAAAAATTCAAAATTTTTTTAAAAATTCTACAGAGGGTTTTCAGATCAACCAATTGTATAAATATGGATCATTTTTATTAGACTTTCATATTCATATATTATTTTAAAAATTAACTACGCACTAAACTCCCCCATTGTGGGTATTGAACAAGACTGAACCGTCACGCTCAGCTATGTAATGGTTGGTTGTGAGCATTGAATGAGACTGAACCGTCGCGCTCGGAATTCCAAAAAGTATGGACTAATTATTTTTTATTATTATTATATTCAAATTCAAGATTTAAACAAAATTCTTTATTAAATCGCAGTTATAATTTCCACTTGCATTAGTATCGCGCCAAAAGACACTAAAAGACTTGAAGAGCCATTTAAGTAATAAGCGAAGTGTCTCATAATTTTAATCATACTCCAATATTGTGATACGTCAATAAATTAATTGAATTTGGTCGTATATTTATTTAAATTATTAAATGTTGCTACGAGTGTCGACGTCTTAATTTTATTTTAAGTAATTTTTTTAATAGATTACATATAAGATCACTATTTAATTGTTAAAGATCTACGGTAAGTGGTATTTTCGATCCACTTACCATAAAGATTTCGAGCACCCTTAAAAACAATTACGTAATCAGGTCACGACCCAACGTTTCTCCCATTTCATGGGAACCCCGAAAACGGTATTTGAACTTGAAAGGCGAAAATATAGGAGAAGAAAACGCTGTTAGGCAGTTCAATCCAGCAGTTCCAACTGTCAGCCCAAGTTATAGAGTTTGGTCAAAGCGAGCGTTTTTAAATTCATTTGATTTTTTTTTATTTACTTAATTTTGAGTTATTGTATCCAAATAAATAAGAAACCTGATTACGAATTGTATAAAAGGGTAAATCCGAATTCAATTTTTAACTCTTGCTTCGAAACTCGGTAACAACGAAACTATTAGTTAAGTTTAATTTTGTATCACAGTATCAAGTTTAATTTTGTGATCTCTTTTTAAGGCTTGAACACACATGGCCGCACCGAGCCCGCACCGTATGACGGCCGTGTGTCGGACGTCATACGGCGAGAGAATTGCACAATGTAAATATACCGCGTAGTCCCCACCTATCCGCACCGACACCGCACCGACACCACCGCACCGCGTCCGCACCGTACCCGACTAGTTTTGTTTACTTTTGACGAGCACGGTGCGGTTTACAACGGTTTCAATTACTTTATTTTAAATATTAAATTACATAATAAAATGGAAATTGAAAAATTAATCGAGGAAATAAGAAAATTTCCAGTGCTGTATGACCACATCTTTTCTTCCATGCATTGTGAACCCACATTCTTCTCTGATTTCTGCGCTGATTTCTTTTCCAATTGATATGTTCTTCCTCTAAAGCAAGTGCTATAATCCCTAATTCACGATTTGTAAACCTTTTCAACATTTTGTCTCGACGAAACAGCTGCGTACAAATAAACTTTAAAAAATACTAAACTGTAATCGTGTGACAGATAGTACGGCCGACACACGGATCACATACGGACAACTGTGGTCTCCCTTCGTCCGCACCGACACTCGGCCGACTTGCGGTGCTCGTACGGTGCGGGCTCGGTGCGGTCATGTGTGTTCCAGCCTTTAAACATTAGCCATCAATAAACATTGTGACGTATTAGATTAATTCTCTTTGTTTTGTTTTTAATCCCCGAAGTTAGTCACGAAAGGTGAAATTTAGTGAAAGCAAGGGAATCATCCGATTCCCACGCCCTCCGAAACCCCGATTTTCTTCCTCTTAGAGGAAGTGCTGCAAGCATACTTACGCTACTCAACATCAACCCCTCCCTCAAGCTACTATATTTACTTTCTGGTTGCGCTGACCTTAGAAGTGAAATTATAATAATTTTTTATCAAAGCCCCCGTACTACACTCCAGAATATAAGTATATTTATGTATATCCATTTCGTATCAAGAAAATTTGTTATTACTCAATTTCTAGTGAAATTTTATGGATTAGATTATCACTTTTTGAAAATTCTTTATAAAAACGCCGTTACAGATCGTTCAACGATGCCCTATAGATCCTAGCTGTGCAAAGTACTTTGGACATAAATCAATAAAAATATCACAATCAACAGAAGTCGACTTATGCCCTTTGGCCTATTTTCCACTAACGATGATATTATCCCAAAAACGTATTGTCAAAGCTGTAAAAGTAAAGTTATAACAAACAAAAATATAGTTTTTCTTCAAATGCGAAACAAACTTGACTTAATGTCATTAAATCGGCGAACTTCAAGATTTCCCTTTTTTCCACATTTTTGCATTTTTAAATACGCAATTAGTTATCGATTTCTTAAAATTCAAATCTTTACAATTTACATGCAGTTTTTATTGGTTCTCCAAGCCAGGTAAATATTGATATTTTAGTCAATTAGTATACGTAAGCGTAGAATTAGAATAATTGTTAGTTATATACCATATACAAAAAAAACGAAATTGAACGTGTTTTTCGTCAATACATATCTTAGAAACTAAGTGAGATAGGATAAAAACTGATGCCTGGGCACTATGCTCAAGACAATACAAAGAACGCTCAAATTATGAGAAACTTAAAAATCATATTGAAATAATCGTTGACGTGTGTAATAAGAAAATATACCTACATACAATTTCTATGAATTTATTTATTGTTTTTATATTGCGCACCTGTTGATGATAGCTCACGCTCTTGAAATAAGTCCCCCTCTTAATTGCTACTTTAGTTTACTATTTTACTTTACTACTTTGACAGCCAAATAAATTATTACTTCTACGAATTTAAAAAAATCTGCAAAACTTGTTTACATTTTTTTCTATTGTAGCGCTACTTTTGGACAACATTTTTCCCTTTGAAAAATGCCTCTCTTAAATAAACTGAGCAAGGAAAGATTTGGACGTAGAAAATAAAGATTTTTTAGAACTTGTATCAATTTTTATTAAAATTAAAATAAAAAATTCTAATTCCTACACTTTCTTAGATTTAATAATACACACATCTATTGTATTCTTATTATCTATTTAATCAAAAATATTGTAAAAATTCATTAATAATGTACATTAGTTTTTATTACACAAATTATTAATGAAAATAAATACAAATTTCAAAAGGCAAACTAAACATTGTGGTACAAAACATTATTAAATCGGCTAGCGAAGAATTTAGAATAATAAATAACATGGGAGTCAAAAATTTTATAATGCACTTAACAATCACCAAGGTCTTTGGCCACCATGTCCTTGCTACAAGTTTAATCCTCAACACTATGAATTTTTAAATGGTATAATTACTTTTCGCAAATCATCAAGTTGTTGCCAAGAAAGAAACAAAAATTTATAATCTATTATTTAAATAATCGAATGTTTTTATAATTATGAAAAATTAAAAATCAATATCGTACAAATTAATATAAGAGTTGTATTTACATTAAATTAAGCATATTATAAATAACTATATCAACATATAAATTTGTGTAGTGCATTTACTTGGAAAAGTAAGCACGTAAGCATACATACATACACACCTTATACGCTTATTATAACAGTTAATTCAGTTCCACGCAGTTTTTCAGTTTTTAAATTAAACAATTTATGCTAAAACTTAAATTTATTAACTAATCAGCAACACACCCGAAACATTACAATATCAATTAATTAATTTATGTGAATTGACAAATTATAACAATAATCATCGAGGTATAAATAAATAAAGATAATCATTTATCTGTTATAATAAGAGTACAACAGTTGCTGAAGATTAACGGCGGGAATGTACAAGTTTACCGCTCCTCTAGTATCACAGTCTCTTGGGGACAGAGCTTTAATTCTTGTAAAGTTTTAGTGTTATCTAAAGATGTGAGCTAAAATACAAAGCCATAAGCAATGCTATTACGTTAAAATAAAATTAATAATTTCAATTACTCACATCTCTCCTTGGCCAACTAGAAAGCACCTTATACTCTGTTGATGGATAACCTTCCACAATCAAATAATCTAATAAAACCTATAAAAGAAAGAGTTACATGCACAAGATTGAATAAAAAATTTAAAGAAAATTTTATTTTTAATTTTTCGTACACTTACTTTTAGCGGCATGTTGGCTTCAAAACGCCTCTCCAAATTATTTCCTTTTGGCAAACGAAACCGTACTCTGATAATGTTATCACCTTGATCTAAATTGGGTTCAGCTGGTAGTGAAGCCAGGACTGCTGTTCGAATGGCTTCCTTTTTAGCAGCTTCTTCCTCTTTTTCTGATTGGACACGCTGTTTTTCCTCGTTTATTGCTTGTTCTTGCATTTTCCTAGCTTCTTCTTTTGCCCTACACATAAATACATTTGCAATTTCACTATTTAATAATAATTACTCAATTAACCTATCAGTTTCTAAACTTTCTCTAAATGCTTGGTCCTGTTCCCATTTCACTAATTCTCTAGCTGCTCGTTCATCTTCTTCTCTAATTTCCACACGTTGATGTTCCATAAAAACTTCTACTGCCTCAATTAAATTCGTTAACAAATCATTAACTCCAACATTACCTAAAAAAAAACTTTTAACCTCGTAATTGCTTGATTAAAAAATAACTCCTACCATGAATAACACTAAACACATCGGTTGATGATCGAAGTCTCATTATGATAATAATTGAGGGCAATTTATCAACAGGTATTGTTCGTAGATTAGCCGCGGCAGACATCCCAAGACAACGACTGACAGAATTTTGTAAACTCGTTCGATTACTTTCAAACGTTAAGTCCCAACCCCATAATATAAAATTCGCTTCTAGAGTTTGTTTTATGCTTTCGCAACCCAACAATTGTGTGCAAAACACATTCGAGAGAACACTAGCATCATGATGCAAATAAACTGCCAATATTTTACGCTAAAATAATTTTTAAAAATTTTATTTACAAAAGAAACCAAAATAGTTCTACTTACATCTCTAGCAGACTTTCGACAAGCTTCCTTAAGTGCATCATCTAGAGTACCTTGATAAAATGGCGCGTGACCAGTACCATAACGAGCGTTAAATTGTTCTGCAAAACTAATGGTTCCCACAATTTCGTCTTCAACGTGTTCGGGAACTAAAAATTTTGTTTAATTAAATTGCAGGATCATTTTAAAATTACTTACTAAGTGGTTCGATGCGTTTACTACTTAAATTATCAACAAACATATCGTCATCGTCTTCTACAGTAAATGTTTCGGTAGCATCTTCAAACTCATCATCGTCACTATCGACAAATTCAATTGTATTATTTTGTTTTCTTTCATTGTTATGGTTTGCCATGCTATTACGTTTTAACGTTAATTCATGTTCTGGATAACTAAAATAAAAATTAATTTTATATTCATAAAAGTATTATAATAATGAAACCTACCTAATGCCAGATAATGCCAAAATGGTTTGATCGTCAATATTTGGAGGCCACCCACACCATAATTGGTGCCGAACGTTAATATCAGTTAAAGCAAACACATCGCTTTTTACTTCTAATATAGTTTTTGAACCATTATACTTTAGATTATAATGTTTTCCAGTATTTTCGTCAGTTATTTTTAGGGAATAAGTTCCTCTCAATCTTTCTGTTACTTCCAATCTAAAATATTTTTAGTTTGTGAAACAAACAATTATGGTTATATACACTTATTTAATCTTTCATTGAAAATAGAGGTAATAGCTACTCAATCTTGGCTCAAGAAAGCCAAAAGAAAAATTCTAACAACAAATTAAAGAGGAATCACTGTACAGAGTACAATCCAAAAATTTCTGTGTAAAGTAATATTATGCTATGTCCAAATAATAAACAACAGTGAAGCTTCAGGAAGAACTGCACAACGATAGATGTCATATTTGTCATTGAAAAGTAGTTGTCGTAAAAAACGTGTCATAGAAATGGGTTTTTTATGTGTAAGTTGTGAATCCGATGTCTCGTCTGGTCATTTTTTAGTATGACAGTTTTGTGCTAATGAATTAGATTGATTTGACCTAATACAGTGGTGCCTCGAGTTACAAACTTAATTTGTTTTTGATGAGATTGAAATTAGTGTAAATACAAATTAATCCCCGCCCCAGAAACATATTCTTTGTCAACTTTTTTATGAATTTATGTGTGGCAAAATATATATTATATAAAGCATACAATACTATAACTTTACCTTTGTGGTAGATAGTTACTGTCACAGGTACATGGTAGAGGAGAACAAAGAAGAATCTATATAATTTAATGTTAGTTTCAAGAACAACAAATGCAACGAAACAACGTTCAGAAAGTGCGCACCTGAGTACAACACTAATATTTCTTATCTATGGAATTAATGCAGCAATGTAAAACTATCGCGGCGCCAAAGGCATATTTGTGAGTTCGTACTCCAAAGTATTGTACGCAGGTTGAGTCAAAATTTGTTCGGAAATTGCGCTCATAAGCCAAATTGTTCGTAACTAGAAGTGTTCATAACCTGAGGTACCACTGTACTTCTTCTTCAAGTGCTATACACTTTACAGTGTGTAGGCAATCAACTTAGCCGAAGCCAAGCTGACCTTACTAGGGAATATAATCAATGGGGTGGTTTCCCGTTGCCTTCCCCCCAGTCCAAAGATTGATATCGGACCTTTGATCACAGTTTAATATAATTATTAACAAAATAACAGAGGAACTGAAACTACTGTCAGAATACCAGAGCTAGGAAATGAAATAAAAACTAAGTCTTGAATTATTAAAAAATCCACTGCACGGCAAATTATGGATTGA
The DNA here is from genome assembly GCA_036346125.1 of Lycocerus yunnanus. Classification (NCBI taxonomy): domain Eukaryota; kingdom Metazoa; phylum Arthropoda; class Insecta; order Coleoptera; family Cantharidae; genus Lycocerus; species Lycocerus yunnanus. The sequence continues at coordinate 1,804,511 of JARFIX010000022.1, read as the reverse complement.
GGGAAAAATTGTAAAACATAATAAACTTGAAGGCTCCCTAGACCTTGAGAGCCTCTCCGTACTGAATAGTATTATTAAAAAATTGCTATGTCACTGCCTCCCTTTGTACCTTGAAAATAACCAAATATGTCATTCTATTTCAAATTAAAATTGAGGAGAAATTAGAAAAATCGTGAAAAACAGCTTTGACAGGAAAAAATTTTAAAAAAACCATACTACAACCTCCAACAATTGAATCCAACCATACACCAGACAGAGTATGACTGCGACCGAGACAAACAGTCGCGGCTTGGCGCTTAAGTGCGTCAAGTACTAACCCGCGCGCCCCGGTCTGAATCCGAGCCGGGGTAAAAAATTTATTCCGATCGTCTTCCATGCCAACACGTTCGACAAGCGAACCTCTCAGGAGAACCAAACCAATTCTTTACAGAGAGGTTTAGGGGAAACAGAGAGGCTTATGTACAGGAGTGGACAAATGCAGGCTGAGGAAGAGATACACCAGATGCTTTAATATACCTACATTAACCAGTTTTTTTATAACAATGAAGATCTAGAAAACACCTTCAGCTAACCTTACTCATTTAGACGTGATTTAACCTCTCAACATCCTAAATATGCCTATATAACCAAATGCAAGTATCTTATAGGTAGGTCAAAAACCAAACCTGTGTAGTAGTTATTCGAAGCTATATCTTCAAAAACAAAAAAATTGTTTTGTCAATAAAAAGTATAATTTAATAACAAAAGGGAGGAAACCCGTAATATCGTGTGAGGTCATAAATCGGGTTGCTTAATATAACAGGTGTTTTTAAAATGTTTCACTAAACGTTGAAGTACTATTCTACAAACTTGAGAGTTACAAACATTTCAATCTATCAAAAACCCTACACAAAAAATAGTTAGGTGATATAATAATTAAAACAGATAATAGGATTATTATGCAAAGATTTGGGAATGTTTCTCCAAGTATCGATTAGAGAAATTACTCGTTGTACAAGGTAGAAAGTGGAACTATTGGAAAAGATCAAAAATGGCAAACAACATTTAGATATTACCAGAAAATTTTAAGGAAAATTTGTTTAATTTCTACACGGCAAATCAAAACACATTTAAATTTCAATATTAAAATTTAAACAATTAATTTTTGTTTAAAATAATCAGGTCTAGAAAGCTTTCCTTATTTAAGATACTTTTCCAGTAAAAACAAACAAAATGAGAACAAATTTGAATTACCGGAATCAAAAAAGAGTAAAATGGTTTTCCGGAAATCAAGAGAGGCATTTTATTTTAAAAATCTGTCTAAACTGTAAAACACGAAGGCTGGGTAATATTACAGTATGGGATTATTTCTCGGCAAAGAGTATTGGTGAAGATGTAAGAACAAAAGACGAGAAATTGCTGGCGATTATGTATTTCAATATGATAATAATCCCAAACGCACATCTCATATAGCATAGAATTTTTGAAAATAAAGAAATTCAATTGTTACAATGACCTGCACAAATTCCAGCTATAAGCCCCAAGCTTCGATTTAAATATAAATAAAATCATTAATGAAACATATAATGCTCAATTTTATGATTATGCAGTTATAAAAAAAAGCACGAGACTGATTTGAGCTGATGTTTCGGTTCCAAGTTCTAAGAAACGATATCAAAGTTAGGCAGCTGTTTAATGTAATACCCTGCAAGTTCACTATAATCCATTTGGTCCAAGAATACAGTAATATAAATTTTATAAATTGCACTAATTTTATGTGCAAGTGATAATTTTAGTTTATACTATTTAATTATATTCTTTTGAATATTATCAGCAAATTGTATTAAATTAATTTTACACACAGAAAGAAATGATTTCTTATTGTTTTGGAAATCGACCTAATCATGGCAACATTCATAAATTCAACAAAGGAAATGAGTAATGTTATTAATATAATGTTTTTCCTTATCATGTAAATATAAGTTGTGTTTGTAATTACTAGTCCCAGACTGTTGATATAAATAAAATAAAGAAATATGCAAGAATTTATATCAAATTGAATCTAGTTTCACTATCTGTAGACCACTTTTGAGCCAGACGAACGGCAAGAAACGTTTATGACACAAAAATGTTTTCCACTACTACCATAAACACTATCATTTCAACGTAAGTTATCGAACTGTGAACCACGCCTTCTGTCACCTGAGGTGAATAATATTTTATTATTCACTAGTAGTTAATAATGAACATAAATGCGTAGTCCGGAAACTTCGGGCCATTTTGAAAGAAAATTTATGTGTAAAACGAATTAGCATAACCAAGAAATTCTATCAATAGTGTTTAAATAATTAAAATCGGTCTATAAATAAGATTAATTTGATATTTAAAATGTTGATTAAATTGGAATTTTGTGACGTTTAGCAATTAGGCGAAATGAGAAAACGAATTAATTATGACAGCTAATTATGACTAGAAACTTTATAAATCGATTATTAATAATTATTACAATCAATTATCGTTACAAATAGTACACTTATTGACAAAATAGTTTTCGTCAACTATATACTGCAAAACTTACAAATATCAAAATATTTAATGTAACCTTTATGTCAAAATTAATTAAACATTTTCAAGCAAGTGTCAACATCAAAACAAAAACTATCATTTGTTTTATAATTTGAAATAAATAATTAAAACGATTTACTTTATTCATTAACAATTATTATTATAAGGTAAACAATCCTAGTAGTGAAAATTTATATAAACCGTGTGAACTGATAACCCGCGCCTTAAATCCCGCGGTGCTACGCACCTTGGGATTTAATCTGGCGCTAGGGTTATAACACTATCTTCACTACCTTGGTGTATAATATACTATTTTTTAATCATATAAAAGAATTACACTGCTGCATACCGGAAGTTATACAGCAAGAACTACAGTTTTAGTTCGTTTTACTCGGTTCAATTCTGTTAGTTTAATTTTGATTTTCACTATTAAGTTTCTATCAAAGGAAGCATTGAAAATGTATCATTCATTCATTATTTCATCTGTTATATCTCTATAAATTTCTCGTATAATCATATAGCGATAAACATAAAAAACAGTTATTGTTCTTAAACAATGCCAAAAATTTTGAGAAAAAAATTATTCAATACAAAAAATATAAACTCAATCATATGCATTAAATAATATCCATTTAGTCCATAAAGAGCAATTGATCTGTAATAAAGAAGGCTTTCTCTTCTCCAAGCTTACCCTTCCCTTAAAAACATAAATATGAAAAACCAAATGTCTTTGTTAGACGTTAAGGTTAACACTCCATTAGCTAATCCAATTCTAATTTTACATGAAAAAAATTCAAACAAAGATGTCAATCAAGGCCAATTTTTGAAGTCTGTCAATTCTCTTTAGTTTTACTGCGATGCAAGATAAAATAATAATTTTTAACTTACTCGTCTTCAGCTGAAAATCCGCCATTGTTGCTTCTAACTTGTAAAACTATTGAATTTTCTAATGGTAACATAAGTTTAGAAAAAGGTGTATTTTCATATTGTGATAATCGAGCCCAACCAGACAACAATTGACGGCATGGTGCTATTTTTAATTTATTGTAAAGATTCATTTTTAAATCAGCTAAACACAAAAAAATCCGTTGGTTATTGTAACAAAGAAATTATTAAATAACTTACAAACTGTCCCCGAATCAGACAATTCTACAACTATTATCCTCTCACAATATTCAACATTAAAACGTATCGTTCTTCCTGAATTGGTGGAATTAATAACAGTAGAAGATGTCGAAGGTTGATCTATGTGATTTTGTATTATCGGCCGTAGAATATTATTTCCTATAGAAATCATGTCTGTAGCAGTTTCTACTGGCGATTCTGGCATTGTAGTATCTTGATCTATTATCATAACATCCGGAGAGTTATCAGTAGCAAATGATTGAGTAGCCGCAGGTAACACACGATTAACCGCACTCTGAAAGAAACACAAAGACAATAAAATAATTCGACACTTTAAATTTAGCAATTGGAAAAGAAACTTACCACTAAATCCCAATCAGTTTCATCTAAATGATATATAGCTTCAGCTACATCATCGATTCCGGTGCATGCCTATAAAATTAAAATCAAATTTTTATTTTAAATAAAATGACTGTCATGAATATAACCTAGAGTAGGAACAAAATACGACTAATTTTTAAAATGCGAAAAATTGTTCACCTGAAAATCAGCTAAAATTTCTTCTCTATTTTGATCCATAACTCGCAATCCAAAATCCAGAATAATTCAAATAAAACAAACAAATCACCCACTTCACCTCAAGGATTGAAGTATGAAATTTTGCAATGACAAAAACAACAGAATTACAAATGTTTCGAATACACATGCGCCGTGTTACCAACGTTGAAACAAATTGATTTGTTTCTCTTTATTCTTTTTTATTGTGATTTTCGAAAAGTATCGATTCTTGACGACTTCTATTATTTCTATCATTTACATTATGTATTTTTATTACGTTTACATTTAAAAATAATTTTTTAATTAACTAATGATTCTCGATAATTTCAAACTTTTAAAAAATTTTAAAATTAGAACAATAAATTCGAAAGGCAGCTGCCTAATTGATCACTTCCGTTAGAGTCGAGGTGATAGACATAGCTAATAGAATAATACAGATAGAGAAGCAAATAAAATATTATTTCGCCACATTCGTCTCCATTTGTTCATATTCGACTGCTCTGTGAATTCGGCTTTATATTATAACAGCATTGTCATTTGAACAAATTTACGTTATCGAAAGATGTCGCTGAAGTTTGTTGTGTGACTTATAAAAGTTGGGTTAATTTATTTAGATAAAAAGTATTTAAATGTTATTCGGCTTAATTAATTTACAAATTTCACCTGAAAATTTGCTTAATACCGTAAGTTGAAGATACCCAATCTTATTAACAAATTAATTTGCTATATATGTTATTTTTTAGTTAATAGGTGCTCTTGTTTTGGTTTCGTGGTATCATGTTGTAATTTTGGAGAAACATTTTGAATCCCTAATTGTTTCTAAGATGCCTTTCACTGCGGACTCGATAGCTGCTCAGCAGGTACAAGAATGTCTAAAATCTCTGTACGGTGTAGTTCACGAAATTGAAAAGAAACGATTTCAAAGTGAACATGGAATTAATGCAATCAATAAATACCATAACAACCAGGAAGGACAGCATTTCCAGGTAAATTCAAAATTATTCTTTAATTTTGTTAAGTTAAAAGAAAAATTTTTAAGTTTTAGTGCCTTCAAAGTTATTTAAAACAAATGAAAATGTTAAAGAAGTTTTAACGTTTGAGTCATTTATCTCCCTAAAATACACTCGAGGTTGACCTTTTCCTTGAATTTGGTTATTTTGATTTTTAAACTCCAACTTGGTTTCCACTTAGGTCCAATTGAAAATTATGAGTTAAACCAAATTCAAGAGTTGACTCGCTGTTTTAATCCACTCAGAATAGAGTTAACTTGTTTAACTATTTTTATGCAACCGAACCTTAAAAATTTCTTCCAAATCAAGGGAAACAGACAAAATCACTTTTGGTGTTCTGATTATTTTATTCGCTCAATTTTTGTGGCAACCAAGCTTTTATCAAAAACAACTAAATCAGGCAAAAGCAATCTTTTTGTGTGCTACAGTAGAGAATTATGTTTAGCGACGTCTACAATTGCAAAATAAATCTGAACAAGTTCCAAAGATGTAGCAAAATCTTGGTTTTCCCATCCTGAAATTCATAGGAGATACATCAACTTGATTATTTTTATCTTTAAGGAACATTTCATAAAGCAAAATGCTAAGCATCAAGCTTACATCGGTATCAAATGAATCAATTTTCTTTGGCACTTCTGGCGAGACTTGAATTTCTTTGAAATATTTTGATGTACTCTTTGATCCTGGTTTAACTATTATTGAACTGACTGGAAAGCCGTTTTCAAACTTCATATTTTTTCTTTCTTGAAGTCGTTCGTTTGGCTTGTATTCATGAATTTTGTCGTGTTTGGTGATGTAGTGCATATTGAAACACTCAATCTTTGGAATATTCTACAATAATAGGTACAGTGAATTAATTACCTCAAGTTTTAATACTTACAAGGAAACTTAAATATGTAAACAAAATGAGAATGTAGCATAATGCATTTTGAGTACACTTTATCATGTCTTAAGTTTAGAATACTTTTTCGATATTCAACTTAATTAATTTTAAGTGGTCTCATTACACCCAATTTTTTTTTAATTTGTTATTAATCATATTAGCCAAGCACTGCTACCATTGTGTTAATTTTTTATGGTAATTTTATGTGGTTGTAAATTTGTAATCAATAATCATAAAAATTTATGGCGCTTGCAATTACTTTAATGGGAAAGTTTTCAATAGCGGTCAGCCAATGTATTTCATATCAGCAATCTAGTTCAAATAATTCATAATTCACAAAACGGTTGATAAAAACTTATACCCCTTGCCTCTAGCCTTGACCTACATAGTTATGCAATTTCTAGGTCATTAATTATTCTCGGGCGAAGTTTTGTAAAGGATTCCGTTTTGTTGGAAATGTAAATTTTTATCACCATGTTTTCTTCGTTGACTTTATTTTCTCAAGTGTTTCTAATTTTATTTTGTGATAAATTCTCAAGTTTTCTCCAATAAAAAAATATTGTCCTAAATAATTATGCATAAAATAATAGAAATTTAATTTATTTGATCAAAGTTTTATAAACATCGACACAATGGTACAAAAATATTTTGGAATTTTCAAGATTTTATGAACACAATGATTATTTTAATACTTTAATTTAATACTTTAATTTCCCGAATGTCCAGTTAATTCCATTTCTTAAATAAAAGTTGAGATATCAAAAAAGTAACTTAAAAGACAAAATTTACAAATAAATTAAATTCCTGTACTAGGTTTGAATGCTGAATTAAAAAAATTGATTTTTATTTGATCTGCTTGATACTTAGCTTGTTAAATTTTAATGTGATTGTCAACTATTTTAAATACTAACAACTTGGTTTATTGATCAATATTATGTATATAGGTTAAACAAAGTTTTATTTTTATCAATAATCATTATTTGCAGCAGTTAGAATTAAAAAATTTATACAAAGCCTCTGTGGTACATGCCGAACAAGAAGAAGAGTTATTGAGGAAAGCGTTACAAAAGATTACCGAAATAAGAAATATTAAAAATGAGAGAATAATTCAAGCTCGTCATGCTGGTAATAAAGAAACTATTCGCCGAGGTGCCTGGATGAAGATGCTTTTAAGTTCGGCTCAAACCTTGCCACTTTTTGTTGGTAAAATTGGCGAGAAACCTCCACCGTTGTGTGGTGCTATACCAGCAGAACCAAGTTATTATTCTAAGGTTGGGGATATGGTAGCTGCTTTAGTGAAAGCGACGGAAGGTGATGGAGATAATTGGATTTTAGCTGAAGTTGTGAGCTTCAATCATGCCACCAATAAATACGAAGTGGATGACATTTTAGAAGAACAAAATCAAAAAGAGCGACATGTGTTGAGTAAAAAATATGTTGTTCCTTTGCCACTTATGAGAGCCAATCCCGAAACGGATTCTAGTGCTTTATTCCCTCAAGGTACCGTAGGTAAGTTGAAACTTTTTCTGCATAGACAAAATGACTAATTTGAGATTTTAGTGATGGCGTTGTATCCTCAAACTACATGTTTTTATGAAGCTCTTGTTAATAAATTGCCTCAAACACATACTGATGAATATCAAGTATTATTTGAGGATACCAGTTATGCTAATGGTTATAGTCCCCCTTTGTATGTTGCCCAAAGATACGTGATTGCGATTAAACAAAAAACAAAGCAAGCCTGACATTGTGTTTCTGATGTTATATCAGATACAGACACTTCTACAGCTTTAGAATAAAAATCGAGAAATAAAAATTAATTTTAATTTTACATGATGAAGAATTTATGCAAACATGTTACTGTACGATAATATAAATTTATCTCCCAGAATAGTATACTTTTTATGTACATAAATTACGATTGCACATTTGCTATTAGTTTGCTCACAATATAAAAAACTTGTGGTTTATAATGTAATAGATACTTATATACCGAAAAAATAAAATTTGTATTTATTAAAATTGACTTTCTTCATGGTATGCTTATGAATCGTTAATCTTATATTATAAAATTCCAATTTTATGTGCTTATCTTATGCCGGTTTCACAAACGTTTAAACTACGATTAAATTATTTAAGCCTATAATATTTAAACCTAAATTTAAGCCAAATCGCAGTTTAAATGTTTGTGAAACCGGCATTAAAGGATCACACACATCTTTCAACGTAAAAAGTTGCACCACATATAGGAGAAGAGATTTACCCTCCAAAGGTGTTGGAATGGATTAATGAGATTCCTATTAATGTTGAATTTTTCGATTGGATTAACGAGATTTTTGTACTAAACATAGGAAAACATTGTCTAATGCATAAAACACAAAAATTAGTGCCTGGTTCTCAGTTCAAGTTTGGACATCTTATAATTAGAGATGAGATTTTAGGTTTTACCTTTTTTATTTTATGTCCTATTTTTATGATATTAGTACCAAAATTTGTTTCATGGAAAACTGCGTTATATAAGCCCTATTTATTTTGACCTTTTTGCCTTTTTTACCTTTTTGCCTTTTTTCTGCCTTTTTTTGTTATTTTACGACCTATTTTAACATTTTGGAAACTTTTTTTTTATTTTCAGTTAAAATCGAAAAAAAAATTTAATGTCAAAATGTCATTTTAGAAAATATTTCTACTTCGGAATCGGTTTTGTATAAATACATACCTCTAAAATCGTGCGATGTAGAGAGATCATTTTCAAGTACAAAATATTCTAACTGACAAAAGACACAATCTTACCAGTGAAAATATTGAAACAGTGAAAATACTGTTTGTTACAGCTACTGTACTTCAAAAATAATTTTTTATTTTAATAAATGTTTTAATAATTAATCCCGTTATTATTTTAATACCTAATTTGGTGGGTTTAGTTACATAAAACCACTAAAACTTTGCAGTACCAACCTAAAATAGCATTTTTAGTACCTTTTTTGAATTTATACGACCTAAAATGACTTTTTAGAACCTTTTAGGTGCCTTTTTTGAATTTTTACGACCTAAAATCTCATCTCTACTTATAATAAACACATTTTGAAAAACAAAAGTTTTATTTATAAGAGAAAATAATATATTAGCATAAAACAGCAAAAAAAAGTTTTAATACGGAATTAATTTTAAAAACAAACCGATTATGAAAATGGGTAGGTACATGATTACGATGATTGCAGTTGCTTTTTTATTTAATTTCATGATTAATATTTCTTGTCTAAATAATCATAACACCAACATCAGGGTTCCCACCAAATTTTCTGACTCTTGAGGTTTCCCTGATTAACATTGATAATCTTATCAGCCGTTCTCCGCCCACTGCTGGACTTATAATATAATAATATAATTTTCCATTCTTCCCTATTTTGTGCCACCTGTTGCTAGTGCCTGCGGTTTGCTTTATATCGTCTGACCACCTCTTTTGGAGTTTACCGACGCTTTCGATCACCCTGTTTGTCCACTTTCTAGGTCCCTCTCTTGCCATGTGTCCCGGCCACCTCCACTTCAGTTCCACAACTCTCCTTTTGACGTCTTACCCTTGTTTGTCTACGAAGTTCAGCGTTTCTTATTTTGTCACGCAGGCTCACTCCCAACATGCATCTCTCCATTGCCCGTTGTATTATTTGCAGTGAATTGGCGCTCATAATTGTCGATACCTTTGTTTCCACTCTATAGGTCAGTACTGGTAGGATGAATGAGTCAAATACTTTTTTTTGGCACATAGGTATATCACTGTCTTTCAGGATCCATCCTAGCTTTCCGAATGCTACCCATCCCAGTCTGACTCTCCTTGAGACTTCCAGTGTTTATTTTTGCTTTCCTAGCCTCATTAGGTGTCCCAGTTACATAATATTCGTCCACTGTTTCAATTTCTTGTTGCTTTTGACATGACTTTTGTTTTATTTATGTTCATCTGCAAATCTTTCTTTGTGAATGCTCTGTCGAATTCGTTCAGCATTTGTTTTCTTCGTCACTTGTGCTAATAATAATGATATCGTCTGCAAATCGAAGATGGTTTAGTGATTCCGTCGATATTCACTCCCCTTTCATCCCATTCCAAATCCTTGAATATGTTTTCTAGGGCAAATGTGAACAGTTTGGGGATATTGTATTCCCTTGTCGAACGCCTCTATGTATGGGAACTTTCCTTGTTATTGTATCTTCATCTATCTTTACATGCATTGTGGCATTTTTGTATATATCATTGATAATATTCCCTGACTTTTCAAAACTTGATTAACAAAAACCGCATATGGACCAATTGTTATTGTACCAAAAATGGTTAAATTGTTAAACATATCAGTTAAATTATTGAATAAGACCACAGAATTATTGAACAAAACAGTTGAATTATTTAACAAAACAGTTGCATTGTTTGATAAAGTATTATTACTTGCTTTAAACAGTTGAATTGTTGAAAAATCAGTCGAATTATTAAAAATCCTGTTGAATTGTTCCACGAAAAATGGAATTGTCAAATCAAAGTTAACTGAATTATTGAACCAAAAACAATTGAATTATGAAACAAAAACAATGAAATATCTGATGAAATAATTGAATTGTTTGAACCAAACAACTCAATTATTGAACTAAACAGCTGAACTTGTTACTACTAAAATAAGGTATAAATATTATAGTATCAAATGTCAAGTCTGCATCCTAGGGGAAGTCGATAAATTATGCCACTCAAACTCGTGTTAACCCTTAAACACCGTCATGAAAAAACGTAAGTTACTTTTTACATAGCGATAAGGTCACGGTGACCGCACGACGGTGTTTAAGGGTTAACGCCATGATTTAATGCGCATTTGCTGTATCAGGGTTAACGTTGTTTGTTATATTCACACACTCAATGTTAAAATTATTTCAGAAAAATAAAACTAGCCAATTACAATAGTCAATCAAATTTTAAATAAATTTTTAATTTTTCTAACCAATCAAAACACTATTTTTTACCCGTTTAATTTTTTATACTCTTCGGGGAGAAAAATGATGCACATCAATTTGCATACCATTTACAGCTCATATTTTTGCCGCGAAAGTATGTTCATTTTATAAAATAAAAGGGGGTTTAAATGTAATTTTAATTCTATTTTATCGTCCACTGCTGAACGATGAGAACATAAGTCTAAATGTAATCATATTTTAATATTGAATAAATAAATTATATGTGAAGTGTGGAATTGTCCATTATAATATGATATCCAGAGCTGATGAAATGTATGTAATTCGCTTAGGGTACGTCTAGACATACTGCACCGTATGCGGCTATTTGTTGATAACAACTTGAGACTGTTGATCGCAGTATGAAGCCAGTATCTATAGAGGCAAGTTATCAATTAACGAGTAGTTTCTTCCTGTTTAAATTCATATGCAGAAGCTACGCCTCAGAGAAAATGTAATTAGTTATCTTAATAAATAAATATAAACCCAACTTAGCATTTTTTTGAACAAACATCCTAATACTTCATGGCAATACTGATACTTCAGAATGCTAGGAAACGGGTGGGATTTTGTAAAACACTAATTTATTATTCTTACAACAACGAATTATTTAATGTGATGTAATTGGTCACCAAAACCGAATTTTGGCTGAAACTGTTGGAACACGTAGATAACCTCTACATCAACAAGGCACCTTACAGGCATTTCTACAGCAGATGTATAAATTTGAATAAGGAAACTTTCAATTATTATGAATAGGATTGTTCAAACTCTCCCGATCGTCATTGGTAGCATGTTGCAATATCTTTATCGCCACCCCCCCCCCCCATAGAATCTTTAGTTTTAGATTATTTAGACAAGGTTGGAAAGAAAATTAATGTATAACAATGTTATATACCTCCAGTTTAGCGTGAAGTATACACCGGCCAACTAGAAAGTAGGAGACAGCGGTTCAAGTCCTGGTCACGTCGCATACGCTGCTGTGATCAAAGGTCCAATATCAATCTTTGGACTGTGGAGAAGGCAACGGGAAACCACCCCATTAATTATATTCCTAGTATGGTCAGCTTGGCTTCCCCTAAGTTGATCGTCTAATACCTGGACCTTAATATTATTTTTAATTTATGATCTTGTAGTTAAAACTCTTCTGAACAAATTTGTTCCAAATTCAAAGTTTTAAGTTCTTTCCACATTTTTCCCTTTTATCTAGAGCAGACCTTTATAGATCCATTTATTGCAATATAATGAAAGAACGATTGATATAATCAATGTTCTTAAAAATGCGATTTGTGTCAAAATAAAAATACTAACAGAAGATTAAAATAAATAATCCTGAGTATTCATCCTCAGGGCAGGAAACAACTGTTCCATTTCTGGTGGTGCCAGATACACTGGTGCGATCTCAAATCCAACACGAATCTGTGGACTATTGGGTAATCAGCTCAATTAATTCCCAGGAAGTCATCCTGGCTTCGGCCAAGTTGATAGTTAATGTTCCATACAAATATGGCACCCTTAAGAAAAAATATTTTTACATCATTTATTATTTTACTTATACACCACAACTTATTTTTGACATTTTTTAATATTTCATTTTTTAAAAATAATTATCAATGGAGTTAATGGAACCCCTGAAAAGCACAGGATGATGGTACCTGTAAATCTTACACATGATTAAAAAAATCTAAAGTGAGTAAATTTAAAATAATAAATTTCTGAAATACCGAACTAGAAATAAATTAATGTTTTCTTATTAAAATAATAATGGTCAATTGCATTTGAGGTGTTTTTTAAACATCTGTATGATGCAATTGCAACAAATATTTTTGAAACTGTCATTTTTTATAATAATATAAACACTTGATAAAAAAATAATACACATTTCAAGGTAATGCATCAGATGAAAAATTGAAAACATTCACGCATAAGCACACACACTTTTATATAGAGCGTTTCAAAAGTTTATAACAATAAATCGGAAGATTTGTTTAAATTGGCAACAATGAAACACCCTGTATAATTCTATTTTCTTAATTATGTTTAACAGATGTACTTTATTTTTTAATTAAAATTTTTTTTTCCTGGCGTGGCCATTCTTTTTTTTGTTTCTTGTTCATTTTTTTCATTTAAAAAAACCAATAATTTGTAAATAACAGGTGTGTTATGAAATGAATGTGTCAGTGAAAGGCATAAAAACCTGCACTGGAATATCCCGATTAATAAGGTGCAAAATATCCTCCACGTCTGTAGCTCCTACACATACAAAAAAATTAGTATAACATATTATGCACAAATATAAAAAGTTAAGTGATTAAATTATAGAATAAATAAAATAACAACCTTGGCCTTCGGGTTGGTCTGAATCCGGCATAAAATCCACCACCACCCCTTTGAATACCTCCACCTCGACTGATACCACCACGAAATCGAACACCTCTGGGGGGCCTGTTGGTTATACACATTCCTGGTCGATTGGTTCGTTTTGGCATGACCTATTAAAAAAATTTGTCAAGAGCTGTCAAGAAAAAACCTCCGAAACTTATCTACCTTAATTTGACGTCCTCTGAAAATTGAATCATCTAATGCCATGGCCGTTTGAACCGAGTCTTTTTCTCCAAATTCGATATAGGCAAATCCTTTAGGATGCCCATCGTACTTGTTGCACAGTATCGTAACGCGATTTATAGAACCACACCCATGAAAATGAGACTCCAATTCATCAGCTGTTGCTCCATAGTCAACATTACCAACATAGACGCTACGATTATCAACCTCCATCTTTTCTTCAATTGACATATTTAAAGGACTCGCTAAATTTACAAAACGATTACAAACAAGTTTAGAAAAAACGACACTACTTACTCATTCCTGGAGGACTACTCATTTGTTTGTCAAATTCATTTTGTAACTGTTTCAATTTTTCTGCTTCCTCTTCCATTTCACGTACCCGGGCTCTAATAGCTTCGAATTCTGGATCATCTCCTCCTGCACCATCAACATCAGTGTCATTTAGCAAAGCATCATCGTTAATGCCATTCTCATCTAACGAATCTAAATGTTCTTCCGAACCCAAACCAAGATCCTCGTTTTCCGCCATAACCTTCAAATGTAAAACTAAAATAAAATTTTAAATCCAATTATCAAATGTAATCCAAATCGCAGATTAAACTAAGAAATTATTGAAATACATTTCAAGTTCATGTTTAAAACTTGTAACATAAGTTTAATTCGGCAACCGATTACAATTGGGGTTGAAACGAGTTGACCGATTAAAATATCTTTCGAATAATTTAAGTAAACAGTTATAAACCGAATATTATATTTACGGAATCATACCTTTGTGTTTAAATTCTGTATTTTTAATTAAATCTTTCTAATTTTAACCTTTTATAGCGTAACTGCCGGTATTATAATGCTTGCCGAGATGATGTACCAACTTAATAAATTGAAAAATACCGAGTTGCACAAAATTACAATTTTAGGTGCGAATTTGAAATTATTCTCTTTTAACAATTTATTTAAAATTAATTTAAATTAATTTCTGCTTCTATTATATTTGACAAACGGATAATTTAGTAAAACTAAAATATTAATTATGCATCTTTCCTTAAAAATACTCTTATGCATAGGGTAGTACAAAATTAATTGGAAAGGTAATATGTATGTAGTTTGTTCTAACGATACAGTGCCGGATCTATTCCAGAGAGCAAGCATTGTGAACTGTAAAAATTGATGCCCGATTTCTTCACCTAGAGATATCTCTTAGATAAAAAGATAAATTAACGAAGTAGCTAATCATATTTCTGATTGTTTTGTTTTGCTGCCCTCTGATTGGTTACTTTGTTAATTTATCTAATAAATAGATCATCTAAGAAATATCTCTGGCTGAAGAAATCGGGCATGAGTTGATTAAACACCTATGGCGTTTTTGTTTTCGGCATTTTCACTTCGGTGTCTTTGTTTCCTCCGTTTTTGTTTCCGGCGTTTTGACATGGAATCAATGAGAGTATTTAAACTTTAATAAGATATATTTTCGAAAATATAAAAAAAATTCTGATAAAAATAACTAAGATTTCATTGAAGCTACGTCATTTCATGTTTTAACAAATACAAATTTTAATTCTAGAATTTATTTTAGGATTACAGCAGCAATATTTTGATTTGTTTGCATTTGGCTTTATTATTGTCATTTTCCTTTTTGTGAAAAATCACCCTCAAAGTGGATTATTAATTTCCCTTGTTACGGGTTGTTACAGTTGTTTTTTTTTCTATACTGGGTGTCTGTTCTTTAGTATCCCGCTCATAGATAAAAAAAAAGCTTTAGTTATGCTGGGGACGGTAGGCATCATTGACTAAAAATATGAGCAGAAAAAGATGCATATAAATAAGAATCAAAAAATAAATAAACATCTGGCTGTGGTCTGTGGTTTTGCTAGAAAGTAGAAATAAATACTGGGTGGAGTAAAAAGCATTATCCGATGTGAATAGGTTTTAATGCTTTCATGTGATGGTTAATGTCAATGGTGTTTTAAGATTTCAGTAGAGGAAATTCACAAAATTTATTGTGTACAGAAATGAAGAAATATGATAAATTACTCGAGAACGAGAATCAATCGTTTAAATTAAAAAATTAATCCCTTGTTTTGGTAATTTGTTATTACAGTGACTTGATTATTATTTGTTTGTTTACTAGCACTAATAAATACTAAAATCAAGTTTTAATAGTACACCACAACGTAATCATCCACTAAAATGCCTGATTTCTTCACTCTTAGTTATCTTCAAGTTAGCGAACTTCAAGTTAAATTGACGAAATAACCAACCAGATGACTAATTTATTTGTTTTGTTATCGTCTGATTGGTTATTTCGTCAATTTAACCTAAAGTTTGCTAACTTCAAGATAACTATGAGTGAAGAAATCGGGCATAATTATGCCCTAACAATGTTTTGTTAGCAATATGAAAGACTTTACTTATTTACGAACTATCATTGCTATGACTTTTTTGGTGTTTAGCTAATATTAAAAACACGACAACGTCCCATTTTGTGGGCGTAACGAATCAACAAAACAAATAATTTTAGGTTATTACAATTTTACTTTGATTTTCTTGAAAAATTTGTGTTGAAGTAAACAAAATATGTACCTAATTTATTTAATTTTAAGGGGACTGTCAAGAAACCCGAATTCGGATTTTCATGATTTTTGAAGTAAATTATGAAAGTGGACATCGTCCTCTACACATTAAAAAAAAATTGCGGTTGGTCCACAAATTTTGAAAATGACTTTAAAAATTAAAAATTGGCCATGGTTGCGGTTATCAAAACTAACCTTCCGTAGCTTCCGCTCTGCTGCGCTTCGGCCGCTACAGGCCGTTTTGAAAAACGCTTTACTTATTAAAAATATCCCATAGACCGGTCCTACTCGAAAAATTGAGGATGTAACCTGACAGATAGCAGGGAGCGATTGCAGTAAGTCGGTGTAGACCAACCTACAATACACGCATCGGTGATAGAATACGTACAATTATGACGTAATATTGCGCAATAGTACATTTACAGCATGTATTTTTATGGAAATATGTTAATTTCAAATTTAAATTGTGGGCTTATTAAAGGACCTACCGAAACTTACCTCACCTTAAAAGTCTTGTATTTTGGTGCTCTTTACTACTCTTTTACTCTTTGCTAATACCAAAAATGCTAAACTAAAAAAAATCAAAAGAATTTTAATCCTTTTCAAAAATTTGCCGCAAGGTAGCGTATGCTTATCTTGAAACGCCTATACCAAAACTTTTTGTGCGACCAATCCCATGCAGCATAAAATGATCTTATCAACTAATTTATGTAAAACTAGCATTAACCTCCTAGCGAGGGAATACAGTAAAACTAGAATGGTGTGCAACTGGATTAGTGAGGAACTCAATTGTTAAAAAACTCGATTGACTGCTCACAATTTTAAGTTTGCCAAAAAGCTTAACTCCAGAATTCCAATTTTGATGTTTGCAGAAATCGCGAAAATAACGTCTTGGAACATTGTAAATACCCGACTTTGTACGAGATTTGAATTTCTATGGAATTGAATTTTAGCTGCGCAAAGAAAAATATATGATGGGTAAACTTTTTATTATCAAAAATATAAATCTAAAAATGTATTTCGAAAGTTCTCTTCTTAAGAGAACTTTTGTATAAACCACGTTGTTTGTTTTTCCGGAAGGGGAGTATACGTACAGGTTTTTAGATGTACCTACTTTTGAACGTCCTGCATACAGTTGACCATGAGCGAAACAATCTTCCTCTAATTGTATTCCAACAATTTGCAATGTTGATCGACATTGTAAAACTTAGCATTACTGGAAATTGTAAGCATTTAAACTGAATTGGCACATCTGAAGTTATTAGAGGTATCATTGAAATAAACGTATCTTCACCCTTGCCGCAACCAATCTGAATTGGCGCTTTAACAACATGGATATGGATTTATTACTAATCTGGTACTATTGCAAAGCTTAGGATGATCTAAATTTAATATAAGCATTATTGAAGCACCAACTTTTAATTGTAATAGGTGAGGGGTAGTCCTGGAATCTGTGGCTTATAAGGCTAAAGATCGAGTTTGAGTTTGCCTTGTTCTTTGAATTTCAAGTCGTAAATAGCTTCCGTTTGTAGTCTTGTTATGGTTTTAATCTGGCGTTGGAATGCCAAGATGTTAATATATTAAAACCTTCCAGACGCTAATCTCAGGGGCAACTGGCAAAAAAAGACTCGCCCCTTTGCTAGATCGTAGAGGCAGGGTACGCTAACGATAGAGCACAGAGCTGGCCCGTCCTTCTGATGGTGTAGAATAATTTTACAGGGGGTGCTAAGCGATACGCTCCAAAGAGCAAGCCGTAAAGATGTGGTTTGGGCGCCACGCAATTTAAAACCATCATGTAAACAACACAACAGTAAACACCCAAGAAACTGCGAAACGTATCTACTGGAATATTGATTTACTTTTTCTTAAATACTAAATGAAATTACAAAGTTACTAATTGTCAATGTAATACCGTGTATACTGGGTGTAACAAAGTTACAGTTCTTAAAATAAACTTTACAAATAATCCAATCGATAAAATAATTATTAATTTTATCGGTATAGCAAAAACGTTCAAAGAAACGTTCCATAAGATACTTTGCGCAAAATGAAAAAACTAAATGTTAATATGAACATCAACAAATAAAATTTGAAACGGCACAAACAAAGATCTTAGCTCAATAAGGTAAGGTGTCTTCTTTCTTGGGGGAGACGAGCGGTAGCGTTGCATTCACCATAGACAACGATAGTACGCCAAAGATGGTACTGGTGATCCAAGCAAGATGGTAAAGGTTAGCCAGAATAACGCCTTCCAAATGTCGACGGAACGTTTATGGTACTACTTCAAAGAGATAATCCTTCATATGAAGATATGATAATTTCCTCAAAGTTACTTATAAAAAGCCGGTACAGAAAATATATCAAAAATCCAAAATGTCCAAAAATATAATATCGATTTTAGTGCAGAAGCATCGCTTAAAACGTTGAATTTTCCAAAAACCAACCAAATACTGATCCAAAAGACGGTATCGTTACCAGCATAAAAAAGAACCAAAAGAACGCCCCCATAAAAAACCCTCAAAGATGTTATTGGAGGGTTTCAACAATATCAGTGATAACCAATTCTTCTAGGATGTTAAAACTAGAACGAATAAATCCTTTAAATGAAATTAGGATAATTTTCTCAAAATCACTTACAAAGGCTGGTACAGAAAATATATCCAAGACAATGACTAATACAAATCCCAAACAACTTGGATTGAAAAAAAAAACTCGAAGTCAATCAACAATTGGATCATTGTAACATCCAAAAAACTTGATTTTTGTGCCAAAAATTGCAGTACGTAAAACTTTTAGAATTGGAAATCAACCGCTGAAAATTTCTAACCTACAACTTGGCGATAACTAATATTTAGAAAGTTAAATATAAAACTCAAATTGTGCTGCCGCATATGGGAGTTTTATAGAATTACTATGAAGGAATCTTTAAAGCAATAAAATATACTCGTTGTCAAAATAGAACCGTAACAGTCTTCAATGTTCTTCAGAAGTATCGATGTCTACAATTCATATTCTTCAGCTTCTAATTTTGCCTTATTTTCATTTTTGGCAAACAATTTCATCTCCGCTTTCCTTTTTCATGTTTTGTATGCGTTAGCGTACTTTGTGGCGATGTCCCATTCTATTTGACACTGTGGACTTTCACAATATGTTTTTATTGTCTCCCGGAATGACTAAAAACTTAACAGATAATTGTCATTTTTTGGGGTCTTTTGTTATTTTGCTTGTACTGCGGTTAATCTGAACTTTGTCCTTTCTGCAACATGGGACAGAAATCTGACTGAACGCAGACGATGACAGTTTATTTTAGGCGTATAAACTCTTATAGACGCAGTATACAAAAAAAGCTTTATGATCTGGCTCCGTGTCCATCCATCCGTCCGCATATTTCAGGCCAATCATATAATAGAAGTTTACAGTCCGAAGTTGAAATTCGACGATTGGTTCATAATAATTTAACTGAATTTGGATCACGGTCCAGCGTGATCCTAAGGTAATTTATACAATTGGCTCTTAGTCGAATAATATAGGAACGGACGGATGCATGAATAATGAATTAACAAAATTTAAAAAAACTTAACAAACCAAAAAAAATGAAACAATAATTTCTTTTATTATGAAGAACATAAAAGGAATTCATAATAAAAAAAAACATAATAAATTTTTTTAACGTCAAAAGGCTTAAGTCAGTATAATAATGGATTACCAGGGTAATTTTTTTCTTGGCATGTCCGTATAATTTTCTTCGTTTTTGATCAGATGCGAGTTTATTTTTTTAATTATTTAATTTGAATTGTTTAAATGGGAAGAGGGGATTTCATTTAGTACTAATACCTTTTGGTTTTTCATTTCCATAATTTTTACACTTTTAGCTATCGCAAATTTATTTTTTTTGATAAAACCTGTTTATCTGTTTGAATCTTTAATTTTTTTCTGATAAAAAATAAACCGCATAGACCCAGGGGTGGGAGAGGGGGCTGGAAGGTTATAAACTACCTCCCAATCTCTCAAAATTAGAGTTTGGAAGATTAACTGTTTATAAATGAAGCAGAAGCGTTATGATATCTTTGTAATTTTTTTGAGAACTATGAGATAATATCATACTGGGGGGGGGCAATTCATACCCTCTTTTCCCTGAATCACCGTTCGCTATCTTATATTTTATATTTCTCTGTTAATCACTTCTCAATTAATTGAGAAGTATTTATATAAGTGAAATTAATCAAGTCTTAATTATTCACTTAATATTGAAAGCCATAAGTTTACAAGTATGTATATCTATTACAATTTGAATGTACCTGGGGTGCTCCACACCCCCTAGACCCCCCGGTTTCTAGACCCATGATACAATAATATACAAAATATTGGAGTTTTGTTTTGGCAATTTTTGTGCATGACGTCACGTGGCTCGTGATATTCTGTGCAATAACTTATCTTGAACCAATGATATGAGAGATGCAAATTCTATTTTGGTAATTGGTGCGCATATACGTCACGTGGTTAGTGCATAATCTGCGTAATATCATATCTAGTTATTGTTGTAGGTTAAATTTTAATTTTTTAGAATTTTCCTTGTTTTCAATTTTAATACCCAGGTGAATGTGCTGAAATCTATAATTCGTTTCACAGAAAAATAAAGTGCACAAACCGGGGGGTCTGGGGGGTGTGAAACACCCTCCAGTGCCCAAGTATTAGGATGGTCAAACAGAATCATATACGATTGTTACACAACAGCCTCTCTTGCGCAATTTGTCAGGTGTATGGGGACTATTATGCATAAACAAGTTCGTTACCAAAAAATTCAACATAATTTTCTGAAATGGGAATTTATAGTTCAAACTGAAAAATTAAGGATTAATTGCTAATCCGTAGGTCATGAAATCACGGAAGAAACATAAAGTTTGAAAATTTGAGAATATTGAGTTGCAAGTATCAAGACAGGTGTCTTCTTAAACAAAATATCAGTTTGAAACTTTATATGGACTCGAGCAATATTTTCCAAATATTGTACTTACAGATAATGCAATAAACCATAAATAGATGCTTTTATGGTATTAAATCATTATAGCGCGAAGCTATAATTACACGGGTCGACCACGAAGCGGTAAGTCGCGATTCGAACCCTGCTCGCGCCTAGATACACTGTTGTGATCAAAAGTCCAATATCGATCTGTGAACTATGGGAAAGGTAACGGAAACCACCCCATGAATTATACTCCCTATAAAATTCATCATGGCTTTGGACAAGTTTATGATCGCTAACATCCGGTAACGGATAGGCACGTGAAGAAGAAGAATATGTGTTAGTTTCTTGAGCATGATTGTTTTTTCTTTAATTTCTGTGGCTTTTAACTAAAAAAATCTCTTATATGTAGAGAAATTAATTGTAACTTAATCTGATAAATTAATGAACTACTAACCTAAAAATTATTTAAATTTACACCAGAAAGGTAGCTGTATAGAAGCCTAAGAACTGCGGTCATCCGAATTTTTTTCAAGTAATTGACCGATCGACTAAAATTTTTCTTTAGGGAAATAATCAAAAAATTCATTTTTGTTTTGGAAAAATCTTTCACAATAGACAGAGTTTTGTTGGGTGTGTCAAGTTGGTCCAACCATGTTGAAATTTATTATTTATTTTAATTTCATTTTGAAGTGACCGCAAAGTGCTGATGGCAAGTACTGTAAGTCATTTTGAAAGTGTTGAGTTCGAATTTTTATTTAGAGTTGAAATATTTTCAGTTGTCATTAACATCAAGTTAGATATTAAATTTGTTTTACAGTACCTGGAAGTTCACAAGTGCAGGTAAATGTATCATTTCAAGATGTTACATATTATTAAAAATTTTAAAATCTGGTCCGAGCAAGATGCGTCGACTTTAAAATTTCGCCTTACTATATTTTTAAAGGTTCATACTATAAATGTAAAATGAGTACCCAATATAAGTCAATAAATCTTTAATTTAAAGTGGTTATTAATTAAAATACTCTGGTCTTTTAATAAAATCATCTTTAATTTTCACTATTGTTGTAAACTTTTTTTAAGAATAATATGGTTTAAGCTATCGTTTTGAAAATAAAGCTGTGCTCACATGAAATTTAAAATTAAACCACGACTGAAAAACAACACACCGTTACAGCTTAACTTGTATTCGCCTATTTGACATTAAAACTCGAAAGTAAATTTCATTAAAATCATTCTCACCCATTGTCATGGTTTCCCTGTTAAAGTATATAATAGCCCACATATTATAAAGCGTTAAAACGTGTTATAAATATTAATACGACAAAACTAGGACTAGGTTACGCTAACCACGAATAACAGTTTTCCATAAGCGATAATTAGAAACGTTAAACTTATATTAAAAATTATAGTAAAAATATGCAAAATTACTACGAAGCACTATGAAGAACATATTAATGATGAATAATGACGAAGAAAATAAAAATTTAAAAGGCGTGACATATTACACCTATAAGTATACTGTTAATATTAAACCTTTAGCTTACAGAAGCGAAAGGTCAAATTTGATAAATCTGGTCATAGGTTATTTAAGCAATTTATCGTACAACAGTTAAAATCTAAAATAAAATAATAAATAAATCGGGACACATATGTGTCCGATATCGGACAAAGGCATTTTGGTCCAATTAAGCTACTTGCCCAACTAGGCGAAGTTCATTCAAAATTTACAAAATTTGTGTTTGCTTACATTTTAATGAATTTAAAAACTATTATACAGCGTGACCCACAAGAACTCGGACAAACGTTTTAAAAAACTTATTTAAACGCAACAATTCAAAAATTTAAAATGGATAACAATTAACAACAACCTTATGTACATCATAAATTATAAAATTTCAAAGTGGCTTCCTTCTGCGTGGATACAGAGCTTTAAACGTCGAATGAAATTTTGTCTGTTTTTGTACCTCTTCTAGGGATATTTTGTTCCATTCCTGACGCAAAGATTGTTTTAGTGATTCCAAACTTTTGTGGGGTTTTGCACAGGCTCTGGCCTCTAAAATTGACCATATGGCGTAATCCATTGGGTTGAGATCTGGTGAGTATGAGGCCATTCAGCGAACTGATAAAATCAGGAAAATTGATTCGGCACCACTCTTGCGTAGTTTTTGCCTTGTGGGCAGGTGCAGAGTCTTGTTGAAAGGTCCAATGTTGGTCACCAAAGTGCTGTTGAGCCCACGGAAGAACTACAGCCTCTAAAATATCCCGATGATAGATTTCCTTGTTAATTTTTACTTCTTCTTCCACAAAAACTAAAGGTATTTTACCGGTAGCACAAATACCGCCCTAAACCATGACAGACTTGGGGTATTGGCGATGAACAACGATGGCAGAAGGTCCGGGTGCTTCTTCTGACCAATACCTATCATTTTGACGATTGTGAAATTGTTCAATAGTAAAAGGTTTTTTATCAGTAAAAACAAAATTTTTCCATTTTTTTTTTTTTTTTTTTTTTTATATTGTAGTTAATACCAGATCAACAAAAATTTGTTTGTTACACATAGTAGCTTTAAAAGATTACATAGCATGAATAAATAACTAGTGAGGTCATGTACCTCGAATAATATTTAATAATTTAAGTTGAGTCAAGTTGAGTTGAGTTGCTAGGTCGTAGGTGCTTGTCCTGAGGGAGACGCCTTTTGAGTCGCTGGTGTATTCCTGTCGCTCCTAGCGAGAAGTGTTGAACACTTGAGCAGTTATGCGAACTAGCATGGAAGTTGATGGTGGTCGTTTTGATAAATTGCTTAATGGTTGGACAGTTAAGCTCGTAATGTAAAGAAGAGTTCCTCACAAACCATGGAGCGTCTACCGCTATTCTCAGGATCTTGTTTTGATAGATTTGCAGCTTGTTGATATTGGAGTCGCTTGCATTGCCCCAGATTGCGCAAGCATACATCATCGAGGACCTTATAAGAGATTTATATAGGAGAACGCTACATGCGTGTTTCAGTGTTGATTTTCTATTGATTAGAGGATATAGTAGTTTGAGTTTTACGTGACACTCCACTAGCTTTTTCTGGATATGTATTCTCCAGCTTAGTTTAGTATCTAGTTGTACTCCGAGATATTTAACGGCGCAGTTTGCCGGGTTCCAAGAGATTAATTCACCGTTTAAATTAAATTTCAAAATCGTTTATTAACCGCGAATAATGAAATTTTCCCCGAATACAGAAATGGTCTAATTTTTTTGGAATCTAAACCGCGAATAACAACCGCGGAAAGGAGCTTTTACGTCTTAGTAAAAGCAATCCATGTAAATTTTTAATCTTTCAGTGATTTAATGTTATGGTGTTTTAAGTTTCAGTAAGGAAATTCAAAAATTTATTGGTAAGAAATGAAGAAATATATAAATTATCGGAACAGTTCAATCGTTTAAATTAAAAAAACCCTTGTTTTTTTTGTTTTAATATTATTATTATTTTTTGTTTTGATAATAAATATAAAATCAATTTTAATGCAAAAGAATTCTACAAAATGCCTATTTCTTCCCATATTACCAATTACGAACCAAGTTAAATTGGAAATAAAAAGATGATAATTTATTTTTTTGTTATGTCTATTGGTTATTTCGTAATTTAAAAATTTTGTAATTAAGAAATATGATAAAAATCAGCATAATCTTTAAAATTTTTGTTGAATTGAAAGACTTTATTATTTAAACCATCAGTTGATTTTTTGTTTACTAATTTAAAACACGGAACGTCCCATTTTGTGGGGAAAAATCAACAAAACAAATAATTTTAATTACAATTTTACTTTGATTTTTTGAAAAATTTGTGTTGAAGTAAACAAAATATGTACCTAATTTATTTAATTTTAAGGGGACTGTCAAGAAACCCGAATTCGGATTTTCATGATTTTTGAAGTAAATTATGAAAGTGGACATCGTCCTCTACACATTAAAAAAAAGTTGCGGTTGGTCCACAAATTTTGAAAAAATGACTTTAAAAATTAAAAATTTTGGGGGAAAAACCTTCCAAATTCCGTCTGCTGCGCTTCGGCCGCTACAGGCCGTTTTGAAAAACGCTTTACTTATTAAAAATATCCCATAGACCGGTCCTACTCGAAAAATTGAGGATGTAACCTGACAGATAGCAGGGAGCGATTGCAGTAAGTCAGTGTAGACCAACCTACAGTACACGCACTGGTGATAGAATACGTACAATTATGACGTAATATTGCGCAATAGTACATTTACAGCATGTATTTCTTATGGGAATATGTTAATTTTAAATTTAAATTGTGGGCTTATTAAAGAACCTACCGAAACCTACCTCACCTTAAAAGTCTTGTAATTTAGTGCTGTTTCGTTTGGTCAAGCCATTTTTATAGGAAAAAGTGTACTATCGAGTTCGGGTTTCTTGACTCTACTCAAGAGTATCTATATGACTCTACTCAATTTTAAAATCACTTTAAATAAGTAGCCACTACCAAGATAAGTAAACAATAACATATTTTTACTTTATCATATGTAATATGAGAAAGTATTGTTTTCGTGCAGAAAAAAATTTGAGATTTTGATGGATTTACACTTTTGAGGTCCCTGAGTAAAATAAGACCATTTCAAAAATGTCTGTGTGTGTGTGTGTGTGTGTGTGTGTGTGTGTGTGTGTGTGTGTGTGTGTGTGTGTGGTCAAATTTTGTGTGCGACCTACAGCAAAACTAATAGGAATTTTCAAACAAAATTTTGGATTTTGTATCCTTATATTGAGACTTAGAGCTGATTAGATTTTGGCTAAAATTGTTCACGGAACTATTTTTTTATTTTTAAATTTTATTATTTAATATTAGTTTTAATTAATATTTCAAAAACTAATAAGAATTTCAAAACGAAATTTAGGATTTAGCATACTTATGTCGAGATTTAAAACTGATTAAATTTTAGTTAAAATTGTTTTATGAAAACTATTGTTTTTTATTTTTAAGTTTTATTATTTAATATTAGTCTTTATTTAATATTTTAAAACTAACAGAATTTTCAAAACCAAATTTGATATTTCTTATCTTTATAGCTGGAGTTAAAGTTATTTAAATTTTGGTTAAAATTGGTTTATGGAAACTATTTTTTAAATTTTTTAAATCTTATTATTTAATATTAGTTTTAATTAATATTTCGAAAAGTAATACGAATTTCTAAACTAAATTTAGGTTTTCGCATATTTTAATCGATATTTAGAACTGATTAAATTTTAGTTAAAATTTGTTTATAAAACTATTGTTTTTATTATTTTAAATTTTATTATTTAATATTAGCCTTTATTTAATATTTTAAAACTAAAAGGATTTTCAAAACTAAAGTTGAAATTTGTTATGTTTATGGCAGGAATTAGAGCTGAATAAATTTTGGATAAAATTGGTTTCATGGAAGCAATTTTTTAAATCTTTTATTTATTATTAGTTTTATTAAATATTTCAAAACTAATGAGAATTTCAAAACTAAAGTTGGTATTTTGTATCTTTATATTTAGATTTAGAGCTGATTAGATTTTGAATCACATTGGTTAATGGAAAATATTTTTTCTTTTATTATTAAAATTATTTTTAATATTTAATAAAAATATGATAAAGTCATGGCATGGCCACATCCAGAACAGAACAGAACAATATTTATTTTAAGAATTAACTTTTACAATTATTTTTAAAAACAGTATATATAATATAACATTTCTAAAATTTAAGATAAGCGAGATGTTGAGAGACCCTGCGTTAACGCGTAACTCTCATTGACTAAATTGTTAGTGCCTAAACAGTTGTAAATAATTGATAAATATATGACCTTTTGATAATTTGTCGTTTGCGTTGCAATTTTGTAGTAATTTGAAATTTGCAGGAAAAATCAAAAACCTGCTCTTCATTTTTTTTAAATTTTGAATTTGGAATAAAACTTACTTGCTAAACGATTAAAAGAACTATTTACAATTTAAAAGATGTACAGGGAAATTTTGGGAATGCCTAAGCACTCCGTGTCGGTGGCGTTGCAGATGTCAATTGTCGTGGTATGCATCGTCGTCGGAGTCGAAGTCCGTGGGCAGAGTCTGTCGAAAAATTGGTAGGTTTTGATAAGTCAGTTTATGTTTGATTTTATATGGTGCGTTGTCGTGCCGTATGTTAGTCAAGTCTTTCGTAAGGTCACTGTTTAAAATTTGCGCGTCATAAAATTTAGTCGAGAGTCGGTTTATGTGGTCTTGAAAATATTCCATGTTCGTCAGTTTGTGTAGCGTTGTTATCCGTGTGTATCGGTCCAGTCCGGTTATTAGTCGCAGGTTCTTGTTCTGGAACACCTGCAGCGGCTGGATGGCCGTCTTGGAAACGTTGCACCAGACCGCCGAGGCATACGTCAGAATGGGTCGCAGTAGCGTCTTGTATAGTAAAAGTTTGTTCGTGCCGGTCATCGTTTGTCCTTTCATCAGTGGGTATATTTTTCTCATTTGTCCGTATACTAATTGTTTCCTGTTTTGTAGGTGTTGTCGAAATTAAGTCGCGCGTCCATTGTCATTCCTAAATATTTAACTTTCGTCGTCGGTTTAATTTTGTGTCCATCCACCTTGAGGTGGTCAAAATTTTATTGTTCGTCCGTTTGCGGGTAAAATAATCGTTTCCGTCTTCTGTGAGTTAAGTGTAATTTTCCAGTCTTTAAAATATGGTTGCAGTATGTCAACGTGTATCTGTAATTGTTTGTTGGCCACCTGTGCGTAGAACGAGCTAGCATATATCGCTGTATCGTCCGCGTACAGGGCCGTTTTGGTCTTTGCAAATGTCGGTATGTCGTTGATAAAAAGGTTAAAAAGTTTCGGGCCGAGCACGGAGCCTTGGGGAACCCCTGCGTTGATCGTCTTTGTCGTCGAGGTAGCGTTGTTAAGTTTCACAGTCATGGCGCGAGAGGTGAGGTAAGAATTTATAAGTTTTATAAGGTGAGCCGAAAATTTGTAGGTCATTAATTTATATGTCAGTCCGTCGATCCAGACTTTGTCGAATGCCTTCTCGATGTCGAACAGGGCCATGACTGTTACTTGGTCCTTGTTAAAACTCCTTAGAATGTCGTTAGTTAATTCTCGCAATTTGTAGTGTCGTGTTGTGTCCTCTGGTGAAGCCAAATTGTCGTTTGTTAGTGATTTTGAGGTCGTCCTCTTCGTTTTGCAGTCGGTCCAGTATAATTTTCTCAGTCAGTTTTGAAAGTGTATTTAACAGGCTGATCGGTCGGTAGCTTGTCGGTTGCGTGGCGTCTTTGTTGGGCTTGTGTATCGGAATCACCAAGCCCAGCTTCCAGTCGGTTGGGAAGTACTGTAGTTTGAAAATTGCGTTCACTATATAATTTAGTTGAACGATTGCTTTTTTTGAAAGGTTTTTTAATATTAAATTTTCGATCTTGTCGGGTCCTGGTGCTTTACTATTGGGTAAAATTTTGATAAAAGATTTGATTTCTGTTGGATTGGTTATGTTTTTTTCGTATTGGTCGTTTGTCAGTGTGTAAGTCTTTTTCAAAAATGTCTTCACGTCGTTTCTATTTTGGTTTGTTCGTTGGTGTCCGTTGTGTCGTTGTTATGAATTTTTTGAAAAGTTACCGCCAATGCCTCGGCTTTTTCTACGTCGGTCATTGCGGTAACGTCGTTTTCTAGGTTTAGGGCCGGAATGGGTTTAAAAGTTTTTTTCAATTTTTTTGTCAGTTGCCAAATGGAGTTGTTTTGGGGCTTTAGATTTGAAAGCAAGTCAGTCCATTGTTTGTTCTTTATTTGTCGAATTTTGTCTTGTATGTCCCTTGTCATTCTCGTCATGGTAAGTTTGTAGGCCATGTCTCCCGTTCGCTGCCAAAGACGTCGGAAGTGGTTTCTGTCGGTTATAAGGTTCAGAATATCGTCGGGTAGATTTAGGTTGTTATGGTTGATTTTGATTAATTTTGAATTTCGAGTTTTGCGTCAGTGATGTGTCGGGTCAAATTTTGAACCTCGGTCTGTAGCGTCTCGATCGAATGAATGTTTGGGTTAATTTGGATGTTTTCATCAAGGTCGGATCTAAATTTTTTCCAGTTGGTGTTTTGTAACTGGTAATTGTCTTTGTATCGTTCGTGACGTTTCTGTAGTTGCCAAAATAAAATTGCACCACGTTGTGGTCTGAGCTTAGTTTTGGCAGCGAAAGCGGTTTTGTCACGTTGTTTACGTTCTTTGTCACTAAAATGTCTATCGTGGTTGGGGTCGTCCCGTTCATGGGGTAGTTGGTCGGTCCGTCGGAGAAATGGATGTCAAGTTATTGTCCATACAGTAGCGTATCAATGTATGTCCGTTCTGGTTCGGTGGCGTGTAATTGTTCCAGTAAGTATGTTTTGCATTCAGATCGCCTGCTAATAAAATTTTGTCACCAACTCCGAAGAGTTGGTCCAAGTCAATGTCGTTAAAAGCGTATGATGGTCGATTGTATGCAATAATTAAAGTGGTCTTGTCTTGCAGTTTGATTCCCAAGGCTTCCATGTCGGTGGTCGGTATGTCGATACGTTGGTGGGGTACTTCGTTCTTAATAATTACTGCAACGCCACCGGCAGAGACGTTGTTGTCCCGGTCTCTGCGAAGTACGGAGTAACCTGGAAATTTAATGGTTTTATTTGCATTTAATTTTGTTTCGCACACCAAAAGGATGTCGATTTTGTTCGACACCAAGTAATTTTGCATTTCCGAAATTTTGTTATGTATGCTATTAGCGTTCCATAAATTAACTTTTAATTTAGATGTCATAGTTGTCGATTCTGCCAAAAAAGTCTAAGGTCGCCTGAAATTTTTGGATTTTTGTCGTACAACCGTTCAGCAAGTTGTTGTAGTCGCTGAGGGCTCTAAACATCTCACTCATGTTTGTATTTGCGTTTAGTTCTTGCGTAGCGTTTATTAAGTTGGCAAAGTCTCCTGCAGGTGAGTTTTGGGTTGACTTTTGCTGGCTCGGTGAACGTTGGCTTGGTACTTCTTGGACTCTTCTTTGGTCCCAGGCGTTAGTGGATGGTAGTGGTGCTGGCATATATTGTTTTGTGTGTTTTAGATCGGGAAATCCATTTTGACTATAAGTGTAACCTCTTCGGGTAGCTACTCGCGCTTCTCTAGATTCGGCTATTTGTTTTAATTTATTTTGTACACTATACAACTGGTGCTATTGGCCGGGTGGTTATCTCCACAGTTAGCGCAAGTTGCTGGGGTTTCCGGCGTTATTTGGCAGTCTCGTGTTAGAGGGATTCTGGCTACACTTGAGACATTTCGGCGCATGTCTGCAGTTTTGGGTAGCGTGGCACCATGCTTGGCATCTGTGACACTGGATTATCTGTTTGAGTTTTGGTGCCTCTCCATACCACTTTCACATGGAAGAGATACTTCACCATGGTGCTTAAAATTTTTCAGTTACAAAGTCGTCCGTGACTACCATGTACAGCGGACGAATTGTTTTGGTAAGTTTGTAAGTTTTTTTTATATCTAAGTTTGTTGTACTCTTTAGTTCTTCCAGCAATTCTTCAGCAGAGGGATTGCAATCCAAACCCTTAAGAATGAATGCATGTGATTTCTCTTCGCGTGGGGTGTAGGTGTGGAATTGAGCACTTTTTGTATCTAGATGTGCTTTTAATAAAGCCCATTCGTCTTTGTCATAAACGTAGACCCCAGTGGTGTTTTTAAAGTATCTAATATGGAATCCTTTAGAAATATGACTTTTCAAACTTTTGATTAGATTTTGGTGATCGTCTATGCTGTTGCTTATGATAATTGGTGGTGGTTTCGGAACGTTCTTCTTTGCCGGAGGGCTAGTGACTTCTTCCGGGTCCTTTGCGGCTGTCTCCAATGTATTAGTTTCGGTACAGGTAGTGTTTTCCAGAAGTTTGTATTTGTTCCTGGTGACTATTGATGATGGCGCTATCTCTTTTGGTAGTTTTGCATACTGCCTGGGCTTAAGGCATGCAAAGTCATCTTCAACATTAGGTATAATTTTTTTTGGGGCACTGTCTATTTCCATTTCGTTCGCTTGGTTGATGTCCGGTGTCAAAGTTAATTGGTGCAACGCTGCAACATTTTTTATTTTAGCTTTTTTTTTTTCATTACTAAAGTTCTCCAGCTTGGTGTCAGTTTCTGCCATTGTGCTAACGCACCTTTTTCTTTCAGTTATAGTTTTAAGACTAATTTTTTCTAAAAATAAAAATTAATGTGACACAAAACGTCAAAAAAATTAATTTGAAAATTAAAAAGATTTTTAAATATAACTGATACAAAAACGAAATATAACGCGGTAGAACGAGATAAACTTAGTAACAGAACGGAACAGTATAATAATAACAATTAATGGTAACAAATATAAGAAAAATTTCAATAAAAATTAGGGAGCAAAATGATAGTCGACTGCGTAATTCAACGTTCGGTCGCGAATTGGCATGGCCACATCCGATTTTTAAGAATCTTATAATAATTGATTTTTTGAAGTATTGCATTGCTTAAATTATTACAAAACCCTCCAACAACATCTTGAGATATGTTTGATAACTTTAAAATCACATTTGTTAAGTTTAAATTTTCAGGGTATTACTATTGGCTTACCAGTGCTAGTTTAGGCTTACCATTGCTATCTTTGGCTTACCATTTTTACCTTTTGACTCACCATTATTATTTTTGGATTACCATTACTATTTTGGTGTTATTCTGTTATTTTGAACGTACGCTACCGTTTTACCAATTTGACTTGTTTGGTGTTGCATTCCTTGATTGGTTATTATGGACTGGCAGAAATTTTAATTGGAACCTTCTTATTTTTAACATCTGTTATTTCTGCTTGGTGCAAAATGTCACCTGTTATTGGTTATCTTTTATTGCGGCCCGAGTTCAACAATCAAGAAAGAAGACATCAAAAAGATAAGATCTTGCTTTGTGCCGTCAAATATTATTTGTTAATTTTTATATTGTTAACTATTTTTATTTCCAGAAAACGTGTAAAACATCTATTCGCCAAATATACGTATACACATATACACATATTTTTATTACATCTTATGTTTTAAAGAATCCCCCAATATTGCGTTTATCTGTAAAATAATCAATAGATAATTAAATTTGGAAAACACAACAAGCAACATACTGTTACGTACTTTTGACCTGGTCACGTTTTTTTTTTGCAGCAGTTATATTTCCGCAGTTTATTTGTGGACTACTGATTTTACGTATACAGGGTGGCCTTTAAACTTTGTGAGCCCAGATATCATCTTACCGGCTTGCTCTTCAGAGCGTAACTTTTAGCTTTCCTGCTGTATAATATTGTTTTTTTACGATCACAAGAAGTACCGGATCATTGTTTTTACCTATTTAACCTTTTTTTGTTTATATTGCCTTTACGAGCTAGCCAAAAGGGCAATCCATCCATCTTTCCGACTAAGCATAATTTTAATTTGTTTACTTACGTGGTAGTATCATAGAAAGTGGGAGCAAATAATAACAAGTAATAACAAATAAACATTTAACAAATGGATGACATGGTTATTATTGTTTAACCAATAATAAATATAAGATGTACAATTCTCCAAAAATTTTGTACTGATTGCCTATTTTTGATTAACATGCGAAATGTGCAAATAAAAATTTGAACCAAACCAGTGTCAAATCGAAAGATAAAGATTTTATACGCTAGTGTATTGTGTATACCATACCTTTTTGTGCGACCAATCCCAAACAGCATAAAATGATCTTATGGATATCCTTCTAATTTATGTAAAACTAGCATTAACCTCCTAGTGAGTGAATACAGTAAAACTCGAATGATGTGCAACTGGATTGGTGAGAAACTCAATTGTTGAAAAACTCGATTGACTGCTCACAATTTTAAGTTTGCCAAAAAGCTTAACTTTAGAATTCCAATTTGATGTTTATAGAAATCGCAAAAAGAACGTTTTGAAACATTGTAAATAGCGGCGTTCATTTTAGTAAGATTATAAAAAAGTAAACTTTGTTTTTTATAAAGTACTAGCGGAATACCCGACTTTGAATTTTTTTTAAGTAAACTTTTATTTTCAAATACATAAATCTAAAAATGTACTACGAAAGTTTTCTTCTTTAGAGGACTTCTGTATAAACTACGTTGCTTGTTTTTCCGGAAGGGAGTATACGTACAGGTTTTTAGATGTACCTACTTTTGAACGTCCTGCATACAGTTGACTATGAGCGAAACAATCTTCCTCTAATTGTATTCCAACAACTTGCAATGTTGATCGACATTGTAAAACTTAGCATTACTGGAAATTGTAAGCGTTTAAACTGAATTGGCACGTCTAAAGTTATTAGAGCTATCATTGAAATAAACGTGTGGCGGCCAACGCCACAGCCTGTTTGGGAATAAATGTAGAGATCAGGGAGCTCTAAAGAAAGTACACAAATTGATATGGTAACCAGTAACCATGAGGTTATTGTTTATTATAATGGACAGTACGAAAATAAAAGCAATATACTCGTAACGAGTGGTTTTTCATATTTGTTCCAAATAAAACCAATAATTAATTTTGTAAATATAATCGTTAAAATAAAATAATAGTTATTCAAACACCTTATTCACTTTTCGCGATTTCACTTATAAGGCTTTACTTGGTACTTCAAGTGACTTGTAACTTATCTTAACCGTAACTCCTATTTACGAGACGCAGGTGAATTTAGGTTTACCACCATGTTTACCACTAACAAACTTACTTGTAAAGTTATTGGCCACTTACGGGCAACTTACGAGGAGGTGAATATATCGGTTCTTAGTACTAATACCTTTTAGTTTTTATCACAATAATTTTTACACTTTCAGCTATCGCAAATTCATTATTTTGATAAAACCTGTTTATCTTTTGAATCTTTAATCCGTTTCTGATCAGAAATAAACCATATTAACCCAGGGGTGATAGAGGAGCTGGGGTTATAAATTACCTCCCAAACCCTCAAAATTAGAGACTGGAAAATTAAATGTTTATAAATAAAGCAGGAACGTTAATGATATCTCTGTAATTTTTTGGGAACTATGAGGTGATATCATACTGGGGTGGAAGGCAATTCATACTTTTTTCTCCTGAATCGGTCGCTATCTTATATTTTATACTTCTCTGAAAAATTTCTCTATTAATCACTTAATATTGAAAGCCATAAGTTCACAAATATGTATAACTATTACAATTTGGATGTACCTGTCTGGGGGTGTTGAACACCCCAGACCCCGGTTTCTAGACCCATGATCCTGCTTTAAACCTATGTTTTTTACATTATTAGCATTAGTTACCGAACTTGCTTTGTTAAATTTTAATTTTTAGAATTTTTCTTGTTTTCAATTTTAATACCTAGGTGAATATGCTGAAATCTATAATTCGTTTCATAAATAAACTGCACAAACCGGGGGTCTGGGGTTGTGGAACACCCTCCAGTGCCCAAGTATTAGGATGGTCAAATAGCACCATACACCATGGTATAATAACTAGAGATGAGATTTTTAGGTTTTTACCTTTTTTTTATTTTATGTCCTATTTTTATGATATTAGTACCAAAATTTGTTTCATGGAAAACTGCGTTATATAAGCCCTATTTATTTTGACCTTTTTGCCTTTTTACCTTTTTGCCTTTTTTCTGCCTTTTTTTGTTATTTTACGACCTATTTTAACATTTTGGAAACTTTTTTTTTATTTTCAGTTAAAATTGAAAAAAAATTTAATGTCAAACTGTACTTCAAAAAATAATTTTCTTTTTATTTTAATAATTAATCCGTTATTATTTTAATACCTAATTTGATGGGTTTAGTTACATAAAACCACTAAAACTTTGCAGTACCAACCTAAAATAGCATTTTTAGTACCTTTTAGGTACCTTTTTTGAATTTATACGACCTAAAATGACTTTTTAGAACCTTTTAGGTGCCTTTTTGAATTTTACGACCTAAAATCTCATCTCTAATAATAACTAACAGTTATTATAATATCATGCCAATGCCATACACTATACAATTGTTGCACAACAGCCTCTCTTGCGCAATTTGTTGGCAGGTGTATGGGGACTATTATGCATTGTACCCTCTTTTTGTCGTTTTGGTCGCTTTGATAATATTTATATTTTATTTATCATTGCTTTTAAAACCAAAAATTGTTTTGAAGGGATAAACCAGTTCATTACCAAAAAATGCAACATAACTTTCTGAAATGGAGAATTTATAGCCTCAACTGAAAAAATTAAGGATCAATTGCTAATCCCGTAAGTCATGAAATCACGGATGAAACATAAAGTTTAAAAGTTTGAGAATATTGAGAGTTGCAAGTTTCAAGACAGGTGACTTCTTAAATGAAATATCAGTTTGAAACTTATATGGACTCGAAGAATATTTTCCAAATGTTGTACTTACAGATAATGTAATAAACCATAAATAGATGTTTTATGGTATTAAACCAGCAGTATAGTGCGAAACTAGACAAGGGTCGACTACGAAGCGGTAAGCTTGCGGTTCGAGCCCTGATGGCGCTAGCTACACTGCTGTGATCAAAAAGTCTAATATCGATCTGTGCACTATGGGAAAGGCAACGGAAACCACTCCATCAATTATACTTCCAAGAAACTTCATCTTGGCTTCGGTAAAGTTTAAGATCGCTAACATCCGGTAACGGATAGGCACGTGAAGAAAAGAATATGTGTTAGTTTCTTGAGCATGATCGTTTTTTCAATTTCTGTGACTTTTAACCAAAAATTTTTTTTATATGTAGAGAAATTAAGTGTAACTTAATCTGATAAATTAATGAACTACTAACCTAAAAATAATTTAAATTTACACCAGAAAGGTAGCTGTATAGAAGCCTAAGAACTGCGGTCATCCGAGAGTTTTTAAAGTAATTGATCGATCGACTAAAATTTTTCTTTAGGGAAATAATCAAAAAATTCATTTTAGTTTTGCAAAAATCTTCCGCGATAGACAGAGTTTAGTTGGGTGTGTCAAGTTGGCCCAACCATGTTGGAATTTCTTATTTACTTTAATTTCATTTTATAGTGACCGCAAAGTGCTGATGGCAAGTAATACTGTAAGTAATTTTAAAAGTGTTGAGTCGAGTTTTTATTTCGAGTTGAAATATTTTTAGTTGTCATTAACATAAAGTTAGATATTAAATTTTTTACAGTACCTGGAAGTTCACAAGTGCAGGCAAATGCATGATTTCAAGATGCTACATACTATTAAAAATTTTAAAACCTGATCCGAGCAAGATGCGTCGACTTTAGAATTTCGCTTTACTATATTTTTTTATAGGTTTATACTATAAATGTAAAATGAGTACCTAATATAAGTCAATAAATCTTTAATTTAAAGTGATTATTAATTAAAAATACTCTGGTCTTTTTAATAAAATCATTTTTAATTTTCACTATTGTGGTAAATTATTCTTAAGAATAACATGGTTTAAGCTGTCGTTTTGAAAATAAAGCTGTTCTCACATGAAATTTAAAATTAAACCACGACTGAAAAACAACACACCGTTACAACTTAACTTGTATTCGCCTATTTGACATTAAAACTCGAAAGTAAATTTCATTAAAATCATTCTCACCCATTGTCATGGTTTCCCCTGTTAAAGTATATAATAGCCCACATATTATAAAGCGTTAAAACGTGTTATAAATATTAATACGACAAAACTAGGACTAGGTTACGCTAACCACGAATAACATTTTTCCATAAGCGATAATTAGGAACGTTAAACTTATATTAAAAAATTATAGAAAAAAATATGCAAAATTACACTATGAAGAACATATTAATGATGAATAATGACGAAGAAAATAAAAAATTTAAAAGGCGTGACATATTACACCTATATGTATACTGCTAATATTAAACCTTTAGCTTACAGAAGCGAAAGGTCAAATTTGATAAATCTGGTCATAGGTTATTTAAGCAATTTATCGTACAACAGTTAAAATCTAAAATAAAAAATAAATAAATCGGGACACATCGGGCAAAGACATTTTGGTCCAATTAAGCTACTTGCCCAACTAGGCGAAGTTCATTCAAAATTTACAAAATTTGTGTTTGCTTACATTTTAAAAAAACTATTATACAGCGTGACCCACAAGAACTCGGACAAACGTTTTAAAAACTTATTTAAACGCAACAATTCAAAAATTTAAAAATGGATAACAATTAACAACAACCTTATGTACATCATAAATTATAAAATTTCAAAGTGGCTTCCTTCTGCGTGGATACAGAGCTTTAAACGTCGAATGAAATTTTGGCTGTTTTTGTACCTCTTCTAGGGATATTTTGTCCATTCCTGACGCAAAGATTGTTTTAGTGATTCCAAACTTTTGTGGGGTTTTGCACAGGCTCTGGCCTCTAAAATTGACCATATGGCGTAATCCATTGGGTTGAGATCTGGTGAGTATGGAGGCCATTCAGCGGAACTGATAAAATCAGGAAAATTGATTCGGCACCACTCTTGCGTAGTTTTCGCCTTGTGGGCAGGTGCAGAGTCTTGTTGAAAGGTCCAATGTTGGTCACCAAAGTGCTGTTGGGCCCACGGAAGAACTACAGTCTCTAAAATATCCCGATGGTAGATTTCCTTGTTAATTTTTACTCCTTCTTCCACAAAAACTAAAGGTGTTTTACCGGTAGCACAAATACCGCCCCAAACCATGACAGACTTGGGGTATTGGCGATGAACAACGATGGCAGAAGGTCCGGGTGCTTCTTCTGACCAATACCTATCATTTTGACGATTGTGAAATTGTTCAATAGTAAAAAGTTTTTTATCAGTAAAAACAAAATTTTTCCATTTTTAAGCAGCGGTGCGATATCAAAGAACACGGCATCGTTGAAGTCGTACTCGCTTGTTTTCATCAGTTAGCATTTGGGCTTTTCGCAGCTTATAAAGCTTCCTCTTAAATTCATTTTTAGCTATTCATCGAACCGATTCTCGCGTGGTTCCGATTTCACGATCCACATTTCGCATCGACAGTCTCGGATTTCTTTGAATCCGAAGTTTGATGATATTGCGATTCTGGCGAGTGTTGGCAGAACATTTTTTTCCTCTTCCGGGTCGGTCTTCCATATTATCAATTTCTTTGAATCGTTTGATGGCGTCGGAAACGGTTCGTAGAGGAATTTTAAGCATTCAAACTATTTCACATTCCCGATTTCCAGCTTCAAATAACGATAAAATTGCGGTGCGACTTTTTGACATTTGTAACTCACAAACTGATAGTTTAATTTTTTTGCTCTTTTGTTTTTCTAATCTGCATAGTTTTTACAATCGGAAAAGCATTCGTGAGAAGTTACTCTTTTTACCACTTATGGTGGAAACTACTATTATCGTTTAGGAACGATCGACGAAGATTTATTTTATAGCACAATTTTGTAGCGCAATTAAAAAATTATTCTTTGATCAAGTTTTCTTCTTCTTCGTGTAAAGAAAAAAGGTTATATATTTAAAAGTGTTATATTGTGCCTAACACTCATATGTGAAATAGAACTTCTCTTTTAAGTGTTCGTTTTTTAATCAAAGTATGACTTGGGTATTTTCCTTTGTTAATAATCTCTGAATGGGTATAATTGAATATGATTGAAACATCTCATATTGGAGTTCTCCAGAAGTCTCCATATTTCTGCGTACGGCTACTTAAATTTTGCAAACCTTTCTATTAACCTGCGGCATTGTTTATAAACGAAGTTCTTTGATTTTAGCTTGCGAATTTCACTTCTACATCTTCAAGAGTATTTTTTTACAAATTGTTTAGTTTATTTTGATGCTAGACTGGGTAATACTAAAAAATTAGCGCTCCAATGGTATTAGGCACTGCTGCAATAAAAGAAAATAGAGATATTAAATACCTATTTATTTAAACTTCTAATTTTCTGCATCTTTGCCTACAAATACTTACTGTTAATTAACATTATTTTAGATTAATTATTATTAAAGTTACTGGTCTATTACAATCTATGCTTTCAGTTGTTTTATGACCGTTAACCACACAATTTCTGCAAATCAAGTAGCAATTAGACTATAATTGCCAGGAGCAACTCGTTTCTCTTTTACGAGTCAGTGATTTTGCAATGTCAAGCTCAACCATGTGAAGAGACGTTGAACTTGAAGTTACTATAGGAAGAAAGCAGGTATAACGGATAAAGAGAAAGTTAAATCGGTTATGACGATTTGTTATTGTGTTCATTCATTTGTTTTATTAAATTTTCAAGTCCTTTTGGTATATTTTCGTGACCAGGACCCAGGGTTCATTTAAGTGTCGTTTAAAATTTTAAATTAATCGCATTACGTAAACAACGAAACAACTTATTTTTAAATATGTAGGTACACATGAAATTCAGCTGTTTTAATGTATTTTCTACCAGCATGGCCCACTTTTATTTAACGTGTTATACTTGCAAATTACAGAAGGTAATTGACATTAGCGCTAATTTTATGTGTTCACTTTAACACCCCGTTTAAAAAAAGCAATCTATATTAGTCAAACCGCATTGTTGAAAACTAATTATAATCATTCCAGCATCTACCAATACCAAGTTTTGGACAAAATAGAAATTATAGTGTAAAATTTATGTTGTTTTAAAATTATACCAACATTTTAATATTGAATGGAATATGTTTTTGGATGACAAAAGGTATTATCAAGCCTTTCGCAACTCGAAAGCATACGTGTTGCAAACTCATTGTTGTATTCCCATTAGATATAATATGAAACTCTTAAAGGCTAATAAAAATTCGTGGCTTGATGTCTGCTATAAAACTCGAATAATCCAAGTAAGTAGCATATTCAAAAGTAGGTAACACACGTTGCCCGCGTTCGTAAAATTTGGAAACCTCGTTTATTATGAAATCTTACTTTTTGGCGCCAGGGAAGCTATTGCGGATGGAATTGGTGAGAAAATTTTAAGAGACATGTTTGGCAAGACAATTTGAAATAATTTAAGTTAAAAATCGCATTACATCTAATCTTTTTTTTTACCAAAGAGAGCGCTTGAAAGTAAATAGATTTTTTCCCAATGTTGGCGTGACTTATGATTTCCGACTTATTGCCAATCTTTAATTTTGTAACTCAATTTATTCAGTTGACTATGCAGTAATCATCATCACGACATAGTCCAGTCTAGACGCAACCAGCATTTTTCAAAATTTTTATAAAATATGTAGGTAGGTAATTAAATAACAAGGTTTATAATAATGTGAAATAATTTAAATTATCGTTAAATCCTGACTAATGATGCCCAACGTTTAGGGTACTTGGAATCGATTTTATTTTTAAGCAAATACTTTCAGCTTTAGAGTAAGGAAGAGTCACAAAAAATTCAACCTCTATTTTATAATTTTAAGATTTATTATTGTTAACTTGAGATGGTTTTTAGTTAAATTTTATTAGTAAGTCAAACTAAGTAAAAAATGCATGTAGTGGAGATGAATTTCCAAAGGAGAACTAAGAGATGTACAAAACTAAATCAAAAAAGAAATGAAAATATCTGCTATGAA
The DNA here is from genome assembly GCA_036346125.1 of Lycocerus yunnanus. Classification (NCBI taxonomy): domain Eukaryota; kingdom Metazoa; phylum Arthropoda; class Insecta; order Coleoptera; family Cantharidae; genus Lycocerus; species Lycocerus yunnanus. The sequence continues at coordinate 1,763,773 of JARFIX010000022.1, read as the reverse complement.
TTGTTACTCTTCTTTGTCAAAAAAAACTTCTCAAAAAATAGGGAAAACTAGAAAGCGCACATCAATAGAATGGAAAAGGAATGATTTCCAAAAAATTGACCGCTGAGAAAATGCTGGAGAGACTTATCAAGTTGGAACAGGTAAATGCCTATAATTAAATTGCATTGAGAGTCTAACCAATATAAAAATGCATATATAGTACTTTGGAAGGAAGAAGAAGATGAAGAAATAATAATAATGTAAGTTCGGAATAAACTTGGATATAAATATAAATGCTATAGTTTTGTATTTATTGGTTTTTGACAAAAAAATATGGTAATATTTTTGTACTCTCTCACTCTTGTAAATATAAAATTAAACGAGGTCTTAAATTATATTTATGATATTGTTTCTTAATCAGAATTTTGTAATGTCATGTCGGTATCAATTTATTTGAAGCCGATAATAAAAACTTATTATTGTGTTTGTAATATAATACACATAGGTATCATATTTACATTTACATATACCTACATAAGCAATGCTGTATTGGTATAAAAATCTTTTTAAGTTTATTTGTGTGTAAAAACTTTCTATGGTGATCTAACAAAAATGACCTTTTTCATATGATGGCATACCTGACATGGTACTTACCGATGCTATGGAATTATTATAACAAGTTTTATTTTCAATCCTGTTCTAAGAAGAAAGGGTTGGCTATCAAAATGCCAATCTTGGTGTTACTGTAAATTTACGGAAAGTAACAGGTTGCAATTATTATGTGAATTATGCGTATGGAATTAAAAGCTGGTAGGAAAAGCTTAAATTTTCCCAAGTTTTCCATCTCAATAGAAATTCTATTATACAAAAAATTTTAAAATAAATAAACTGTATATTTGGCCCAGAGACTTTCTCCATTGCTTTTGTTTACTATACTACTTGTTGCCTTTTTTTGCCATTTTCGGACTACATTTCTTAGAGAAAAGGAAATCTCTGCATGTATGTCTAATATATTCTTAGGAGCATTCGCATACTATGAGATTCAATATCCCCTTTTGTCTTCAAAAAATTCTTCTACCAGTTTAACTTCCCAATTTTAATAAATTTCTTCAAATATTTTGCTATTTTATCTAACTTTTTCCGGAATACGTAATAGTGTCGTATTCATTTTGGAACTATTGGGACAAATCATATCCATAAGATAAGACCGTCGTTGGTTCAGATGTTAAGTGCGTGACTGCCAATACTAAGTATTGGTTTAACTCGAGCGAAGTACAGTAAGTTATCTGACCCAAAAGCTGGCCAAAATCCAAAATTTAATATTGTTAAAACCAAAAGAATATGTTTTTCTTATAAGTCTAGCTATAACTATATAATATTATATATCACCCATTTTAAGAACGTCCCACCTTGTCCCTTGCTATAAAGCCAGATTTGACGAAAATAATATTACAATTATTATTTTGTTTTAAGCGAGTTTTGTTCATTGAAGATTTAAAATAATCGTTATGGATATGAAAGTACAGGATATTTAATATGGAATAGTTAAGTTTTAATTTCTAATTAATTATTATTATTATTATTATTAGCTTGTACATTCCACGGAATATAAGCTATCCTGTTCAGGATTTACAAATCCTTTTGAAGGGGTGGATTAGTCCCCGTAAATACATATCATATAATACAACTACTCTGTGTCATACCTCATTTTTATAGTTCTGGGTGTGTGGCGCACTCCGCTACGATTCTTCTCCAGTTCTGTCTATCAAGCACCCTCGCTCTCCAGTCATCAACACCCATTACCCTCAAGTCACTCACCACCTGATCCCACCACCTCACTCTTGGTCTTCCTCTCGCTCTCTCCTCATATGGCTTCCATAAAGTTATTCTTTTTATTATTGCGTTCTCACCGCTCCTCATAATATGGCCCAACCATCTTATTCGTTGCGCCTTAGCAAACTTTGTTATGTCTTCGCTCTCAAATTCTTCCTCTATTTCACGATTCTTCCATTGTCTATATTCACCATTTTCAGTAATTTTTAAACCCAGGATGGTTCGAAGCACTTTTCTTTCAAAAATCTTTAATGACTGCATATCTGACTGGGTTAGACACATTGTTTCCGCTGCGTACATTACAACCGGCCTGATTATTGTTTTATAAACCTTCAACTTTGTGTCTCTCTTCAGATTCTTATCTTTCAACAACACCTTATTCGCATAGTACGCCTTGTTGCCGGTTTGTATCCTTTTTTTTTAATTTCTTGCTCTCTACTGTTGGTTCTACTTATGTGTATTCCTAGGTAGCTGCAATGTTCTATTTCTTCTATGCATTTTTTATCAAGTATCAGATTTCTTCTTTTATGCTGTATGTTTTTTGTCGCACTTCATGTATTTGGTCTTGTCGTAGTTTACCAGCAATCCCATCGTCTTTGCTCTTCTTTCCATATCCTTAAATAATTCTATCAACTTGTTTAGTGTTCTAGCCATTATAATAACATCATCCGCATATGCAATCAACTGTCCTTCCTTTGTCGCTATTGTTCCCCAATATCCATTCCATTAATCACTTCTCTAGTACTATATTAAATAAGGTCGCCGACAGTGCATCTCCTGCCTAACTCCGCTGTTCACCTCAAAACAATCCGTCTCACCAAATGATGTTCTAATGCAGGCTGTAGTGTTCTCAAGGGTCATTTTTGTAAGCCTTATAATTTTTTTTGGTATATTCATTTCCTCCATTGCTCTGTACAGCTCGCTCCTGTTCACCTTGTCGAAGGCCTGCTGGTAATCAACAAACATCATGTATAAATCTATATTATGTTCAGAGGCTTTTTCCATTGTTTGCTTAATCACATGAATCGCCCCCACCGTCGATCGACCTTCTATGAATCCAAATTGATAGTCGCCTATTTTGTCTCTAGTAAATTCTTTTAATTTTCTGTGGATCGCTGCCGACAGTATCTTGTATGTTGAGTTGAGCAGGGATATTCCTCTGTAGTTTCTACACTGTTCTGGGTCTCCTTTCTTTTTCAAAGGAATTATAACACTTTCACTCCAATTTACTGGCATGCTTTCCTCGACCCACACTTTTTGTACCAATTTACATAATCTCTCGCACAATTTATCTCCACCACTCTTAATCATCTCAATTCCTATTGCGTCTTTTCCCGGTGCTTTACCATTTTTCATTTTTTGAATGATATCCATTATCTCTTCACTGGTTGGTGTTAACATTTGTTCATCATTATCTCCTTCGTCTATTACATATTCTTCCATTGCTTGCTGGTTGCTCAGTAATTTTTTAAAGTGCCTAGTCCATATCTGTTTAATTTTCTCTGGATCGTCTTCTGTATCTCCCTCCTCATTTTTCATGTTTCTCGCTTTTGATTTGTGTTCTTTTTTCTCGTTTCTTATTAACTGGTAAAAGATTTTCTTGTTACCAACTCGATTACTTTCTTCTATTTCGATCATTTTCTTCATTACCCAGTTGTTTTTCTTTCTTCTAAATAGTTTATATGCTTCTCTCATGTCTTTCTTGTATGTATCACGATCTTCCTGTTTTCCCGTTTTTAACCATTTCAATCTACTCTCTTTTTTTTCCTTACTAACCTCTTCACATTCCTTATCGTACCATTCCTTAAATCTTTTACTTCTTTTATATCCTATTACTTCTTTTGCGCAAGTTTGTATGATCGTTGTTATGTTGTTAATTTCGTGGTTCATGTCTTTGCATTCTTTGCTTTTGCCTAGTTCTTCGTCAATTCTTTCTTCGTATCGTCTTTTTGTTTCGCTGTTGTTAAGCTTTTCTGTGTCTATTCTTTCACTTCTGTTATCGGGTGTGATATATTTAGTTGATTTCTGTCTTATCTTTGCCATAACCAGGTAGTGATCCGTATCTGCATTCGCCCCTCTATACGTTCTCACATCTTTAACTGCGTTTATATCCTTCCTGGACACTAATATATGGTCGATCTGATTTCCATCTTCCGTTTTTCCACCTGGCCAGACCCATGTTACCTTGTGTATCTTCTTGTGTGCAAACTTCGTACTGCAAATCATGGTGTTTAATGCTTCCGCTGTATTGCACAATTTCTCTCCATTACTGCTCGTTTTTTCGTGTATAGTTTGTCCTCCGCTTACCGATCTTACATAGTGCTCCTTTCCTATTTTTGCGTTGAAATCTCCAAGCACGATCAACACATCTTGCTTAGGAGCACTTTCGCACAATCTTTCCAATTCCACGTAAAAATCCTCCTTCTCATTATCATTGCTTTCTTCAGTCGGAGCATAACCGTTTATTATTGATAGGTTTGTCTTTAACTTTACTCTCAGATATGCTAATCTCCCGCGTCTAAGAACGTCCCACCTTGTCCCTTGCTATAAAGCCAGATTTGACGAAAATAATATTACAATTATTATTTTGTTTTAAGCGAGTTTTGTTCATTGGAGATTTAAAATAATCGTCATGGATATGAAAGTACAGGATATTTAATATGGAATAGTTAAGTTTTAATTTCTAATTAATATAATTACATTTTGGCAATTTTTGTGAGAAAACGCAAAATTTTAGTTAAACAATTAGAAAAACATACGTATTTGGGCTTTGTCGGACAAAAATTTTTATGGAACATGAACTTGACGTACTCCTTAAAGGGTTAAAGAAATCTTCCGCCTATGTCTGCCATTTAGTTTACTATCACTTGATCATTACAGGGTTAGCGATTTAAAATGAAGATGATCCTGATATCTAAAATAAAAAATAAATAAATCGGGACACATCGGACAAAGGCATTTTGGTCCAATTAAGCTACTTGCCCAACTAGGCGAAGTTCATTCAAAATTTACAAAATTTGTGTTTGCTTACATTTTAATGAATTTAAAAAACTATTATACAGCGTGACCCACAAGAACTCGGACAAACGTTTAAAAAAACTTATTTAAACGCAACAATTCAAAAATTTAAAAATGGATAACAATTAACAACAACCTTATGTACATCATAAATTATAAAATTTCAAAGTGGCTTCCTTCTGCGTGGATACAGAGCTTTAAACGTCGAATGAAATTTTCGGCTGTTTTTCGTACCTCTTCTAGGGATATTTTGTCCCATTCCTGACGCAAAGATTGTTTTAGTGATTCCAAACTTTTGTGGGGTTTTGCACAGGCTCTGGCCTCTAAAATTGACCATATGGCGTAATCCATTGGGTTGAGATCTGGTGAGTATGGAGGCCATTCAGCGGAACTGATAAAATCAGGAAAATTGATTCGGCACCACTCTTGCGTAGTTTTCGCCTTGTGGGCAGGTGCAGAGTCTTGTTGAAAGGTCCAATGTTGGTCACCAAAGTGCTGTTGGGCCCACGGAAGAACTACAGCCTCTAAAATATCCCGGTGGTAGATTTCCTTGTTAATTTTTACTCCTTCTTCCACAAAAACTAAAGGTGTTTTACCGGTAGCACAAATACCGCCCCAAACCATGACAGACTTGGGGTATTGGCGATGAACAACGATGGCAGAAGGTCCGGGTGCTTCTTCTGACCAATACCTATCATTTTGACGATTGTGAAATTGTTCAATAGTAAAATTTTTCATCAGTAAAAACGAAATTTTCCTATTTTGAGCAGCGGTGCGATATAGAAGAGCACGGCATCGTTGAAGTCGTACTCGCTTGTTTTCATCAGTTAGCATTTGGGCTTTTCGCAGCTTATAAGGCTTCTTCTTAAGTTCATTTTTAGCTATTCGTCGAGCCGACTCTCGCGTGATTCCGGTTTCACGAGCCACTTTTCGCATCGACAGTCTCGGATTTCTTTGAATCCGAAGTTTGATGATATTGCGATTCCGGCGAGTGTTGGCAGAACATTTTTCCTCTTCCGGGTCGGTCTTCCATATTATCAAGTTCTTTGAATCGTTTGATGACGTCGGAAACGGTTTGTCGGGGAATTTTAAGCATTCGAACTATTTCACATTGACGATTTCCAGCTTCAAATAACGATAAAATTGCGGTGCAACTTTTTGACAATTTGTAACTCACAAACTGATAGTTTAATTTTTTTGCTCTTTTGTTTTTCTAATCTGCATAGTTTTTACAATCGGAAAAGCATTCGTGAGAAGTTACTCTTTTTACCACTTATGGTGGAAACTACTATTATCGTTTAGGAACGATCGACGAAGATTTATTTTATAGCACAATTTTGTAGCGCAATTAAAAAATTATTCTTTGATCAAGTTTTCTTCTTCTTCGTGTAAAGAAAAAAAGGTTATATATTTAAAAAGTGTTATATTGTGCCTAACACTCCTATGTGAAATAGAACTTCTCTTTTAAGTGTTCGTTTTTTAATCAAAGTATGACTTGGGTATTTTCCTTTGTTAATAATCTTTGAATAGGCATAATTGAATATGATTGAACCATCTCATATTGGAGTTCTCCAGAAGTCTCCATATTTCTGCGTATGGCCACTTAAATTTTGCAAACCTTTCTATTAACCTGCGGCATTGTTTGTAAACGAAGTTCTTTGATTTTAGCTTGCGAATTTCACTTCTACATCTTCAAGAGTATTTTTTTACAAATTGTTTAGTTTATTTTGGTGCTAGACTGGGTAATACTAAAAAATTAACGCTCCAATGGTATTAGGCACTGCTGCAATAAAAGAAAATAGAGATATTAAATACCTATTTATTTAAACTTCTCATTTTCTGCATCTTTGACTACAAATACTTACTGTTAATTAACATTATTTTAGATTAATTATTATTAAAGTTACTGGTCTATTACAATCTATGCTTTCAGTTGTTTTATGACCGTTAACCACACAATTTCTGCAAATCAAGTAGCAATTAGACTATAATTGCCAGGAGCAACTCGTTTCTCTTTTACGAGTCAGTGATTTTGCAATGTCAAGCTCAACCATGTGAAGAGACGTTGAACTTGAAGTTACTATAGGAAGAAAGCAGGTATAACGGATAAAGAGAAAGTTAAATCGGTTATGACGATTTGTTATTGTGTTCATTCATTTGTTTTATTAAATTTTCAAGTCCTTTTGGTATATTTTCGTGACCAGGACCCAGGGTTCATTTAAGTGTCGTTTAAAATTTTAAATTAATCGCATTACGTAAACAACGAAACAACTTATTTTTAAATATGTAGGTACACATGAAATTCAGCTGTTTTAATGTATTTTCTACCAGCATGGCCCACTTTTATTTAACGTGTTATACTTGCAAATTACAGAAGGTAATTGACATTAGCTCTAATTTTATGTGTTCACTTTAACACCCCGTTTAAAAGAAGCAATCTATATTAGTCAAACCGCATTGATGAAAACTAATTATAATCATTCCAGCATCTACCAATACCAAGTTTTGGACAAAATAGAGATTATAGTGTAAAATTTATGTTATTCTAAAATTATACCAACATTTTGATATTGAATGGAATATGTTTTTGGATGACAAAAGGTATTATCAAGACTTTCGCAACTCGAAAGCATACGTGTTGCAAACTCATTGTTGTATTCCCATTAGAAATAATATGAAACTCTTAAAGGCTAATAAAAATTCGTGGCTTGATGTCTGCTATAAAACTCGAATAATCCAAGTAAGTAGCATATTCAAAAGTAGGTAACACACGTTGCCCGCGTTCGTAAAATTTGGAAACCTCGTTTATTATGAAATCTTACTTTTTGGCGCCAGGGAAGCTATTACGGATGAAATTGGTGAGAAAATTTCAAGAGACATGTTTGGCAAGACAATTTGAAATAATTTAAGTTAAAAATCGCATTACATCTAATCTTTTTTTTTACCAAAGAGAGCGCTTGAAAGTAAATAGATTTTTTCCCAATATTGGCGTGACGTGTGATTTCCGACTTATTGCCAATCTTTAATTTTGTAACTCAATTTATTCGGTTGACTATGCAGTAATCACCATCACGACATAGTCCAGTCTAGACGCAACCAGCATTTTTCAAAATTTTTATAAAATATGTAGGTAGGTAATTAAATAACAAGGTTTATAATAATGTGAAATAATTCAAATTATCGTCAAATCCTGGCTAATGATACCCAACGTTTAGGGTACTTGGAATCGATTTTCTTTTTATGCAAATAATTTTAGCTTTAGAGTAAGGAAGAGTCACAAAAAATTCAACCTCTATTTTATAATTTTAAGATTTATTATTGTTAACTTGAGATGGTTTTAGTTAAATTTTATTAGTAAATCAAACTAGAAATTTAAATTAAATGTGTCTGGCTTCCTAAAAAATATTTATTAAAATGACTGATGATCATGTAAGGTTCTATTGCGCAATATCCTACACTTCCAAAGTTTATAATATTTATGTACCTGCAAAAAAAATTTCATCTTATGAATTGCTTTTAAAATTGCTTCAAATCTAATTTCAAAGTAATTTGTTTTAAAAATAACATCTTTTGCAGATAAGTTCTAGGCTTTTCTTATTCTGAGCACTGTGCGATTGCACTTGTTGCACCTGTCTAGTTACGGCACTGATGAGTAAAAATCAACTGAATAATTATTGAAAATATACAAATACCTGGGAACATGAGGATATAACATCTGAGTTGAACATGTTACAGCTATTTTTCAAAGTTTTCTTAAGGTTCATCCGCTTCATTTAAGACTATAGGTTCTGTAATGTTCAACAATAATCTTGGCAAAGTTCTACAAGATAATGGGAAATATAGGTTTTTCCAAAAATATAAGTAAAAATGCAGGCAGTGGAGATGAAATTCCAAAGGAGAACTAAGAGATGAACAAAACTAGATCAAAAAGAAATGAAATATCTGCTATAAATTGTTAATCTTCTTTGTCAATAAAAACATCTCAGAAAATAGGGAAAACTAGAAAGCGCACATCAATAGAATGGAAAAGAAATGATTTCCAAAAATTGGCCACTGAGAAAATGCTGGAGACTTATCAAGTTGGAACAGGTAAATGCCTATAATTAAATTGCATCGGGAGTCTAACCAATATAAAAATGTATAATATGTACTTTGAAAGGAAGAAGAAGATGAAGAAATAATAAGATGTAAGTTTGCAATAAAGTTGGATATAAATATAGATACTATAGTTTTGTATGTATAGTATTTATTGTTAATGTACAATCTTGGTAACGTACAACATTTATTGATCTTTAACACAAAAATATGGTAATATTTTTGTACTCTCTCACTCTTTTAGATATAAAATTAAACGAGGTCTTAAATTATATTTATGATATTGTTTCTTAATCAGAATTTTGTAATGTCATGTCGGTATCAATTTATTTGAAGCCGATAATAAAAACTTATTATTGTGTTTGTAATATGATACACATACTAGGTATCATATTTACATATACCTACATAAGCAATGTTGCATTGGTATAAAAATCTTTTTAAGTTTATTTGTGTGAAAAAACTTTCTATGGTGATCTAACAAAAATGACCTTTTTCCTATAATGGCATACCTGACATGGTACTTACCGATGCTATGGAAATATTATAATAAGTTTTATTTTCAATCCCGTTCTAAAGAAGAAAGGGTTGGCTATTAAAAATGCCAATCTTGGTGTTACTGTAAATTTGCGGAAAGTAACAGGTTGCAATTATTATGTGAATTTTGCGTATAGAATGAAGGGAGGAAAAGCTTAAATTTTCCCAAGTTTTCCATCTCAATGGAAATTGCAATATACAGAAAAATTTTAAAAATAAATAAACTGTATATTTGGCCCAGAGACTTTCTTCATTGCTTCTGTTTACTATACTACTTGTTGCCTATTTTTGTCATCCTCGGCCTACATTTCTTAGAGAAAAAGGAAAGCTCTGCCTGTATGCCTAATATATTTTTAGGAGCCTTCTCATATTGTGAGTTTCAATATCCCCTTTGTCTCCAAAATGTACAAGTTTGACTTCCCAATTTTAATAAATTTCTTCCAATATTTAGCTTTTTTATCTATAATTTGTTTTTCGGAATACGTAAGAGTGTTGTATTTTAAGTCACTCACTTTAGAATTATTGGGACAAATCAAATCGACTAAGGTTTATCTTCTAATGTTTTTAATTTTTAATTTTGTTTTGTACCCGTAAGAAAAAACGATCGTAGGTTCAGACGTTAAGTGCGTGACTGCCAAGACTAAGTATCGGTTTAACTCCGGGCGAAGCACAGTAAGTTATTTGACCCAAAAAGCTGGCCAAAACCCAAAATATAATATTTTTAAAAACCCTAAAAATATGTTTTTGTTATATGTCTAGCTAAAACTATATAATATTATATATCACCCATTTTAAGAACGTCTTTTGTTCATTGGAGATTTACTATAATCGTCATGGATATGGAAGTAGAAGATATTGCATATGAAATAGTTAAGTTTTAATTTCTAATTAATATAATTAAATTTTTGGCAATTTTTGTGAGAAAACACACGAAATTTTATTTAAACAATTAGAAAAATATACGTATTTGGGCTTTGTCGGACAAATTTTGTTATTGAGCATAAACTTGACGTACTTCTTAAAGAGTTAATAAAATCTTCCGCCTACGTCTGCCATTTAGTTTACCATCACTTGATCGTTACAGGGTTAGCGATTTAAAAATAAAGATGATCCTGATACTCCAAGATTTGGGTTATCAATTAATGTTTTTGATAGGATTATATTTTTTAAATTACTTCTTCATTTCCTATTACAAAATGGTAAGCCAGAAAAAAAGAAGTTATAGAAGAAACCAAACGAAGAATAAAGCAGTCCTTTAAGGAAGAAATGAGTTGTTTAGTGAATATGCCTAAGTAAGAATTTGGGAGTACAAATAATGACATAACATCAAGAAGATTTGTTGCTAATCCATAAACACATTTCGTATTACTGGATTAGATATAAACTTAATTTAAAGATTTAAAGTGATATTAGAAACGTTACCTAGTAGTCACACAACATAGACGTCAAAAAATTTGCAGTATTCGCTACAGTAACAGAAAAATGGGCAAGAGTCCGTTAATCATGTCTCGAAAATGCATTTTTTTCTATAATAATGGCTTTACTAAAGGAAAGAACAGAAAATACAAGTTCTTTAAAGTCAGGGAGTACTTCGTCGGACTTATAATAAGTTCACAATTTAATTCTGAAAGTTATAATTTTCCCATAAGAAATACATACATACATACATGTAAATGCATTATTGCGACATATTACTAGAGTCCGAGTGAATTTCCACCCAGCGCCAAAAGTGGTGATAATTTAAATCAGCGGTGGGCTTATTTAAGTTATCTATATTATCGACACCGATCAGCTGTCAGCTACGTTACGATGAACGTTGAATGTAAATAGTGACATAATAATAGTGTTTTATCATTCATACAGGGTCAATTATTGCAACACAACATTAACGTAAATATTATGTCGAAAGTGAAAGGACCACGAGTGATGTTCAAGGTGTCCGCATAGGGTCGCGGTTTTATCATATTCACTCGGACTCTATAGGAGCATATGCCAAGGTGGGTCGACAGTGAATAGCGGTGGGAAGCTAATTGTTCACCTAGCCCAACTGTCTTATTTATTCAACTGACTACTTGGCCCAATTGTTTAATTGTTTATTTCACTCAAATGTTGTGTTAGGCCCAATTTCTAACCTAGCCCAATTGTTTTCTCCAACACAACTGACTACCCGGCCTAACTGTTAATTGTTTAACCCAGTTGTTTATCTGGCCCAATTGTTTACCTAGCCCAACTGTTTTATTTATCCCAACTGACTACCTGGCCTAATTGTTTAGTTAACCCAGTGCTTTAACTGTTTGTTGTTGTTGTTGTTGTTAATTGTTTACCAACTGTTTTATTTATCCCAACTGATTACCTGGCGTAACTGTTTAATTGTTTATTTAAGCCAGTTGTTTTACTTTGCCCAATTGTTAATTTAGGCCAACAGTTTTACCTTACCCATTTGTCCATTTAACCCAATTGTTTATCTAACCCAGCTGTTTTACTTAACCCAATTGTTTTATTCAACCATAACCCCCCCCCCCCAAGTTAAAAGGTTAAACCAAGTAAGGTAAAGCTTCGAGCATAGAATAGAGAAACAAATAAATCGGAGCGACAAATTAAAATACTTAAACAAAAAATAAATAGTTTTATTCACCCCCCCTACCCTCAAATGTTAACTCAAATGTTCACAAGAACACAGTCCGTCTGTTCTCAAAACTTTCACCTCCGCCCGCATTTCAGGCACTCCCCGCCCAGAGAAATTTGCTAACAACAAATTATTTGTTGTTACTTTTTTATTATTTACTTATTGCTAACAAACAAACAAAATTTTCGCCCCGACACGTATCTCCACAAACGCCAACGCCGCCAATCTTCGAGTTTCTTACTTACTACTAACAATACAATTACTACTACGATAATAAACGCAACCTTCCACATCAAGGAACCGCTGCTACGCTACGATCTTATTACTAAACAAACAAACTAGTAAAGTAATTATCATTACTGCATCGAACCAGTTCCAAGCAGCGAACAGATCGCAAATCGCAACAACAAATCTCCCACAGTCACCAGTCCCTTCAAATTCGAAATTTTATAATTTCTCAGTCAGAGCTTTTGACCCAATTTCCTCCACTTTAGGAATATTTAAATTTTAAATTTGGAAACTCTTAAAGTCCCACACCAGCTTCGCTATGTTATCCCAAACCTAAAACTCAAAGCCAGTTGTTCGTTGCCGGGTGAACGAGACAATGGCGGCTCCGCCGCCAATTGTTTTGCATTTTCAGACTTGATACTGTGGGGAGCTTCCCTTATATCCGTCGGGTCAACATCTACACTTTGCCGAGTTGGACCATTTTTAGGGGATGTTTTTAATGAGTACAGCGCCTGGAGCGGAGTCTGTGGAAAGTTGGTTTTGACAAACGCAACTACGTCAAGACTCGTATTTATCCTAAAAGTGTATTTTTTCCGAAATTTGTTGACCGGCCACACATTTTTTTTTTTTTGTTTATTAGACCCTCATCTTTCATAATTTGTTGTAAAAACTGAGATTCTGGTATCTTTACTGTCGCCACAACCTATTTTAAGGTCAATGGGCGGGGTTACAGTTCAAAAGAACCAATGACAAAATCGCATTCCAAATTAATTTTTAAAGCCGTTTTTGCAACCAAACGTGTGAACCAACCTCAAATTTATTTTTTATGTGTATATGGCATTGCTATCTATCATAATTTACAAAAAACATGGTGAAAATCGTAGATAAGGTTAACGGACTCTCGCCGAAAAATGAATTTGAAATTATATGGGTGGCACCCAATGTTCCCCACAATTTATAAAATTTTAATACACGAAGCTACAGTAATTTTGCTTGCAATATTACCTATCGGTCAATTCTCAGAAGACGCTGCCAACGCAAAAATAAGCAAACACCAGCATTTCGGCGATTCCAATTCGGCAACGTCATTTTGGTGATTCCGATTCGACGATCCGAAATTCGGCTATGCTAGTTTCGGCAAAGGCTATACGACGACATAAAATTTGACTACGTCGATTCGGCGACGGGAGATATAATTTTAGTTTATTCCATTTATTTTTAATTTGATTCTAATTAATTTATTAGGAAGAATTATTTCCATTTGATGCGCTTGGGCGTTAAGTGATAATTGTACGTATTTTATAAACAATAATTTTTACAATTTTAAAATATTTCGAAAAAGTTTAACCGAAATGATGATTTCACGTCAAACTTCCGAAAACAGAAACACCGAAAACAAAAGCATTAAAAACAAAAACACCGAAAACAAATACGCCGAAGTTAAAACGTCGAAAACAAAAACATCAAAAACCAAAAACCTTAAAAAACAAAACAAAGACTAAAACACCGAAGTTCAATTACAGAAAACAAAAAAAACTGAAAACAAAATCTCCAAGTCAAATCACCGAAAACAAAAACACCGAAAGTACTTCTTAATACAAACATGATGCCACTTATGGAATTAGATATATTTGCGACATAAAAGATATTTTAAATAAAAATAAAGAACTATTATAGTACCTATATGTAAGTATAATTATTTAAAATAATAAATCACGACTTTTTAGTTGCTTTTTTTCAAGTAGTACCAGTGGTCGGATTGGCAAAAAATTAAAAATCACCAGAAGTAATTAAAAAAATTCACCTAATTTACGGTCTAAAATAATAGTATTGTTTTCGGGATTTTGTCTTTGGCGTTTTTGTTTTCGGTGTTTTGGTTTTTTGCTGTTTTTTCGACGTTTTTGTTTTGACGTGTTACCAAAAAGATTGTAACCAAGATGTTTTAAACAGATTTTAGATTAGTTTTAGATAATGCCCGATTTGGGCATTAATTAATTTTCAGTATAACTTTTTCTCCCAGAGGCGTTGTTTGTATCTTCAACAGAAGAAATAACGAAGAAGACGGAGAGGAGGAAGAATTAGATGCAAGATGAGAATGAAGATATTTGATTAAAAATAAATTAAATTATTAATAAAAACTTGTTTTTCAATACATTTCATAATTTCATAATTACACGAAAACAACTGAAAATTTTAACTCCCGCTAGATCCTTGATTCCAATTTTATCTGCACAATATTGGATTGCCCAATTTCAATTTCGTAACCAGATTCGTATGATAAGTGTTCCCAAACCCCCCAAGTTACAGTCTTTATATTGATTAATATGGTTATAGAGTTTTGGCCAGCTTTTTGTGCTGTGCGAAGTAAGAACTTACCTTCTCACTTCGGAAAACAAAGCCAAACCACCGATCTGTCTGGGAAATCTTGAAGTATATTACATTTCCGTGGTTTAATAACACTTTGCACGCACAACATAATAGATATAAGAGAGAAGATTGTCGACGTCGAGAGTGGGGGGGGGGGAAGTTGGAAATCTCGAAAACGTTTATGAGAAAAATTAAATCTTGTTGTTAGTTTAATGTGTTTATTTTAATTTAATATTAATTTCATAAACCAATTATTAAAAAAATATTTTGTATTATTTTAATTGGTAGTTTATTTAAGTTGTGTTTGGACTTGCAATGTTCTTGATATTATTTTTTTTTAATGGTACGGTATTTCTGAAAGTAGATACGTAGGTACGATTTAATATTGGAACCTTTGGACACGACAACTTATATTATTCGCGATATTAATCAATATTATTAAAGCATTATACTACCATGATTGCAGAAACGTGTTAATTTGTATGTTGTATGTGTTAAAAAATAATGTGTTGATTAAAAAGTGAGTTGATTATACAATGCTTGTTTTGTTAGTTCGGTTCGATTGGAATACTAACATTTTTTAATTATTAAAAAATCGGAAAGGCTCATAATGTGAGAATATTTACATTATTAGAATATAAAAGATTTCCCATAAATTATGGTATTATTTTGTGGTTTTCAATAATTCACACACGCATAATAAAAATACTTTTTTGGATGCTAATCGTAATAGTTATTACTAATTTATTATTCTAATTTAACATGTTGTTATAGTGGTTGACCTTCTTATAGATTGGCCATTAGCAATATTTATAACTATCGTCTGCAATAATTACTATTATATTTGCATTATTTTAAATTTCAATAAAACACTCATTTTAATAAGAAAAATTAAAAAGCAATTTACTATTTAAAAATAATAGTATAACTTGATCAAATGCGAAACAACACATAAACTTTATTTATTAATCTATTTTATATTTGTTCGTTTACTGTTTACATATTAATATTTATAATGTGAATAATTAAATTTCTACATTTATAATTAACTTTTATATAAGACCGGTTACTCTTTAAGCTCATCGTTGTTTTTAAGTTAAAAGGAGAAAAATAAAATACACAATAAATTATTTAAAACAATTATATTTATCTAATTCTATATAAATACACACGTAAAGAAAATAAATAAATCGTAATAATAATTACAAGTATATACAATAGTTTGTTTATCGTCTTACATAAAAAATGATAACCACACTAACTTAACTAATACATACTAGTTAAACATACATCATTCTGACGCAGAATTAATATTTTGCACTTACAAAATATTTATGTTACATTAACACTTAAAAAATTGTAATTACTTAGCAACTATAATAAATTAAGTGTAAAAATAAAAAAAAATGAAATAAGAGAATAAATACATAAATAAGATTTTTTAAAGCTAACGTGCTGTTAAAAAAAAAGTTAATTAACAAGTGCAACATACTGAAAAAATGTAGCTCAAACGAAGTAAAAGCACCAGGAATGAAATTGCTAAAAATTTTAATCATTGACAAAAATTTAAATAATATTTTCTACAGATAATTTTTAAGCACAATGTAATATTACTAAAAGTAGGCTTATTAAAAATTTTGATTATAATAGTTATGACTTACTTCTTTATTATAATAATGGAAAACCAATAAAAATATTTTATTGTGTATGATAGCACTATTAATAAAAATGAATAAACGTTTTACGATAATTAAATATTCCATCCTTGACTTTGAAATTTAAATAAATCATTTTTGTTTTAATTTGTACAATAAAACCGGATTTTTAAGTGCCACTAAATTACCAATGGTACCTATATCGCGTGTTTGTAAAAAATGAAGAAGCCGGTAATGAAGTTTTAGTGTCAATAGAAAGTAAATTTTATTTTGTCCATTCTTTTTGAAAGCAATAGTTATTGAGAACGATTGTCGTAATAATTGCTGTGTCTGTAATAAATTATTTATTGTCATAGCAATGCTATTTATATAGATTTTTAAAATATAATTTTTTTGGCTAAAAAGCCAAGTCAAAAAGTTTTATACCTAGGTAACCAGTTTCGTTAGTTACTTAACCAGATTTATGTAAGTTAGGACTGTAGTGTTACTGTTCACTGAAATAATTTTAGATTATAACCAGAAGGTTTTGCTTCGTGACTCAACCAGCGATCGCGCCAAACCACTATTGCAGTACAACTCTGACTTTAAATTATTAAAATTATTAATCGAAAGCACTAAATAATTTATTTTTTAACGTCCACAAATTTTCTATTTAATTGCAATTATTATAGTCATGCTGGATAAATCCATGCTTGGTAGTTAATAATTACATTCATTATTAAAAAAATTCGAATTAACAATGTTCAATTAGTCGAAATTTTCAAAGTATCAGTAACATTCAAAGTTATTTAGAGCAAACAATGCAAGAAGCGTTACATATAAAATATGTAATTTCAATTAATTAAACACTAATTAAACGGCATATAAAACATACATACATATCTTAACTATGAAACTAATTATTTTTGCAACGTTTCGAGTGCAAGGTCGCTACTTAATTTTTTACAGTTTTTATAGAGTTTTCAACAATGTCAGTTATATATTACTGATTACTATTGTGTTATCACAGGTACTTAATACACATCTAATATGCAAAACTTCAGAAATAATAACTTGTACATCTGGATATGTTTGAAATTATGTTTTTCAAATATCTTAGGTAGGTTTAATTTTAATTATAATTTTATTTTGTAATTAAAATTAGTGTATACATATAATTTTATGATCAAGATAGATACCTATACTTGGGCGTTTCTAATAAGTGAAATGTAATACGTATCTAATTTTATTTATCTATTCTAATTAAATATTTTACTGAGCCCCCATTATCACAAATAATTAAAATTTGCAAAGTGAAAGCAAACCATATCCTTTTTAAATATACAAGCGTGTGTTCCAGAAAGCAAATTTTTATATTAAAATAATTTAAATTAGGTGAAAAAGTTAATTGACCCAATATTTTCGATAAAAGCAGGCCATTGTTGTGATGTATATTGGTACCATAGATTATAGATTGTGTAAGATGTTTAACTCGATAGAGAGAGTGTGTATTCTATGCATAATAATTTAGCCCTTTTTAATTGGAGCAAATTTATCTCTCTTGTACACTGCTATATATCTCTGTTCAGCAAAGCTTTTGTTAAATTATTCATCGTTAGTCATCCACCATACTAATTAAATTTGAAGGCTGGAAGATCCGCCGGTTCTTTGTCAAAATTTGATATGCTGAATTAGTCAATTACTCTTACATGTTTCGTGCCATGAATTTTTACTATTTGTCCTTGATTTTACTATAACAGAGCGACCATACAATAACTGTCGATATAACTGAATTAAAAAGTGTAATAATAAATTCAACATTGCCCGCCTAATGCATTTAAATGTTAACTGGTAGAATTTAGGTGAAAGTAGTAAACAGATCGTGACTAAAAGATTCAGGTGAAGGAGGTCATGCTACAAACAATCACAATCTGATTTTATAACAAACGCATTCATTCACAAAATTTTAAAAACCCATCATTTTAAAATTTCGAAAAGTCAGAGAGCGTAAATTCGAAGCTGGAGGAAGAAATCAAAATCTTATATTATTCATTCGGGGAAATCTGGGGCTCCCATATTCAAAGAACCTAACAAGTTCCCAAATCTTCCGTTGGTCTGGACTATCATCCGATGGACAGGAACACCATGTGGTCGCAATAATTTGTGTGATATTTACATAAATCTGATGACCAACTGACAAGAAGTCAAGGTCGAGAGTGTAATTTACATTTTTTAAGTCGAATTAAGTTTTAAAATTGAAAACAGAATAAATTGTTTCACTTTCCGTGGTTTAAAAAAACCTGACAACGAAGAAATTTTTAAGTTACCGTAATTTTACAATAATTGATTTTTAATGGCCATTTAAATTTCACTAAAAATTAAAAGAGGTTACGATACAGTTATTTTTGTAATACTATAAGTTTTCAAAATACATCTGGTTGAAAAGTATCACATTGTCGTACGTGAATTACTCGTTCAAGTTTCGAAACACGTTTAATTATTGAAATGAATTTTAAATGTGCCCATTTAATTAAAAATTAAGAATTAATCAGTTAATCTGTGCTACTATTTTTAAAATATCTTGAAATTTACCGATGAGAAATAACAGTACGAAAAACTCTCAGAGTTCAACTTGCAGTCATGTCAAATCCTTTGTGAGTAATACGTTCGTCTGTCTGTCACGGTGTAAGTGCATCGTGTCTCGTCATTGCATTTCCTACTAATTAAAAAACATTCGATTTCGATTATTGAACAAAAATAATTTATTTCCATCTTGAGTTATTTATTTCTCTCTACATAAAGTAAACAAAATTATTTTTCTTTTAAGAACAATCAATTACTGCAGTAATTATTATTCTCAAAATGGAATGCTAAATTTAATTACTTTTGTCGGTAAATAAAAAGTAATTAGGTATTGAAAATTAAAACGTCTATGTAATTTACGTGCTAGAAAATTTCTAACTAATATTTTTAATTAAGGTAGAATCATTTCATAACAGTTTAAAACCATTTCCAATGTGAACAAGAAGGAAATTTGTCATAGTCGAATAACCAAAATTAATAATAATCAAGCTTCCACAACCCAGTCAAGTTCTAAATTCACATACTCACTAAATGAGTTCGCTGTTTAAATCCTCTTGATCCATCCGGACCCTGGGGCATTCTTACAACATTATCGGGTAAATGAAAGGTGGTGCTGTTGCTTCTGGATCTGGGTGAACTACTTTCTGAGGTTTGACTACAGGAAGATAATCTACGATTGTTAAATGAGCTGGAATTACTCTCGACACTTGAAATACTGCAAGCACTAAATTTGCGAGGAAGAAATAAATTGGAATCGCTGGAGTCTCGACTACCATGAGACATTCGGCGTTGGATAAACATGAAGTGAGCTTCGGTGCTCGATGCAGATAGTCTTCTTTGCAACCATGCTGCGGGTTCTGTGCATTTTGATGGATAATTGACGGATGATCCTCTTCTTAATCGCGCCCGTGGATCTAATCTTATTCTAATATCTTCTGCCTCTGAACCACTAGGACATGATGATGTAGTTGTATATTCCGAGAGATCGTGGAAAGATTTATTTATATTTTTAATATTCTTACTGCTACTTTTCTTTTTGCGTTCTGGATGTGGAATGCCATTTAATTCGTAAACCTGTTAAAAAAAAATAAAAAGATATGAAATTGCATTTAAAAATAGGAGAAAGTTTTTAATAATGGAATTAAAATTGCAGAATAGCAAATTTGAACGCGATATAATGTAACGATTAGTAGTTCATTTTTTTACATTTTGTTGAACATTCTAGATTAAAATAATAGAAAGTGTTGCAAAAATGGTTGCTTTCTAATTTCTATCACAAAAGATAAAACAAGGTTAAAGTGATGATTTGGTTTATTTATGAGATCTGCTTTAAAATTTTAAGTAGCAAAAACTAAAAGTGCATAAAAATTTGTAGGTCAATCCTTCTTTTTATTCAAAATAAATTTCAATGAGTACAAATGCTATTAGTAATTTCGTCTGATTTTCTTTCAGTTTATGAACTTTTACGACAATAGCTCATGGAAGCTTTTTGGGCTTCCTAGTATTATAGTGAAATTGTATGCTTTAGGATACTGACAGTTTCTAATAACCAAAATAAATTATCTAACTTCACAACAAATCAATATTACTTTCACTAATTTTTCATTCAATTTGAATCAAAAACCAAACAAATTATAAACAATGATGTCAGTGGGATTAAGTACAAAAGCACTCATCCAAGTGGGTATCTACTTTAGAGCAATGTGCATATGAATTCAAATATTATGAAAGGCGGAAGTTTTCATCCGGAACAAAAATATAATGAGCGAAGCCCATTTTGGCGAGCATTACTTGCACTTTGAAATGATTTTTAGGAATTAACGTTCCATTAAATATTTGTTAATGCATTTCATGCTTATCAAATCTACATCTGACTGAATTTAACTCCTCCTGATTTTTAACAATGAGTTGCATTTATGATAAAAAAATTTAGTAGGTATCTCAATTAATTTGAACATCCTTTGAATTATAAATTTTAATTAGGTATTACTTAACGATTATAATTTGATTCGTTGATTTTGCCGGTGTAATCTATCGTACTTTTTATTATCTTTTGATCTGGTAAATTTATGACACGGTTAATTTTCGACGTGGTTTTTCCAAGTAAATTAAGCAGTTAAAGTTTTTTGTTAAATGTGTGAGAGCTTATTATTCGATTATAAATCAACTTTTTTCAATGTGAAGTTACAAAGTTGTATGATGGATAATTTTCGCTATTGAAAAGGTTTAATATTTTAATATCTTCCATTGCTAACCTTTATAACCGACAACCTTGATGATAACATTCATAATTGCAAGCCAAAAACAATGCATTGGTTTTATACATTCAAAACATACCAAATCAACATATTTTATAAGTTAAACTATGGACGCCATTAGCAAAAAAACTGTTTAGCTACCGAAGAAGACCAGTTTTTTAATTAGTGCAAAAAGCTCATATTTTTCACATTAAATTGTTGATTTTGTTCATAAGGATTATTCATAAGGTTAACTAACTCACTCAAGAAGTGTACTCACTGCCCTCTTGGCAAGAAAACATTCTTGACAGATAAGTTAAATAATTTAAGAACCCCGGCGCTAAAACATACTTATTAATTATAAATAACCATGGTTTAAAGAGCATAAAATAAAAATTTACTGCCACTGACGACTGCAGAATGATTTATTTTATGGTTTTTAAAATATTTTTATTCATAATTAAGCATTGTTTAACCTTTGAATTATGATACCATTACTATGATCAATCAAGAATTATCTATTGTTAACAGGACACCGTAACACAATATTGGTGTATTAATTTTGATAATATGAAATAACAAATTCCAATTAAAAATAACAAACAATCATCTGCATGAAATTAAAATTTTCTATAAAAAAATTGTATTAGATTAGAAATTTCATTCACATCAGATTGTTTTTTTAAATTAAATTCAAGATGGCGGATTCAAAATGGCACAGTATTTTTAGCCTTCTTTAGTACTAAAATCGCCTTGGAGTAATTCTAGTAATTTTGTTAAAATCGCATAAAAATTGCAAAAGAACTGCAAACATTGCACTTTAAACGAATATATTCATTTTGTTGCCAGGGGTTATAGCAACTAATTATTATACGAATGACTGAAGAACCGAATGAGTACATCATTAACTTTATAATATGTTTTACAAACGAATTTTTAATAATAGTCAAGTTCAATTAAAAGGCAAATAATTAAACAGATTATTTTCTACTTACATTTTGCAATTGTTTTTTTAATTGAATATTTTATATTTTATTTTACGATTCTCATCAGCACTTCTATTATTAGTTTATTAAATCAAAAAAAGATATTTTTTTGGAAAGAAATTTATATTAAAACATCTAAGAACCTTCAATGAAGATTATAGATACCATGTCTATAATCGATTTACTATACCGTAACCGCTCTACCGTTAGGTTATTGCAGGTTAAATTATACTAATACAATTAAATTAAAAATTAATAAGCATTAATCATAATAAAAGTCAATTTTAATTATTAAATTTTCGATTATCACTGTAATCTTCTGATGTTTTCTTTGTTGAATTTTACTAAGTAACTTCATTTGGTTTATTTTTAAATATGTTGAATAATTTTAAGAAATTAATAAGTAATTATTATCTTTTAAACTAATGATATTTTGATAGGTTCTACAACCATTTCGGTATCTGGTATATGTTATGTCTAAGAGACGGTCTTGACCTAATAGTTAGAGCAATCAACTACCGATGCAAAGAAACCCGGTTCGATCCCGGGAGGAGTTCAGTAGAGAAAATTTTCTTTTTGACTCACTTTGTATCTATGACCGTTCAAAAAGCAGAGGAGCATTCAGCAACATTGTCGAATGAAAAAAATAGCAAAAAAAAATTATAATTTCCACAACATTGTAATTTCCACAACATTGTGGAAATTATAATTTTTTTACTATTTTTTTCATTCGACGATGTTGCTGAAGGCGACTTTGCATTTTGAATGTTTGCGTTGGTAGTGTGTTGTGAAAAGGTTTCTACTTGTTAAATTTTCATTGGCCTATCACCTCAACCATATTTTCTTTTCAATTTATAATTCAGGTGGACTATGTTTGTTTTTTGCATTTCTAAAATGTTCAAAATTATTTTAAAATTTTTGTTTTATTTAATTTTTCTAATTTCTCCAAGTTCAAATTTTGGCGCTGCTATCCAGAAACTTGAGAATTTAATTAATAGATCTATACGTATCAGACGAGAATTATATATTTTAAATATAAAATATATTGGTAATCATAGGCTAATCGATTTAACCCTTATTTAAAAAATTTAAAACCCCAAGTAGAAAATAAGTTGAATTTTATTAAAAATTTATTTTTAAAATATATCAATAACATTATGTAATATTTTTTCGCCACTGATTATAATCAGTGGTCATAATATAATAATTATTATTTTATATCAAAGGTAAAAGGATAAAATTATCGTCCAGATAACATCTACAGAATAAACTATTAATTTTAAAAATATAGCATTTTTGTTTATGAAATTAATGAAAAATAATGCTTACTAGAATTAAATCGTTTAATTTGAAAAAATGTGGTTTGCGATAAAAGTTTTTATTGTTTATTAAGAAATAATGACTTTGTAAAAATAATAAATCATTTATTATTATTATTCGAAGAATGAATATCCCCCAGTTCCAGTATCTGAAAGCCCTGCATTAAATATTTTAAAATTATGTAAAAACTCGAGGATATTTTTGGGAATTATGACATACCGTGGAGTATACTATATTATTTCAGTTTATATCTTTCAATTTATGTATTCCAGCTTAAGGTAATTATAATTTATGTTTTGTAAAAAAGTTGATTTTGAGGAGAGCCTTTATGGGGAGTGTGAAGTATTTCATAATATTACAGGTGGAAGAAAATGTGGATTTATTTAAATCACTAAATTTACTAAGCAAAACATTGATGCCGATAAATATTTTTCAGATAAAGAATTTTTGATTTAAGAAGGACAAAAATTAACAACCTTGCTTTTATTTGAACTCAAATAGTTCTGTTGGATGTGGTTTTGCTAGAAAGTAGTTAGGAACATAATTTTCCAGGCTGAAAGGGTGCTTAGAGTAGGTCAAATAATTATTGTGTTCAACAAAAATCCAAATGTTTACAAACTTGGTTGTAAACAACATAAAACATATAAAATATTTTGATTATTATTAAATATCATATTTTTTTTATTTTAATAAGATTCTAAAATTGGAAATTCCCCAAGAGGAGTTAAAATTTTGTATTTAATGATATTTGGAAATGCACCTGTTATTTTTTAAAAATTCAAGGTATAATATTAATGGAAGGAGATGAATTATTCCAAAACCTATCTTCCAAATTTTGGAGTTAATTCAATAATCCTGGTTTTAGTAGGAGATAGCATAATATTATGATTAATTTGGAATAATAACATTAATTGATCAAATAGAACCCAATAATTTTTTTCTCCAAGTCTTTTTAATTTTTATTTCCTTTTAATTTTTTTTATTTTTCGAAAAATCCCTTTTATTTTTTGAAAAATAAAAAGGACTTGGAAAAAAAATATTGGGCTCTATTTGATCAATTAATATTATTATTCCAAATTAATCATAATACTATGCTATCTCTTTCTAAAACCAGGATTATTGAAGATGCACCAGACTATATCAGTTTGTCACTTTCTGGAATATATTTAAGTAAAAAATATCGATTATCCTTTTAATTTGATCACAGAGAGTTTCATCAAGATTCCGAGATAACTTATTTGATTTAATAACGTTTACTTAATTTGGCGAAAAGTAAATAATTGATAATAAATCGAGTGTGTCTAATTAAATGAAAAGCATTTCTCAGCAATTAACAAGAAAATTGTTAATTATAATAATAAAAGAGAAATCGAAGGTAATAATAACATTACGCGTCATTAAACTATAACATACCTTCATATTTTCTCCGTAAATTTCTTGCAATTTAATAGCATTCCTAGCAGATTCTGACAAAACAAACTCAACCAAAGCACAAACCAAACCATTTAACGACGGATTTTTATTTATGAATTGTCTCACATCGGCTGGAATTGGATTTCCAGGTCTTAAAATACGCACAAGTGCAATTTCTCCGCAAGATTTAAACAATTCGGCGACGTTTTCGAT
The DNA here is from genome assembly GCA_036346125.1 of Lycocerus yunnanus. NCBI lineage: Eukaryota > Metazoa > Arthropoda > Insecta > Coleoptera > Cantharidae > Lycocerus > Lycocerus yunnanus. Next base: position 1,738,704 of record JARFIX010000022.1, on the reverse strand, counting down.
GGTTACTTTTTCGAGCGGCATATGAACCGAAACGATAGTGCGAGATGGCGTCGTTTCATCGTATTGAGGAAGAGGATCTTTGCGCCTTAATTTCGTACCGGCGTCATTAATTTCCAATTTGCAAGAACGTGAAAGTGCGTGTGCAACTACTCTCCAATCCTTCGTCAAATGCTTAACACGTTTAAAGCTAGAAATTAGTTTCAACGAGACGTAGCCTTCTTTGTTTCTCTTCACGTGCTTCAATAGGAAGGCATCTTTAGTAATATTGGCATCACTAAAATAAAATTCTACTTGCGTTACAATCTTATCTGCTAATTCGTCGGAAGGTGGTGTGAAAGGTGGTTCGGTAATTTCAGGAGTTACTTCGCAACCGGAATCCTTGCCGCCTCCATCGCGTGATCCAGAATCCGAAGCGCTATCCGACAAATCGGCCATATGAGCGCCCTCATCTTCGTTTTCGGCAGAATTTTCTTTTATATTGGTGGTGTCGAAAGATAACGAAACGTCGCTATCGATTGAAGATATACTGTCTCGAGTTTCGAGATGCTTATTAGAAGGTGGCGGAGAGTACGATAGTGTTCCAACTTCATCGTTTTCTTCTAAAATCTTCTGCTGATGAATGGGTTCTTCAATAGCGGCAGGCATTTTAAACTTGTATCACTATTTCCTTAAATTAACTAATATCACAATCACTATCACGTACGAAAGTTTTAAACAATTGCTGCAAATCAGTACTGCAAGGAATGTAAGTTTTCACAGAAAACACAACACCAAACACTGCGTTAATTCCTCAAAATGAATATTTTGATAGAAAAAGTGTGTCAGCGAAGCACGTTGTATTAACTTTCGCTACTGCCACAACACACCTGTCTATGACCTAGCTTTCTACAAACTGGTACCGTTTACGATGGTACCTTGCTTTTATAACTGCGGTTGTTTAAAATTGCCGGTCTTAAGTTTTAGCCCCTCTTCTTTTCTTAACAGGATCAGTAGTCTTCGTGGAGGCTTTTCACCTTTACCTATGTCACGGTCGAGTACATGACCTACCATAACACGGTATACAATTGCGCTTACCAATTAATAGTACTAAAAACCTTTTCAAACTGACAACTTCAAGTTGAACTTGTTTTCGTATTCGAATAGCCGAATGCATTCAAATTTTTGTTCTTTAAATATTGCCAATATTATTGGGAAATAATTTATCGCCTTGACAAAATTATTAGGGAATGTGTCATGCGAGATTTGATGTTGGTCGGTCGGTAAGTTTTTACCATTACCAAATTTTAGAGCAAGGCGTACACAGTTTGCTAAACTAAAAAATTTATTATGGAAGCAATAAGTGATTCTAATTTACCGCAATAAATATTTTGCTTCTTTTCCTTCTATTAAAACACATTACCAGCTAGAATGGATCGTTAGTGTTCACATAGAGTGGATGTCTTGCTGTGCACAGTTGGAAATAATAGGATCTAGTCCTAAAATAAAAGGAAGAAGATTTTAAAAATAAATTTACCGTATGCTAGTATAGCAGCAACCTGTGCACCAGACTGCACCGTATTATTTTTTTAGAACGAACGTTTCCGTTACATTGTGCTATCGTCAGACTATATCTTCTACAACCTGCGTGACTTCTCAAGTCGATTCTTTTTTTAACTTTCTTGCTAATGAACTCAAAGAAGAATTACAAGCATAATTTAACAAAATTACAGATTACTGAAACATTTAACTATTCATTATGCTTATCCTTGTTTTAAATTATCCTACTTATGTTATTAAAAAGTGGTATTTATTTTATTGCAATTAATACAAAATTAGTACCTAGGTAGTGCCTAGTTAAAAAAAACTGCAATCGATCGGTAATAATTATTATATTAATTACGGTATTTAATTAATCAATTTGTCGGTCGCATTAGATTCATTAATAATAGTTATTCCTGTACGGTTTAAATATTTCGTCATTTAGCATTAGCATTTTCCTTCAAAATTTCATTTAACGGGCCTTGAACTCGTGTTTTATATGTACTTAAATCAAGGTAATCTCTTCGATGCAATACATACAATTTCTATACAACGTTAATAAATAAGTGCACAATTTAGATTTCAAGGTTTTAATTTTGCACGATTTTTATATGATTTATATGTCAATAATTACTATTATTAATTTTTAAATAAAAAAAGTGTTACAAAAGTAATTATTTTAAAAAATTTCGCCGAGTGTTTCAAATGGAACCATTTCATCAGATCAACGATCCTTCCAATTTTATTCAACCGCGTGGAGTAGACGACATAATAATTTATTATATTCCATGCCAATTCAACCAGCCTCCGACCCTGACCATCTCCGATGTGGTTTATTATTTTTTAGTTATTCACCCGAGACAATAAAACATGCTCATTTTTATTCAAGTTTTTTTGAATTATGATTTTTGACAATTTGCTCAAGAAAATCTGAAATGTTAAAATATAAATTAAATCACATGAAAGGTACAATTTTTTTCAAACATTCGAGCCAAGTTGTTGTTTCGTACAACTTTAATCTTTAGGAATGTTTAAACTTTCTGAAAATTGAATTTTTTAAATCAACAAAATTTATAAATCAAAAAGATATTTTGAAATTATTCTTGCAAATAAGTTCTTGTTCTTCCGAAGTCAAAATTTCATCAAAGCGTAGACGCCGAAGAAAAATATACGGCGGTAATATTCTAACATAATCTAGGTAACCTTATTTCTTACAATTCCTTTTTTTAACTTTTAATCTAACCTTTGATTTAACCTCCAATCTAATATCTAACCTAACCTTTAACCTAACATCTAAACTAACCTTTAATCTAATTTCAAACAGAAACTCAAACTTATTACTAATGTTTTTTTTGCATTTTAAAACCAAATGGACGAGTAAATGAAACTGGCATCCACTAAAAACCGTAAATACCGATTTTTACATACTACAAAGTAGAGTTTGGTGGGGAAAAAAGTGCCGCTTATAAAATTACTTTGATCATGGATATTTGGTGTGAAAATTGATCACGTGGATATAAGCAAATAGGGTAAAGAAGTACAGGGTGTGAAATTAGTGTGAATTAGAGAATATGACTTTCCTAATAGCGAAAGGATGAGCACTTTAATTTTTTTATGCTAATAAAGTTACTGGTATGGAAATTTTTAGTTTTAGGCCATAAAACTGCATAAAAGAGTTTCGATTATTTTATTGCTTTTATGATGTTTCATGTTGTGAATTAAAAATTTGAATACTTTTGAGAAACGATTAAATTTTTACCAAAAGTATGATTGTGTGGGGTTGTAGTGAAAATTGCCACTTTTACTTAAATACTTTTCACTCACCCATAATTATCAGCAATATTGTAATCTTCGCTTTACGTTATTATATATGAAACCTTTTATATCTATAAAAATTTAAAACTTCGGGTTTGAGATGACAGCCAACAAACAAGTACATAGGTAATTCCCCTAAGATTATGTAGTATACCAAAGTGAGTACTACATACAATATAGTACATTTTAGCCTCTCAGAAATTGTTACAAAAATTCAATAATGAACTATAATTTTCTAAATGCAATTTTTTGATGGTAATTAAACATTAATTGTTTGATTGATAATGAAGAAAACAAAATTGTCTTTAAAAATTACAATCAAATGTTGTGTTTATAATAAATCGGCAAACAATTTAAGATTTTGATAAAGTTTCAAAATTGGTGGCAATATGAAACTGAAAGTATTACTAAATTGTATTAAAATTAATAAATTATGTAGCAAATCGCCGAATTTTATTTTTCATTGTGATATCCAAATTTAAGATTTTAAACCAAATTCAATTAAAATAAATTCATTAAAACGCAGCTATAATTTCCACTTACTAAAGAATTTTGAAAGCCACTTAACCATTAGCCAAAATATCCCATAATTTTAAACATACTCCAATATCTAAATAAATTAATTGAATTTGGTCGAATATTTATTTAAATCATTAAATGTTGTTACGAGTATCGACGTCATAATTTTATTTTAAATAAATTTCTAATAGATCGCATTTGATTGCAAAACATCGACGATAAGTGGAATTTTCAATCAGTTTTCAATCCACTTACCTTAAAGATTTTGAGCTCCCTTAAAATCAGTTACGTAATCAGGTTGCGACCCGGCGTTTCTCACATTTCGTGGAAACTCCAAAAATGAGTACTTGAACATGGAAGAAGTTCTATTGAAGGAAGAAAATTGGCAGTCGCATCCTGGCAGTCAGAGAGTTGCATTCTGGCAGTTAAGTTCGCTCGGGCCGTCAGCCCAAGTCATGGCAGTTCGGCCGAGGCGGATGTTCTCTGGCTTTTCCTAAAGTAAAACCGTGCGCGTCGTTTTTTTTAAAAATTCATTTAATATTTTTTTAAATTTCGTAATTGTGCGTTATTTTATCCAAACAAAAACCTGATTGCGAATTGTATGAAAGGGTAACTTTAAGTTCAATTTTTAATTATTACATACTTTGAAACTCGACAACAACAAAGCTGTTATTCATGATTCATTTAATTTCATAATTCCTTCTCGTTATATTTCGGAATTTGGAATTTGGAGCAGCAAATATTTGTTGCTAAAGATACTGGCCGCCATATGGGTTAGAGAGCAATTTTGATTTTAACATTAGTTCGAAATATGCGAAAAATTTTAGAAACAAATTAAATTTTAATTTAATTAAAGCCGACCATCTGGTAAATATATTTTTTTGTTTAATTTCCAAGCAATATTTTAAGCTTCGAGGATGACTTCAATTTTGAGTATACATAACTTCAAATTCCGATTTAACTATAACCTAAATTCCAAGTTTTGATCAGCAACTTTTGTTGGTCCAAACTGATCGTTCAAGTTTAGAATCTTCAAGATTTTACAATTTAATGTTCTGATTTTGGCGTTTGAGGTATTAGCTTTGGAGTTTTTTTGCCTTATTTTTTTTGGATTCTTGAGAATCATCTTGTTTCATGAAAATTATTGAAAGGCCGGAAAATTGTAAAAAATCAACCAATCGTTTGAAATAAGGTCAGATAATTTCTTTTAGATTATTTAAAACGCTGAACACTTGGGTCTCACATTATCATCACCAAAAATTTTACAGAGGTAAATAATCACCTTTCAGCATCGGTCAAATTTGTTCAATCTATGAGAAAAAATTTAAATAGTTTTTTTTGAGAGATTTATCATAACTCATAATATTATGAACTTACAGGTATATAGCTAGTATATACGCGCTAGTAAATAGTCAAATTATACATTCTTTACATTTACCTGCGATTATAATTATTAAATTTTTGTAGATTTGAGTTTTTTAATTTTAAAGTTTTTTAATTAATATTTTATATAAACTCGTAAATTAAAGTTATTGTTTAAAAACTGCTGGCGCCCATTAATTCTTCTTTTTATGATATAATTGAGAGTGATCCACAACTTGCTTTTCGTTTTAATATCTGAGCTGTCGTTTGCTGCTTAGTGTGAAAGTCTTGGAGGACTTTTAGGTTTGATTATTTATGAAAATTTAAGATTCTTGGGCTGATTTGATAAAAAAAATCACTAACTTCTTAGATTTTCTAGAAATTTGGTTAAAACACAATTTGCAACTGTACACGAATCGATAATAAAGTTTTACATTATAATTTTAAAAAGCATTTAATTTATCCCTTAACAAGATTCACATTTTGAATAATAAGAGCCGATGCCCCCGGAGAGTGAAAAACCGAGAAAAGTTAACAACAAATTAATTAAGTTCAGTGGTAAGTCTAATGGTTTATTGCGCATTTCATCAAATTCTGTATAATTTTGAACTATAGCAATATGTACGGACTTTTACTGCATTTTAATTAAATAATTTCAATAAAAAGAATCAGAAAAACTGTTTAAGCAATAAAATAAGGATATATACTACTTATTAAAAGTATTTCTGTAATTTTATAATTAATAGAATATAAATTGTTGTGCTCCATTTGTGCTGTAAATAAAAAATTTTATTTTGAAAAATAAAATATTTGTGGTCAACAATATATTTTAGCAATAGAAGTTAGCCATGCCATTTATAAAAAATAAAAGTTGTACTGAGTTGTACTCAATTTTTCCTGTTTTAAATAAAAAAAATTTGACGTGGCCATGCCCATGACTTTATCATACTTTTATTAAATTTAAAAAATAATTTTTATTAATAAAAAAAATATTTTCTATCATGCAATTTGGCCAAAAATCAAATCAGCTCTAAGTCTCAATACAAAGATACAAAATACCAAATTTAGAAATTCGTATTAGTTTTTGAAAAATTTAATAAAAACTATTATTAAATAAATAGCTTAAAAAATTTGTTACAATTTCAACCAAAATTTAATCACCCTTAATTCCTACCATACAGATACGAAATCTGAGATTTCGTTTAGAAACTCTTATTAGTTTTAATATATTAAAATAATAAAGACTAATATTAAAAAAAAAAAAGTAAGTTTGTATCAAAGCAGCATAAATCGAGGACAACTCAGTACAACTTTTACTTTTTCATTTTTGGAAATTGGCACGGCTAACTTCACGCACGTAAAAAATTGTTACAAATGGTTTCTACAAATATTTAAACTAAGGTTTCTGGTACCATTCTGTATTGTGTATTGGAAAAAACTCATAAAATAATATTATGTTGTATAAAATATTTTAAAAAGTTTCAAGTTTAATGAAATTTGAAAAAAAAATTATTATTTTTTTACAATTCTAATAAAATTAGAAAATTTTAGTTTAGGACCCCCTTATATAAAGTGGTTTCATTTTTTCAAGATATCATTAGCTAAACTATCCCTAAATGAATGAAATGGATTAAAATTAAAATCAAAAAATAATATTATTTGTTGAAAAAACATTGGTTTTAAAAAATAAAATTTTCTTTTTATCTAAAATCTGCTTCCATGTACTGCAGGGAAAATGTTATCTATTATAAAACCTTTTTATTTATTTCTTTTAGTGAAGTGATTTACCCAGAATCGTGTTCTTTACTCAGTGGTGCACTACGTGCCTCGCTTCTTGTTATCATTTAAGCCTTGGAGTACCACAACCGGGTTAACTCTGACCCAGAGTTTACATTTTTGTACAAAAAATTAACGGAAAAGTTTTTAATGAAATTTTAGTTTTAGAATTCTAATATTTTTGGTAATGAATAATATGCGTGTGCTGGATTTAGAGATCAATTTTTTTCTGAAAGTTATTCAGGTTTTGTACAAAATAATACAGGAAAACGAGCCATATACCAGCTAAAGTAGAGAGTATATTATGCACGTATGGAGCAGAAGTGTGGAATTAATCAAAAGAAATATAGGTCATTTAAAAGCCCTAGAAATAGATTTCTGGAGACGCTCTTATGGTGTATCTAAGGTGGAGCACACAAAAAACGTGGAAATACCGCAAAGAATGAGGGCCAATGGAATAATAATAGACACCATAGAAAAAATGAAAATCAACAGATGGCTAAAAAGAATATGGGAATGGGTACCTCCAACAAAAAGAAGACGAGGTAGACCAAAATTAATTTAGCAAAAGGATGTTCAAAGCGTAATGAACTACCAAGGTTTGGCCGAGGGCGACTGAGAGAACCGAAGGGTGTAAAATACGATTAAACAAATAGTAAAAATTTGGGTTTTCTTAACATAAGTTAGAAAATTTCAAATCAATTCATTTGTTTTTGTTAACAATGCAGTATTTTTAGTTTTTGCGTGTCAAAATCATGATTTCAATTTGAATATGAGTGCAATAATTAAATTTAAAAAATACTAAAACTTAGTCATTTAAAAAGTGGGTCAATAATGACCCGGATCCGGACGTAGTACCCTAAGATTGGAAATTATTGTGGTACTTCAAAGGTTAAAAACTCCACAACTGTTCCGGTTATATTAATTTTTTAGATTTAAAATGGAACCGACAAAATGAGGCTTTAAATTAATATTTTTAGTTTTTTAAATAATATTTAAAAAAGATCTGTTTTTTAGTTCTCAAGGGAACGTGTACCGCCTAAAAATAAACCACTACAAATATAATTCAATTTATTGATTTTATTTGAGGCATTTCACATATTTATTTAATGTAAACTTTTTTATTATATATAAAATAAATAAATTTGAAAACGGTAATTAAAGGAATGCTTGACAATGATTATTATTCCAACAGATAACATCCAGTATGAAGCAATTTGTGCCCAATAAACGCAGCAAAAAATACCTAAAAGCTACTGAAAAAATTTATAGAAATGAACAACTTGAAAAAAGAAAAATCGTGAAAAATTGAATGAAAGATACGGATAATAATATTGACGATGAAGAATGGCGGAAAAGATATATTTTTGATAAATTGTGACGAGAAGAAATAGTGATAATGTTTTGGGAAGAATAACAGAACCAAAACTGATGGAAGTTAGAAGTAAGAGAAAAGCAATATTAAGTTAGATAATTAGATGAAATGATTGTATTTTACATTAGAGAATCAGAAAAATTAGGCGACTTTAGTTAAAATATTTTTGTCACTGAAGGTACTGTCTACAAATATTATAATAACAAAAAATTGTAAAATTTGTAGGTAAAATGTTGTGATGTGAAAATGTAATAAAGAGATGAAACAAAACTTTTTTTGTTAGGTAAATCTTTCAGTATTTTGGTAGCTGTGGCTGCACTTCCGCTCTACCGAAAGTGTGCAACAGCTTACCTCCTCACATCAACATAAGTTGTAACGTGATTCCAAATGTTATTGCGGAGTAGTGCTTCTGAGCGCCAGAAGGAAGTGTTAAACTAACAAGAAAGAAAGCTACATTTTTATTAACATCTTCAAGTATAAAATTCCAACCTGCAAGAATTACAGCATGATAACAATAATATTAATATTTGTCCACAGTAAAACTGATAACTAACTGGCCAAACACTGTCTGATGGTGATTAAAATAAATAATGAACTTTACATCTTGTTAAGTTAATCGCTTTTTGCACGACAGGTTAAATCAAACTGGATGCTTATCAGGATATATCATTTTTTTCTTTTTCAGCTCTAAAAACGACTTGTTAATGTCGATTTGTCATAATACGAAATATATACAATTACAGAAGATATTTTGAAAAAACACACAAAAATTAGCAATTCCTTTAAGTTCTTGTTCTAACTAAACAAAATTGAAAACAAATCTCAAATCAGAATAACAATTTACTCCAAAAGGAGTTAAACCTATGTGCCTGTACTTAATATTTAGTGCATTTTGTTTAAAACAACCAAGAGAAAAAGAAGAAATAACGGAAATAAGAAATTGACAGTAGAAAATTTGCATATTTATATAATATAATTATAATACAATAAGTATTAGGTAAACAAAATTTTTGTTTGCCTAAAGGTTTTCTATGTTGATGTAATTTTATCATGCTATGAATTCTCTACACTTCAGGTGTCTAAGTAGGTACTTCCTAATGGAATTGCTATACTACATTGATACATAGTACTCACATAGTAGTTACTTTGCGTGTTTCATGCATAGATACATACATAGCTTCTATGCAAATACAAAGTATTAGAAATTTCAGATTTGATTCTATTTAAATGTGCATTTATGAATAATTATGTAAATTGCAACATATTATTATTCCTTTTAGTGAAGCGATAAAATAGAAGAACTCGATTTTAGGTTAGGCAACTAAATTGGTTAGATTTTTCTTTTTCCATTCGAGACCGGTGCTAGAAAAAAAATTATGTACTAGCTAAATGCAAACAAAAAAATTATATAAATCAGCACAGACGTATCACAATCAAATAGAAACATTTAAAGTCAAAATGTGGAATGAAACTATCGGTTATCATCAATTACAACAAAATATGTACCTTAATCACTTTGGTTATCTCAAGGTAGAAAATAATATAAAAGAAATAAAATTCCTTCACTTTGCTAATAATTGAAAAAAACATCTGCTTCCTCTGTTTTTCCTGTTGTATAAGTTTAATTTTCATTTCCATAAAATTTCCATTTTATCTATTACCAGCTTCTGTATAAGTTATAAAAGTTACATAGCCATTGTTACGTATTCAATGACTAACTGTTTACCTAACGCATTCAAATGCATTTAATGCATCAGTTGCTATTCTTTCAATAGTTGAATTAATCCTTTTTGAAAGTTCAATTTCATTTGCAATAATAAGATATCATCTACAATTTTTAGTTTTGGGAACAGGTTTCGCTCAAATGCACATTTTTTGTGTAACTTTTATAAAGTAACTAATAGACCGTGTAAAAGTATTATGCAAAAAAATAATCATAACAGAAACCGGAACAGAACAACATGATCAATTGCAGCGATAAAGACTCCCTCCGTCCTGCAAAAAATTATTCGAGAGTCCTAACACGAAATGAGATCGAAACAACAATAAATACTTACCCGAAGCTTTTCTGCTGCCTTCACCATAACCCACATATCAATGTTGGATTTCAGATCGTAGCAATGTATTCCAAGTCGAATATGCTTCAACAACATTTCGTTACAAGTACCAAACTTTTTGTACCAAGCAATTTTTCTTCCAGGATCTGGTGGCTTGGTGTAATCACTTATTGACTTACCGAGCAAGAATTGTAACATTTAAGTATTCTTACAATTTGGTCAATTGGTCAAAAAACAATATCAACAAAGAAAATATTTATCTCAAATGTCACGTTTTTTATGATGTAAAATTAGCAGTTTAAATTGAAAATTTCAAGATATGATTGATCGCTTTCAATACTTGTAATAAATGAGTTTTTAAATAGCTTACGAATCAATTTTCAGAATAAATTTACAAATCAATAAACCTAGTTAGTGCTTTTAATTAATTTTTAATTTAATCTGCACGCTATCGTAAAAAAATTAATCTATTTAGTACTGATGAGCTTTAATATGCACATCATGCAATAAATGCCTATAGGTATAGTTGTAAAATTTGATTTATTACTTAAAGGTGGGTGAGATGTGCAAAATAATTTTTCATTAAAATAACATAAATCTAAACTAAATTTGTATAACGAAATGCATTTATTTCCACTCTCGACTACCTTCGCTTTTATTATTAATTTAGTGATGTTGAAATTTTTATTTTTAATTATTGAAGAAATTTTTCAATTTTTTTTTCTGAAAGTTGTTCTTGCTTAGCAAAGATAACACGGTGGGTGTAATTTATTAAATAAGTTTATCTGAACGAATTAAATGTGGTATTTTTGAGTAAATTATTATCTACATATTTGGTAAAAAACACGTAGTTTTCCATGTGACATCAAAAAACCTTCGTGAAGGGTCACTCATCACCAAACTTAAACTAGGCCATGGATACCTTGCTTCGAGTAATTGTTGTCTGTGCTTGTTTGTTATTCGAACCAACGCACACACTTTACCTTACAATAATAATTATTTATATCTTTACATTTGCAAAAACCTATGTATATTAATTTAATCACTTAACTCGTAAAATTAAATTGTTAAAACTGTCGATTAATTCTGTCAAAATTAATGTCTGTAATTATTAATAAAGTTAATCAGAATAAATTGTCGAAATTTATGATTTATGAATTTTATTGACAATATCAATGCCAATATTATAATCTAGCAGGATCTACCTACCTAATATCTATCGTACAGGCCGTTGACTTTTCTTTCTTAAATAAGGATAATTATTGGCATCGGGTTTTACCAATAATATTGCCAAACTAATTACCCATATTATTTATTTTTATCACATTTATGTATGTATAACAAAATTGACGTTTAATTAATTTAAACCAATCAAAACCCGCTTATTGCACATACATAGTATGTACTTCGTGTTATTGCTTATTAATGCAATATTGATTTATAACATTCGCATTGTTTAACTGAATTCGATTTAATTAAATTAAATTCACTTAAATTTTCTGTATCGGAAATGCAATCAAGTGTCGCTTGTGTTACCATAGTTAAATTCATTTGATACAATGTACGTATAGTAAAACGCCGTAATGCAGAAACAAATTTTGTAATAAATATTATCAATCTTTTCAAGCTTGTCGATCAACCTACCATTTGATCCAGTCAATTTTCGAAGATTTATTCATCGGTAACTGCCAATGATCTGTTTGTAATTTTACACTGTCTAGTTACACCCAACAATCGAAAACTAACCAGTGGGATTAAAATACCATAATCTGATGATATCTCTGTCAAACTCAAGAAGTTCATATGAGCCATGATAGACTCAAATTACTACCTAGATTTATGCAGACTTCATTATATGAAGTTATTAATTCTGAAATTTAATCTTAAAATTTTAGCGTCACGGTAGCAAATTTGAGCATCAGGAGCACAAGGATACCCGGCTTCGCCCGGGGTTTAAATTGAATCCATATTTTAAAACACACTGCTCGAACGGACAAAAAATCTGCTTCATCACTCTAGCTTTCTGTCATTCTGGTAATTAAATTTCGAGAGTCGAGTTTGGTAAGTTTAGCATATTTCATTTTGTCTGCTTCACGTGCAGCTAATCTTAGCTCGTGCAGGCTTTACATCAATTTTGACCTTTTTCTTTCGGCATTGTTAAACAAATTTGAATTTTCTAGTTTTTGAGTTATTTCATTTACACTTTCGAATTACTGTGCTAATTGTAAATATCCTTATCCTTACAATAATTCTGAATTGTGATTACCGGAATTTCTGTCTCGAATGTACGTTCTAAGCTTAATGGATCATACATTGGGTCAGAAAAAACTATTTAAGACATGTTCGAATTTCGTCACCTTTGGTTTCTTTAGGATTAACATGCAGAGTTATACCATCCATGAATACTTTCTAGCTCTTCAAATCTTATCGACTTTTGATTGGGGCTTTTAATGCTCTTTTACGGGTCGCTATACATTAATCTAAGTTTATTAGCTTTTATTATTATTTAAAAAATTCTTCTATGTCAGAATTGTTTGTAATCGTTCAACGAGTTCATCTTTAGTGGTTAAATCTAATAGAGGTTCAAATGCAAAATGAACTGTATAACCTCCAACCGTTAACTTTTAAGGCTACAGCTTTAATTTGGGTTCGTCTTGTTTTTTGAGACGAAGTTGTAAGTGGATATTCTCATTAAAAGTCCTTTATAGCGTTTTTGTTCAGTTTTTGCTTGCTTTGAGGAGATAGTCTTTCAATATAGTTAAGCATTTCGTTCATCTACCATTTTGCTGCAAAATTGCATTCTTTTAGCTGCAAGAGGTTCTCCATAAGAAGAGCGTTTTTTAGGAGGAATATTTATTTTTTTTTATTATAAAATATATTTGCTTTCACTTTTTTTATCTTGTGTTAATTTCGTTAATTCTAAAATTTTCAAAATATTCTGATAACATGGATAAAACCCGACGCCCTGTACAGAATGATTGTTTAATTATTTTAAAAAATAAACTAAATATGAAAAGGCAGGTAGATAAAAAATGGGTTGCCAAAATTGCCAAAAAGATGGATGCGGATTTTTAGATATCGTTAGATTTATTCATCAATCACAACGACGAAGACGAGGATTTTTAAAGATGAATAATTTTTGATTAAAAAAAATAACCGGGAAGTTTTAGAGAGTAGATTTACTTTTCCGGCCCGTTTTTAACGAAATTGGTTCACAAAATCCTGCAGAGTAACTGTGAAAAATTTTCAGTTCAGTTGAATAGTCTGTTAGGAGTACTCGTATACATATTGCAAACGTACAAATAAGAAAGCTTTTTATATAGTCAATATAATAAATGAGTATAAAATTTGTTATTATTAAAATAAACTAATTTAGTGTACGTCAGTATAGAATTTTATTATTATAAAAAATACCATGTACAATTTATGTTTCCTGATCAGCTTCAAAAAACCCTGCAAGATTACATAATTCTTAACTGGAAATCCCTATACGTATAATGAAACTTCATTACTCGTTGTAGCAAAACGTACAGCGAATTCTTGATTATTAATTTTTACATAACAATCTGGAAATCCGAATACAAGTAATCTTCTACGAAAATCTTTTACAAATGTGTATGTAGCTCATCAAATGTTTGCGTAGCTGTCTTTGACGTTGACGTCAAATTCCAATTCTTTATCAACTATATCTGGCTGAAATGTAGTTTGCTTTAGTTTACGTAAATTTGTTTTCAAAGTGCAACTGTTCGTCAAATCCAAAAATTCAGAAGTTATAACTTTTTTTTTTATAAATTTCCTACGTACTTGGAACTTTTCATAACTTGGCAATCCAAAGAACTCCTTTACTAAAATTTTAAACACAAAGTTACAAAATATGTGTGTATGGCACCCAAAGAAGTAAGAAGTGAACCGAAAACTCAGATTACATGAAATTTTATAGTCAAATTAAAATTTAATTCTTCTGATTCTTTCAGGCAATGTCATGGAGCAAGTCGCATTTTGGTGGACTTATAATCAAGGTTAATAAAATTTTTCTAGGTTAATTTATCACCTGTGCACTCAATTTTTAATAATTTGTCTACATTTTTACGCATATTTACGCCGAAAAAAATTTGTTTAAAATTTTTTAAGTATAAATGCTACTTCCTTTATCCGAAAATAGTTGCTACATTTCACTTCGATTTTTGTCCTAAAATAGTTGCTGCATTTAGGCAGAGGCAAAAAACGGGAATTACTGAAATTGTTTTTTAATTTATAGAAGAAACACAGATAAATCATATGCCCATCGGCTTAACACATTTTACATATTCTTTTGTAAAAATTCCTACGCCGTTTTAACGGCGTGTTCATCACATTTTATATTTTAACAGCAAAACTTTTCAGCAGCGGTATTTATCGCACACCTCATTTGAATTTGTTATCTTTTCTAACATTTTACAATAAATTTTACATTAAACGCTCCCGAGGTATACAAATCCGGTTGCCAACACCGTTGTAAACCTGATTACCTTCCTAGGTCAAGCTATCCGCTGACGATTTTATACGCTTGTAGTTGTCATTGTTGCCGGCTCGAATTAATAAGCAACAAGCTGTTTGATGACGAGTGCTTGAATTTTATCTTCTGATCAGGCAAGATTCAACAGTTTGACCTTCTGAAAGGTGTTGGGTTTACAACGGCGTTGGCGATGGCGTTTGCCTGTCTACTGGCTTTACTAACTACTTCACATTTTTTGTCTCAATTGGTTGTTTCCTTGGCATTTTAAGTTTTGTTGAGGTTTTGTTTAAACAGTGGTTCAATAAATAATATGTAAAAATAACTGCGTAAAACAAAAACACAATGAATTTAAACAAAATTTCGCCATTGCACACTTAGAATTAATTAAGTTGACTACTTCCGATAATCTGGAATTAAAATGTAACAACTATTTTCGAACAGAGGGAAGTTCATATTTCTGTTGTAACTAAGAAAATGGATAATATCATATAATAACTATTTGTTTTCCTTGATTAAAATACACTGAGAAGTAATGGGGGACTTAAAGCACCGAAAACTCCAAACCAAAAAATACATAGGTAATTTTAATTAAAGTAACAGCAAATAAAATAAAAATGTATAAATTTAAAAAACAAATAAAAGAGAGGCAGGAAATAAAATAAAAACCTTTTTAACGAAAGTGTTCGATTTTGGTCACTTTTCCTTTTTTTTATTTTTGGAGAGAATCTGAGAGGTCAATCTATTTGGAAAACACCTATAAAGTAGAGTACACACAGTAACCTCCCTAGGATGAGAAAATACATTACGTATTTGTATATGTAGAAAGAAAGATTGTAGAGAAAATTACGAAAAATTATCTCCTTAAATATTTAAGGGAAAAAAACCTTGTTACGACACTGGTCTGATGGTCTAATGGGTACGCTGTCAAAAAACGTTGAATAGTTTTGTTTTTTCTTTATAATTTCTAAATTATTATTAGTCTAATAATAATAATTTCTTATGCAATAGGTCCCAGGTTGTTCAGCAGATACCAACAAATCCTATTTCCACGTTCACGCGGTACCCCCTGACTGTAGCTAACGAAAAAAGATGAAAGGCAAGTTTTCGGCGCCTTAAAATCGAAACATATTGGCTAAAAGAGAAAACCCCTGCAGAAAAACCTGGTCCTCTAAGTTTACTTGTAAATAAAACAAGAAAGCTTACAGAACTATAGCCAAGCCTTAGAATTTGGACCGATTTAAAAGACGACAAAAGGAAAGAAAACAGACATTCAGATGGAGTACATGAAATGTTCAAGAATGAATAATAAAAAGAGAGATTGTGTCGTCTATAGAAAACCTTAATATCGATGATGCCGTACTAACTGAAACTAAAAAGAGGAGCCAGAGAAGTGAAGTATTAAAAAAATACCCAAATTGTTGATTAGGTGTTCCAAAGTCTTAGAGAGGAAAAGCTGGTGTCTCTATTCGCATAAAAAACCAATTAAAAATATATAATACGGATATTTGCTGTGTATCAGATCGAATTATAATGATTTTCTTGAAGCTGCATGACTATGAAATGATTTTACGCAAACTATAAAAGAAGAATTTTATCGAGATCTTAACGATACATTGGATAAAATAAAAGGAAATCAACAACTGATTTTGAGTGGAGACTTAAATAATGCAAGAGTGGAATCCGAAGAAATGAAGGAATCGTCGGAAGATATGGAGAAGACGTGGGAAAGATTGATAGATTTATGCGCTTAATATCAACTAAGAATAGCAACCATTTACTTTCCATATAAAAAAATTCATTCAATTACATGGGAAAAACCATTGATGAATCAAAAGTCACTTCTAGACTACATTATACTTAAACAAGATTTAAGAATAATTCCAAGAGACTGTCGAGTTAGACGAGATGCTGAGTGTAGTTACGACTACTCTCTTGTTATGGCAAAAATTTTATCCCTATGTAAAGACGGTAAAGCAAAACACTAGCTGAGAGAAATATCAACCAATAGAACACTAGATATAGAGAATAAAAGGTATCAATTGACACTATTGCAAGTGCCAAGTATTGCACAATTGTATATAAACAAATCAGAAAATAAATTAAATAATAATCAAACTAGAGAAAAAATTATAAAGCAGCTATTCGGGAAGCTGCAGTTGAGACACTGGGAGAATAGACCCCAAAAATACTAAGGAGAAGTTGCTTTGGATATCTCATGATACCAAGAAATTAATAAAAGAAAAAAAAACTATACAATAAGTGGCTTGCAAATGGAACTGGTGCTAATAGAGAAAATTATAAGAGCAGTAATAGAAACCTGCGAAGAACCATTACAAAAGAAAAGAATTAATACTGGGAACAACAATGCCAACTAAATAGGTGAATCACAGATAACTGAACTATGGAGAACTTTTAAAACGATTAAATGTAACAAGACAAGGTGCCCCCAGAAGTTTATAACGATGGATGAATGGAAAGAATATTATAAATGGCTACTTGTAGAAGACCGACATCAGTTATTGACTGAACTGCCAATACTAACAACAACCCAAGAAGACAACCAGAAAGTCATAACAGAGAAAGAAGTAATACAATGCCTGTAAGTGAAGAAGAATGGAAGGTCACCCGGCCCAGGAGACATCCTGGTAGAGCTACTGAAATACGGAGGAAAGATTCTAATAAATTGTCATTAAAGCTATTCATACAACAACTATGCTAGAAGAAAGGAAAAATATCATATTGAATCAATATTTAAGAAAGAAAAGAAATTATCCTAACTGTTACAGAGTTTTATAAAGTGTTACAGAGAACTGTTTCGGAAGGCTTTTACAGAAGAAGAAGTACAGAAGAAGAAGTGAAACAGAAGTGCTGTTTTCATTGCAGCAGCTCTTGAAAAAAGGATAGAGAAAGGAGAAGAGACTCACCTGGCTTTTGTAGATACGCTACAAGTTAATACCAACTTGATACAAATTATTACAGAACTTGTTAACGCCGTTTGGTCTTTTTCCTGGTGCGCATGTGTGGGTGCACCGAACGTCGAATTAAAAGAGGAGTGTGTTGATAGATCCGAAGAAACGTACTGACGAAAAATTAACCATCCAGTTAATTTGTGTTCCATTTGCTGGATAATCGTGAATTCATTTTAATCATAGTGCTTATCAGTGTGTTCTTTGTTTTCCTACTATTTCATTCCCTTTGATTCCTTTATCCAAAGGAATGAGAAGATCCGACCACCTGCCACTGGTAAGTTACCATATTTTCATCTAATCAACACAACGACGCAGTTACAGTCCACAATTATTAATTTATCAAGCATTTGGGCTTGGTTACGCCAAAACAGAACTCTATAGAGATAACAGATCCTTTATAAAATAAAAAAACAGCTGTCTAATTGTATGGTAACATTTAAACATCTAAATGACTTAGACAGGAATGTAGCTTGTCACCTATATTATTCAATATATACCTGGAGGTGGTACTAACAAAATGTAAGAGACACTGTGTTGGTATGGGGATCCCAATAGGCAAATACCCGCTGGTTAACCTCCATTTTCCTGACGATCAGGTAGTGCTGGTACAGGATTCTTACAACCGGATAGTTTATGACAAGAAGATTCTATACTCAATATATAGAGTAGGGACTGCAGATGAGTATGGCAAAAACTTTGAAATAATGGTAGACGACGATGTGACAATCAAGCAGGTGAACAATTTTAAGTACTAGAAAGCTCTAATAGATAAGCATGGATTGGTGGATATAGAAATAAAGAATAAAATCCAAGAAGGAAGAAAGATTGTGGAATATATGAATGGTGTATGGCGGGATAGAAATATTTCAAAGAAGAATAAAAAGCGGATAGGAAGGATATTAGTAGAGCCAGTTATGTGCTACGAATGTGAAGTTTAGGTGGTAAAAGAGGCAATGAAAAAGAAACTTAGAGGGCTGGAAATGGACTATCTGCGCAGCAGTGCCAGAATATCAAATTGGCAAAGAATCCCTAACGAAGAAATTAGAGGCAAATGAAAGCACTAGAAATGGTAGTAGAAAGAATAGAACGAAAAGATCTCAAGTGGTTTGAACATCTTTTAAGAATGAACATTGGCCAAAACGAATATTACTTACTTTGATATGTGTCTTATGCAATCCGAAACAATAATAAACAACAATAATTTTTTTGATTTAAAAAATTTCAAAGCAAAGATAATTATTTACAAAATAGCAAATTTAAGTTTCCCGTTTCGACCTTAATAAAAAAGAAAAATTTACAGCAATAACATGTGCAAATGCAGTATTTTTTCTACAAGAAATTAATTTAAAGTGTTTCTTTAAAATAATTAGAGGAGATTATTTGAACGTTATAAATTAGCATTGAAAATGCTAAAATCGTAAATCGCAAGCGACAAGAATATGTAATGTCTAAATCTAAAAGCAGTGTCAGCTACTATTCAAATGTGAACCGCGAATTTGGATATATTATATTATGAACACCGTTAAAGATAAAAATAAAATAAATGGTAAGTACCCTTTATAAAAGCGTGTAGATGTATGTAGATATAATAATAAACTTTGATACGGCAACGCCATGAATACCAACATGCCATTACTTTTTGTGCTGCGGGTAGGCCGCTTAGACGATTAACCGCTAAGTGCAGTTAAAGATTAATTTTATTGATATGTACTGTGTCGCTATTTTTTACTTTCTTTCTTGAATTATGACAATTAAAAATTATTACTGTATTAGAAATTGCCTGAACTTAAAGCCATTAAATTGCACCTGCCATAGCATTTAAAATTTTCTCAATAGGTACATAAAATTTGGTGTACCGAAGAGTTTGTTGTTCAATAATATTTGCACTGAACATACTTACTTGTTCTAACGACATAATATAATCATACCAATCAATTTTAATAACATAGATAGTTTTACAGCCGTTTATTAATTTTTCTTCAACCGAATAATGTAGTCATTATCTTTTATGGCTTTTAATTTTCTTTTATTATGTAGGTTAAAGTTTGGCATTGTTGCAAATGCTTTTTATTATTATAATAAAATTAAAGGAGGGTCGTCATATGGGTTGGCCCACTCTCACATGTGGATTTTAAATATAATTCAACTTATTTCAGGAATGTCATTATTTTTACCATAGGTATATACAATAAATATATTATTTTGAGCTAAATAACGAACCTGTTACAGATATTAAAATACTTTTCATAATTTTAATTATTCCCCTCTACTGGTTTCTTGTTAAATTCATGTTGGATTGGGTGGGGTGAGTTTCAACATCAATGAGGACGTGATGTAGCATTGCAGAAGCAACGACTCTTTTATAATAACGAATGCCATAGAAATAGAATTTTAGTTAAAGATGCCACTTTAACAACCGTATTAATAATAATTATGTCTCAATGGCTTTTGGAAATCGTGATACATCTTAATATTGAAAAATTATGCGTTGGTGTTCATTTTCATGATAGAATAGAAAATCGTGGCTAATTAGTTTGCTAATAATAATATGTTAACAATGGTGTACAATACACCGTACTTATTATCTATTACATTAAAGCTGCAATTGAAAAACATTAATAACAATAATGATGTAATTGGTTAATTGACCTATACAAAACAGTGAAGCAGCATGATTAACCGGCAATGCTTTCTAAATTAGAATAAATTTTACGTTGTAGGTAGTTTATCTATGCAGGCAAGTGTTGGATATTCCAGCTTTGAATAAAAAATAATTTTCAAAGTAGGTAGGTTATAAATAAAATAATTAAATGAATTATTGCCATGCATATTTATGATCCAAACGTGAAACAAATATTAATTTTTTAAGAAAATTTGTTCTAATTGTGCAACATTGACATTTATTAAATGGATTTGCAAAGTGCGTAAGTATCATAGTAAATAATGGTTACAAGCGGTATATAATGTAAAATGGCAATATTGTAGTATGCATGTATGTATTGTAGATTATGTAACCTGATAAGGCGAGATATAGCACTGGTAGTGCCAAACCCTAGCAATTATGCAATTATAACTGAAAGATCTAGAACAACAGCTGTCAGTCTCCTTGATATTCGGCGATCTTTAGAAACTTGAATATAATAAATTGACAAATTGTCGCTACATTTTATTTATTGTTTTTAAATATTGCAAAACTACTTTGCATACATTAACTTTTATTGACTTTATTTCATTCAGTTTGTAAAACTATAAAAAAACAACAACCAAGAGCAGCAATTCATCACAAATAATATTACGTTCCCGACCCCCGGATTTATGGTAAACCCTGGCCCCTGCCTGTATGTGTCTACAAATAAATGTCCGAGAAGACTACCAAAATAAGTTGTAGGTACTATTGTTTGGCCAACAATGAAAAGCATATTGAAATGTTATTTCATGAATTTTCAAAAATTCTAATAATTTCTAAATAAAATTATTTTTTGTTTTATCTTTGAATTTTTACCTCCAACTTATAAATGAATACATTAAATTCAAATTTTTTCAACCTTTAAAATGATGTATTGCAAGGTGGGGTTCTATTTAAAATTTTAAAGTAAACATAATTGGTGAAGAGGGCGTTAAAATCGAAATAGTATTGGTTTTTGAATCAATATTTTTTCCCAAATTTACTCAAAAACAAGATTTATTTCGACTGACTACCTTTGCAACATAACTAAATATACAAAATTAAATTTCACCTATGAAAAAGCTTAAAATACTTCAAATAAATTCAGTCTGCTGCGAATTGAGGTAGCTTTTTTACAACACAAATGGAAAATTTTAACCATACAGAGCCGGATATAACATTAAACAGACGTTTAATGAATTATTGCAAATGATGTTAAAAATTTAGTGGCATGGTGATGCTGACATTTCAATTGGTATATATTAATATTTTAATTAATGTTTAACTTTTTAATAAACACATTATTGACTATGTGTATATTTATTATTCTATTAGTTAATAATGAAAGGAATTACGGCGATCTAATTATAATCAGTAAACAGTTTGTAAACTTAATTATTTTTAGGGACA
Source organism: Lycocerus yunnanus (assembly GCA_036346125.1). Lineage (NCBI taxonomy): Eukaryota > Metazoa > Arthropoda > Insecta > Coleoptera > Cantharidae > Lycocerus > Lycocerus yunnanus. The sequence continues at coordinate 1,716,743 of JARFIX010000022.1, read as the reverse complement.
ATGAACCAATTTAAAGCATATAATTAATGTCTTATGCCTTGCTAAGGATTAATTACATGCAAATTTATTTTAAATTTGATATACATTAATCATTTCATTATTTTTCATACCAATTCGTACTTTTTGCATTATAATTATTTGCATTAGAAAGTTTAATTATATTTCAAAGTTTATGTCTGATATTCAAACTTTATTTTTAGGGTGTGAAACAGCGTTATTATATCGGTAAAGGCTAAAATTGAAAAATATATATTATAAAATCGTTAGCATAACGTTTTAGTGGTTTGGTCGTATCTACATGAATGGTTTTAATTTTTAATTACCAAAAGAAAATCTTGATGAAAAATAAAACCAGAAATATTAAAAACATAAATATCAGAAATTAAAATCTAACCAAGGCAATCATATAAAAATTAGAGCAAATCGTATATTATTTTAAATGTAAATTATTTTATAATATATTAAAAAATATATTCAGTTCATGAACATTATTTCAAGAACTAGATCACGACAAAAAATATTCCTATCAATAAAAATAGAGAAAAAGAGAAAAAATATTGAAAGCGGCATACATCTTAAGGCGTATACCTACGTACTATATTGAGAATAAGATTTATTCACAAAATATGTTAAGGTACATAATTATTTTATGGCTTCCTCCACACCAATTTCGCAGTGAAGTATTAAATAAAACATTAATAGTAACATTTACAGTTCTGTAAACTTGAAATAAAATTACACAGCGTGAATTGCTAATTAATTAACTTAATGGACTGCACCGCGTACCACTATATTTGGAGAGCACTTATTATCTACATCAAGTTTTCAATTCAATAAACTCGTGTTAAATGTCTTAAAATATTAATAACTATCCGTACAAATTATAAAAATATATTATTATGTGATTCCGAATTTTGTATTTCGAATCGTTCAGATAGAATCTCCTTTCCCTTTAATTAAACCTTGTCCTAAAAGAACTTTTAAGTTCTTGTTAAACTCACCTGTCTAAAGATATTAAAAAACAAGAAATATTAACGTTTTTGGCCGAACAAACTCTTAACAAGGTTAAATTAACTTTATTTATTGTATATAGGTACATAGAATGGCAATTTATATTTATTTACAAGAGCCTTCATTAAGTTCCGGAGGTCGAACTCTTCGTTTCCGACTTGTTAATCCAAAATTAGACAATCGCTTCGAGCCATGATTATGTATCCATAATTAATAGGTATTAAAAGAATTAATAATAATTTAAACACGTATTTTTAAATTTGCATATCAATTTATTATTTTGGTTCCATATACTAATCGTACGGCAATATTTTTTTAAGTTTAGGATTATAAATGCACTTTTTCAAATTACAATTGTTTGACAACGTTGTTTCACTTGACCTAGTAATTTTTAAATGATTGCATTATTTATATTTGTATTATTAAATTACTTGGTATAAAATTTTTTATGACCTTATGTGCGTTGATTAAAGTCTTTAGCGATTCAAGTGTTATAATATCAATTAGTTACAGTGAAGGTAATGATAATGGAGTGTTCTCATTTGTATTCTATACTAACAAGTAACAATACTATAAACAATGCCATGTAAAAACTCCAATTGATTGAAATGTTTATAAATTATACATTATCTCATAAGGTATATAACATTGAAAAACCATAAGTGCAGTAAATTGTAAAATAATATATAATCACCCTTTTTTTTAAAATATACATTACCTGCCAAATTTTCAAGGTACATTTCGTCGGCCCCCATCGCGAATTTTTAGTGAAATTGGTCTCAAACGTTTGAGCTTCGTTTGAGCTTCAATGAGCTTCCATTTTATCGTTTGAACCACAACCGTCGCGAAGTTATTCGCGAAAACTTTGGGGGCTGAAATGCAGCCCCCATCGCGAATTTGTTAGTGAAATTGGTCCCAAACGTTTGAGCTTCGTTTGAGCTTCAATGAGCTTCCATTTTTATCGTTTGAACCACAACCGTCGCGGAGTTATTCGCGAAAACTTTTGGGGGCTGGGGAAATGGTTTTATTTTCCGTTCTGGTTCGAATTTTTGAGTGAATTTGGTGTCAATCGATAGAGTTTCGTTTGAGCTCCAATGAGCTTCTATTATCATACCGTTAATTTAATTTTTTACGAAATTACAGATATTTGAATTTGAGGTAACTCCGAGCAAGTGACGCGCGCTACCATTCAACTTTTATTCCATTTTATCAGATGATACAGGATGTAACGCCAGTAATAACAAAAGTGTGACTAAATATATTGGATAAAAGATACAACAAATTTTAAATAAAATTTTGTCCGGATGCTATGTCAACCAATAAAATTTCGTTCGAACTCCAATGAGCTTCTATTATCATACCGTTAATTTAATTTTTTACGAAATTACAGATATTTGAATTTGAGGTAACTCCGAGCAAGTTAGGTGCGCTGCCATTCAACTTTTATTACATTTTATCAGTTTAAACTTAAATTTTTAAATAATTTTTAAATTTAGTGTTAACGAAATGAACGGATTGAACTACGTAATGCACTTCTGATTGGTCAATTTTGTGTCAATTAAATACATGATTATTAAATTCAATTTTGTGGTAATTAAAATTACGTAAAATAGAAGCTTCAATGAGCTTCTATTCCATTGTTTGAACCGTAACCATCGCGAAATCATTTGCAAAAACTTGGGGGTATGGTTTTCCATTTTCCGTTCCAGTTCAAATTTTTTGTGTGCAATTTTTCGAAATTACTGGTATTTGAATTTTGCGTTATCCCCACGCGCTACTATTTGACTTTTATTCCATCTTATAAGTTTAAATTTAAAATTTTAAATAATGTAAAAATAATTGTAAATTTAAAACTTTATTTACATCACTGTCAACTTAAAAAAAAAAGAGATGCGATCAAGTTGCAAACTCGAATTTCGAGTTTCAATCAGAAAATGAGATAGAAAATTGGGGAGGTCTTGCAGATGATAGCAAAGCAAAAAAGAAGAAAACCAACTATTTAGACAAAGATCCAACAGTATTGACTTATAACGATAAAAGCAAAACAAAATCTTCCATCATCGGAATTCTAAGAAATGGAAATTCGTTAGATTTGCAAAGTGTAAAGATTGGAAAAACTAATTACACACTAACAAACACATGCGCATTTGACAGTATAATACATGTCCTATGTTCGTCATATGCGGAAAGCGCTAATTTTGCAAGTTATGTGAATGAAAACAAAAAACTTCCAGTATACGAACTTATTGTCCACGCTATGCGAGATGGTATCAACGCACAAACCTATAAAAAGCGTGCTTCTATTTTAATAGATGTTGTTACTGTTCAAAGAAAGGTTTCGAAGAATCACATTGAAATAAATTGTGCAACTACAGCATACTCTTTAATCCAACAGTTATTTAAAATAATCCATCTATCATAGAAAGCCGCAAATGTATCAAATGCAACACCACCGTTGATACACAATATCCATCAACGGTGGTGAACCTGCCAGAAGGTACTGTAGGAAATCTCCAACATATACTGGACCTAAAATTTAAACATAATTATACCGATTCTCTTCGATGTGAAAAGTGCAAATCACTAACAGAACAAGAGAAAAATTAATATTTGGGCAACACCTTTTCTTAGAAATATGTGGTCCAATAAAATCAAGTCAAAGTTCGTCAGTGGAATTAAATATTCCACTAAAGGAAATTCCTCTACAAGTGGAGATTAACAACAAGGATTATTGCTGTCAAGGAGTTGTTAGTTTTATTCCTCCAAAGCAGAAGCATAATATGAATGCGATTGGGCACTACGTATCTTATTGTTGGCGTTTCAGCTCGGGTAAATGGGAACGTTATGATGACCTACAAAATCGTCCCAAGGTACTGAGGCAGTCAGTTATCGCTACTAATGTGCAATTTTAATATATACTGTATAAAAGTTTAAATTTTTTATATTTTTATTTATTTGTAACTTTGTATTAATAAAATATAATTAAAGTACGTTTTAAATATTTTAAAATTATTTAAAAACTTAAGTTAAAACTGACAAATGGAATAAAAGTTGAATGGTAGCGCGTCACTTGCTCGGAGTTACCTCAAATTCAAATATCTGTAATTTCGTAAAAAATTAAATTAACGGTATGATAATAGATGCTCATTGGAGCTCAAACGAAACTCTATCGATTGACACCAAATTCACTCAAAAATTCGAACCAGAACGGAAAATAAAAAAACAATTTCCCCAGCCCCCCCCAAAAGTTTTCGCGAATAACTCCGCGACGGTTGTGGTTCAAACGATAAAAATGGAAGCTCATTGAAGCTCAAACGAAGCTCAAACGTTTGGGACCAATTTCACTAACAAATTCGCGATGGGGGCTGCATTTCCCCAGCCCCCAAAAGTTTTCGCGAATAACTTCGCGACGGTTGTGGTTCAAACGATAAAAATGGAAGCTCATTGAAGCTCAAACGAAGCTCAAACGTTTGAGACCAATTTTACTAAAAATTCGCGATGGGGGGCGACGAAATGTACCTAAATTTTCACACAGAACCACACAAGATGAACAATGGACTTCCATTTAAGTCAGAAAAGGTTAAAATGATCCATATATAGTCATCTAACGAACGTCAATTTATCGACAAACTTTGGATGTTTAAATTTTGCAATGTTTGTTAAAAACCTTCCGGAATTGGAAGATCGACTCCTTCAGGAAATGATATGTATCAAGAGAGAAAAACGCAACGAACAGAAAACCGACATCAAAGGTTTAAGTAATATCTACAGCCATCTACTCATCTAAGCTACAAATAACGTATTGGAGTTTGATTTTTCCTATTTAATGAGTTCACAAGTAAGTTGTTCCTTAACTCGCGATTATCTTTCAAATTTTATGGATCACGAAATTATATCAAATCACAATATGTTATATTCCGTTTCTATGTAATTACACTATTATTATTAAACATCTGATGACAGCAGTAACCATTGCTGAAAGCTTGGGAATAATTTTGTTTTATTGTTTATTTAACCTTTTAATTTTAAAAATTTTAATCTAATATTAATTTCAGAGGTAGATAATGTGCTATACGTACAAAATATAACTACAACAACAAATGAAATTATATGGGCCAACAAGAACGTCTAGGTGGTACAAATATCAAAAATTTCAAATACAAATTGAAATGAAAAATAAATGATGAGAACACTAAAATAGTTAAAATAAAAATTAAAAGAAATTACACAAAAGCAGATGTAATGTAAAAAGTAGATCAAGATTTGCATTTATTTCTAATACCTACCTCTCATCTTCGTATGCTCTACTATTAATTTTTTGAATTGTATACAACATAAGCGCCCATGTTGTACCTACTATAATTATTATTTCTTAGTTTTGAATTTATTATTCTTCAGAAAGAAATTAACTTAACCTACTTAGCATTTCTTCTTTCTTTTGTAACGGATGTCTATATTGCATACTTACGCATACATAAATGTGCGCATATACAGAATATTAAAAAATTTAGGCGCATATTTGCAGTATTTATTTTTATTTAATATTTTAATTATTTTTCTTATTTTCAAATTTGGAAATATTTGTAATATACCTACTGAACGTAGACAAGATTCGAACTCGATAGTAACTTTGCTATTCCTTTCATTACAACCCCACGGTCACATTACAAATGCAATGATATTTTCAATATTTTTTATCTCAATTAGTTTTTATTTGCTTTTTAATTTTGTTACCTGGCTGATATTATATTGAATTTTAAAGAAAACTCGCTTTCTCAGGCGAGAATCGATTAACCCCGATTGCGATTTTCTTTTTTGAAAATTATGAAAGATAAAAATGCTACATAGGCATAAAAATTTAAATTTGCGGAAGATCCACAAATTTTGAAAAAAAATAGCTCTTTTGAATACCATTGGCTCTTTTGAACTGTAACCCCGCCCATCGACAATTAAAATAAGTTTTCGTGACAGTTAAGATAGCCGAATCTAGATTTTTAAAACGAATTATGAAAGATGACGGCCTAATTAACAGTTAAAAAATAAAATTTGTAAATTTGAAAAAATACACTTTTAGGGTGAATCCGATATTTGCCGTGGTTGCGTTTTTTAAAACTCACCTTACGCATCCTTCACTTGTTTACTAATTAAAAATATTCTCTAGACCGGTACTATTCGGAAAAGTGTAAATGTAAAACCCGATAGATATATCAGGAGCGACGACTGAAACTCCTAGTCGGTTGTGGGTGTCGATTCACCACAACATACGTACTGATGATAGAATGTGTTCAAATATGATGTAGTATTACGTAATAATACACTAACATAATATGTGTTTTTACGGAAAATCGTGAATTTCAAAATTGAATTTTGGCCTTATTAAGTCCTACTAAATTCATCCTCACCTTAAATGTTATATTTATATTCTTATATTTTTATATATTTATATTTTCGTAAATGTTTATTATTTTAAAAGGTTTCAAGTTTAATGAAATCAAAAAAAATTTATTTTTTTTTAACAATTCTTAATGAAATTTACTTTATTTTTACGCAAAGGAGGTCCTAAACTTTAATGTGAATTAGAAAATTTTTAAATTTCATTAGAATTGTTAAAAATAATACATTTTTTTCAAATTTCATTAAACTTGAAACCTTTTAAAATATTTTATTCAACATTTATATTTTTCTGCTCTTTTGTTTGGTGAAGCAAATTTTATAGGAAAAGTGAATTTTCAAGTCGCAGGGTTAGTCTTTTGTCCTTTCTCAATTGTTGGTAAAATAATTTATTTTCTTTCTTTACAAACATATTTTTACAAAATATCTTAATTTTTTATGAAATATTTCTTAAAACTATGCCCCAATACAAATTTTATCAAAAAATTTCTGTTCACCGATTTCAATTTTTACTTTCCCATTTACGTAGTAAAGGGAAGTATTGTAATCGAGTAAAAAAGTTTTGAGTTAGCATTTTTCCCATGGTCTATGAGTCCATAGAAGTCGTTTAAGACAATTTTGGAATGATGTCTGGATGTGTATGTGTATGTTTGTATGTGTACGTGTGTATGTGTGTACGTGTATGTGTGACCGTTTTTTCGTCCACGATTTCGGAAAACGCATGGACCGATTGACTTGAAATTTGGCACGTTGGTTGAAAATCACCCTCTAAAGAGGTGATTAGATTTTGGTTGAAATCCGTTCATTTTTACTTAATGTTTTGAAAGAAACAAAACTTCTAAGGCGCCATACTTCTTTCCATTGTAATAGTTAAAAATGAAAATAGTGTCAATCGAAAGAGATTTTATTTCTGCGTGTAAAGATACCCAACACTTGAAATTTTTCTCTTAAATTACTATTAAAATACATAAATAGAATCATTGCATTTAAAAGAATATGAGCGGCCTTGGAAACAAAATAACAAATAAATTCAAACAAATGTTTTTAAAATTAAAAATTTTAAATTTTTAAAAAATATTAAAATTATAGTTATTATAATAAACCTAGCAGTGAATGGGAAAGTCATGTGATGTCACATCAGATTTTTTCATTGCGCAAATATTAAATGTTCGGGTTATTATCTTTTAAGTTTTTCTTGTCGTTATCAATTGACGGCCCGTCGTTTGACATATTGAGCTTTGCAGTGGTGAAATTTTTTTCTCAATATACATATCTAGGCTGTAACCTTCCTAGATAGCGAAAAGTGCACTCTTCAAATATTTCCAATGTGATTTTCCTAAATTATCCATTATTAATTTAACCTTTTATTGCAAAATCTTCAATTTGAAATTAAATTTTATTTTAATATTTCTATCTATTCATTATTATCAAATGTCCTTTTTCTAAATTTATGGTATAACTTATTTTCGTTAAATTAAATATTTTAAAAAGTTTCAAGTATAATGAAAAATTTTAAATTTCATTAGAATTGTATTAAAAAAAAAATAATACATTTTTCAAATTTCATTATACTTGAAACTTTTAAAATATTTAATTTAACATATATTTTCAACAAGTAATAATAAACATTTACAATAACTTATTTTCTTCCATTAACGTTTAAATCTACTTGAATGGCACGTCGATACTAATTTTGATTTCTTCAGTTAATTAATTGATTAAACTTTTTCTCACTATAGTAAATTCAAGACTGTCTAAATCTTTTATCCCTTTTCCGTTGGAATAAAATTGTTACCAACCCAAACAAAAGGGTTACTTCTACTTAATCAAATTTTCACACTCTTAAAATTTACACTGCAAATTTACAAATGCAATTTAATTTCACTTATTAAAATTAATTAATCACCTCTTACAATTATTACATTTTAAATTAATTAATAACAATTAAATTTTTTTTTAGTAACCACCGAATGCTTTGTTTACCGCCAAATCCAAAAAATCTGATTGGCTCTACAATTTAAATTTAAAACTTGCAAAACAAAAATTTTGAAAATAAAGTTAAATAATTAATTAAAAAGTTGACTAAAGAAACAAATCTATTAGAGAAGTTCTAAAATCAAGTGAGTTTTTATTAATCCTATTTATAAATTGTTTTTACTCTATCATATTATGTAATATGAAAAAGTATTATTTTCGTGCAGATAAAAACAATTGAGATTTTGATGGATTTACACTTTTTTAGGGCCCCTGAGTTAAATAAGACCATTTCCAAAAAATGTCTGTGGTCAAATTTTGTGTGCCACCTACAGCAAAAACAAATAGGAATTTTCAAACAAAATTTTGGATTTTGTAACCTTATATTGAGACTTAGAGCTGATTTTGGTTAAAATTGGTTAGTGGTAACTATTTTTTTTTTTTAATCTTATTATTTAATATTAGTTTTTAATTAATATTTCAAAAACTAATAGGAATTTCAAAGCTAAATTTACGATTTAGCATAATTATGTCGAGGTTTAAAACTGAATAAATTTTATTTAAAATTGGTTTATGAAAACTATTGTTTTATTATTTTTATTTATTGTTATACTATTGTTTTAAATTTTGTATTTTGTATCTTTGTATTGAGACTTAAAGCTGATTAGATTGGTTGATAGAAAATATTATTTTCTTTTTATTTTTAAAATTATTTTTTAATATTTAATAAAAGTACGATAAAGTCATGGGTATGGTCACATCCAATTTTTTATTATTAGTTTGTAAAATTAATATTAAATTAAAATGAACACGTTAAACTAACAACAAAACTTAATTTTTCTCATAAACTTTTTCGAGTTTTTCAACTTGCAAGTACCATACTAAGTCTCCCCCTTCCCTCTCGACATGGACGATGTGCTGTGCGTGCAAAGTGTTATTAAACCACGGAAATGTAATACCTTTCAAGGTTTCCCAGACAGATCGGTGGTTTGACGTTGTCTTCCGAAGTGAGAAGGGAAGTTCTTACTTCGCACAGCACAAAAAGCTGGCCAAAACTCTATAACCATATCAATCTACATAGAAACTGTAACTCAGGTTTTTGAAAACACGAATTTGGTATCAAAATTACGAAATAAAAATGGGCAATCCAGTATTGTGCTGATAAAATTGGAATCAAGGATCGACTGGGGGTTAAAATTTTCAGTTGTTGTTTTCTTCTGATTATTAATTATTAAATGTATTAAAAAAACAAGTTTTTGATTATAATTTAATTTATTCTTAATTAAATAATCATAAAACAAAATAAATGTAAGAAAAAATCGCATATTAAAATATACAGCCTTCGCTGTATAAACAGCATATAGGCACAGTGGAAGGTACTAAGGACGTTTTAAATTTGATAAAAATGTATTCTTAAATGAACAAAAATAGAATATTACTCCCAGTTATGGTTCGAAAAAGATAATTTTAGTAAAAATACCAGGAAATAAAATATAAAAACATTTTTTAATTTTTTTCTTCTGAAAAATCTTGGAGCAGAATGTGATGATGGCGATGTAAAGATCAGTGCAATGTAGGCTTTTACAAGTCAGGTTTACTCACGTTTTAACAAAAAGTTACTATCTTCTGATAATGTTCTGTGGTTTGTTAAAATATAAAATTAGAATATTAAGCTTACAACAGGGTTGAAAGTTTGGGTTATGTAAGTTAGCGTTTATAATACTTATAGGGCTAGGAGGCCAATTCGAAGAGTGCTGTATTGTGAATTTGACAATATCATCACAATTTTTTAAGACATAATCCAGGTTTAATTAGATCATTTTTGGTTAAGAGATTACATGGGTTTAGAAATATTTAAACATTTATTTTTTATCTAATAGTAAAACATGTCAAGAATATTTTTCCCAAGTTTTAAGTCAATCGGAGTAAAACTCTAGAAGAGAGAGAGAGAGCAATTGAAAATTCCACTAATTAATCATTAAGATTAAACTCACTAACATAAAATATTTGTTTTTTTGATTTCGGAAAAAGCTATCATGAATTCTGATCACCACGAGAATATCTTCTTTGAAGGGGTCTCCTAAGACCAGGTCCCAACTGCTGAATGTTAAAAATAAAAAAAAATTTGAGAAAGTATGATTTTTTACCTTTGAAACCCATGAAACTCCTTAAGCGGGTATATTATCTTTGAGAACCGGAAAATAAAACAATTTTTGAATATCATTTCTGAAGCGATGAATAAAGATACAAACTTTTTTTTTTTTCATCCAAATCATCATTTTTTTTTAATGCAAAATGAATGCATTTATCTTACAAAATTAGTTTTATGTTGGGAAGAGACGATGAGAAAGAAATAATTTTTGACATTTTACGCAAAATACAATTTCTTCTTTATTTTTTTGATCAAATTTATTTATTTATTTTATTTTAAGAATTTTTTTTAAATGCTACTTCCAACACATCCTGTGGAATATTTCTGTGTATCTTAGTTTAAATATTATCTAAAGCATTCTAGCGGTTTTAGAGATTTTATATTCACCATGTTCAAAAACATAGGTGGTACGACACTTTCCAGTTTTTTAATAATTTTTGGAAGTTTTGTTTCTTTGGCTTAAAATATGAGGAGAAAAATTGCATTTTTTTAAATGTTGAAGGTAAGGGACCCCCTAAAATTAGTTTCGGCTTGGTAGTTCAGAGTTTAGTTGATTAGGTTAGGTTATTTGGAAAAAGTTAAATCGTGCACCGCAGTCACTATACTTCTATACTAAAATTATGTGGAATAATCAACAATATGATCCTGCAGGACAGGACAAGTAGAAAAAGAGGCCCATGTACATACATCGTAGATTTTATAGCGATAATTACTTTAGTTGTGAAAAAAGTTATAGAAAACGATTATTTTTTAGCCTGCAAATTTAGCAAAATATTATGCAAACACACTATATTATAAAGCATTAAAAATTAATTTTTATAATGGTAGTGATAAAATATGAGTAATTAACGTAATTAATTAAGTTGAACGATAACGTTTAATAAGTAATATAGATATGTTACAATAGTATTTGTATTGTCGCGTATTATCAAATAAATTAGAGCTGAAAATTTGCTGCTAACATAGTACCTAGTAGGTAGCAAATTAAATATTTAAAAAAAATAGTGGGAGTTCATGGTCAAAAAAAGTTTGCCAAAATAGAATTATAGCGTTACTATCGAGTTGCTTTTGTAATGTTTGAACTTCAAATCTAATTTTATAATATAGCGATATTAAAAAATCCTTTCACCATCCTAATTTAATTGTTTGCAAATATATAACTTGCGCATATTACACCCATATTATAATATACCAAAATTATAACCATTAGGTATGTGTGAGATCATTTAGGTTACATTGAGTCATTACATTTAGAAACTATATTAACTATTAATAAATACATATGAGGCATACAAATTTGTTTATAATACAATATCATATAGGTAGAACGTACATTTGCAAACGATTTTACTACAATACCCCATTGTCATATACTATACTGGAGGAGGGTGAACTACCTACCATCTATTAAAAAATGGATTAGACATGCAGCAGGTTTACGAAACGTCTGAATGGGCATGCAAACTTTATTAGCTTGATCGCAGTGTTGAATAAGTACAAATTATAAATTCTAAATCCTTGAGCCGCTTTAATTTACATTGTTATAAACAATTTTAAGATGCAGAATTGTCATAATTTCCTAAGACGTTAACACCGAGAAAATGATGTTAAGTGTTTTCTGCATTAGAGAAATACCTTGAAGGAGTTGTAAATCTATCATACCATAAGTCAAGAGCATCTTGACACAAAATACCAATGAAATAAACTCTATTCGATACTTAAATTTTTGAGCAGAAACTCATTCATAAATTTGAAATAAATAATTCGTAAAAACGAATTCAAGTTTTGAAATTGTCTATGCATATACGTACGAAACATTTGCATTCAAAAATATTTATTAGTAATTATTACAAAAATGTGTTTGTTGAAATTTTTGGTTTTGTAAACTAAATCATGGTGTCATCAACATTACAGTATTGCTGGACAAATCTAAACTAATGTGTAGCTTTTTTTATTGAATATTACCAATAGTTCTCTTATTTTGTTGTTTAGAACAAAAAAATTTGTTGATTTAACAGAAAACTCAAAAAAATTTGCGTAACTAAAAACTTAAAATTCCGCATAAAACGGAATATTTTTTTGATTACGTTGGATATTGTATTCGCTAACGTTTCCATCATAATTTCTATGACATCATCAGGCTATTACTTTTCCAAGTTTTTATCATTTTAAATTGTGGGAGTCTTGAAGAAAATGTATTTTTTATAACTGTGCTTAGTTGAAGTAAATTATACTCAATTTTATATACTAATGCTTTTAAATAGGTATAGTGTATTATTAATCAATAGTGGGTTAAGTATAATTAGCACTGTGGATAATTACATATATATTCTCTTAACATCTCAATATTCCATGTCTATATTACTTAATTCTGCATGTAATCATTATTGCAATTTACGATAATATTTTTATTTCATGAAAATATCGTTTAACCAATAATTAAGCGTTTAAAGACACATCAATTTTAATTTATTGAAGCGCGTTCTCTAATTAAATAAATAAATAATATAAAAGTCTTTAGTTAAATAACACGTTTATAATAATAATTGTAAGATGTTAAATTTACAATCAATTTTTGTTCAATATCATTTAATATGTGAAAGGCAATCTAAGTAAATATTGAATAAAAATCAATCACAATGATATTGAAACATTACCTACATCATCATAATTGAAGTCATATTAGCAACTGGGTCAAGATTATCAACTTGTTGCCAAACAAAAAATTCATATAGAAATATAGGCTCTCATTTTGGGGTATCAGCCATCCGAAGCTTCAATTAAAAGACAATTGTATTCAAAAGTTAGTTATTCGTATATTTTATAAATTAACTTGTAAATAATAGAGTTAATTATAAAAATAAGTTAATTAATCGAGAAATGGGTTTTACGAAAATAATTAATTTTGAGAATGTTTATGTATTCAATTATACTGTTAAATGAGTGCTTAAAAATAATTACTTATTGTTTTAATATATTAAATAGTTAAAATTGTATACTTTTACTATATTTTACTTTATTAGATTATAACGCATGGAAACCTTTTCTACAGAGAATTTCCTGTAAACTAGAAAAGATATAACTTCTATGAAACAAAGCAGAAAACATCCAAGACGAATTCAACAATATTGATGTGATTTTTGTATTTAACGTTTAATAATTTTTAAGAGTAGGGTTTTACATACTGATTATCGTACTGTACCATCAGAGGGCACTATGGTGTCAACGTAACTTTAAAAAGACATTTTTGCGTCTTCTGGGGCAAGATAACGAAGTGTAAACGGAACCTTGCATGGGTTTGGGAATAATATTTCACTTTCATTTCAATAGTTTTATAAGAATAAATTTACTTTTGTTTTTGTTACAATTAATTTTATACAAATTATACATACTTCCAGATTATTTTAGAAATTCTTCATAAATAAACTAATGTATTACAACTAAATTTTTATTTTACATGAACACTTAAATAAATATCATTATCTACACTAAATAGCATGCTTTTCATTTTTTTTTATAAAATAAATGCAGTTTACTTTCAGTCTTACTTTTTAATTATTTGAGAATAAATGTTGTTCATGTCTTTTTTTTCATATTGTAACTAATTGTTACAAGTAGAAATTTTATTATATCATTTATTGTATTTAAAACGTATCTACTTGTTTGATACAATATAATATGTAACTTTCTAATAAAGATTTCATGTTTCTAATTATCTAATGTTAACTTACTTAGCACGCGTTAAATAAGCAATAATTATTATAATTTTGATTTAAAAAAATTGCACGCAAATTCCAAATTCAATTTACTTGTTTGTTTATTTTCAAAGTTGGAATGGCCACAACGAACGCCGGTACCAAGTTAGATTCGGTTAGTCATCCAGCATCGTGTACCTACTACTATTAATTTTTAATTTATTGATCAAAAGCACAACATTATGAAATTCGAGAGAAGATTGGTAAACTTGAAAGTGACTTTTTGATAAAAAAAAACATAATTATTTGAAATGGGCAAACAATAATATTTCCAACCCGGCGCATTTTTGTGTTTCACACATTTAATTATTTTGACATTCTCGAAATTATCCAGAGTGATTATACTATAAATAATAATTGTACCACTTAGTTGCCCAATATTAGTGCTTTTGCTCATCTTCAATAATTTAACTTAAAAATATATCTAATCTTAATAGCACAAGTAATAGGATGTGCAAAATTAATTAACTATTGCATTAGTGTTTGCTCAAGTTAATGTAAACTGAGTTGAAGTACTTACACTGTTGATGTTAAAAACCTCCACTGTCAGAAATAAACAACCTGTAGACAGCTTTAAATTTTCAAGCGTAACAGGTTATAAACTGTAAATTTATTATAATGTGATGGAAATGTAATAAAATTGATATAATAAAACGTTTACGATCGTTTCTAGCATTTGCAAGATGCAACCTTCTGTGTTAGCTGTTTGCTGTACTTATACATATGTACCTACCAATTTTCAAAATTTGTTTTCAAAATTTCTATCTTTCATTTATTCTTCCCCCCCCCTTAAAAATCATTTTTGCGATTATATTTACAAAATGGAAGCTCAAACAGTCAAATTCAATTTGGTTCATAAATTCCAAATCATAATGAATCATTTTCTGTCTTAATGTTCGACTTCTGCTTAGACAATATTAAATGAATCAAAAGTTGAGTTGATTGCTAACTACTGTAATTTATAGGAAAATGTAATTCATAAGGCGATTTTTCATCGTCTCTCCCAACTATCTTGAACTTGGATTTTTATAATAGGATTATGGTATATCATATAATTATACTTAGGAATCAAATTATAGGCATTTGGTATCATTGGTACGCTTTAAATACACATTATTATTAATGAAGACACTTCGATTAACGCAATCATTGTCCTTCACTTTGATTCATTAACGTGGATGTTGTACTTGAAATTTGATGTTATTCAACTTGGCGAAGTCCATCCCAATTTAGATTTATTACCAAACATGAAAAACCGGAATTTTAGAAACTTTTCCGGAAGTTTCAATAACGCAATAGTTGCTATTGAATTTGTCGTTAAAACTGATGAGATAATTAAAATCAATGTAATAAACATTAATATCATGAAGTAACTCGAATTACATATTTAATTGAGTATGCATTTCAGAACTGAATCAGTTGAAAAGTAACCATTTTAAAAAGGCAAAAATTTTAAGATCTTGCAGGATCGGAGAAACAGCAGTAGAAACGTTTTCAGTCTTTATTTTATATTATAACTTTGGGCCAATGACCAAAATCGATCAAAGATTTGGTTGCAGCGAGACTCAGGAAAATACGATTCTACCAGAGCAGGCATTTACTATAAAATTTGTTTTCTTATTTGCTTTACTAATGTAACAATGCAAAAATTAATCAATTCACATGCCAAAGCACTAAAATCAATCAATCTTAGTTTAATAATAACTTTTTTTACCAATTAAATTTTGTTTACCATGAAATGATTTGTTTGTCGTAAATCTTTTTGCTTATCCTAACACCGAAAGATATTAATTTTATTTTTGGCTAATAATTGACATAACATAACTTGATTTTCATAAAATCCTAATAATGAAAGAAGCTAATAATGATTTCTGAATAAAATGGTACAAGACACAAAGTGAAAAGTAAGCGTTTCGCTCAACTGATTATTAGAGGCAACCAAAGCAAATCATCTTCTCCTTAGATGGATGACCTCGTCATTGGAATCTTTCTTTTAAATTTTTGAGCAAAAGATAGAGTACTTTTTGGGAAAAAATAATGTCACAATATCATGTTAAATTGTACAATCATTATTCATTTTATGATTTAATATCATAAAAATGATTAGGTTTTTTTAAAAATATTTTGGCTGCCGATATTCAAAAAAATATTAAGAAATTTAATAGTTTTTTCGATGGACTTTACTAGAAATCTGTATGATGTGGAAAATTCTATAGTTCATTTTGGCAAGACTTGAGTAAAACTTTGTCCACTTTATGGGATTTATCAATAAATTTTTTTGCAAAGATTTTTATTTCTATTCTATCATTCTCAAGAAAATAATTAGTTGAGATCAAATTACTTCATTGTCTAAAGAAACAGTTTCTTTATATACATATAAGTATACAGTAGAAAAATAAATTATAGATTCGCTTAAAATTGATAAGTGTTCTTTCCAAGAATATTCTACAGCATCAGATAGGTAACCTTATGGAAGTTTTGAAAGCACCTATTTATATTTTTGATTAAATATTGTTTTTAATATAAACAAAGTATGTATAATCACAAATTGAATTGAACGACTGTACACCTAATATAAATGATACAACTGTAAATATAACTTCGAGGTTAGTTAAAAGTGTAAGGTTACTGAATAGGCCTGACAAGTTGAATATCTAACGACGTATTGAGGGCATCAAAGCGGATTATTTGCAAATTGAACAAGAAAATTTTAAAACAAACAAGTCTTATACTATTTTTAGCAAAAATTTGGGACGGCAGTTAATATGTGCTATTGGAAATGTAGCTGCATACAAAAAGCAACGCAAAAAGTACAGCACCTGACTGAGAGAATACGAGTATACACTGATATGTTTAGACCTTTTGTACTTTTATCATTGGCAGCTTATTTGGAATACATTGGCGAATTCAAAACCATAACAAAATGTATGTTACAGTTGGTAGATTAAGAGAAAATGCCTTCAGCAGTATATTCTCTCGTTAAATGATATATAAAACAGTATTCTAATTGCGTCACATAGTAAGGTCAATGAATGAAGATTACGCAAAAAATTTAATGTTTAAAATCTTCTTTGGTTTTTTCAATGCCAATCCTACAATTAAATAATTCAAAATTTAAGTAGACTTCACTTTTAGATCACTTGGACAAATTTTACTTTCGATTTAATATTTGGAATCCAATCCCATATCAATCAGTCGAATAATAATAATGACGATCAAAATGTGTTCAGGTTAATTTAAATATAATAAGTATTATTCAGTATTGTAAAAATCAAACGCACTTAAATCTATTTTTGTATCAAATTATTAATAACGAGGCTAGATTTTCGCAAACCACTTTTTCTACAGAGAACGTATTCGAAAGTGTTCCAAATAGTCATATTAGTTGAATTTCACATAAGCTGGCGAAAGTCGTAGCCATCATCTGGTTGGTAGGTCAATAAATTAATTTATTTATTTTGGTTTTTTGTGTATAAAACATCGTTTAATCTATAAAATTTTACTTCGAATACTAAATAAACATATATTCCAGATAAAGCAATTATAATTTTTTAACAAACGTTTGCTTGAACTAATGCGTTCACTGACACTGCGATGTATGCTTGAAGAACTTCTAGACTCAGAATTGTATTTTTCCAGATTATCTTTTGGATTTGCTTCGTAGGTTTATAAATAATAAATGAATATTTTAAGTTCTGAAAAATTACATCAAACAACTGCATGAGGATTCTTATAAAACCTCTAAATAATTAAATATAAAAAGTAATTTTCTACATTTTCGTGCATGACAAGTAATTTTCACTCGAAAGCGTAAAAGCATGTAATATACATACTACATAACGCTTGAATAAGAAATCGCCTTGACATTGAAAATTTTTATTTAAATGTTGTAATGCACAAATATATTAGAAGTATAAATTTTTTCACTTGAGTACACAAGAACTATTTAGGTGTAATAGTTGTAACCTTGCCTTATGGAAGCAGGAAGAAAATCGTGTTTTGCTAGATAGATGAAATCAGGAAATAACATTGAAAATATAGGTCGACGTGTATTAGGACTTGTTATGTTAATTATTGATAGAATTTATAAAATTCTTAAAACTAACAAAAATTTTAATTTGGGATTTAAATAAATTTGCTTAATTAAGATAATTTATACGCTCAAATTGGAATTATTAAAAATACCTAAGTATTTTTCTTGTCGGCACAACTATGTACTACATTTGACTTACTTCGCTAAAACTATGCGAAACTAGGAAGACTTGAGACCAAAATTGGGTATTTTTATGGTAGAGTTTGGCATATTACTGAGTATCTCATACAAATTTTTAATTTGGTCCAAAAATTATACTTTGGTTGTTAAAATTTCAAGTCCTCCCAGTTAAGGGAGAACTAAAACGAATACTCTCAGTCTGGGCTACTATCTACCTAATAAGTTTATAAGTTCTTGATCTAGCATTGATCTTAAAAACTTTGGTTGTGTAATGAGCAAAACAAAAATTTGCATTTACTTGTACCTACGTGTAAGCAGACATGCGTGGCTTTTCTATTCATTGGTTTCCTACATAAAATAATCACATGAGGTAGACTAGCCATAAAAGCCAAGGTAATACATTTCCTTGGACTAATTCAAATTTAAAAAATAGCAATTCGAGTAAACGTAGTAATAAAATTTAAATTAGAATAAGCTTTCGACAGCAGCAGTTCCTGCTGATTTCTCTGAAACATCATTTCTCTGTGGTTGCAAAAAACCTAACTTAGTCACCCTATCTCAAAATCCAAAAGTGCCAAATCAGAGAAATCGGGAGACAAGAAAATGTAATTTAAGAGGGCACCGTAGCCATTATGTTGTTTATATTGTAATTGGTCCTGCTACAAAAACACCTGATTGAAAGAAAGTTAAAAGTGATGCGTCTAATTTAAGCTAGTTTGCCAAGGTTTGCTTTATGACTTAGGTTCCACCTTAATATTGCACTTTTAAATATTAATTTAATAAAAATGGCAAATAAAAAATACCTACAGCACTTGCATGTAGCCTGTAGGTAAGGCATAATTTCAAGAAAATTAACAGATGTTAAACTGATTCAGATTCAAGGTTGCCCTATATCGGTTTTTACCTTATGCAATGACATTAACTTTACATAATTACTATTAATTAATTAGCATTTTTACAAGAAATCCTGAAAGCATCAATTTTTAATTCTAGGACATGAAATTGGTTCAGTAGCCACTAACTGCCTACATTATGCCATTAATTACAATTAAAAAACTAGACTAATTACTAAATCAGATTAAACACAAATTTAAATTAATTACATTAATCACAAATTTGTGGTGCTTTTAAAATATTAAACAACAAAGCGGATGTAACCTCGTCGTGATATTGAGCAGCTTATAGTTTCAGGAAGTTTACATTGTTACTTGCAATTTATAATTTTTCCAAAGTAAGCAATTGGCATTGCTTGTATGGTCATCGAGTAACCTTTCATCGGATATCCTTCCTAATGGCATTGGCCCTTGTCTTCTCGTGTCTACTACAATTTCTTTTATTAATATGATTTAGCAACCATTCGACCGTGACGAACTTTCGATGTTTTTAACAAGTTTTTCGTGTGAGGTCTAATAACATTCACAAAGGAAGTTGATCGACCACACTTAAGTTGTTAAATTAATTACGGTTTCATTAATATTTTCAAGTTTAAACCTTTAAATGATAAATTTGCAAGTTACATGTTCAGCTTTAGGTGTGTAATTTGTTATGTTAATAGTAGAATTGAGTAGCAGTGTAATTATTTTTGTTCATTTAATTTCTCAACTCTTCATTTTTAATTATTATTTTAATTTTGATAAGTTCAAAAATCTTTATGCATTTTTTTTCTATACTTTGATGGTGTTACATAACATATTATTCAGTTTTGCACTTTAAAATAGAGGTTCGCAAACTTTTAAAAAGAGCACTATGCATGCAAAAGTGTTAATTGAATTAATCAATATTCACATATTTAGGGTACCGAATCAATTTAACTAAATTTAAGGTAAAATGTAGCCAACGGTAGTTGCTATTTATTATCCAAACCTAAAAAAGTAAAAATATCATAATAACTTTAAGAAAATAATAAAATATCATCAAAAAGTATAATACTTGATGGTACTCCAAGCGAATTTTTTAAATACTAACATTTGGTGACATCTCGAAAAGCTCTTTAGCCATTATTATGTAATGAATTTAAAGAAATGCTTGCTATTATTTAGTTTAGTTATAAGTAATATTTGTTATGCTTTGAGGTTAAAAGAAAATAAAATAAAATAATTTTAATTTAATTTTGCAAAAAAACGCAAACTCCGACTAAGCCGGAAACATAAACTAAATGACTCTAACTCAAGATCGTAGGAACTTGACTTTGTTTGTTTCTGAAAAGAAGAAACTAAAAAGGTTTTAAATAATAAAAATATAAACAAAAAATGGTTATATAATTTAACAAATAATTCACACAACATTACAGTTCTGTGGTTATGGTAAAACAAAGTTTTATGGTAATAAATAATTTTGATGTACTAAAATAAACTAAAAATAGCATAGCTAATCGAAATACATAGGTGCACCTTGGTTAACTTTAATTCTAAAAGACATAAGATAATTAATTAATTATTAATAGTCAAACAGACGTTTTGATCAAAAGTAATGGTTTACAGAAGTTCTAATTTTAGATATAAAACAGATAGAAATATTTACTTTAAATAATTCAATATTTCCAAATAATAATGACATTAAAATTGGAACAATAAAACAGATTACGAGTTACTTGAATATTAAGTTACAACAATATCTTAATTAAATACATACTAGATAAAATAGATAAAAGAAGAATTAAAAAAAGGCGAACTAAAAAGATGGAAACAAGAAGAAGTAGGACCATAGTAGAAATCCTGTATCCTTAAAATAAAAGTAGTGATTGTTATTATTCGTCTTGAGCCTGCCAATTAAAAGGTGACATTTCAGGGGGAGGCATCAGATTCATGTTTCACTTGCTGCGACTCCTGCCAAAAAAATTTACTATGCCTCCGACTGAAATTAATTATCATATTTACCTTTTGCATCACCTTTTAATTGGCAGGCTCAAGATTCTACCATGTTCCTACGTCTTCTTGTTTCAATCTTTTTAGTTTTCTATTTACGTAGTCGGGTTTTTTGATTTTTTAATTTGTTTTTTTATTTACTACTTCTTAGTTTTGTTTTATTGATATGTTGTTACTTCCGGTCTATAAATATTGTTTTGATAAGACATTTTGCGTTACAACATAACTTACTGCTGCATTTGTCAACGAAACTTTCAATCAAAATCAACGTTTCATGCCATCTGACATTTGTTTAGACACATCCTTCAATTTTTAAATTAACCTAATTAACTATTACAAATTTTAACTATTTTTATTCTAATTTAATTCAAAACAAAACCTAGCCTATAACCATCGCACGGTTTAGACAAATCGATAAACACCTCATTTATCCAGCCGTTGGGATGCTTTGAGGGTATAAAGAATCCCACGTACATACCCAGATACGCGTGAAAAACATAACCCTGTCTTTGCTGCCGCGCAGTCGAGTAAATAGATAAGTTTTTGTATTAATTGAAAACGAAAGGACATGTATATTATTGTCTAATTAAAAGGATGCAATGGTTCGATAACCGATTATAATAATAACGAAGATAAACCAAAAGAAAGGAAGATACCAGGATTATCTTGGTCAAGTAGCAGCTGTTTAACCACGATAAATCGCTAAGAAACTTTCACAGCATGTTTGGTAACCAAGTGACCAAGTTGAATAAAACAAATTTTTGCCCATTCTAATATTTGTCGAACCGCCACAAGTAAATTAAGTTAATATAAAACTAGCTTGATTATTAGCCCTTCACCTGACCGTACATTATTTTAGATATAAAAGAGCTAATAACAGATAATTTTAGGTAAAGATAGTTCAGTTAGTGTAGATAACCTGACCGTGATTGTAACTTATACGAGAGTTCACACGCAACAAATACTTAAAGATAAAGATAGTTTTAACGCTTATTATTTTACTTTTCCGGCACTGAAAATAAATGCAATTTATTGAAATCTACCTGAAAAAACTGAACAAATGTCACACCCGAGAGGCCAATCGCTAGAAAAAATCGTGTACAATTAACTTCACACTTCACGTACTTTATCATAATTCTCCATACTTCTTCGTACTTCATATAATTCAGCAGTAATTCACAGGACTTCACGTACTTCGCTAGTAATTCACCGCACTTCATCAATAATTCACGGTACTTCGCCTACTTTATTGTATTTCACGTACTTCATCGGTACTTCAGAGACTTACCGAGATTCTAAAATTTGTGCACTGGAGGGTGTTCCACACCCCCCAGACCCCACGGATTGAGTAGTTTTTTTTATCATAAATAAACTGAAAATCTCCGTTGCAGAAATCTATCTCCCAGGGGTACGCAATTTATAATTATGCAGTTTATGATTAATTGTCATATTATGAATTAAACACATTTACTTGGTCATAGCTAATTTTAAAAACTTGGGATATGCTTAAGTGTTTAATTCAATTTTAATAAAAATATATTAGTTAAACTGGGGTCTGGGGTGTGGAACACCCTCCAGTGCTTTTGGAACGAGATATCTTCAGTTTAATTCTGATAAAAAATAAACTATTCAATCCGGGGAGTATGGAACGCTTTCCAGTGCCTCTGCAACGGGAGATCTTCAGTTTACTTCTGATAAAAAATAAACTCGATCCGGAGGGTCTGGGGTGTAAACACTCTTCAGTGCCTAAATATTACAATGCAGGCAAACATATTAAAAGTTTGAAAATTTAGTAGAAATTTTCCGCTACCGTTTTAGTTTTCTAAAAATCATGACATATTCTTGAGAGGGGCAACAAAACGAGCAAAGCGAAAATAAATTATGTACAATCATGTACAAACAATAATTTAGATTATTTTCAAATTTGGGAGGGGGAGATAGCAGGTTTCCATCCCCCAACTAATTTTCTAAATAATTTAAAACAAAAAGGTTCTACCGAAACTAAGGAAAGCACAATAGATTTAGACTTTTTAATTAAAATTTGCAATGGAAGGGACTGAGGACATGCACTTATTCAAACTCATCCAATCAGACCACAACGAAATAACCAAGCACTCAACAAAACAAATCAAACACCTGATTGGTTATTTTGTCAATTTAACTTTAATGTATTTTAACTGATAGTTGTAAAAAGATAGAAGATAGAAACATAAGAAGATAGTTTAAATTGTTTACTTCTATCTCGTAAACAGTAATGTAATTAATTAATCATGCAAAACAATGAATTACCAAAGCTTTTATTGAACTACCAAACCTCCATGATATTCAAACAAATGAGCTAAAAAATTACAAAATTAACTAAAAATCTAAGTTTAATTTAATTAATTGATTACTATTAAACTAGCAACGACCAAAACTTTTAATTAGTAAAATAATGACCGCAAAGGTCTATTCAACGTTTAAAATAAAAAATGTTAAGAAAATCCACTGATGTAAGTTAATTTGCTATCAAATAATTATTATTAATACACGTGTCTTATCTATGAATACACATTGACCGTAGCGCATGCTCATAAGCTAGGTTTAACTTTATGTAATTCACCAAGAATTTACTAACTTCATGATACTTCACTTGTACTTCAAAATACTTAACACGTATTTTATCTACTTTACATGTACTTCATGTATTTTTCCAGTACTACATGTACTTCACAAGTACTTCATGTACTTCACAAGTACTTCATGTATTTCACATGAGATTTCATGTACTTCCTGAGATGTGTACAAATACTTCACCAGCGGTTAACCCCTCGGTCACACCATAATTTGAACACAACGCAGAAGATTTTGTTTATTCTTTGATAAACAAATTGAGCTGCCCACCATCCTGCTTCGATGGGAGCTCCGGGTAGATCTGTGATCTGATTTCGTGTTCTAACTTAAGATTCAACAAAGGGCTGCCATTCTATTGTCCCTTTTCACGGTTACTATTCTGCAAGTTAAATCTCGTCGCAGCTTGTTGGTAAAATGCACAAAAAAAACATACAAATGCACGGTTTTATCTTTTTAAACTCAAATGTTTAACCTTCAAGCATAGAAATAATTTTAAAAGATTTTAAAACGTGTAAAATTAAATTTTAAAAGCACAAAAATGTAAAAATGTAAATCTTGAAGTTTATAATTTAAAATTAAATCAAATAGAAATTGAAAACCGTAACATATTCTAAATAAATTTGATATATTGCTCTGGCCGCTAAAATAAAAAAAAAATTAATTTTTGAGTGGTACAAATTTTTTGAACAATGAGAGGATTTAAAATAATGATGGCAATCAAAAGTTTGTAAATGTGATAAAATGGTTGATCACCGAGAAGAAAACTTTTAATTTTAAATTAATTAAAAATGTATAAAAACCAATCAAGTTGTGATCAAAATTTAATAAGCAAAAAGTGTAAATAATTACAATTTAGAATATGCATACAGGAAAATTAATTATTTTGGTTTATACTACGACAAAATGTTAGAACCGTTTCCACCAGCAAAGCACGCGGATCCGAATTAGCTTGAGAGTTTTAAAGAATTAAAAAGTGATTTTAAGGTGGAATCTTTTAAGTGAAAACTGGGAGGTTTATGCAAACCAAAACGACGGTGATTTCAAGTTAAAGTTTAGCCAAGAAGTTTAAAATTTGTAATTAAACCAAAAGTGCGCAAATTAAACGTGGAGAATAAATGGAGAAATTAATTTGGAAAATTCAAATCAACATCAAATGGTGATTTTGCACCAATGCACAGCAATGATATGCAACTCAAAATAATAGTGGCTATTAAACATAAGTTTTGTGCGTTTGGTTACATCCAAGTAAGAAAATTTGAAAATGGTAAAAAAATTGAATTTAGTTAAACATTGCAAAACTGAAAGTGATGGACAAACAAATGTTTAGAAGGATAAATTTAGCCACCTGTTCTTTAATAATATTTTATCTGAAGAATTTAGACAGTAACTTGACAAATAATGATAAAAATTTGATTTTTTGTATAAAAATAGAGAGGAGAATAAAGAACACCCCTAAATTATGCACGTTGGTTATGAGGATTTTATTTTGGAAACGGATGAGATAAAAAATGAACAAAAAAAATATTGAAAAAGCCATTTTGATTTTATGTTTAACTTGGTAAAATTTAATAATAAATTAGCCTGTACTTGAAATTTGATTAATGATTTGCGTAGGCGATTGATTTTGATAGTGACATGAAATTTATTTTATGTTTGAAAAGTTTGATTTATTGCATAGTTTTTTATACTTTAAATGGAATTTTTATAGATAACAAAGGGAGCGAAAATAAAAAATATTGAATTTCATTATAAATTTATTGGTCAAAATTTGATTGTACATCAATAATTACCTGAAGTTTTGATTTTGTAAGGAAAGGACTTTAAGATTTGTAAATAGTTCGCTTGGTTTTACATTATGTGAAATAAAAATTAGAACAACTACTAATAAAAATGATAAGGTGTCCGGTTTAAATCCAGGTGAATTTGAACTTTCTCATGACTGTCTCCATCTTTCGGAGGGACGTGAACCTGACGGTACCCCTGTGGGAATGATTGTCACTAAAAAAAGCTTACCGTCATATTTTCCATTCTGGTCTACCGTGGAGTTTTAATGTCAAATCTTTTCTCTAGGGAAAAAGACTTACGCTCAACAATGGATAAAACATAAGCTAATAACAAACGAAAAAGAAGGTTAAATGTTTAAAAAGCTTTAACTTAAAAACTTTTATGCAATTTAATAACTTTTATATTTATTATTATTTTATACAATAAATTTTTTATATTTTTAACTAAATTGTTGGTGATCTAATAAAATAATGTTGCTGACCAGATTCCAAGTTAGTTTCTGAATTTATGTGGTAAAAAAACTAAACTACACATATAAAGCTGCATTACATTACTAAACACACATAATAAAATATCTGTTGATTAACCCTTATGTGGAATAAATTTACTTGCAGAAATATGGGAACTTTGCTTGACAATTGTCTTCTGTTGGCCCACAGTTCCAATAAGAACACAACCATCGCTGCTAAATTTCCAACCACATATAAGAAAAATAATGATAGCAATAATCGTACAGATAATGGATTATAGTAATGTTCAGCTTTATTGTGCGTCCTAGGAAAAGAACCTTTAATCATTTGTTTGGTTTGTTCAATAAACCATACTTCTACAAATCCAGCTGAAACGATATTATAAACATGCATTTTCTTTCGAAAATTTTGTCAAAATTACCTTCAACTATCCCAGCCAAAACAGAATCAAATACAGATCTAAAGACTGCTTTTTTTTGTAGTAACCACACGTGACCAATAGTTCGTAACGCCGTTTTTGTAATTCTAATTTTGGTACCACTTTCATTTTCAATATCGGATCGTTTGGCCCGAAGAATATCTTTGCAAGTCTTTCTCAGATCAAATTGCAGAGTTGTGTATTCGTCTAATATTGCTGCTCGATTTTCCACAGCAAAAAGAAATTCTTCACAAAGATCATCTGAAGAGTATGTCATTCTGAAATTAACAAGTTATACAGGATACACACTTTTAATCTTTTTACTTGCTGGCATGTTGCACTACGGGGTCGCTTGTATTGAACAATAAATTAAAGAAAACTTCTTTGTATTTCTCATTTACCACAAATTTGTAATTGTTTTCTACCAATTCTTTTATATTGCCGGGTTCTTTATAAGGTGGATGCATCACTAGTGCAGATAATTTACTTTTATATGCTACACTGACATTTAAACAAAATAAAATCCACGAAATTATTAAAATAGCTGGTCCGAGACGAACTTTGAAAACTTGCTTTACCTTCGCATTTTGCTCTATTACCATAAGGAAGCACATCTACAAAATAATGTCAAACCATGAATTCGCATAGATGAACTACATAACCAAAGCAAAATATAATTTCAATAACAAGCAATAGTGATATTAGCATGTTTCTACTATTGGCTGTTCAAAAAATTTTAGAAAAACTTTTTTTAATACTTGCCGATATGCTGTCCAAGCAGGAAATATTGTTGATAGCTTTACTCTCAAAGCGGTCAATTGCATACAAAAGAGAAGACGTAATAAAAATTGTCGAAACCATAAGCAACCAAAGGTATCCATTGAATGGATCAAATATTCTACTTAATTCTTCTCTCAGACTACTACTTAGCACGTACAAAAAATTGTAGCTTTCGAACCAATATGGTCGAGTTACAGTTCCTTGAGCCATGCGTTCAGCTGTAGGAGTAACTCCTCCAACAATAAAATCAATTTGTTTGTGAACTAAATCGTGCATAAGTGAAGGATAATCTTCGTACAAGATTAACGTATACGTAAAGTTAGTTTTTTGACAATATCTGCATAAGTTCGCAATCGCTTCCTTTTGCGTTGTTACATACTATCATCGCAGTTCCGTTATCGTATATTTCGCTATTTGAATTTTCACACCACATAAATGGAAAATAATTTACAAATCCAATGTAGAAATTGTGAAGAAGAAGATTTGAAAAATCTTTTTTATCAGATTGTGTTTCCACAACTGCGTCGATATTCCACGTCAGTTCTCTCAGTGTGTCACTGTTCTTACCACAAAAATAGCATATGGTATTCACTATTACATTTTCAAAAAAATCTGTGTAGATGACTAAAATCTTTCCAAATATTTTAATATATTTATTAGAGGTTAGAAATGATATATCCTGTTCCTTCGTTGTTAAGACAAAAATAGCTTCATCGGCGTCGTTTATATTAACCGATTTGTTTAAAAACATAGAAAATCTTTCTAAATCGTTTAATATAATCAAGTTAAATATTTTTCTAACAATTGGTCTTTTAAATAACGCTTTACCTTTGGTTTGGTCGTTATAAAGTATTAGGTTTAAGCTTTTCATCATCTTGTCGTTCATTTTCTGCAAGACGTCATCGACGTAATTCAAATTAAAATTATCGTAATGAAATATCAGTTCGAAATCGGAGTGCTTGTATATAATATCTAGAATATATCTAACCATATTGTAATCAATTTCGACAGTTTCATTATTTTGTGGCAAATAATTATTTGAGATCGAGAAACTTGCTGAAAGCTTGTTGATAGTTAAGCATAGCAAAAAACAAACTTCCAATGCGGACATAATGGTCTCTACTAGTCGAATTAATTTATTGTTAAAATAATAAACACGACACTAATCGCTGTTTAGAATAAAAATGTTACCTTTTAACAGCGAGATAGTATCCATCCATTTATCATTATTTTGCATTTAATTATGTTTACTTTGTATATTGATTTGACATGTTTGAGTAAGTTTCTGGACATTTTTAAAAATTCATTGCTGACCATTTTAATTATATTTGCTTTATTAGCTTGTTAAATCTTTTGAATTTGCTATACAATCTGAAAATAATAAAATGTATTGTTATATTATTAACAATGCATTAAGTTTTTTTGTGCATGGCGCTTTTATATACAAGTATCGATTTTAATAGTTAATAGTATGCCAAGTATGTATGTTTGTAAAAACTTTTATCTACATCACTGTAATCATAACAATGTCATGAATTTTAATTCAAAATAATCTATAACATTTTTATGCTACTAATTGGGCATTGCAGAATAATAACATAATCGTTTTTCAACATTGTATGAGTAATCAATAATAAATGCACCAAGAACTTACAGTTTGACTAGAAATCCTAATTACGTATTAAATAATTGGATTATTGATCAACACAAAGTAACAAAACACTAGCTTATTCGCTATAGTATAGGATTGGCTGTCAACTAAATTTTAGTATATTGTTATGGTAGGGCTCGATAAATCGCAACCATCATCAGGGTTTAGTAAATTTAAAAGAATTCGAATCAAATTATTATTTGTAAATTAATTTATTTGTAGGTATATTCTAAATTTTGCAAGGACGACAAGGATTAGGATCAACCATTGTTTTGTCAGCTTTTTCCTGCGATGAGCTATGTGAAAATTTTAAAATTTAAGATGAATCTAGAGCGATCATATTTTCGGGCACCCGTATTTTGGCATCGGATACAAATTAGGTAAATGACATCTTCATTAGCAAGAAATACTAAGCAAAATATTTAGTGTTATTAATTAAATCTCACTATTTATTTTTCAATTTTTAAAATATTACTGTACATAATTGTAGGCTTGTGATTATAGCATTGGATTGCTGTGCTCTAGTTTTGTGATCAAACCCCGACCAAGTATACATACTGAAATCTCGCCGACCGTGTCTCCTTACAATCTGCTGGAAATATTAAATTCAGGATAGAATAAGGTATCAAGGCAAATAAAATTTTATTCTATTTACCTTGATAGCGTATGGTATAATCTAAACTATCAGTTCTATTGAATGAAATCGATAAAATATCTACTATATTGTTTAATCTTTCTTGGCTCTTGGATGATCTCAAACAGGTAATAGAAGATTACTGAAATATTTCTCGGTGGATACAAATATTACAAGGTCAGATGAAATAAATCTAAGGGATTCTCATATACGATAATAAAACGTCGAAATGGTGTCAGTTTTGACGAGTTACCAAACAGTCGAAACGTTGTGAATAAAGTGGAAAACAACCGGGAAACTAGAATCAGACAATTAGAAGTTGAACTTTAATATCTAAATACAAAGCTACTTCAATCAAATATTAGTTTTAATGACTTTAACAAAGGTTAACCCTTTGAAAATTTGGAGCTTTTTTGTAGACAAAAAAACAAAAGTTGGAATTTTCTTAAAATTTCTATTGCTGTTAACGTATTTCGATGTTATAAGTGCAATGGCATAGAAAGAATTCGCGGTAAAAAGCGATTTTGCAAATTATAAGGCTTTAAAGTGAAACTGCTCGATTTTCCTATTGAAAGGCTACGAAGCTACTTTTGGGTGACTTTCCAGCGTTTGCGCCAGCTTCGGGAGGGTTTTCTCAGCTCTACACGTTCCAGGCCGTCGATTTATGTAATAAAACCGGCATAAAAAATTTGAGGATTTTGGAAAAAAAAGCAAAGGTTTGAAAATTTGGAGCTTTTTTTTAGGCAAAATGTATTACCCCAATACTACTTTTACTATTATTCAATTTGCTGATAAGCACATTACGAGTAAATAAGTGAATATTGTCTTTAAGTCAGTAATATTTTCCTAAACCATCCCTGCCATAGTTAAGGTTCTAGTGGAAAAAGTAGTTAAATCTGACTTAATTATGAAATCCAACATCCTGTGAAAAAATTGGTAAGTTATGACTTTGCTGCTTTAGTCAAGCCAGAATAAAAAGTCAGTAAGTCATTTTAGTATTTTTGCCACTATACGACATAATTTTTACCAAATAATATGTTTTTTACTGTCGCATTAATTTTTTAGTTAAATTAACTTGTGAAATTATATGTTGAATAAATTTTTTTAAATTTTTACAAGCTAAGTGAAATATTAATATTATCCGACTTACATACACTTCTAGTCTAAGACACCATTGTACTCGCCTCATCAAGGACTCATCGGTTAAACTATCACTAAATGAATGAAAACGGATTTAAATGGAATTAAACCCATGGACGGTCAAAATGGTAAAGTTGTGCTTTTTTAAAATATTAACTTTTTGAATAATTTTTTGTTTACTTACGATGTGCGTGAAGTTAGACCCCCTTTTCTAAAAAAATTAATTTATTTTTGTTGGTCTCGATTGTTCTCCATTTGTTCACAAGTGTTCTGTTATTTTTTTTTTGATTTTGCAATAAATCATCAAAAAAATCGAAAAAAACATTTTTTTTGCCAGCTCCTCCTTTTTCCAAATTAAAAGAAATAATAAATTCCCAACAGATTCTCTATCGGGTTTAAGTCAGGACTAGAAGCAATTCATTGGAAAATTTCAATGTTCCGATCGCCAAACTACTTTAAAATATGATTTGAAAGAGGTTTTGCTGCATTGCTATCCGGTTTCTTTACTTAACTGTTTGGGAATTATGTAATATTTGACGAATATGTTTAGCGGTTATCTGCTAATATCTGCATAATATGAACTATCAAAACCGCAGGTATTTTACGGGCAAAAGTTTTCATTAAGAAGTAAATCTATCTTATAACAGCTTTTAGTATTTTGAAATACGTCAATCGGAAAGTGTATCTAAATATGATAATTATAGCTTCTTTGCAGAATTTTTGTTCCGCCAATTCTGTTCTGCAGTTAATTCAGAAAATGCAGAATTTTCATCATCCTTAACAGTGGGTTTTATTTTTCTATTAGGATTTCTATTGCGTCATATACAAAGTTTAAATTATTTTTCAGTTAAAAGTTAAGACGTGAAATGGTAGTGGCTCTATAGCTATTTCCTTCACTGTATGTTTAGAACTGGGAATAGCGGCGTTGACCTAAGAATTTGTATCAGAATCGCCAGTTAAATTTCACTTCGTTAGAGCTTTCTTTTGGGGAGAATTTTATGGTACGGACATTTACGTTTATATTATATGTATTAAGATAAATATATAATATGTGTATGGTAAATACCTACTTACTTATTTATTTAATTAAATTCATTTATTATTTAATATAAAAAATTTGAAGCAATGTTTGAACCAAAATCTTGTATAATGTTTTTCGCGGTTGTTATTATAGTTAGACGATTTATTTTATAGAACAATTGAAAACAATTTATAAAAAATTAAAATTTTAATGAAATGGGGGCCGGCATAAAATCTTATTTCCCGGTTTTTGCGGTTAATATTACATTTCAAGGATTTATTTTTACAGAACAATTGAGAACAAGTAAAGAACCATTGAGTACAATAAAAAATATTTAAATTTTGATAAAAGGGGCTGGCGTGAAATCTTATTTTGCGGTTTTCGCGATTAATATTAGATTTAAAGGATTTATTTTTACAGAACAATTGAAAAAAAATGAAGAACAATAATTGAGAATAACCAAAAAAAATTTAAATTTGAATAAAAGGGGGCTGGCAAAACAAAGTTTTTTCGATTTTTTGGATGATTTATTGCAAAATAAAAAAAGAAAATAACAGAACACTTGTGAACAAATGTTGAACAATCGAGAACAACAAAAATAAATTGATTTTTAAAAAACGGGGTTTAACTTTACGCACATTTACTTACACCCGTATTCATTGACAAAATTAGTTCTTACTGATGCATTAGCGCCGGATTTGGATTTCGTAGTCGCAAAATTTAGTACTTAAGGAGCAAAAATATTTTGCGAAATGACCAACATTTGACAAAAACTTGTATTTTGTCAAATTCAATGCTTAAGCATTAGTAAGTGCTAAATACTTGTCTATGAATACAGCCATTAGTGACTTTTTACTAGGTTTTCAATAGTTATCATTATTATTATTATAATTCCTGGAGGTAAACCTGGTAGGTTCTCATAGAACGTAATTCTAGAATGATTGACAAATCGATAATTGCTATTTTTTTTAAATCAATTATTTTTGATTTATAGATTTAAATCGAATACAAGAAACCAATTTGTAGATTTAACTATTTAACTAAATCGATTTTTCGATTGATAAAATAGTGAGATAAAAGGTAGACGTGAAGAAAGAAAATAATAATAACGGGCACCTGAACTAAATAAAACAGTTGATAAAAACAATAGAAATACCAATTGTAGGAAAATAAATATTATACTGTTGAAACCTTTACAAATACAAAACAAACAAAATAACTTTGGAATAGTGCAACTAAAAGTAAAGTAGTTTGTATGATCGGTTCGTGCTTAACAATTTACTAATATCATAACAGCGTGTCCGCCGCTGTACAACCAACCACAGTTGGTAGATTGTACAACCAACCACGGTTGGTAGTACTGCAAGAAATAACGTTGGTAGTGTTACAAGCGAGTCAACGTTATCCTAAAAGACAAGCAATTGTCATTAAGTATTTTATTATGTATTAATAAACATCGTAAATAATTAATAATAATTTGCTCAAAGTACCAGCAGTAGCTTCGGATCTTTGTCGAGGTTACTGTTGGATATAACAGGACCTAGTCCTAATTTAAGAAGAAGAATAAGTAAATAATTATATATTCTGCACTTAAATACTTTATTGGAGACGACGACGACTACGAAATAATGGCAGCATCATTCGAAAACATTGAAGAATTCGACACATTGAGACCAGAAAAATGGAACACATACATCAAGCGGGTGAGATTGTTCTTTGAAGCCAAGGAAAGTGAACCGCAACATGCATTTTTCTTCAGCATTTGTGGTAGTGAGACATTTGAATTAATAACCTCACTATGTGCTCCGGCAAAATCAAGAGAGATAACCAAAAATTATTAGCAATGAAATCGCTTACATTCGAAATCGCGCGCAATAAATCTGTAGCAGCAGAAACAATAAGCAGACACGTGGCAGAATTGCAAAAATCAAATAAATAGATCGATAATGAAATTCATCAAGTTAAATCCAACCGAGCACGTGTAGATAAAAGTTAATACAACAAAAAAAACATGCTTCAGGTGCGGGGAATTGCATAATCCAATTACTTTAAAATTTGACTTTAGGCCATATCGAGAGAGCATGCTTCAAAAGGGAAAACCAAAAAAAATGACAATAATAAGATTCAATTGGTTGTTGAATCGGATCAAGAAGATCACATTTGTTACTGCAGCACAAGAATTAACAAGGTATCGAGTGAATCACATATAGCAACGCAACGGTGTGATTAATTGACTTTAGGTCGATTCGGGCGCAAGTCACACAATAATAAAAGAAGAAACATTTCATAAGATCAGAAATGTACGCAGTGAAATGAAAGAATGCAATTCCATTTTTAAAGATTCTCAACAGAATAACATTTGAATTGTTGATGCAGCAAATGTACAAGTCAGGTTCAAAAACAAAAGTGTAATGTTAAAAACAATTGTTGCACAGGGGGTGTGATACGAATCTGTTAGGTTGTAATTGGTTTGAGAAATTGAGAATCGAAGTTACCGGAATTAACCACATAATAGAGAATATAGGGAGAATATAGAGAATATAAAATGAACCAGCAGTGTAGCGTAAAGCATGCACCGGCCGACTGGAAAGCGGTAGACCGCGGTTCGAATCCTAGTCGAGTCGGATACACTGCTGTGATCAAAGGTCCAATATTAATCTGTAGACCATGGGGAAGGCAACGGGAAACAACTCTATTAATTATTCAATCAAGACAACTCAGATTGTACCAATTATTAATGAATCAGGAAAAAACTTAGGTCATGCCAATGCAATAAACCGCCTACCATCTGTGGAAACAGCAAACGAAGATGTATGAGAAATATTGATGTGATCTAAAATACATAGTTGGTTGACTTACAAAAAGTGGCAAAACTGTCAAGAAAGAATCCAACCCTATCGCAAGTAATAAATTTGACACTTAGGAGTTGGCCAGAATGTAAAATGGAGCTTGGGTTTTTCAGGCGTTTGCATCATGAAAAAGGGAATTGTCAGTATACAAGGACTGTCTGGTATAAGGTTCAAGAATGGTGTTACCAAGAAAAGCCCAAAAACAAATTTTAAATTTAGTATACGGGACACACATACTTAGGCAAAGTCAAGATGAAAGCATTGGCAAGAAGTTACGAATGGTGGCCCAACCTGAACAAAGATATTGAAAAAAATGTACAAAGTACATTACAAATTGTAATGATTACACATTACACAACAGATTTACACATTGTACTTGGGAATAGTTTATTTGAAACGACGACGAATGGAACATAATAACTTTCGTAAAGTAAATGATAGCAAAAACCACATATTGGCAAGAAACCAATAAAATACTAGTGTAAAATGCTAAAATTGTAATAAACACAAAACTACAACAATTCAATTCAGATAAAGCTAATGAAGATAACAATAAAGCAATTACTGACTAACAAAACAGAAAAAGACTGACTTTTTTCAATATATTTGAAGAACTAAAATGATCTGAGAATCTTCAGTAGAACACAAAAAAGTTAAGTGACTAAAAAGATAGTACTCGTCACCTACAAAAACAACACGGAACAGTAGGCCACAAAGATAATGTGAAGATGAAAGAAAAATTAGGCATTCTTAGAAATATGGTTAGTTTCACAGCCGAAATCAAATAAAGCATAGTTGAAATTAAAAACGATATGGGAAGTTTAAAGATAAAAGAATTAATAAAAACTGCAAGCAATTAAAGGCAAAATAGCAAAAAATAAAAACGATTAAAAAGAAAGAGAAATCCAGAGAATTAATATGGTTGATCAGAACACCCAAACAGACTTGCTCAGAATTTAGCAAACTATATCAACCCCACAAGAAGACTCAAAAGACACAACTTTCAAGACCTACCAACCAGATTTAGTTAGTTGACTCAATAGATTAGCTGTTTGTTGTAATACTAGGTATCACAAATTATGTACTTGTCTAGATCTTGAATGTTCATATTGAATTATTCCAGTCGGTAACTGTCGCTGGACAGTTCACCAATCAAGCCTAATCCAGTTAAAAGTTTTACTTATTGTACCTTACAAATGTACAGATTGTAAAATAAATAAATGGTTTCAAAAAAAAAAAGTGCTACAAGCGAGTCAACGTTATCTTAAAAGTACAAACAATTGTCGTTAAGTATTTTATTATGGATTAATAAACATCGTAAATAATTATATAGTCTGCACTTAAATACTTTATTGGAGACGACGACGAGATTTAAAATGAGTTAAATGTACGATAAAAATGGCAGCATCATTCAAAAACATATTGAAGAATTCGACACATCGAGACCAGAAAAATGGAACACATACATCGAGAGGGTGAAATTGTTCTTTGAAGCTAAGGAAAGTGAACGGCAACGTGCAATTTTCTTCAGTATTTGTGGTAGTGAGACATTTGAATTAATAACCTCATTATGTGCTCCAGCAAAATCAAGAGAAAACCTTTGCGGATATTGTAAAACTGCTTACGGACCACTTGGCTTCTGAAAAACCAGAAATTGTGCCGAGTTTTCAATTTCATAAACGCGACCAACAAGAGGAGAAAGTATCGCCACATACATTTCGGAACTGAAAAAAAATGCTACACGATCGGTTAGTGTGCGGAATCCGGAACGAAGGATTACAACATAAGAAATATGAAAATCAAATGAAGAGATCGATAATGAAGTGCATCATTTAAGGGCATTCAAAGGCCCTCAATCTAGCTAAATGAAAACCCAGATGTGACTCTAGTCTTATTACGATTAAGAAAAGTTGGGTATACTTTGCAACTAAAAGTAGAGGCTAAATTAGAAAAATTTAGCAGACCGGAAGCGTTGGAACCAATCGAACATCTTCTTCTTCTTCTTCTACACTTTTTGCATTAGGCTCTGAGGCCTGTCACGGTGCCCACCTCTTTCTAGGTCGTCCGACATTTCTTTTCCCTTCTGGCTTATATTTTCTTACTTGTGCTGGTATTCTTTCTTGTCCCATTCTGTCCAGATGTTGTGTTCATTTCTTTTTGTTTTCCTTTAGTTTTTCTCCAATACTGAAGATTCCTAGTTCTTCTCTAATTTCGATGTTCCTTATTCTTTCTTCTCGCGTACATCCTTTAATCGCTCTCAAAAATTTCATCTCCGCCGCTTGAATCTGACTTTCCTGTCTTTTGGTTGTTACCCAGCATTCACTTCCATACATTAGTACTGGCACCGCCATGGTTTTATAAAATTTTAACCGAGTATGCTTTCTTGTTTTGTTTCTTAGATACCTATTTATTGTTCCACAAATCTGTCCGAATTTTCCGATTTTATTTTCGATATCTTTATCGTATCCGTAGGATATGTCGCAGCCTAAGTAGTTGAAATGGCTAACTTGTTCAATCGTCTTATTATCGATTACGATTTTTGCTCTTGTCGGGTCGTTTCCCGTGAACGCCATGACTTTAGTTTTATTTGTGGATATTTTCATATTATACGGTTTGCAGATCTCTTCAAGCGCATAAATTGCTTTTTAGGCTTCTATACATAGTATAGAAAGAAGCCTTATGATCTGGCTTCGTGTCCGTCCGTCCGTCTGTCCGTCTGTCCGTCCGTCCGTCCGTCTGTCCGTCCGCATAATTCAAAGTCACTAAATTAGTGACAAAAAAACCTTTTGTCACTAAATTTTACTTTTTTTGTGGGTGGATGGGCAAACGCGTGAATGGATTAACAAGATTCAAAATAATAAATTGAGATCAAACACACAGAGTTGTGGACGCTTTTTCAATTGTTTATGAGATTATTTTATTCATCTTACACTTTTTTTTGGGTTGGTAATAAATGAACTAACCAATTAAAGGTGCGAAAGAGTGAAAGTAAAAATTACGTAAAACGTAAATATAACACTTACAGAATGCAAATCAATTTCTTATATAGAAAATTTTAGTTACCAATTAAAAAAATTAAGATAATCTGATGATCGTGCAGATAAAGAAAAAATTATAAATTTAAATTAAAAACAATTACAAAATATTATATAATTGTAAACCAAAAAGGTAGCTGTATAGAAGCCTAAGAACTGCGGTCATCCGAGTTCCACCTTGTTGTAAATCGGTTTCGGTTTCGAAGATAATTGCCATATCGTCTGCGTATAGAAGTGAATTGACTATCGTATTCGCACTGACCTGTATTCCAGCCGAAATTCCAAGTTTCCATTCGTTGACAATGTCGTCAATGTAGATGTTGAAGAGTGTCGGCGATAAGCTACAACCTTGTCTTAGTCCTTTATTTGTTGGAATTTCGTCTGTCATTTTACCGTTTATATCTAAAACTATAGTCGTATCAGTGTATAAGGATTTGATAGCTGTTATTATGTGGTACGGGTAACCTTTTTTTATCATTATATTCCATAATTTTTCTCTTTTAACATTGTCGAAAGCCTTTTCGAAATCTATGAAAGCGATAAAGGTCGGACGGTTGAACTCACGGTGTTTTTCTATAATTTGGCAGATAATAAAACGGCATCCGAAGTAGAACGGCCTTTTCTAAATCCCACCTGTTCTTCTCTTAGTATTTGTTCGGCTATTGTTCTAAGCCTATTATTTAGTATTTTTGCATACAATTTATATGGGTTTTCTAGCAAGCTGATTCCCCTGTAGTTCTCGCATTTGCTTCTGTCCCCTTTCTTGAACAGAGACACTACTTTTGCTTTTCTCCAACTTTCAGGTATGCTTTTATTTTTCCAACACATATTGTAAAGGTGTAGAAGTCGTAATTTTAAAAGCAGTCCACCATATTTCAGCAGCTCAGAGTTTATACCATCCAAACCAGTGGCCTTCCGGTTTTTTGTTGCTCTTAAAGCTTCAGTCAATTCTTCCATGAAAATATCGTCCAATCCCTTTACCCCTACTTCTGTAGACCAGATTTTTTGTGTTGCTAGATTATCTTCATACCACAATTCTTTATAGTGTGTTATCCATGTTTCTTTTTCTATATTGTTTACTTGTATCGTTTCTCTTTGAGTTTTGTTAAAGGATTTCATAGCTTTATATGCTAGAGTTTGTCTTCCGTGTATATCGTCTTCGATAGTGCTAATATATCTGTCCCAAGATTCCTGATGAGCTTTTCGAACAAGGTTTTTAGCGTGGTTTCTTTTTATTCTGTAGTCTTCATAGTTTGTCGTTGTTCGCTGCTGTAGATGTTTTTCGTAGGCCTTCTGTTTTTCCTTGATTGCTTCTTCTATTTCAGGGGTCCATATTTTCAATCCCCTTTTTTTCCTGTATCTTCTTTTTTTTCCAACCGCTTCTTGTGCAGCCTTTTTAATGCAACTCTCAAGATTTTTCCACTCTTCGTTGATGTTGTCGCTTGTTTCTGTGTTCTGAAGCTGCTCGTTCAGTCGTCTCTGATATAGATCTCTAATACTTTCCTCTTCCAACAAATAAACCTTATACACTTCTTCCTTGCCTCTTTCTTCTGTTGGTCTTGTTGGTCTTTGCCATTTCGTGTACATGTCTATCTTTGTGACTACTAAAAAGTGGTCTGACCCAATGTCATGGCCCCGATATACTCTTGTATCTCTAACTTGACCTCTTATTTTATCGTTTATCATTACGTAATCGATAATTGATCTGAATCCTCGTGCGGTCCAAGTATATTTGTGGATATCCTTTTTGCGGAAAAACGTATTAGTGATCTTCAGATTATTGTACGAAACAAACTCTCTCAAGATTCTGCCGTTATCGTTGCATATTGATTCTCCAAAAGTACCTATCAGTTTGGGAATTGGATCGTTTCCTACCCTAGCATTCAAATCGCCTAAAACGATGATCTGATCAGTTTGGTTGTAATTGTCTACTATTGGTTGTAGTGTGTTGTAAAAGGATATGGATTCGTCTACTTTTCCATCCTCTGGTGCGTAAACTGCTATAGCGGTGAGGTTACCTCTTGGTAGTTTTATTCTTATGGTGATAATTCTCTCATTCACATAGTTAACGTCTTTGATACTGTTTTCCCACTTTTTGTCTAAGTATATTGCTACACCTTTACTCGCTCTTTCGTTCTGTTGCACTCCACTATATAGCATGATATAGTTTCCTATATATTTGTTACCTTGCAGCTTTTTCTTGGTTTCAGTTATCGCGGCTATATCTATTTTTTGTTTACTTAAAACATTTGCAATTTCTTGCTCTTTTTGGGCCAATCCACCTCTTATATTCCACGTCGCCAATCTCATACTATCCGCAATCCATACTCGCTTTTCCTTTTTCTCGCCTGTGTCATTTCCTATCTATCATAGAACATCTAACATAGACAACTCTGATTATACCAATTATTAAGGAATCAGGAGAAAACTTAGATCATGCCTATGCAATGAGCCACCTACCATCTGTGGAAACAGCAAAAGAGCCACCGGATGTATGAGAAGTATTGATGATTAAATGCGCCCCAAAACAGTTGGTTGACGCACAAAAGGTGGCAGAACTGTCAAGAAAGGATCTAACACTAATAAATTGGGCACTCAGGGTTGGCTAGAATGAAAATGGAGCTTGAGTTTTAGGCGTTTGCATCACGGAAAATGGAATTGTCAGTATACAAGGACTGTCTGGTATATGGTTCAAGAGCGATGATACCAACCAAAGCCCAAAAACAAATTTTAAATTTAGTACACGGGACACACATACTTAGGCATAGTCAAGATGAAAGCATTGGCAAAAAGTTACGAATGGTGGCCCAAACTGAACAAAAATATTGAAAAAAATGTACGAAGTTCCATAGCGGTCAAGAAGCTAGGAACATGCCAACTAGGCAGTAATTCATTCGTGGAATAGACATCGAAACCGTAGACCAGATTACATATTGTAATTCGAAATAGTTTATTTGAAACAACGACGAATGAAACATTATAACTTTCGTAAAGTAAATGATAGCAAAAACCACATATTGACGAAAAAACAATAAAATACTAGTGCAAAACCTTAAAATTGTAATGAACACAAAACCACAACAATTAAATTCAGAAAAATCTAATGAAGATAACGATAAAGCAATTACTGACTAACAAAACAGAAAAGGACTGACTCTTTTCGATATATTTGAAGAACTAAAACGATCTGAGAATCTCCAGTAGGACCCAAAGAAAGTTAAAGTGACTAAGAAGATAGTACTCATTACCTACAAAAACAACACAGAACTGAAGGCCACAAAGATAATGCAAAGATGAAAAAAAATTAGGCATCCTTAGAAATATGGTTAGTTTCACAGCCAAAATCAAATAAAGCATAGTTGAGATTAAAAACGACATGGAAAGTTTAAAGATAAAAAAATCAAGAAAAAACTGCAAGCGATTGAAGCATAAAATAGCAAAATAGCAAAAAATGAAGAACACTGGATTCATAAAAAGCTAAAGAGAAATCGAGAAAATTAATATTGTGAACGTAACAGATTTAAAAGAAAGAATGCAGATATTTTTATAAGAGAAATTGGGAGTGAACGTAGATATGATTGAAGTCTACGAAAACGGGCCAATAGTGGTAAAACTTAAGGACTTGCAAGGCAAACTAGAAGTAATGAAGAACAAAAACACTTTGAATACATGGTGATATTTTTATGATAATAAAGGAACTAAAATACAAATTAAAATGAGAAAACATGAAAAAAAAAATGGAAGAGTGGTAAATGTTTGAAACGGCTCACAGTGCTTCATCGGATGAGAAACATCAAAGAGGTCCAAAAACTAATAAAAATAGAACAAGACTGTTTCATGACAATCTTACCAAATGGCAAAGGACGTGATAATTATAACAATAAATAAAGAAAAAAACTTAAATGGAATAAACAAATCAAGGAAATAACTACCTGAAATGATAAAACATTGCTGATACCTGTAATAATAAAGGAGGCAGTTAGAGATATAATGAAACACAAAATAAAAGCAATGGCGAAAAAAGCAAATCGTCAAAGAAGCTAAGTCGCACAGAAAGAAAGAGAAAAATAAACGGAAACTGATTTACTCTTAAAAATTAATCCAAAACTATCCAAAGATGTGGCGATATTCACAAAAAATGGAGAACTGAAGAAGAAGGATATATACAGATACTACGTAGAGCAGTAAAGTACAAAATTACTGATACACAGTACAATGTACTGGTACAATAATTTCGCAATGGTGGAAATGATTTTAATGGACACTCAAACGATTGACACCAATTTCATTCAAAAATTTGCAATGGGGAGTGCCGGCGAAATGTACCTCTTATATAGCACTAGGTCACAATACTTAACGAAAATGTATTCTATAATTACTAATTCTAACGATGACATTTACTAAATTTTATTCACTAAGTGCGTATTCTCTTCTACACATTTACCCTAATATTTATAATATATTACTTACTACATATTATGTACATAATACGTTACCTACCTACATGTGTATTATGTATGCGGTGTTCCAAAATCAAACATACTAGTAATTCAGAATTCCCAAATTATCGGATGTACTTTTACGATAGATTTGTTTTTTTTGTCAATGCAAATAAAGGGCAGTAAACGACGTATGCGTACATAAAGGTAATAAATGGATTAATATGTGGAAATTACATAGCACGAGGCTTTATGCGACAGTTTACGATTGAAATTTATCACCAACCCGTTTTCTAACGTAAAAATAACATTAGTTTTATTATAAACAATAATTTTCTAGTATTATGAAAAACGATTGTAAACATCTGAAAAATTTACAGTTTTACTATAGTTTCAATTATATAAAGTGCAATGGAAACTTAAATAAATTAGGTACTATTTATTATAATAATGCAAACATTTCGTTCACAACACCAAGGTCTTTGGCCTCTATTATTATCTTTTTACCAAATTAGTCTAACAAATGCAAATCTAATTTTCATTCCAGAAAACCGCGAAAATATTCATAATAGTTTAAGTGAAATCATTTTTAAACATAATAACTTCGATTATAGATACCATTTTGATGCAAAAACTAAATATTTGATCGATCAAATTATCAGTTTCAAATCTGCCACTGTGACCATAAATTATAATTTATCAAACACTCTTTTGAAGAAAAGTAGGAAAACTTTGCATATCGTTGCATTGGAAACTTTATCCGCGTTTTTTGCCAATGACATTAATTTTTCTATTAACCAGGACGTGTTGGTAGTGCTTTTGAATAATGCAGATCAAATAAATGACCTATTAAATTTTTCCGAAAACAAAGTTTTTCAAAATATAATTATCGTAACAATTGAACAGGACCAAATCAAATCCATTAGTCAGTTATGCTATTTTTGTGGAATGGCAAGCAGGAAGCTAAACAAATCTCCTGTGAGTAACAAAATTTTGAGTTCGGAAAGCTTTACAAATTATTATGGACACAATTTAAAAGCAGCATTCATCGAATATTATCCTATTATTTGGTGCAAGAAATATGGGGATCAAATAATTGTAGACGGTTTGGTTTACATAATATGCGAAGATATGCAAGGAATTGAATACAATTTAGTGAAACAATTGCCAATGTTCTTAATTTTACAACATTGTATATAAGTAAAGAAAGCGAAAACGATTATTTAGAGACAATAAGTCAAACTGGTCATGGTGTTCATGATATTGGCATGGGAGGAATTACAATGACACCAGAACGGTTAGAATTGGCCGATTTTACAACTTCACATCGATACGAAAGCTTTAATTGCTTATTCTTTTCCAACGATTTTTCGTGGTTCAAATTAATCGGTTTCCTAAAACCGTTGGATAAATATCTCTGGATTTGCTTGCTATTGGCTTGCTCATTAGTATC
Source organism: Lycocerus yunnanus (assembly GCA_036346125.1). NCBI lineage: Eukaryota > Metazoa > Arthropoda > Insecta > Coleoptera > Cantharidae > Lycocerus > Lycocerus yunnanus. The sequence continues at coordinate 1,673,095 of JARFIX010000022.1, read as the reverse complement.
ACTTTTGCTGTACTTTTTCACATTTTTGGAAAAAGTTGATAGCTCACGAATGAGCGCTTTGAAAATATTCTTGGTAAGGTCTACAAGATGATCTTGTCGAATTAACAATAATTATGTGATGTATTTCAGAAACTGGCCTACTTATTCATCGATCAGCAGGTTCCTGTTAAAGAGTTGTCGAAACTTAAACGAATTTCACTTGCCCTTCTCATAGCTTGGTGGTTGGTAGGATTAAATTTAAATATTGCTTACAAGAGTAAATTGCTATCGACTTTAGTCAATCCAATAAATATACAGCCACAAGATTTAATTGAACTAACGGAGCAAAATTTCCATTTTGTTCTCAATACTTTTTACGACGAAATACCTCTTGCTTTAATTAAACAAACTCAGAATTATACTACTCACCCAGATAGATTCAGGTATTCAATGTTGGAGAAATTGATGAAGCAGCTATTTTTTGCTGCTTCTGTCATGGGCAAAGTTTATGTTGCAATTAAATTTTTACAGCACAATAGTCCGAATTGATGAACTATGCGATGAATTTGATTATACAGCTACACATCGAGCATCAGCAATGATCGACGAATATACTGGACTACAATTTCAAATACGACGAACTTGTACAAAGGAAATAACCGAAAATTTGGCCAATATTCCAAGAGCGATGCTTACCCGGTCTTTGATATCGCTTGGTCATGGTTTGGTACTACCAAAAAATTGCCAATTTAAAAAAAGTTTTGATAAAATAATAAACAGAATCATTAGTGGTAAATTAATAAAAGATTTTTAATCCTTATTTCCAATTATTTTGTATAATTTTACAGCTGGCTTAATTGTTAAATGGGAGAGAGATGTTTCATTGGCCATGGAGTCAAATATTAAAATTTTTCCTTACAGTTTCTACAAAACGAGAAACGGTGATGTAGAATTAAATTTTCGCTTAAATTCGTTAATGTCGCCATTTTTTATTTACGCAGTAGGTAATTTCTTTGCAATATTAATGTTTATTTTAGAAAGACTTACATTATATTTTTACTGTCGATGTCGACGGTGCAATGTAGGGGGTGCAGTAAATAAATATAGACATATTAAATTTAACTTTATAAATTAACAAGTTACGATAATATAACAACTGAAGTTGTTAAATACGTAGCTTTAAGATTGTTAAATTAAGCTTAAATATTTATTTCTATAAGCTAGTAATTTGTATATTTAAAATAAATAAATTTACTAAACCTAGTTTTTATTAAACAATGTGAATTATCATAAATTATGGCGATTGACTGCATATGTTTTAAGATCCCAATCTATAGACAGCTACAGAATTGATGTTCTTCGTAAATTTTTTTTTCAGAGAAGTAATATAGATGTCGATAAGTAGTTTTTTGTATTAAATTTAAATTATCTTCAGCATTCAACTACATTTTAAAACTGGAAATATAAATAAATTTTGTTAATTCCAGGTTACATGCGTCAGAGAAGGATAAAACACAATGAGGACTTGGTGACGATTCGAAATTACGTATGTACTACATAAATGAAATAAATTGAAAATAAAATATTAGGTAAATCAAACTATAAATTTGGTTTTAAATAATTATTGGTGACCAAAATCTAACAAACAGTACAACTGTCACAAAACATAAACAATAACCAGAATTAATTAAAATTAAAATTTTGTTATTGATTCTTTCTTTTATAAAGTAAATTTGCCTTAAAAGGCAATTGTAGAGGTTTATGCCCGCAAACCAAACATTTTATTTGTTTTTCGCCCCATTCCTGCACTTGCACCATACCATACTCCTATATAAACGCAATTAATGATTTCCAATTACCCAAATCCAATGTAAAAATGATTTTCAGCAGTACATATCAATATTATCGATTCTGTTAAAATGAATTTTTACATTAAATGCAGGATTTACCATAGCTATAACCATATTATACAATATATATAAAGTTTTACATACATATATATTAAAAATGTAGTTAAATATAAAATATATTAGATGCAGGTATTATGTATGTATAATTTAGAATAAAGTAATTTTTTATAGAAAATTTTAGATTTAAATGTGCAATACAATAAATTTTAGATGGGAAACTGATACTATTTTAGAGTATATGCTTTAGAAATATAATATGTACCTATACTTACATGTACATATGTACAATACATATAATTTATAGTAATTGCAAAGATGTCTTCAACAGTCCTTTTAAATAATATACCGAGGTATTTATGTTTTATGTGGTTTATTACTAGAATATTACAAAATTTTAAATAATTGCTCTTTAAAGTTAATCCTTAACCTTTGTTTATGCAAATGTGAAATGAACCTGATTTATTCATAAAAATTCTTCAAATACCTAAAAGGAATTTTTGAAAAATATATTCTTATCTTACCCATAATGAGTATAATAACATTTGAGATTTAGGAAAACCCAGAATAGCCCATATTTATTTAAATACCAGAAGTCAAAATTCAAATAAACAATTGATTAGCACTCAAAACCGTTTATTTAAATTTTGTGGTAGCATTGAACAAATAAAAGCAGAAAACACAAACCATTTATAGTTAAAGACCCCATATATAAGCTCATCAGTTATTTTGTTTTTAACTTGAAAATAAATAAAGGTCTGCTCTGTAAAATAATTTCAGTAGCGTATTAGGACATACATATGTACATCCTTAGTAGATTCTAATTTTTTTTGTTGCTGTCCTCTAAAAGCAATTTTTAATTTTTTATTTACCTTTGGTAGAAAAAAAAAATTTCTTTTTAACAAAATTTGTAGAAAAACTGAACCTTTTCTATTTTGATAATAACATACGTCTTGACATCTCTATCGGTTAATCAGATCGTTATCATCATGAGGTTTCATTCCTGTGGAATATGCTTACTTCCATTGAAGTGTCAAAGATCCTTTTTATGAGGTCGATCAATCCTCTTTTTTCACTTCTTCTGATTGACTATTTTTTCTAAAGCATTTTCGCCTCTTTTACTATTGTTTACACTTATTTTTCCAATCCAGTATTTCCATTCTCCGTAGATCTCCTTGCACTTGTTACGATTGTTTCTATTGATTCCAAAAGTATTCACTAGGCAGAAATAACAGTCATCAAAGTGGTTTTGGGTTTCTCTCCAAATTATCGGTATGCCATATTTTAGACCACTTCTTTGACTGGTAGACCACTGTTTAAATGTTCTGTACAACTTTTACATACTTGATGCGGTGCCCAGATTTTTTCCTGATCATCAAGCCTAACACCAAAGTATCCAAGATAAACTCTCCTTACAAAGTCAGTAATATTTCTTCTGTTATTTTTTGAACAATTGAAAAAATTTTTGTTGGCCTGTGTAATGAATCTCAATATTCTCTTCTCAAAGATTCTCAAATGCCCTTCTTCTCTTTTAGTTAGGTTTATAACCTTTGCTGCGTAATTAGCTATTGTTTTGATACATGTTTTGTATATTCAAAGTTTTGTTTTTATCAATATATTCTTAGATTTTAGAACTTTCTTGTTAGCATGGAAAACCCTACATCCCATCTGTATCTTTTTTTAATTTCTTCATTTCTTTCGTTGGTACTGTTTATCTAAACGCCCAGATATTTGAATTTTCCCTTTAAATTTTTTTAAGGGAATGCCTGTCAATTGTAAATTCACCCTCTTGTCTTGTATCTTCTATTTTTCCAAATTTTAAATACTTTGTTTAGTTGTCGTTTACTTTTAGATTCATTTCTGTTGCGTATTTTTGTATCTTTTTTTTCTTCTTTTCTTCTTTTAGTGCCTTTCCGTTTCGGATGTTTGCGATCATCATGGTTATCCGTATTTTGTCTGCTGTCGCTCTAAAGAGACCCATTGCTATTGTATTGAACCATGCTCTTAGATTTTTAAGCCACGATATTTTTTTCTTCTTCCCGGTCCTTTCTTTCCTTCTAATTTTCCTTGTAGAATAAATTGTAATAACCCATATTGTTGACTATTTTGCATGATATGTCTCAGATATTCCAATTTACGGGTTTTTATATTTAAAAAGAGTTCTCTGCCCTTGTTCATTCTTTCAAGAACAACTTGGTTTGTGATGTGGTCTGTCCAAGGTATCTTCAGAATGTGTAGGTATAACCACATTTGAAAAACCTTTAATTTCCGTTAAGGTCCAAAATTCAACTCCATACAGCAGCACAGGCAATACATAACATTTTACCAACTTTGTCTTCATTTCCAGTGACAGGTCGTGATATTTGAATAGTTTTGACATTTTTTGAAATGCTGCTCTGGATTTTTATATGCGGACTTTTATTTCCACATAGCGATCCCTCTCTTCATTGGTGTCGTTTTCAGGTATGCGTATCTCTGCACTCTTTGTATTGGTTGTCTATCTGCCATTAACCGACCCGCGTGGTTGTTCTCTTTTGAGATTATCGTATACTTAGTTTTCTTTATATTTATTGATAATCCATATTTTTTACAGGTTTCCGCCAATTTTGTTATCAATTCTTGCAGGTTATCCATATTGTCTGCTATCACCACCGTATCAAAATTGGCAAATCGTACGTTGTTTATGCATTCGCCATTTACCTTAATCTTCTAATGATTCTTTAAATATTTGTTCAGAGTACGTGTTAAAAAATAATGGCGACAACACACACCCCTGTCGGACACCCTGTTTGATTATAATATCATCTGATTCTTCCCCCTTAATTCGTATGTTGGATGTCTGATTCCAGTACAAGTTACTGATAATTCTAAAATTCCTATCATCCAGTCCTATTTCTCTTAAGACCACGATGAGTTTATCGTGTTTTTCGTTATTAAATGCTTTTTGATAGTCAATAAAACAAATGAATACGTCACAGTTGGTATCTCTGAAACAAGACTTGGATGGTAAACAGATCTTCTCTTGTACCGATTGCATTACGAAACCCAAATTGGGTGCTACTAATTGTTCTTCGCATATTTTAAATATTTGTTTGTGGATTATGAGTATAAAAGTTTCAAGAGGTGACTTATGATACTGATGGTGCAGTAATCTCCGTAGATCTTGACGTTATGTTTCTTAGGAACTAGAATAATATATGTGGATTTTAACTACGCTCTTGGTATCTCTCCACTGGAGTATATTTTATTAAAGGTTTTCGTTAATCAAGATACACTTTCTTCGTCAAATATTCTGAGGAATTCTGCATGAATGTTGTCTGTCCCAGCCGATCTGCCGTCTTTAAGTTGTGATATTGCTTTTTTGACTTCGTTTGTTATTGATAGGTTTTCTAAGCACTTAAATTTTTCTGAGTGATCTGGTCTGTTATTAATAAAAAGATTAGATATGTACGTTTTCCAAGTGTCCATTTTCTGCTTTTTGTTTATTATAGTTCTGCCTTCTGAGTTTTGCAATTTTCCTATGCTATTGGATCTGCTCATTCCGGCAGCCTCTCTGAGTTTTTTGTGCATATTATACGCATCGTGCTTTCCTTGTAGTATTTATACTATTTTTTCACATTTTGCTTTCACTTCACTCTTTATTTCGCTGCCCTTATCTCCCGTCTTATCTGTTTTTAAAGATTCCTATAATTATGTTGCTTTGTTGTTTTAATTTTTTTTTTTTCTTGCATAAGTTGTAGTATTTCTTTCGTCATTCATTCTTTCTTTTTATGCCTTTGTTTACCAAGTGCTCGTTTCCATTTAGTGCCACCGATAGCTCTTCCAGTGTTTCACCAATAAAATTTCTTTCCGCCATTTTTCCGCACTTCTCATTTCTCAATTTTTTCACTATATTCCTTATTTTAGTTTTTTAGTCTTCTCGTGTCCCATGGCTTTCTAGTCGTTCGTCTTTCTACCTTCCTTGAAATTGGTTCTAAATTTAGGTTAGTCTGGTGAACTAGTGGACAATGGTCAGATGATATTTCAGCACCATGGTAAGTTTTAACTGATAAGCAGCTGTTACGGAATCGTTTATTCACCAAGATATAATCTATTTGATTTCTTACTGTGTTATCAGGTCGATCATGCGACGAGATTCAGGTGTATTTTCGACGCGGTGGGAGTTTGAAAATTGTATTAAGAATCACATATTCTTTTCTTCCACGAATATTTTTAATCTGTCGCCTCATTCGTTTCTGGTGCCTAGTCCATGATCACCTATACATAACTCTATCTTTTTAAAAATCCTAATCATCATTTGTTTCGTTCTTGCCAAATCGTCTGCATACGCCATCACCTGTCCTTCTCTCATATTTATTGTACTTTTGCATTCTTCTTTTCTCGTGATGCGTTCAATTACCATATTGAACAAAGTGGCCGACAGCGCATCTTGCTTTACGCTGCTGTTGATCACTAACGTTTTTGTCTCGCTCGTTCAGATTTTGATTGTGGCACAGAATTTTTTCATCGTCATTTCTATTAATCTTCTTAGTTTATTTGATATGCCTATCTCTGGTATCACTTTATATAATTTTTCTCTGTTTGTTTCAGTTTTTGATGGATGAGTTTTAATAGTATTTTGAAGATCACCTGCAGCAGTATTATTCCTCTGTAGTTTTTATATTTTTCAACATTTCTCTTTTTGTGAACTGATACTATTTTACCGATTTTCCATTCTTCTGCCATTCTTTCTTTGTTCCAAACTTCGACAATAACCCCGTATATTTGTTGGTGTACTTCTTCTCCTGCGTACATTAGCCGCTCTCCATGCATCTCATCGCTACCAGGTACCTTTCCATTTATAATTTTGTTGGTCGCTGATATAATTTCTTCGTGTTAGTTTTAGAGCCATTGTTTCTGTTTCTATTGTTTTTATTTTTCTCTGTGGTTGTAGTTTTATCGTTTTAGTTTAATAACCTTTGGAAATACCTTTTCCATATTTCTTTACTACTTCCTCATTATCACCTCTTTGTCTTCACTTATCTTTAATGGTTATTGTACTTATGTGGTTTTACCTTGTCAAGTTTTTATCATTCTATAGAATTTCTTCATGTTATTTCCTTCGCAGTCATCATCTAAGTCGTTCATGAGGTCATTCCACCACTTTTTAAATTTCCAAAAATTTTAAATAAAAGTTGTAGGAAAACTTAATAATTTTTAAAACTAACAAATTTGATATTTGTTAATCTTTAATTTTAATTTAATGACTACGAAAATTAAGCAGTAACAATAAAGAAAAGAGAAGTTCGAAAAATGTAAATTTAAATAATTTTCGGCATAGTTGTTTCAAGGTTTTTATTCGAAGCCACAAGTAATAGAAAATTTTAAATATTCAGTTTCGCTCATCCTCCAAATTATAAACTTCGGATTAGTGAGGCACCATAGTAAAAAATTGTACGTTTTCTAATAAAAGCATAATGTCTTATGCTGGAAGTTTTTCATTTGCTATAACTTCGTATTAAGCATAGAAAATGTATTATAAAAGAAGTATCTTTCACCGATAGATTACAGGGCCGAAGCCAATTTACTCTTTTTTTGGTATGTCAAAATTTGTTATTTTTTAAATTTTAGCATTTATAATAAATTGTACTCGTTTTCTTTTGCTTTAACAATCGCTCGAAGAGTCATTATACATTTTTTCTGCGATGAATCACACCCGAGCCAATCCGATTATTTTTTTCCTAGTTATTTCATAACAGCTTCACACTGTATGGTATTGCCTTCTTCGGATGTTTTTAACTTGCAAAAAAATAAGTCTGGTTAATTTTTAAATTTTATTTCAAAATATATTTATTTATGGTAACACTAACATTATTGCAAAGTCTACAACGGCAATAAAAGTATAACGAAAGTCTTTCAAAGATAAAGGTTAATATTGCAAGAAAATTACCTATCGCGTAAACAAAAAATGGCGACATTAGCGAATTTAAGCGAAAACTTAATTCTGTTTTATCATTTTTAATTTTATAAAACTGTAAGGAAAACTTTTAATATTTGACTCCATGGTCGATGAAGCATCTCTCTCCCATTTAACTATCAAGCCAGCTGTAAAATTATACGTAAGAATTTGAAATAAAGTTTCAAAAACTATTCCGTTAACTTACCACTAGCGATTCTATTTATTATTCTATTAAAACTTTGTTTAAATTGACAATTTTTTCGCAATACCAAACCATGACCAAGCGATATTAAAGACCGTGTAAGCATTGCTCTTGGGATATTGGCCAAATTTTTGGTTATTTCCTTTGTACAAGTTCGTCGTACCTGAAATTGCAATGCGGTGTATTCGTCGATCATTGCTGTACGATGCGTAGCTGTATAATCAAATTCGTCACATATTTCATCAATTCGGACTATTGTGCTGCAAAAATTTAATTTTTAATGAAGCAGCCAAAAGGAATGTAGCAACTTCATTCATTTAAATACCTGAAACTATCTGGGTGAGTGGTATAATTTTTGGCTCGCTTAATCAGAGAAAGGGGCACATCGTCATAAAACGTATTGAGAACAAAATCAAAATCTCTCTCCACAAGTTCCACCAAATCTTGCGGTTGGTTATTTCCAGGATTGACTAACGTCGATAGCAATTTACTTTTGTAAGCAATATTTAAATTTAATCCTACCAAGCACCAAGCTATTAGAAGGATAAGTGAAATTCTTTTAAGTTTTGACATATCTTTAACTGGAACTTGTTGATCGATGAATAAATAAGCTAGTTTCTGAAATTCATTACATAATTTTATTAATTCGACAAGACTACTTTTAATTTGATCTCACCAAAAATATTTTTAAAGCGCTCATTCGTGAGCTATCAGGTTTTTCTAAAACGGTGAAGAAATACAGAAAAGTGATACCAATGAGCAAGCCAATAGCAAGCAAATCCAAAGATATTTATCCAACGGTTTCAGGAAACCAATTAATTGATACCATGAAAAATGATTAGAAAAGAATAAGCAATTGAAGCTTTCGTATCGATGTGAAGTTGTAAAATCGGCCAATTCTAACCGTTCTGGTGTTACTGTAATTCCTCCCATGCCAACATCGTGAATACCATGACCAGTTTGATTTACTATTTCGAAATAGTCGTTTTCGCTTTCTTTACTTATACACAATGTGGTAAAATTTAGAACATTTCCAATTGTTGTCAATAAATTGTATTCAATTCCATGCACATCCTTACATATTTTGTAAACTAAACCGCCTATTATTAGTATTTGATCCCCATATTCCTGACACCAAATAATGGGGTAATATTCTATAAATGCAACTTTTAAACTGTGTCCATAATAATTTGAAAAGCTTTTCGAATGCAAAATTTCTTGTTCCAAATTTAAACTTATAACAAATTTGTTTAATTTGCCACTTGCCATTCCACAAAAATAGCATAACTGATTTATAGATTTGATTTGCCTCTGCTCGATAGTAACAATAATTATATTTTGAAAAACTTTGTCTTGCGAAAAATTTAATATGTTATTTATCTGATCTGTACTGTTCAAAAGTACGACTACTACATCATGGTTCATACCAAAATTAATATTATTGACGAAGAAGGTGTGCAAAGTTTTCAATGCAACAATATGCAAAGTTTTTCGAGTTCTCTTCATAAGCTTGTTTGACAAATCATAATTTATTGTCACCGTTGCTGATTTAAAGCTGATAATTTCGTCGATCAAATATTTAGTTTTGAATCAAAATGATATCTGTAGTCGTAGTTATAATGTTTAAAAATTAATTCACTTAAATTATTATTTAATATATTTTCGCGAATTTCTTGAATCATAATTAAATTTGCATTAGTACTAACTTGGTAAAAATATAAAAATATAAGACAAAGTCTAAAGCGATGTAAACTGAATATTTGCATTATTATAATGAATAATACTACTAAATTTATTTAATTTTCTATTGCACTCGATGTAATTGAAACTTGTAAAACTATAATTTTTTTCAAGCGTTTACGATCTTTTGTCATGTTGGAAAAGTATTGTTTATAATGAAAATAATACGTTAACAAACAGTTTGATGATAAATTTCAATCGTAAACTGTCACGTAAAATTATAAGCCCTGTGGTATATAATTTCTACATACTAATCAATTACCTTTGGCTGCATACTAAATGAGAAACGTCGATTACTTTATTTGCATAGTCTAAAGAAAACAATTTTATCGTAAAAATACATCTGATGGTTTTGGAAGTATTAATAGAAGACGGATTTTAATGTCTTTGAAAATATAAAATTAAAAACAAAATTCATCAGTGTGAATGCGAATAAATATTAACCAATCACGTTTCGAGGTTATCATAACTTAACCAATTAATAGAAAACGATTCAAGACAAAATATGGGAAATAGTAAGTAACGAGATAAAGGAGTGGAAGCAATAAGTCAAAGTGGGGTACCAGAAACTATACGACCAAGAGAAAATATTTATCTGGGACAAAGAGATCAACGATTTGAAGTTGATTGAAGGCTCAATACCAAAAAAAAAAATACTATGGATGGATAACTGATGGAATCATTTAATCAAAAGCTCCATACAGGAAGAAGGACTTAACAAAGTTAAAGAAGGACAATGGCAAACAAGAATTAAAGCAAAGGGGAAGAAAATAATTAGGGTTTGTAGGTACCTACAGCTTTAGGACTCTTTTGAGACCTAGAAAGATAAAAAAAAAATGCCGTAAGAGATAATAAAGTACAAATTAGCTGAATTATGAGAAATACGAGTAAAATAAAATAAATAAGGATTTGTAAAAAATCATACTTGTGATGTACTCTGGAGAACAAAAAAAATGATAAGAATGACCCCAAATTTATAGTAAAAAAATTAATAAGTAATATTGTAACACCTTGTACATTAATAAAACTAGAATCAGCTAAAACAGAACTTGACAAGGTTGTAATTTCATAGATAATTACCATGATTTGTTTAATTTTAGAAACTAAGCTCCACTACAACTTATCACTGAAAATTTTAAAAACTTTTATCTTTCATTGGATCTCTCTTTATGTATTCTAGTTGCAGCTAATTTTGAATTCAGAGTAGCATCTGCTGCGCTTAATTGTTTTCTTTTTATAAAAAATGGGACTTTATCAATAAAGCGTTCACAAATATCAATTAAAACCCTTTTCTAGCATTATAAAATCTCTTTGATCCAATAACCACACTAGAATATTCTGCAATTTGCTAATTTCTTGAAGTTTTGTCACGTAAATCACGTTAACGTTACAGGCTTTAGCAACAAATTGTTATATACAGGGTGTCCCGTGACCGTGGAGAACCTCTTAGGTGGTGATAGAGGACACTTTTCTAAGACATATTTTTAAATAAAATTTTTTGTCCAAATTCAAACCCTTGGGGTACCTCACTTTAAAGCAATTTTTCAATTTATGATTTCAAGGGTTGCACGTAATTTTTGGAATATTTTATAAGTTAATTTCAGAATCCAATTCAGTTATGAATTAAATTAAGGAAAAAATGTCAAAAATTCGAGTTTAATTTTTTACTTTCTTGCCAACCCCGTATCTTTTAAACGAAACGTCTTGAAAAAACTAACGGCCCAAACCGGATAGAAATTTAACGGGCTACAACGTTGGTCTAATAATTTTTGAAACCAACCGTTTTCACATAAATTACGAAAATAATGAACAAGATGTAGGTTAAAAACTAAATAAATTCACAAAATTTTAAAAATTTTACTGGCGTCTAAAATGTACCGGCGCACCATCATGCTGGAACCACATTCCTTGTCTCGATTAATTGTTTTACACATGCTGCAAGTCAAATTGAGATTTTTAGAATTTTGTGAATTTATTTAGTTTTTTTAACCTACACCTTGTTCATTATTTTCGTAATTTATGTGAAAACGGTTGGTTTCAAAAATTATTAGACCAACGTTGTAGCCGTTAAATTTCCTATCCGGTTTGGGCCGTTAGTTTTTTCTAAGACGTTTCGTTTAAAAGATACGGGGTTGGCAAGAAAAGTAAAAAAAATAAAACTCGGAATTTTTTGACATTTTTTCCCCTAATTTAATTTATAACTCAAAATCTGTTGATTCTAGGCGATAAGGCGATAATATTCTAGGCGTTATAACATAATTTGTAGATATTCAAATGCTCTATAGAAAAGCTCTAATCTATTAAACCGAAAAATCAAAAATATCGGTGCAATGGCCGCTTGAAATCATAAACTGAAAAAATTGCTTTAAAGTGAGGTACCCCCAAGGGTTTGGACTTGGACAAAATTTTATTTAAAAATATGTCTTAGAAAAGTGTCCTCTCACCATCTAAGAGGTTCTCCACGGTCACGAGAACACCTGTATGTACAAAATATTTTTCAGGAAAACTGTTAAATAAAATCACGTTTAATAACCTAAAACATATTAAACACCAAAACAGTAACGGAGCTTTTAGTTCATCTGGCAGGTAATGGCGTATTTTTATATTCGTTCATCTATAGTAGTAACCAAATATACTTCAGCATATTCCACTAATATTCACTGTATTTTCACTAATAATTTGAAACCGGCGAGAGATTTTAAAAATTTAAAAGCAAAACTATTTTACTTATTGTAATGAACACTTTTGTTGAAAAGAAAATATAGTTGAGGTGATAGGCCAATGAAAGTCTAACTAGTAGCAAGGTGTTTTCAATTTGTTTTGAGTGTCTTGTTATAAATTTCAGTTCTAAACTTAATAATAACTGCGGGATCCGCGGTGTTTAACAAAACACCCAAAACAAATCGAAAACATCACAATACAAGAAAACAAATTCAAATTTTTAAAAAAGGGGGGCTAGCTTGAAGTTTTGTTTCGTGATTTCCGCGGTTTTTTATTAAGTTTAGAACTGAAATTTTTAACAAAACACCCGAAACAAATTAAAAACAACACAATACAAAAAAATCCCAAATTTTTGAAAAGGGGGCTGACGTGAAATTTTGTTTCGTGATTTCCGCGGTTTTATTAAGTTTATAACTAAAATTTTAACAAAACACCCAAAACAAATTAAAACAACACAATACAATAAAAAAATCCAAATTTTGTAAAGGAGGCTGGCGTTCAAAACTGTTTTTCGCGATTTCCGCGGTTATTATTAAGTTTAGAACTGAAATTTTAACAAAACACTCAAAACGAATTGAAAACAACATAATACAATGTTTTTTTTTAACCCGTAACCGGTATTCAGGGTCTGAGAGCACACTTCAATGCATAATTCTTTGTTGCACTCGCACCTTTTGGAATATAATTGTAATATTATCAATACCTTCAAATTAAATCATTTCTGATGTTGTTGCAAAATTTGAGTGGTGTAGGTAAATGTAAACCTATTTATTACACCTGAAAGTCTCAGTTTTAAACGGTTATATAGGGGTTTGTTAGCAAAAAATATATATTTGTTTTCATATGGTATAAATATTAATTTCTGATTATTTTTATCCTCGAAATTTTAAACCATTTTTTAATTTTTATAATTTCGAATTATATTCGAGGGTAAATCTAAGGTAGTTAGTTTTATCATAGACTATTAGAAAGAATGGACACAGCTATTTACATATTTTAGTGTAACCATGATCATGTGACCAAAACCGTGTTTTTGTTTTGAAATGCTTGTTATGATCTACAGTACATTACACCTGTTAATAGGGTTAGGTTGTCCGCATTTCAGAAAATTTATTTTTATCTTGAAAAAATATAGCTCCGTTATAAATTTATACTGCTGAATATGTTGTGTATAGTATGTAAAAAGTCAAAACTTAACGAAGAAGTTGTTATTTTTCGTAGGTAAGTAAATTGTTATAATGTATACTATTTCAGTGGCGCACAATAAATTTTGTCCATTTCGAAGTTAAAAGAATTTCATCGGCATGTCTAAACAGATTTAGAAAAATAAATCTGTTTGTATAAAAATGATTTTTTTTCAATGCGAAAATATGACATTATTTTCGCACCAGTGCGGATATAAGCATTATTGCGATATTCAAATGACAATCAAAATGTCTTCATTATGATATGAAATTATAAAAATTTTATTTTATTATTTAAAAATAAATTTTATTCGTTGTTTATATATTGAAACCTAATTTTAAGGTTGAATTGAAACATTGAATCCGAGTACCTGCAAACCCACGCGCACGCCTGTGGCATACAAAACAAACAACATGACTTTGTTTACCTCCCCGCCTTTCTTATCAATGCTGAACGATGGCATCAAAACGTTATGTGTATTCGAATACGACATGCTGTGTCCATTCTTTCTAATAGTCTATGGTTTTATTTAAGTGTTAAAATTTTTGTATTACTTTAAGTTTTTATTATAGTTTAATGTATAAACATTGAATATTAAATCATTTTGTTTAAGACATTTCAATATTTCTATAAATTTATTTGTAAAATATAAAACTCTATTATTTCGCCGATATTTGAAAGAAATTCTAATTATTCCTTAAATTGAATTTCGATTAATTGATTTTTGCGTATGCTAACTCTAAAACAGATACTAATGTCCTCCAACCTTCAGATAACAAATATAATAACACAGGCTAATTTTAAGGAATAGTTGTCTCTCAGACCACGACGTACCGGTTATGAACCAAAACTAGGACTGTACCGGTTACGGGTTAATTTATAAAAGGGGAGGCAACTTCACGGACATCTAGGAGCAGGTGGTGAATGGGCTATAGATAACAATTAACGAAAGAAAATATGAATATGCCGAAATAAAGATCTAATAAAGAGAAGCAGAATTAAAGGTTAGACACAAGAGATTTGTTAAAGTAAGCATATACTGTAAAAAAAGTGTAAAATTACACTGACTTGGTGTAATAATTACCTTTAAAAAAAGAGTATTTTTACTGGTTTTTTGAGGTAATCTAAAAATTACTCTTTTAATTAATGTAAATTTACTTAGTGTTTGGAATTTATACATTATAGTGTAAATTTACCCTATTTTTATAGGTAGTTTTACATGCAACAATGCAATATATTACATTTCAACGTGTAATTTACTATATCTAAGGTAAAATTACCTTATATACTGTATTTGGTTTACCTTGGTAGTGTAAAATTACCCAGAATCGTAATTGGGAAATGGAAAATGAGAAAATGGAATTAAGCTGGTTTCAAAAGCAGCCTGTGAAAACCACTTGATTCAATTTTCAATGAGAAACCACACAAGTTCTTCACCGATGGCATCATGGGTCTACCCGAAAAATGGCGAAACATTGTCAATGAGCATATTTGGTTTAATTAAATTCATTTTCGCACTATAAGAAAACCAGTTGAATTTTACTAAAAACGCCAGGAAATTTTGTCAACAAGAGATATTCGAAAGATTTTTCTTTTCAATTTAAAAAGGCCTAAATGCTGCAGAATCATCTCGCGAAATTAATCATGTTTTTGGAGAAGATATGTGTAACGAATGCACAGTTCGGCAATGGTTTACAAAATTCAGTCAAAATAATTTTGATTTGCAAATGAGCCTTGTGAAAGACCGCTTATGGGCATTGATAACATTGAATTTGGGATGAAGTTGAAAGTGATCCATCAACAACTGTGCGATGTCTTGCAGAGAAGTTTAATGTATCTATTGCTAGTATAAATTGTCATCTTGCTCTGATTGGCAAAGTAAAAACTGGATAGAAGGGTGCCACATAAATTGACAGATTACAATAAGCTTCGTCGATTACAGGCAGCATTTCTTTGAGTAATCGATAAAAGTAAACCCATTCCTCAATCGTATTATAACGTGTGATGAAAATGGATTTCTACGATAACCGGAAACGATCAGCACAGTGGTTGGGACGCGGAGAAGCTCCGATGCAGCGTGCAAGAGGGCGCTTCACCCAAGAAAAGTTATGGTAACGGTATCGTGGACTAGTGTAGGTATTATCCATTATTCCTTTTACAACCTGGTCAAACTATCACGGCTAAGTCCTACTGCAAAGAACTTGAAGTTATGCATGACAAATTGCGACGTTTACAGCCATCATTGGTAAATAGACGTGGACCAATACTGTTGCACGATAATGCAAAACCTCATGTGGCACAACAGACCGTACAAAACTGTACGAGTTAGAATATGAAGTTCTCCAACATTCTTCTTACTCACCTGACCTGTCGCCTACCGATTACCATTTTTTCAAAATTTGGATAATTATTTACGGAATAAAAGTTTTCAAACAGGGACTCGGTAATTGCAGCCTTCGAGGAATTTGTAGGTAATAAAACCAGCCCTTTTTCAAAATAGAAATTTTGCACTACTGACCGTTGGCAACGTACAATAGATGCAAATGGTGATTATTTTGAAGAATAAATACGATTTAAATAAAATTTACAGACTTTTATTTAGCTTTACAAAATCGGACATTTCATATGTCCTTACCTACAATGATTTTTTTAATTTAAAAAGGGGCTAACTTTGCCTACATCTAGAAACAGGTGGTGAATGGGCTATGGCTAACAATTAACGAAAGAAAAGGTGAATATGCCGAAATAAATATCTAAAAAAGAGAAGCTGAATTAAAAAGGTTAAACACAAGAAAAATCTGGTAAAGTAGGCGTACGAAAAGAAAAAAATTCATGGATAAGACAAGTGATGGAGAAAGCAATACATATAAGACAATTTTAAGAAAATTTAAAAATGGTGGGACACAAGTTTACAATTACAGGAAAGAGGAAAGACAGTTAGAAAGTGAAATTGAAAAAAATAAAACAAATATGTATGTTTCCAAAAATTACTGCACGTCTATGAACAATTTTATGAAATATAAACAAACAAGAAAATACAAGAAGTGGAAAAATGAAACGACCAAGAAATGGTAAACGTAATAGGTAAAGTAAAAAATAAAAAATCATAGGGTGAAGATGGCATAAATGTGAAATTAATTCAATATTGAGAAAAAAACTAGACAAAAAAATATGAACTACTGAAACATATAATATGAAAAGACAAGAAAATGCCCCAGAACTATAGAAGTAAGGAATTTAAATGAAGATAAACGCAGAAAGTTGCGTTAATAAACAAAGAAGTACAGCGGAAGTCGTCATTTCGTCGTCGCCATTTCACCCTCGCTCATTTCGCTGCCGCCGTTTTGTCGTCAAGATTAAAGATCATGGAGAAGGAAATTATTTAGAAATTTAAAGTTTTTATTGGACCGGGTATTATATACAAAGAGAAAAGTCTTAAAAGGGGCAAAGTTTGAATAGGTGAAAAAAGAAACATCAATCCTTTAGTTTGGATTAGGTGTTAGAAAACTGCGAAAGGATGAGTAAAGTTGTTACGAAATATTGTTAATTTATTTTTATATTTTTCATTTTCATATCGCAGGTGGGCGATTAGATTTGCATTTTCTACGTTACACTCGTGCAAGCCAGTTTATAATGTAATTTTATCTTTGCCATTAAGAATTTTAATAAGCAAGTATTTTACCGCCTGAGAAGGGGGTAGATTGTTTTACTTGTAATTTTTTGTAATTTTCCGGGGTTATAATATTGTTGAATCCATAATGTGGATTGAAGGCTTAAGTTGTACGAGTTGTCCTGAGTCGTTTTTATTATCTTGGTGGTGAAAGTCGATCGTATTTTTTATGGATAAGAGGTGCTTCTGTTCTGGATGTTTGGGTGTCCGTGGAGGCTTTGCTGTGAGCCCTTGCGGTGCAATAAGTTGCGTTCATCGTCGTTTTGATGGAGTATTTGTTGGTCAAGATGTGCTCCCAATTTTTCCGCTGGGCCGATTATACCATGGATTAAAGCTACCAATTTTTTTTGGTATGCAGAGAGTGTTTTTCATCCGCTTCCGGAGGGTATTTATCTTCGATCGACCGGCATCGGTTGTGACATTTGCTATATTTTGATTTATAAATATTCAACGCTGCGTGTGATAAAAAATTAAAAATTTAAAGAGGTTAAATGTAAATAGATAATACGAGAACTAATTCACCCCAATAAATAGATATGTCAAGTTCTTCAAAAATAAATTATCTATGGATAACGGACTGGATTGGACTGTACTGGAAGATATGGATTATGGAAAAGGATTGTAGGTACGTTAAATTAAAATTTTCAAAATTAAGAGATTAAATATTAAACAATAAAACGAAATTTTTCGTGAGCTTTCAGCAATGGTTACATGCCAAGAGACGGTCTTGGCCTAGTAGTTAGAGCGATCAACTACTGATGCAAAGGCACCCGGTTCGATCCAGGAGTCACGGAAGGAAAATTTTCTCTGACTCTCTTTCTATCTAGGACCGTCTCCCGTGCTTCGAGGGCACGTAAAGCCGGCGGTCTCTTAGTTGATGACTGCCATCATCAACAATAATAAAGGGTTACAGGCAAATTCCCCAACCCGGACTTAAGCAGCCGTGGGGTCTTAATGCTGTTCACCTTTTTCCTAGAGAAAGAGGCTGATGCTCAGGAGTGGGCAGAAAGGGCTGAGAAGAAGAAGAAGACATGCTATCATCAGACGTTTAATAACAGGTTTAATAGATATAATGTATGAATAATATTATTAATTTATAAAAAATGGTGTGGGAAAATGTTTGTGGGAAAATGGAATTAAGCTGGTTTCAAAAGCAGCCTGTGAAAACCACTTGATTCTGTTTTTCAATGAGAAACCACACAAGTTCTTCACCGATGGCATCATGGGTCTACCCGAAAAATGGCGAAACATTGTCAATGAGCATATTTGGTTTAATTAAATTCATTTTCACACTATAAGAAAACCAGTTAAATTTTACCAAAAAAACGCCACAAAATTTTTCCCAGATCTAATATATTATTAATTGTGGGCCCCCGCCCATTAAAAGTATAGCTCCTCTGCTTCTGTTTCCGATTTTGCAGGTCTGGAAAATTTATAAAAATACATTAATACAATCCTTAAGATATGCAACCTATATTACAGCATTCTGAAATAAATATCTTAAAATAAATTTTACATTCGTTTAAAGCAAAGGGGATACGTGATTTGTATTTCGTCAATGTGTGCCAATAATTTTGAACAGTTCTGTAGTAGGAAGTTGAAATATTTTAAACTAATGGAAATAATTAACTATATCAATATTTTTCTCTCTCCCCGTTGGATTATGACTGATTTTAACAATATAATGGTTTGCTGTGTGGTTAATTGTGCCCAACTGATTCTTAGTGGTCTAAGATGCAGACTTCAAATCTGTAGTCGGCTAGCGCCGAAGTGGTTCGATTCCACCTGGTGGGCGAAGAAAATTCTGATTATTTTGCCACTTCATAACATTATACTGTTTTTTTGCATATTTTTATTCGTCATTTCGGAAACTATTTTTTTTTATAATTGCCTTATCTTATCTTACGTCCGTTTTGAGTGACTCACTCTGAGTTTTAAACTTTTAAAAATTTTGCAAAATTTCAAAAATATATCTGTTTCTGAATGTGTGAAAAATAAAAGTTGTAAATAAATTTTTATTTAAATAATTATTATTATATTCATAAATAATAATAGCACAAAACAAATTTAAATAATTTCCAATTTTTTTTCTCTGCGAATTAACCTTGCGTTTCGCACAGTAATCAATAGAGATTTGAACAGTAACTTTCGATTTCTACGTGTGGCCATTCATACGTAGTGTCGCAAAACATGTCGGATTGACGTTTCAAAAGCGATATATACAATTTATTATCTAATGGATTTACCAATCGTACTCATGTTGTCGTCAAATCAATGGCTATATTTGAGCAAAAATCATCCAAGAAGGTATTGTTAGACGATACTGAAAGCTTATCATGTATTATTGAAAATTGGCGAATTGTGAATGGTCATACGGTAAGGTTATATTCTATTAAGCAACAATTATCCAATTTGTCATTTTTTAATAACAATTCTAGGAATACGTATTAAAAGTACAAAGGGGACCATCATCTAATAATACCTGGCGAATTTATAAACGTTACAATGACTTTGTCAACTTACATTCCCTTTTACAGTCCTCTGGATTGCCCTTGCCTCTACCACCAAAAAGATTATCGGTAATATGGACCCAGAGTTTATATCTAAAAGACAGCACGCCTTGCAGGTAAATTCAATATCTACGGTATACTTTGATTTTTATTGCCAAGTCGATTTTAGAAGTATATAAATTTTGTACTAATGAATCCGATATTGGTATCTTCCTTACCTGCAAGATCATTTGTTGATCCGGCAAATTATTGTCAACCATTTGCTGGTGAGTTCCTGCCTTTTATAATTGTACATCCTTCACCAGTCGAGTTATAATTTTAGAATTAGCTTTACAACACGTATCACTTGCTTTACGTGGTGAAGTGGGTTGGGAAGTAGTGAGTCCGTTGGCTAACATAGGATGGCGAATACGTAAACACTTTTATCAGGTACGGTGCAAAAATTTACCCAAAGATGATTTAATAGCCAGTTGGACTGACTTTGGTCCCGATAAATACTTAGAAGATAAAGATCTGCAAGCGATTTTTAAAAGTTTATCTCAAATACAGGTAAGAAAATAATTGCTTTGTTTTATGTTTTGGTGTATTCATTTGTTTATTTTTTTAGCATCCGTACATACATCCTATAGAATTGTGTCTTTGTACCGATATTGGTGGCTTGGTTGTTCGAATATGCAGCAAAAATGGATCTCTTCGGGATATTTTGTATGGTGCTAAACCACGTTTACCATTCATGAAAAAGTATGGTAAACCTAAGGGACAGAAAACTTTAACCAGTAGTCAGGTTGCTTTGTATGGTAGACAAATTTTGGAAGCTCTTAAATTTCTACATGATAAGGGATTATATTTTGGTAAGTTTTATTGTGGGGTTCCAACTCCTTTGAAAATACGGGGAATTTAAAATTTTATTTCTTGGTCATAGACAATCGAGTATTTTTGATTTTTAGGAAAGTTAATGTTCAGAATAAAAACATTGTTTCGAGAATTTGAAAAAAATCTGATTATATAAATTATTTATTATTCAACTTATAAATTTCCATTATACTTTCTTTTATAGTATAATATTGGTATGTGTTTCATTTCTTAAAATATACATTATTTTTTAAGTTTTAACATTCGGCGAAAAAAAATAGAAAAGTCTGCAATTAATTATGAATGAATGTAGTTATAAAATTAATTTATTGTGGGATCAAAAATATTTTTTCTTTGAGATTATCATAAAAAATTTAATTGATAATGAATTTGCTAACTTCAAAGAAAACTTTGTTGCTATTTGCACTTTTGTATAGATTTGGCCTTTGGAACCTTAATTTAGTAATAATATACAAGTATTGACATAAAAATTCAACAGAAACCCAGGTTGAAAACCACTAGGAAAAGTAATAATAAATTAGGTAATATTTCATAATTTATTAATTAAAAATTCCATCAATTTGATTGTAGATTGTAAATTATTAATTTTGCTAACAGTACTCTTTTGCATTACCTAATGAACATCAACTATTTATACTAATTCCTACAATTTGGATTTCTTACGTTATATTAATTTATTTATCATATAAATTAATGGCAGCATTCATTTAACAAAAATCCAAACAAAAAAAAACTTATTTTATAGCTGAACTTTTTAATTCCGGGTATCGTTCTCAGAAGATATGAAAAAAGCCACCTTTTTTACGATTATCCTAGTGATAGTGACTTGAATGCAGGTTATCCAAGAATAAAATGCTATGTGAAGAGTGCAATTTCAATTTAATTAACCAATACTTAATTTAAGATGTGTAATTTGCTAAAAACGTGCAGTAGGTAATTCTTTAAAAATTTAAAATATTGCAAAATAGAGAATTATTTTCTAGGATGAATTTCAAAAACGAGCTAGCTCTTTAGTTTCAGGAAATAATGACTTTCAAAAATGTAAAGCGATAGAAACAATTATGTCAATAACATTTTTACGTTCTTATTTATTTTTTTTAATTCTTTAAAAATTGTCCTCGAATATGTGCTAGAGTTGTAAAATTTAAGCATTAGGAAAAAGTTACCTGGTTTTTATTGCAATTTCAGTCATTAATAATCTGCTATTGGGGGCGTAGTAGCTGGCAAGAAAGTACTACATCGTTTATTTTTAAGAAATTTTGTACAGCAGAAATTACGCCCTATAATTATTTTTAGCAATCTACCCCACAAACAACCACAAATGATTAAGAGGACAAAAAGGTAGAATAAGATGTAGGGTTTCTGAAGCTAATTATCCCAATACAAGGTTGCGTTAGGTACACTGTTATATTGATTTAACTTATAAAAACTTAATTTTCTATTTTCTTCCACTTTTGATTTTAAAAATCTTTTGTTTATTTTTAGAATTTAAATTTTGTTGATATTTTTTTATTGTTTGTTCTTTCGTATTCAATAAATATATGTCATTATTCCAAAATAAACCGAAAGGAATATCAAAGCTTCTGCATAATTTTTAAACATTTAATGTTCTACCACCCGTACTGAGGCGTACGTAAGTACATGTGGCGTACTGAGCCCCCCCTCCCGTTTTTTCCAATTTTTTTATCAGAAATTAATTGAAAATGTCAATTGCTATGGTGACGTAACATTTTTAGTCGTTATTGCGGTAGAATCTATGAACAGCCGAATAATCTTTCATAATTTTGAAAGGAACGCAGGTCAAACTTATACAAACCGGGAGTTATGGAATACCTTCCAGCAGGATATTCAAATCTGGCATGGTCCACCTTCTTTAGGGCAACTTATTTGCATGTTCTTAAACAGAGTTAGAGGGAATCGCTCTCGGTTAAAACTGCTTCTCAAAAAAGATATACAGGAAACTGTTGGAAACTGTAAAAGATAATTTCAATACTATCACCTACGTGTAGATATATAAAGGAAATTAAATGTTTCACATTGTAATAATTTTTTTTGTGGTTTTTTAGTTCTTAGATATTATCTGAAATAATCCTCTTGATATGAATCTCATTTATGATAAAATTTGCAACAAAAAAGGTATTAGTTATTTTTTTCTACAACTAATTGTTTGATCTAGTAATCTTCTTTATTTATCTAAATTTACTAAACAACAGTCATGCATTTATGATTATTATTTGTTGTTATTAACAAAGCCAACAATGAATTCTATGTTTTGTAATTTTTGTGTTCTCATTTTTATTATAAGGGACACTCTTATCTAACCCATAAAGAGGTATTCTTATTGTAAGGGGGAAATTTTTCTGAGTATTCACTTATTTATACTTAATTTATAGAAAAGTACTGTAATTTCGTATAAAACTTAAAAAATTATTTTTAATTAATTAACTGCCTTCATTAATAATTCTTTATATTTTTCAAGAAACTTTCTTCTACCTTTCCAGAATTTTTCTAAGTTTGCTAACAATCTGTTTGCATGCTTATTGACAAAATATTTTATCGGTCATTGCTTTACCTAACGAACGTGTATAATAATATTATTAATTTCATGCTTTTGACGTATATTCGTCTAGACGGTTGGGAAGTTTTATTTCATATTTAATTTACTGTTCTAAACACGACAATAAATAAAATTTATATTAATAACTTTGTCCCACTTTGGCGATGCGAAAGTCAACACGATTTTAGTTTTTTAGAAAGGTTCCATAAGCAAAGAAAGAATAAAAATTGGGATATGATATTTTTAATTTGTATTTTGCCATTTGTAGAAAATACGTGAACTAATAATCTATTAGATGACTTAAATAATATTTATTGGTGTAGATGATAGCATTGCAGCTATGCATCCAGAAGCTCAAATTTGCTTCTTGACATAATAATTTACATAATTTTGTCATAAAATAAGATTTGTGAAATTTTTTTATTAATTTTTTTTTTCATTATAGGTCACTTACATACAGGAAATATAATAATAGAAAACGAGCGCGTTAAATTATTAGATATTGAAAATGGAGTACTTGGAATTCCGTCATATTATCGGCCATTTTTTATGCAACATAAACGTATAAATAATTTAGAAGCAGTAGAAGTGTTTTGCTTTGGACACACTTTATATGAAATGACTTTTGGTGCACCTGCTCAAGAAAGCACAATTGAAAATATACCAACCGATTGCCCATCTGATTTACGTTAGCTTTTAATTAATTTTGTTAAATATCAAATACAAAACTTTTAATTTTAGGTGCCGTACTATCATTGATTCTGTCCCCAGAAAATTGCAAAACTGGATTGCCAACTATAGACAACTTATTACATAATCCATTTTTTTCGTCCATAATTTTGACTCTCCATCCTGGTGATAGGGCACACTTAAAAATTCCAACATCAACCAAAGAACGACTGAAAACCAACCAGCTGCAGTTGGAAGAACGTCTTAAAGAAGAACAAAAAATGGTCCGAAGTCAAAAGCGTCTTGTTCGTGTTCAAGAAATGATGAGTTCTGAGGAGGAAAAGAAGAAACAAAGGCAAAAAAAGGTGCATTTTAATGAAATTAATGTTTTCAAGTTTTTTACTTTGTTTTATTTTTACAGAAACACGAACAAAAACAATTGGCTAAAGAACAACTGCATAGAGAAAAACATAGCAGCATTGATCATGGCAAGGATGGGCCAAATGGCGAAGGTGGGGATAGTGCTAATAGTGCCAGCACTGCTACATCTGTCGGTACGGCAACGCCACCGTCTATATCAGGTTAGTTGTTAATGATTTAAAAAACAAAAATATATTATTTTGTTAAATTATTGTTGCTAGCTTTTTAAATTAATTTGATGAAGTTGAATATTTTTTGCAAACTGACTTACACTAAAACAAACTGTGTCTTATATTTAACTGTTTGCAATTATTGTGGGAACAATTATTATTGTATACAATTTTCTCTTTTACTGTTCTATACACGTTAGCTTTGATTATAGCCCTTAAGGAAGTTTTGGAAATGTTTAATGTGGTTCAAAAGATGACGTTACTATATTAGAATGAGTATAGTGACTACATGATACAATAATAACAAGATACACGTGACGTATATGCGCTCCAATTACCAAAATGGAATTTGCATCTCTCATATCATTGGTTCAAGATAAGTTATTGCGCAGAATATCACTAACCACGTGACGTTATGCACAAAAATTAGCAAAATAGAACTTCGATATATCATATCTTGTATCTTATTGTATCATGTAGTGACTATAGGAACAGCGACAACACATGTCTCCATTTTGATTGGCTGCTAGATTTTTGTTTATACAGGGTCGGCACTCGAAGTGTTACCAATTAAAAATGATGTAATTTTGTCAATTTTATTTTTTTTTATTTAGAAACTTTAGTATATCGTAAAAACATTTCAAATTTGAAAAAAATGTTATTGTTTGATTTAGCCACCTTTAACGCGGATAATAGCATCGAGTCTGTCCAAGAAGGCTTCACATGCTGCACGAATGTGGTCTGATGGTATTTTGTCCCATTTTCAGCGAAGAGTAATTTTTAAGGCGTCGACCATCTCATATTTTTTAGTTGATACTTTGGCCTCCAGAAAAATTCATTGGGTTTAAGTCCGGGAAATATGGTGGCAATTGTTGTGATGAAATGACGCTGGGAACTTTTTCTTGTAAAAAACGTTGGGTTTCACCGGCTTTATGGGATGGTGCTGAGTATTGTTGAATGGTTTTTACCGAATCGGTTATGTGTGGTAACAAAGCAAAGTTTAAAATCTTTTCACGGTAGATTTGTCAATTTACCTATACACCCTGTTTAATGAAAACGAATGGTGAGTGTCCTGTGGTAGTTACCGTGGCCCAAACCAGCATTGATGCAGGCGCTTGCTTTTGCAGAGCAATTCGCTGGTCTAAATTGTCTTTTGATTTGCACTGTAACCATACATGATTGTATTGTTTGTTTACATATTGCTGAACTGTAAAAAATTTTTCATCAGAAAAGACCAAATTTTCAAGCTCGCCACCAACATGCAAGTATTTTTAACACCTTTCCTCTTACTATGCGAACTGATTTTTGTGCGGGTGTTAAATTTTGTACTTTTCGTGTTTTGTAGGGCTTCAATCGTGGTTCATTTTTTAGTATGCGCCCCACGCTAGACACATTAAAATTTTTCGGCAATTGAACTGCCATTCGATGTCGATGTTGCTGTTTTTGGATATCCACCTCCATGGCATTTTTTGTTGCTACCAGTGTCATTGTAACATGTAATGGTCCGATACACAAACATTTTGTTCACATGTAAATGTCGTAGTCATTAACAATGGCTAGTTGCAATTTTCCAGCCAAATACAAAGCAATAACACTGTTGCTTTTGAACTCCAGTTTGATATCTTTTTTTAACTGTGACGTAAAACGATATGCTTCCATAGGCTTGTAAACAACATAACAGACTGACGCAATACTTGAGTGCCGACTCCTTTTTATCGGTAGATTGGTTTTAGATCGGTATTCTATAACTAATCCTGTACGAAAGAATTCTTTCACTAAAGGAAAAGCTTGGTTTCCATGTAAAATTATGTTAAAAATGTGTCAATGTTTTGGGTGTAAAGTAAGTTTTACTAAGTCGTAAACGAATTACAGAATACCGGCCTAAGATGGCTAAAATGCTAAAATTTAAATTATTTGTGCATTTTATTGACGTGGTAAACGGTAAATCATACTAGAACGCGTATCGTTACTGCCTCTATAAAGTCACTGATCACTGTATTCATTCTTACTGTGACCACAACTATAAAGCAAATTCAACTAAAAAATAAGCACTCACTTAGGCGGAAGAACCAGATGCAGTAGACAGATTTTATGCCTTACATTGCTTTATATCTAGCAAGGTTCCGCCTTAGTGATTGCGTACCTTTATATGATATATGACTTTAAAGATATATCATTTTCCATATAAATAAAATACACAAAGCAGCTAATCAAAAACTATGCTCTGCAGCCAAAAGTGAAGAAAAGAGTTCATAAACCACAAGTGCTTTCCCCCTGAAAAAAATCCTGCCTACGGCACTAGTGTGGTATCTCCTTAACGCTTCAAAATAATGATCTTATTGATAAAATTAATTTTGAAGTTAAATACAGGTATTCAGTCTTTGTAATCTAGTTTTAAAACATTAACAGCTCGAGTCGTTTTTAAAATCTACTATAAATGTAAAATAGCAGATTGATATAATTAATTTCATGCCAACATTACACTTAAAAACCTACTCCATTTTGTAAAACAAAAAAATGTGTGCGCTTTTTTGAAAGATTACATTTTGTAAATATTCTATATTAATTTGCCAATGCTTTTTCTTAACTTATATAGGTCTGAAAAGTTGCTGAGGATATATGGTACAAGTTAATGTTGCATGAACTTATATTTCGTATTTTTGTAAAATAATTTCTATCTTAACGCCTTTAGTTATGATGATTGCGAGATATAAAACCAAAAAAATTATTTTCAGGTTCTAATACAGTACCATCGCCTCCTCCACCACCACCACCTATACTGACAAATAGTCAAGTAGTTCCACCACCTCCGCCGCCGCCATTAGTAAACGGTAATAATAGTTTTAACGATAATAGCAAAGATCGATCTGCTCTATTAGGCTCTATTTCCAATTTTAATAAAGCAAATTTGCGCAAGACCAAAACTTCTAACGCCTAATACTTGACTCAGTTGTTTGTTCTCTTTTAGACTAGTTTTATCTAACGAGTTATATTGCTGTCACGATTGACTAAATTTTCAATTTCTATGTAAATAATTGTTGTGTTAGAATTTTAATAAATTTACCATCAATTTCTTTTATAATGTTAAATTTTATGGTTATTTTTATTGTGATATTTGTGTTTTATAATAATAGAGACGTTAAATTTGGCGTTACAATGCATTCAATATTTTAATTTATGTTGTGTCTTTTTATTTTTATAGCTTTTTGTTTATGGAAATGAATAAATTATTCTATGAAGTATTATTTATAAGACTTGATTGAAACAAAAATATTTATATCTATTTACCTATCGTATATTAAATATAGAAACAGTTGAAATTGTTTGGGCCCAAAATTTTGATAACCTAAATAACTTTTAAATTACCTAGGCATAAAAGAATGTAAATAAGTATAGCGACTGTTTTCTTTACCAGTGATATCGTACTATTTCTGTTTCCAAACATAATAGATTAAGTATTTCAAGTCTAAATTTAGGTTTTACTTGTTAATTGTGACTAGCCAATTGAAATTATTTCAATTGTTGCATAAAAAACTTAGCACTTAATGTTGATTGCACCACTAAATAAAATATCTAATTTGATGTAGTCTCTCATAAAAGGTGTAGTATTTTGGAAATTGTGCTACAAATTACTTTTTTAACATTAAGAAATTAATCAAAAGTAGTGCCAAATATGTTAGTCACAACAGTTTTTAAATCAGATGAATTATTTTTAGTTATAAATAATGAAATGTTAAAATATGTGTACGTAATAATAAAAACAATTATAATCTAATAGTTTGAATATTGTTTATACTAATATGTTTCAATTGGGTGGTATTTCCTGAACCAAAATACTTTACTACAAAATACCTTCAATCCATCCCTCTTTCATGTAATATAGAATAGATTTGCAGTAAAAATTTTGATTTTTTAAAATAATCTAAGTTGTTTTTCGCTAAATAGGCCATGCTCAGAGTATTGCCATCCTTTAATCTTGTAAAAACTACTATAATATCTAAACCTTTTGTTACTGTTAATTATATTTTGAACCAGCAGTATAGCAAGCATACCGGGTTGACTACGACGCAGTAAGTCGCGGTTCAAACCCTGCTCACGTTAGATATACTGCTGTGATCAAAAGTCCAATATCGATCTGTGGACTATGGGGAAGGCAACGGAAACCACCCATGAATTATACTCCTGGTAAATTCATAGTTGAATCGCCAACGTCCGGGTGACCGGATATGGCACATGAAGAAGAAAATTATATTTTTAATTGTTGTTCATTTGTAAACCTTAAATTTTTACTCGAGGTGGCTTGAAAGACGAGGCAGCTTGTGGCAGAGGTTTTTAAAATCCTTTTTTTTGCTGAAAAAAATATTATTTTTTCGTCATAACTAGAACGAATTAAATATTAAATTATTTTGAATTTTAGTACCAAAAAAAGGAAAATGTAATACAGCTATAAAATTAAATTTCATCTATAGTTGATTTAATCCAAGAATTCAGATCTATAAATTTATAAAAGTTTTGGTACACTTGAAAGTTGAACCGTTTTGATTTAAATAAAATCACTTTCTTAACAACAAATAGTTATAACTTGGTCAATTTTCTCTTCGAGGGTAAAATAAAAAACGAACTTACAAAGAATTAAAATGCCTTTCAAATTTGTATTTAATAGTTTTTGTAGGACTTTTTCCTACAAAATTGATGTTCAACTTTTACAGTGTAGTTGAAAAACACCAATTCTTAAAAATTATAAGTCTAAACAGGGTGAATGTGTCTGTTTCGGCCCCCAGCCTAGGAAGGATAAAAAGTTGAAATAATAGTAAATCATATTAATAGTTTTGACAAACCGACGCAGGCCACTAACATCACAAAAGAACAGTATTTTATTTATCTCCAAGAGTCTTTTAATTTTTCAATAAAATTAGTCGTAACTCTAGGGTAGACTCATCTGTTCCAGAATGAGTAAGAATTCGACTATATCAGTGGTTGAGGAGATATAAGGGGACGTTTTTGTCAAAAGCAAATTTAGGGGGCTTATACCGCCACCTGCCTGGGCAATTATGGATCTTTTAGAAACTGTTAAATATTATCTACAGCTGCAAGATGATTTAAATTTGATCAAAGGAAAGGCAACTATTTCTGCCTTCGTTCAAAACTTCCCTTGTGCAAACAAAATTTGAGTCGGAAGACAATTTTATCAGATGCCATTCTGGTATTTTGCCAGCATTTGGAAACACTTAAAGATTTTACAAATAAATTTCAGGATCTCCTTAACATGATCATTCTAGATTGGGTTGTAAAACCTTTTTTAAACCTACTCTGCAGGAGGAGTCGATAGAATTGTCTACAAAAGAAAATTTAAGATTAAAAAATGGATATTAAGAATTTTGATTTCAAAGGCAAACATTAAATCCGGCTTAATGGGCTACATCGAAGAAGTTTTTCATACCTTCATAAAACTCGCCTCGCCCCAAGGGAAAACTTAGCCTATTAAATTGGACCTAAAAATAAAGGTATTGAAAGTATTTCAAAACTGGACACACTTGATAAGCATTTCCCAAGACAATGGAAAGTGTCACAGATTGTCAAGATCCCAAAACCTGGAAAGAATAACGAAGATGCTAAGTTATATAGACCAATTGATTAGTTTACTACCAATGCTGTCTAAAGTATTTGAGAAAGCACTTATTGAAAAACTACAACCAATAATGGAAGACAAACAAATTGTATCCAACCACCAGTTTGATTGATACATACGACTACCGTCAACAAGACTTGTCACAATTGCTACCTTTGCTGACGACAGCTATTCGAGCCTTACACACAGATGCAATCATTCATCAATGATCAATCACGAAGAGATTGCAAGTCGGTCATAAATGGAGACAGATGTACTGGCTTATTGGACGATACTCCCAGCTCTCAACCGAGAACAAGTGTTACTATACAGAGCTATTTTGAAGCCAATATGGACGTGCGGAACCCAGCTTTGGGGGTTCGTCTGCAAATTCAAACATCGAAATCATAAAGCGTTTCCAGAATAAAGTTCTTCGCTCTATTGTCAATGCACCGTACTACATACCAAATACTGTCATACGAGATATTGCATTACCTACTATCTTGGAAGAAATAAAGAGATTTAGTGTTAAATATCACGAGAGAATTTCAGATCATCCTAACGCATGCACTAATCAGTTGTTCAACATTGAAAATGAAGTGTGCAGGTTGAAACAATACCAACCGGTGTTTCCACTGTAGGTGATACCACCTACACATTGTATCGTTCATTACCATAAAATAAGCTTGTTATCCATGGATAAATTGCTTGTATCAGTTTAAAAAAAAAGTATTTTGATTTGAACACCTGACCTAAGACGTTATATTTCTTTCCGTTTATTATTGGTTAGAATAAAATTAAACAAACAACTTACATTCTACTACAAAATATTTATATAAATTTTTCAAGTCTTTTGTGAAGCAAGCCATCCCCAATATCAAATTGTCAAACAAAAACAACCAATATTTTAAACTAATATATTTATTTACTTGCTACAATTAACATAAAAATTTTTTATTCGCCTCCTCTGTACTCGCTAATGTGAGTCAATACCCAAGTAGGAATTCCCAGAATGGCAGCTGCAATTACAGCACCATGCACCATCTTTTCGGGCATCGATATTTGATTACTGGGTGGACCTGAGATTGATGACATTTGTCGTACTTTTGGTACAATCTTGGCTAACGAACTTCTGGCAAACATGGCTAAAAACATAAGTTTCTTACTGAGATGACAAAAAATATCAGTGTATTATAAAAATGCTTACAATTTATAATTACAAATATTACATTTTTTCAAATAAAAATCACAAATGCGTTAGTTAAAACCAAATAAATTTCAAACCACACAGAATTATTAATTTTTCAACTGCAATAACAAACCATAATTAATGTGTTAAAACGGGTAGCGAAGCATTCTTGAAATAACGGGTAGTAAAAATAAAATAATTCAAAATAGTTTTTTATATTTACAGAGTTCAAGAACGTTATTTCTCTCGAAGTTCTTTCAAATAATATGTAATATAAGAGGGGAGTGACAATATCGACAACAAAATTATTGAACCATGAATAACTTTGTCCGCAGTTGATAACTTTATCGACGGAGGTCCAACTTGTACAATAGTTCTCACGGATTGAACAGTCTTAATCAGGGGTCTTGTAAACAGCATAACTAAAGACTAAAACATTGCGATTATTCTCCAAAATAATAAAAATTTGATTACCACGGAAAATCTGTATTACACTAGTGCTGTTCTTATGTAACTACATGGCCCCTATATCTATTGCTCCGATAAAAGCAATAATTAAGCATACATTATTTGCAAGAAATAATAAGCAAGTTAAATAATTATAACAGACATACCTGGTTATCCTTTTGAGAAATTAATAAAATGCAATTAAATACCCGTTTATCGTTCTAATGATTTTGTTTCGGAAAACTTCCTAGATTTCCCTAGAGGATTATTAGTTTCACGCCGTATGTATAGATGGCTATACAGTGGCGTAACTACCCAGTTACCACTATTTTTTGAACTATTACAATAAAAATACGTGCAATTGTTTCTTTTCTTCCCACATAATATTTATTACTATTTTATAAATTAATTCATTAATCTTTACATTTTATTCTTTCTAAAATAAAAGCGTAGTCTACCGACAATTTGTACGTCACTGTTACGCACAATAAGGAAAAATGGTTATTTATTTTTTTAACGGTTGGTACGTAATAGTATAATTCTAACCTTAATTAAAAATAGAATATTCTAACGGCCTTGCGGAATTTTTCATAATATTCTTATCACTTGTTTTAGCGGTCACGTCAAAATTGTTAAATAGAAATGGCAAACAGAATTTTAAGTATTAAAGATCAACTTGAAACATCGCTAAATGACACCAGCAAGCCTTGGACTTCAATTCTTGCGGCTTTGGAGAGCAAATCTGGTGTAAATCGTTTATACCTCTTTGTTGGTAAAAAAACCTCATCATAGCCACCATTTTAAAAGATTTTATTTTGTGATTATTCTTGTAGGTTCTATTGCTGTAGTCGCTTTGTGGTTAGTGTTTGGATGTGCTGGTCAATTATTATGCAATAGTATAAGTTTTATTTATCCGGCCTATGTGTCCATTCACGCTATCGAATCGCCGGCCAAAGATGATGATACTAAATGGTTGACTTATTGGGTTGTTTTTGCTATCTTTTCGTTGCTTGAATTTTTTGCAGATATCATAGTCGGATGGTTTCCTTTGTATTGGTTGGCTAAAGTAATCAATTTTAATTCTATTATTCTTTCGTACATTTAATACATTTTTTTATAGTGCATATTTTCATTTGGCTTATGATTCCTACCGATTTAAATGGTTCAATTATTTTGTACCAAAAAGTAGTTAAGCCTTACTTCAAAAAACACCAAGGATCAATCGACAGTACTGTAGAAAAAATTAAAGCAGCCTGTAAGTTGCCAAAATCGTGGTAATAGTTTCTTTAATTTTCAATTCATAATAATTTTTAATATTTTTCTTAGTTTATAAATAAGAAGAGTCAAAAGTGATGTCTTGTTGATATATAAAACTGTAATTTTATTAATTCTATATTTTATGTTTTTATTACAATATTAATATTTTTACATGTTTTTTTCTTTGTTTACAGCTGGAAAATTGTTGGAGAAGGATAACTAAAACTGATCCACAAAAAATAATGTTTTAGCCAATTTTCTTATATTAATCTTTTTTCTTTTAACGGTTTTTAAACTTAGCTTACTGTGAATTTCATTTGTGTATGCGGAAAGTTTTTAACGCTTGTAAATGGTATTAGTTAAGTATTGCTACAATTAAGTTTTAATAGGTTTCTCGTTCAAAAAGTACCTCATTAGTAAGTTTTCCTATTATTAGAATTACGGTGGTTTATTAAGTTTCTTGTAAAGTACGTAGTAACTCTTGACATTTTGCACTGTGATTATGTGTCTTATAATTTTTAACAATTCTTATAACGGTCTAAGAATCAATCTTGTATTTTAATTATTTTATTGTACAAATTTTTGCACGTTGGGCTTCAAGAGTGCAGGCATTTACATTTAACGTGTTGTATTCTATTAGTGTGCATATATAATGGAGATTTGATTATAAAGTTGAGATTTATGTTAGTTTATTTAACCATTCTTACCAAGGACAGATTCAATCCAAAGTTCATGACAGCAGGGATAATTAATTTTTTACAATACAATTCAGTGGAATTTCCTAATTTTTATTTAACAATATATAACACTGGGGTATATAAAAAATGCACGTCAAGCGAAAATTTTAGATTTCTCACAGTATAATTGTCTTAAATTAATAATAGTTAGAAATTTGCATTAAATTATATTGCTTTCGATATTGCGTTCAAAACAAAATGAAGACAGTGAATACCTAGTAGGGAAATAGCCTGCAAATACCAAGGTACTATTTAATTCTAAATCACGGGAGAGTCTAATGTCTTATCACTGTCTCTGTGCTTCGGAGAGCACAATCCGATTTAAGCTGCCGGAGGATCTTAATGCTATCGCCTTTCTCCTGGAGAGAGAAGCTGATATTCATAGCAACGGAAAAGACAATTGCTTTCAAAAAATAGGTTTTATAAATTTAAATTTTTGATTTCTGGTGCTTTATTTGTTTACAAATGTAAAATTTTTAATTGCAGATCAATTTTGTAAAATTTAACAGGAGCAAGTAATTTTTTACTTCAATTGTGACAGAACGCTTTATTTTCAAACAAATTTTCTTTAAATATGTGAACAATAAATTGCAGAATGAAGTGAACTACTCGGAAGAGTGACTTTTTTCAAAGACCTCGAACTCAGGAGCAGGCTGATACTCTCATAACTCTTATCTATGGTACTCAACGTCCATCGCCCTAATAATTAATTGGCAATAAATTTGTTTAAATAAATTTTTGCATTACAAGGAATTTTTTAAATTAGTTTGTAAGATCAACAGAAAATGTTTTCTCCACTTCAAGCACTTTCATGCCCATAGTAACACTTTTTCAAATTTCTCTGCCAATATTTGAATAAACTCGAATTAAAAACATTTTGAAATTGATAATTTTTAATCAAAATTTCTTTCTAAAACATCTATTTTGAATTATACCTGTAGAAAGATAAATTTATTGTATTGTGTAGAAATTAGGAATACGGTATCACATTTTAATTTCGAATATAAAATGAAGGTACATTTTTTGCTCATTTAATTGACTTTAGTTTTTGAAGAACCATAAGGAGGCTCATTACCCCCTTCCCTTTCTATACCAGCTTTTGAATCTTACTCAAAAAGTCCTGAAGAATAATAATTAAATTCAGTGATATATTGAATAATTCGCATTTTATTAATCTACAAAATATTACAAAAATTTATATATTTGCAGATTCCCAAATTCGAATTTTCATTTTGCACTATGTATATTCAAATATTAAATATATTTAAATGTAAATATTAAAAACAGAAGTTACTTATTGTCAGCATAGCTTAAGGCTGTTCGTCAAATTGTTCGTTAGAATAGGAAAAATTGATATTTAAAGAATTTCAAACAATATTATATTATCACATATTTTAGGTAATATTTTTGTTAATCATAAATTAAAAAAAAATTAGTTAACGAAAACATTAAAATGATATGAAAACGTGGGGCGTCCAGTCAACCATATTATGATTCATGTTAACCTAAAGTACTTTGGCGCCTCATTTATCTTAGAGTTTTCGAGAAGCGCTGATATTTGATCTTCTAATAACTATTATTGGTAAAATATGTAAAAAAAATAACACAAAACTAAAAATTTATACCTGGAACTCCCAACAGCTTGGTCAATCATGGCCAAGAAATCAAATCTTTCATTACAAACCACAATTTGGATATTCGACTGGATTTAATATTCCTGAACTTAAAAGTACATTTTTTCCTATAGAAAATGCTTTACCAAACGAAAGATGACATTAAAATAGACTTTTAATTACCTAATACAAACATCTCCCATATGCATTCGTCTTAATACTGTGCATTTTGATGACAGTGCGTGCGTCCAGCCTAGGCCTTAACATTTACCACTCGACGAACTACCCTTAACAAATCCACCGCCAGTTACTAACAGCAGAAGAAGGATATATGGGGCTACGCCCATAGATCAGAAAGAGTAATAGGTACTCCGTAAAGTCATCAAGTTCATCATCGACGAACTACCAGTTGACTCTCGGATCCTGCGGCTCAAGAATCTATAATTTCAAGTTTGTTCTGATGCAGGAATATTTTTAATAAGTTTTACCAATTGACTTTCGGATTCGGTAGCTCAAAAATCCATAATTTCGAGTTTTGTTCTGACCCAGGGACGGTTTTTAATTATTGCATTGCGCCAGCTTTGCTACCTTTTCTAATTATACATTACGTTATAAAATACTCTATTTAAAATTACCTTTAGCCCTGAAAATTAATTTTCGATGTGCGGGGTTACAGTTTGAAAAGAGTCAATGAAAAAATCGCATTCTAAATTAATTTTTAAACTGTTTTTTCCAAAATTTGTAATCCGACAACAAATTTTATTTTTTTATTCTTGTATTACATTATTATTTTTCATAATTGCTTTTAAAAATTCTCAAAATCCCAGTTTTTGAATCTTAACTTTCTCCCAAAATCTATATTAAAATTTTAAAATATTTGGTATACTACACAAATCGTTCCAGAGGAAGAACAGCAGTCATAATCAAAAATAGCATCAAGCAATATGAGATTGCCATATAGATAAAGAACGGTCAACTAATTCTGACATCAGTAACCGAAGGTAATTGTAATTCCAAATACTCTCACTGCGGTTGCAGACTAATTACCCCACGAGTGGCAGACCATTATATCAAGCGACGATGAGAAATAATCTGCAATAACTGTCCTCTGGTCATCCGACCTATTGGCCAACAAATACGCCTCTTGTCTAAACATTTCCCCAAATAGTCATTTTTAAAAGTTGAGTAACTGAGAAGTCTGCACTAAGAATTTTGTCAAGCAAAAATACTGATTGGGAGGCAGTGATAAACACATCTCCACAGTTATATGCAGAGGACTGCAGTGATGATCTGAATTATATGAATTAATTATAGAAGGAATCTAAATAAGTGCAGCAAGTTGAAAATTACCAAAATTTTATAGCACTTGACTGTGCCAGACACAAATAAGTAATTTTTGAATTTTTTATTATAATTTACGTTGGTTCTCCAACAAATTTGTTTAATTAAGTCTAATCAATCGATTCATTCTTTCGAAAGCAATCGTGTACACAATCATGAAATATTTGTGAAAAAAAAATTATTATTTTCTGTAGCGGCATCGACATCAATTGAGGAAGTTTTAAATTTAATTTTAAAAAATATATGCGTGGGCTCAACTACTGTTTTTAGCTTTCACTTTTTCTGTTTTATTAAGTTTTATAAATAGATACGAATATACTAAGTAATTGGGAAGCTTAAATTTACGTATTAATTAGTGATTAAATAATATATTGTTAATGGTCACCCCGACATAGTCAGAGCCGGTATTGTCGGTATACAGCCAAGGTCGTCACTGGTCAAGTAAACACTACATAAGTAAATTTTAAAAAGTAAATATAAACATTGATTGGGTTCAAACTAGATCAAACCCAGCTATGCTATTTATATAACGTGAAACATGCATCTAGCTTTCTATAAATAGTAACCTCCTTATTATAGTTAAAAATTTCTTGTAGTTTTATGTGTTTAAAGCTTTCAGCAAAATGGCAACACCTGCCGTACACAGCAATACATCAGAACCCAATACAACAGCAGAAACAAGCAACGACGAAGAAGCGGAATGCAAAAAATTCGACATAGTTGGTCATTTACCTGTAGAAATTGTTGAATTAATTTATTCCAATTTATCGGGTCAAGATCTTTACTCAGCCATATCTTGTTGTTTGAGTTGGTACGCTGCAGTAAAAAATAATGAATACTTTTGGGAAGCAGTGTGTCTACGTGAGGGTTACACCGAAGTGGAAGAATCGAATAGGAGCGAATTTTACACCAACTTCTTCAAGAGGCATAATTATTGGGAGGTTATATCGTTGCATGGAAGGTTCAATTTAACAAATTTTTCTTATTCTCTTTTTTTGCAGGGACTCTACCTGTATAATGCCAATTTGCAACGAAACTGGGAAACAAACAATTATAGGGAGGCTGTTTATGACCTAGGCGAACCCGATAAATATTTTCACTGGTGTTTGTTTGATGGTGTATTTGCTTGTCAAGGATTAACCTGCAACAAATTTTTTATTTTCGAACCGTACAATGAAGGGGTACGTGATTGTTAAAAAATTGAATTA
This sequence comes from Lycocerus yunnanus, assembly GCA_036346125.1. Classification (NCBI taxonomy): domain Eukaryota; kingdom Metazoa; phylum Arthropoda; class Insecta; order Coleoptera; family Cantharidae; genus Lycocerus; species Lycocerus yunnanus. Next base: position 1,635,154 of record JARFIX010000022.1, on the reverse strand, counting down.
CAACAGTTTTGTTAACTGAGCTAGTTTTAGTTGAAGACGACTGTTGTAACAATGAAAACAGACGATATTCGTGGTGGATTTAAGTACAAAAGAGGAAAATATTTTACTTTTTACAACAAGAGCTCTGTAAAGGTGTGGGACTTGGATAACGGAACAATAGTTGTCGATGAGTTGTGGGAAAATTTACATTTTGTGCACGCTTATAAAAATTTGTTAGTAGAAATGTCTTAAAATGCAATTAATTGAATTAACTCTTCTTTCATAGCATCGTGTTATTAATAGAGAGCTATGGTCAACGGTTTCATGTTATTAACTGCGAAACTGGTCAAATTGAATTTGAGTATAGAGATAGATATGAGAATCTGGTTATTATGTCTGGGAAGATAGCCTTCACAACAATGGACCTTGCAATCAATGTTCTCAACTGGGAGGATAAGTCCCTAGTAACATTTACGTGTTGCCATAAATCGCAATCTTGTAATCATACAATTTTGGTAAATTATTATCTTTAGTTCGGTCGTTACATCCGTCTGTTTGGAAATAGCAAAATAATAAATAAATAAAGCCCTCAAGTTCTCTACACCAGATTCCAAATCTATAATTTGGGTACGAAATGTACGTATATGAGACGGCCAAGAATCAAATACTTGACCACGAGATCCTACCAAATTACATGGTTGAAGTAAACAAATTGAACTTCCGAGTTATTTCCAAACATGAAGTTTCTAATGACTGAACTAAGTGAATTATGGTCAAGAAGTAAATTATTTGGTAACTTTGTTTTAGATAAAAGATGATCTATTACTTAGTTTATGTATAAAGGAAGGTATTGCTGGCACAAGAACGACCAAGCTTTTATATATGTGTGTTTGGGATATTACAACTAAGACAAAGTTGCGTTCGACATTTATGGGATCACAGTATGATTATGAAAATGCATCTTTCATGAACAAATATTTATGTCTTCAAAAAAGCGTTTATAGTCGATTTGGCAAATCAATAGTGATTGAATTATGGGATTATACAAAAGGAGTCCTTGCTTTCTCTATAGATGAGCAATTTCCACTGCGTAGAATAAAAAATGACCAGTTTATAATTGGTACTCGCTCATCTCAAGTGGCTATGTGGTGTTTGAGAACAGGAGATTTTGTTTGGGATTTAAATCTTCCTCTTAATTTTACCGAATGTAAGTATGATATAATAATAACCGACACCAAATTAATGTATTATACATACAAGAAGTCGTCAAAAGTACCTACGGTACATATAAGAGATTTTGAAATTTGAGATTTCTAACTGAATCTATTGTAGAATTAAATTTTTTTTTCAATGTACCTACCAACTTGTGTTCAATAAAATTTATTTCTTTTTCTGCAATAATTTTTATTCAATACGCCAAATTTTGAAATGGCGTGAAGCATACACGGATCGACTCCAAGGCGTAAGCTCGAACTCTGCCCGCGTTAGAAACACTTCTTTATTCTTCATAGTTGTTAACTCGATTTCGAGTGTCGTGACCTCTCCATAAGAGGGGGGGGCTTACTTGGCTAATTACCTCGGTGGGTAGCTACTTTCTTCCAAATAAATGTTTTACTCCACTCGAGCATCTCGGTTTGGTGTTCGACACACTCCAGTGCCAGACCATGACCGTCTTCATCCTCGTTAGATAGATGTGTGGACTATAAAGAAGGCAACGGGAAACCACTCCATGAATTAATTACTCCTGGTAAATTCATCTTGGCTTCGGCCAAGCCAACGTCATGGGGACCGGATATGGCACAAAAAGAAGAAGAAAGATTTTCGGCTGATTCATCCATATTGTACGCTAATCCAATCAGTAAGATTTTATCGATATTATAAAATCTGTTAGTTAGATAGCATTAAAATAAATCGATTAAGGTGAGGTAGAGCTCGATATCTTAGTTAATAGCTGAAAAAATCGATTTCAAATGCTCAATTTTACCATAGAAAGCATTCTTTCGTTAGAAAAGATTTATTTCATTTACAGTGAAGTGTGGCCATTTGCAGAAAAATATTTCGTAATTACATATTAAAAAAGGCGAAAAAAAAGTAGAATTTTATCAAATTTACTTATATAAAACTAAATCGCTCAAGTTATGCGGCCTAAAAACCGCACTTATGCTCATTTTCTTTACCGAGAGATATCTATTACATAAATTACCGAAGTAACCAATGAGATTTTAGAATTGTTGCTGTCTCATTGGTTACTTTGTTAATTTATCTAATAGATATCTCTAGGTGAAGAAAACAGGCATTAGAAGAGTATAATTTGGAGTACACTTCATATTATGTGCGTTACAGATATATCTATATACACAAATAAATAAATAAATAGAGAAATTTACACACATATTGACCCGCTGATAAAAAATAGAAAAATTATAATAACAAAAAATAAATACAAATTTTTGTCTTTATTGATGATCATCAAATGTAATTGATGACCACCGAGAAAGCAACAGTGAAATAAAAAGTAATATTAGTTGAAAATTTAAAATAAAAGTGTTTGATTTGAGCAAATTCGATGGCACAACAGCAAGAAATATTCAAAAAGTCAGTTTCAGCACAAACACGCCATACTGTGCGGATATGGAAACAAGCTTTGAAATTGGAGTTCTACAACAAATTTGAGTAAAGAAGTGAAATAAAAGACAAAATTTTAAACAGCTGAAATAAATAAATGGGCCGTGTTAAAAAAATAAAATAAATGTGAAAGAAACCAAAAGAATTGTACATGACAAATTTTGAAAAACCTACAACAAATTTTGAATAATCAGACATGGGACTCAAATACAACAAAATTGACAATCAACAGCAACGAGAAATCAAACAAATAACGCAATTCACAGTAAAAATTTAAAAACAGTGGTTATCAAAAATTCACTATTACGACATCAAAATTTTGCATCTCTTTAATTTTATAAAAATGTATTATTGTATAACTTGTGGTAAATTTAATTAATAATTTTTGTTAGAACATTTATAAGTTATTTGATCTGATTTGAAGACAAATTTCATTAAAACTTAAATCTCCCGGATTAGTAAAACTAAAGATTTTAAATTGATTAAAAAACTGTACGTTGTCGATTGAGAAATAAATTTATTAATTTTAGTTATTTTCACTAAAAATCAAAGCAACGTTTAGAATTCAGATAAAAATTAGTCGTTAGTTAAAAACTTTTACTAACTACAATTTATGTATATTTGCAAGGAAAGTAAATAAAACCAAATATGGTGGGTGCTTACCCTATGCAATATTTACGGAAAGGGATGAAATTTGAAGATATATAACTAATTTTACATATCATTAACTAAATTCTATATCATTCCGTTTCGATCAGAGCAGAATTCCTATGATTTCTATCAATGATAGAAAATGAATCATCTTCCAGAGGCAACTGCCCCTTCTTACCACTCGCTTGGCAGTGACCCTAGGTTAATTGTTAATAGGTAGTATAAAAATATCCATAAAGGATTAAAAAAACAAAAGTTATGTAAATAGAAAAATTGTTTTCTAGATAAACGATTATTAATAAAATAAATAAATATCGTTAATAAGCAGGGTAAGCAAGGTCCATCTGCCTCCGCATGAATTTGACTGATATTTTTATAAGACATTATTATCAACGTAATTTAACTGTCCTATATATTAGCTCTGCCCACACACCTCTTTGCTGACAAAAATATGCTAAAAATCTTGATAATTCAAATCCATGCAGACTATGGCCACTCAAGTATGCAGCACCATCGTATATCATCTCAGGCGCAAAGATATTCAGATAACAAAGTACATTTTAACAAACCTAATTTGCTATTAAAAGTAGTCGTAGCCAAGTATAGTACCCTTATTCAAAATTATATAAAAACATTTGCAGTCGTCATAAATAATTCACATTTTAACTCCTCATAACAAACCAATGCAGTAAATCATCCTGAATGACTTATAGGAGTACAACTATCCCTTAAAATCACTCTATTATTTACCGTATAAACTTATAAGAAAACGAGTAAGAAAATTACGAATGAAATTCTACTAATATTGTATTCACTAAATATAAAAACAATCTTATGCACTACTTTCGGTAGCATCTACCTTAATTCCAGATTCTTTTGAAGCTACCTCTTGTGTTTCCGCTTTTCGAGCATCTTCTTCCGATTGTCTTCTTCTACGCCATGCTGTCATATAAATTGCAGGATACACAGGGTAAAATCCAGATAAACCTAATAGTTCCTTTATTGGTTTAGTCGTTTCTGCACCTCTTCCTATCCAATGTCGTAATCTTTCAAAATTTATCGAAACCAACTTCTCGTTATGTTCGTTTGCAAGAGGATCATATGTGCCTAACTGTTCTATTACATCTTCCTGAGGATCTTTAAATTTCTAAAATAATTAATTTTATTAAATCTTCTTATAATTTTTATGAACAAAAACTTACTTCTGCAACTACAATGTGGTAAAATGGTCTGTTAGCACATCCCTTACGAACGTATCTTATAACTTTTGTACTGTTTAATATGAATTGCCCTGTACCACTCGAAGGATGTAACATTTTTACGTGTTACTGAAATTATCTAATACAAAATCCTAAGTTTCTACCACAGAATTTATATGTACAATTGTAGGTTATGTTGTATTTATAAAAGCATGATTGGTTAGCGAAACAGACGCTAGATGGATTAAGCGATAACATTAGCAAAACAAAACAATTTAATATTAGTGGGGTTTAAAATCACATATTAACAATCTAAATTTAATAATTTATTGGAATTAGAAATATATTATTATTAACCTGTAAAATTAATATTAAAGTAAAATTTGAAAAATTAACTGAATAATCCCTGAAGATAGCCACCTGGAACGCCCGAACCCTATTCCAAGATGGAAAGCTGTCGAATGCGATATAGGAGACGGAAAGGGGTAAACCGTTGGGGGCAAAATTACGCAAGAAAACGAAATTTAAGTAAATATTATACCCAATTGTTCGGTTAACCGGAATTTTTGACATTAAAATAATTAGGATTATCTATTTATGTTGGCTCTTGCATGAACTAAGTTTTTATTTGAGAAAACTCCGCATAAAATTGATGAAAATTATTTTAATGAGATAGTGTAAATTGCAGGAAAATGAAAATTTTTGATTTCATTGATCGTCGTGCCATAATTAGGAAAGCATCAAATTCTACCATGACTGCAAAACAAATTGTAGCAAAACTTGGTATAGCAGCTAGTGTAAGTATTAATTGCTTAATTAATAAATATTAATTATTAACATCACTAGAAAATATTATAAAATCGCTTGTTTGGAATTTTTAGCCGGCATAAATATGTGGTTATCATTTTTTACCTGAGGTTAATAATAAATAAATGTGTATTTTTTAAAAATTTCGCCACAGCATTAACGAAAATTTATATATAAAACAAATTAACATAATAATGAAATGTTACTAGTAGTATTTAAATCATAAAAATTGATCTTTAAATATGATTAATTTAATATTCAAATTTTGATTATATTTGAATTTTATGACGTTTGACCGTCTTTATGTCAAAATTATTTAAAAATTTTAGAGAAAGTGTCAACATTAAAACAAAAGACTGTCATTTGTTTCATAATTCGAAATAAATAATTAAAACTTTTTGTTTATTAATATTTAGAAGAGCTAATAAACCTAGTAGTGGAAAAAATTGTATATAAACCACGGTTGTGAAGAATGTTATAACCCACGCGCCTTAAATCTCTCGATGCTCCGCATCTTTTAATTTAATCTTAGTGCTGGCTGCTAGGGTTATCCCACCTAGCTTCACAACCTAGGTATCTTCTAATATATATTTCTCAGTGTGTGTGTGTTCGTGTGTGTGTTCGTGTCCTTTGCGCTTCTGATTGGTTCGTTCATTTATTATACCAACCCAAAAGAAAAATTTTTCGACCAATGAAATAGTCGAATCGAGATATTCTTCCAACTTCAAACACAAGCTTGCTATTCAGATTTTTATCAAAGAAGAAAAATTTTATAAGCATTAATTTCTTTAAAAAATGAGGTTGTTTAAGCTTTCTCAACAAGAGGCTGTATTATCACGTTATGGATTTCGTTAAACCGATAATCCCTATGTACCAACTACAATTTATTATATATATAAATAATTATATATATCATCATATCTATAAACTAAAAAAGAAAAGATGTCCGAAATTGAATATATTGTTGTTGATGACGATATTAATGGAACGGAAAATATTAATGAGTGTCATAAAAGAAAGTTATCTATAACAGATATTTCAGAAACACCTTCGCCTAAAAGAATTAAACTTGGAAAGTCTTCAAATACGGCTCTTAAGCAAGAAAAATCTGATGAGGAAGTAGCGGTCCAGAGAGAAGCAGTAAAAAGACGGAAGGCGGAGCGAGAAAAGGCCCGTCGTGAATATATCGTTATAACTGAAGGAAACGAAAATACTGCCTTGATTCGACGTGAAGCTAATAGGTTGAGAATAGCCAATGCTAGAAGTAAAGAAAACGAAAATGCTGCCTTGATTCGACGTGAAGCTAATAGGTTGAGAATGGCCAATGCTAGAAGTAAAGAAAACGAAAATGCTGCTTTGATTCGACGTGAAGCTAATAGGTTGAAAACCGCTAATGCTAGAAGTAAAGAAAACGAAGATGCTGCCTTGATTCGACGTGAAGCTAATAGGTTTACTTTGTTAATCTATCTATCTATCTATATATATAAAAATGGATGTATGTTTGTGTGTTCCTTATAGACTCCTAGACCGTTCGACCGATCCCAACCAAATTTTGCACAGTTACTCTCTAGGACCCTAAAGAGGTTTTCCGCTAAAAACCGGGACCAAAAAGCTTAATTTAAAAAAAAAGTGAAAAATTGCGGACGGCATGAATGGATTAACGAGATTCCCATCGCCAATACCTGTAATTGATATATGGTAATTTTACGTTGGTATATTCACATTCAGTACCTACACTATTATAAGTGATTTGAAATACTGGAGAAGAAAAGCTGTAGAGAAAATTGTAGAGTACAATATAAACCGTTCTGAAACACTCGACAACGGGAACACTAAAATCATTCTGAAACGCTCTAGCAACGGGAAGCAAGATTTCCGTCGAAAAGAAAACCTTAAGCGAAGCAGGATACTCGGAAAAATCTAAATACTTCACACAAAGGCAAAATATTTTAATTATAGGAGACCCCGGGCGAAGCCGGGTATCCACTAGTATAATATACTATTAGATGACTCTAATGTTTTTTCATATTATTGTTACCACGACATTAGAAATAATCAATAATTATTGTTGCGGTGATGGTTTGAAGAGCTATAACATCAAGGGTGCTTTGAATTTAATTATAAAATTCAAAAATAAAATGAGTGAAACAACTAAATTGCAGAAATTTATTTTAATATACGTAATGTTCGAATAGTGAAATAGTTTAAACCGAAAAATTGGAAGTTTTGGATTGGACGGCTTTGTTGCCAGATAAAAATATAATATATATAAAATATAACAGTATAAAAATACTATAATTGAAACTTTTGGGGAAGGAAAGGGTTTGGCGTTTAAAAAATATAATAATATTTTCCTAATTTTTTCAGCCGGGATTTTTCTATTAAAATTGCAGTAAATAGTATTTCAAACACCAAAATTTTATGTTTCAAAATTCTATATTTAAACTAAATATGCTCCATTTTGTTCGAAACCTTTGCCACTTTTCGGGCAAAATCATTATTTCCATCACTATAGAATTGTGGTTTATCGGTGAAAAACTTAACCAAGTGGTTTCCACAGACTTCTTTGAAGCCAACGTAACATCATTAAGAGAATTCTGGAGAGACTGAAACAAATGATAGTCTGATGGTGCAACGGTGGATGTATCAAAACTTCCCAGCCAGGCTCTTCCAGAACACCCTTCCTATTTATCAATTCTGACCACCTTATTAAATCTCTTGCTGTAATCTGGTTAATTGTCGACAGTAGCGTGCAGAATCAATCGTTTGACTAACAAATCGTAACAGCTGATAATAACAGATACCTCTCCAATCCCACCCCGAGCGAGATGGGGAGTTCCACCTCGCTTCGACCACGATCTTTTGAGCACAAAATTGCCTTATGTAATCCATTTTTCATCACCAGTAACCATCCGCTTCAAAAATGATTCGATTTCATTACGTTTCAGCAACGATTTGCAGATGGAAACTCGGTTAAGCAAATTCTTATGCGTTAAATCATGCGGCAACCAAATATCGCTTTTTGACGTGAATACGTCTTTAAAATCGGTAACGTGTAACGAAAAGTGTAACGGAGGGTGGTGTCCGGATGTCCGGACTAAATAAAGTCGGTAGCATGTTGATAAATTTAAAAGAAACATGTAACGAAAAGTGTAACGGATGGTGGGTGGTGTCCGGATGTCCGGACTAAATAAAGTCGGTAGCATGTTGATAAATTTAATATAAACATGTAACGAAAAGTGTAACGGATGGTGGGTGGTGTCCGGATGTCCGGACTAAATAAAGTCGGTAGCATGTTGATAAATCTATATATATAAAAATGGATGTATGTTTGTGTGTGTGTTTGTGTGTTTGTGTGTGTGTTTGTTCCTTATAGACTCCTAGACCGTTCGACCGATCCCAATCAAATTTTGCACAGTTACTCTCTAGGACCCTAAAGAGGTTTTCCGCTAAAAACCGAGACCGAAAAGCTTAATTTAAAAAAAAAGTGAAAAATTGCGGACGCGCATGAATGGAACGAGATTCCCATACAGGGTGAATTTAAAATTATCTTCTATCTTCTATCTATATATATAAATGTGAAATGGTATTTCTTTGTCACGCATGATCTCCGAAACTATTGAATCGATCGACTTGTCGTTTTTTTAAATGATAGAGTACATCTTGGAGCAGGTTTAAAGCATAATTCCGCGTTTGTAAGTTAATAAACAATGAAGTAATTACATTTTTTGTACACACACGTCTGAACAGATTATCTACAGATTTAATCTGATAATCTACAGATTAGTGACATTTTTTAGGTTGGTTAAATAACCTACTTCAAATTACTATATAAACTAAAAATCTGGAAATCAACTGACAAAAAAAAGGAACGAAGGAATCATAACAAACAGTGGCATATAAAGTTAAAGAGAAAATTAAATCTTGATCGTTCTTCTACTGTGGCCAAAAGACAGCGTTTTGTAGACAAAATCAAAGTACCGATAACATAAATGATCGTAATGCTTCCGACCCAGCACAGGATTCCATTTCACAGCAAATCCAAGCCCCAATAAGAGTTAATGATGGTGATCATTTGCATGATATGGAAGTAGAAAATGAAAGTGTTCCTTCAGTCCCATGGAAAAGTAGAGAAATGTCTGGATTTAATTATGATGTCTCCATTGATTATGCAACCGATTCTCACGTTTCGATTGAAACCATGACTTCCAGCAGTAACTACTGTCGTGCATTAAAATGGGAAAAAGAAGCACCTGGCCTGTGTTGTTGTAGTGGAAAAGTTTTACTAGGTGACATTGTTGAACCGTCCAGAACCATTAAAGAGTTTACTACTTGGCACTCACTATAATTCGGACAATTTCCTTAGAAATATACGAAAGTACAACTCCGCTTTTCAAATGACATCGTTTGGTGTCACCGAGATACGGCATGGAAATTTTATGCCCACGTTTAAAATTCAAGGCCAAGTTTACCATGCAGTTGGTTCCTTATTTCCAAAAATGCAAGAAGAACCCAAGAAGAAGACAAGATTTCTTTGAATCATCAAACAAATAAATTTGTTTGGCCCGAACAAACAATTTTTACCGTTTCCTTAACTTAAAATTCTCAAACTTTTCAAAAAAAAGTAAATTCAGACAAAGGCAAAGTATTTTATTTTAGTGAGACCCCGGCAAAGCCGGGTATCCAGCTATATACTATGTATGTGCAGCTGTAACAAATATTGCGTTATATTGGACTTTTGACTGCAAATATTTTTATTTTAAACTTTTAACATTTTACTGTTCACTTAAAAAATGTATGATTAAATATAATAATAGACCATACAGAGTGAATTTAAAATTATTCCCAACAGTGCGGCCTTTAGGCCGCACAACCTTGGTCAGCTAGTTTAATATAAATATGTAACAAAAAGTGTGTGTAGGTGTGTAAAAAAATATGCACGACCAATGTTAAAGTCGTTCAATGGTCACCAGAAATTTTTCTCCAATCGGTAAATCCGGGCAAAATGGATGTACCGGGTAAAAGACGTATTCACGTAAAACCTCTCCGCCATGTCAGAATATGGCCTCAATAACCGCGATACCACGACCGACCTTTCTTTCTTCTTCTTAAATCAGAACCAGATCTCGTAATATTTTGGGTTGGTAATAAATGAACTAACCAATTAAAGGTGCGAAAGAGTGTTGTTTTTAAATTTAGGTGCTTTTGTTTTTCAATGTTTGAATTCAGTTTTTTCAAAATTCAGCAACTATTTGGCGATTGATGTTTTGACTCTTGTCGTTCTCTGCAGTGCTTACGCGACGGTTTTTTCCACAATTTCTAGAATTTCCTCAACTTTTTCAAAGACTATCCGACCAGAGCGTGGTGCATCTTTGACATCGAAATTTCCAGAACCATTGTTTTGCTCCTGTTTTCATTAGAGCATCTGTACCATAAACGGCACAAAGTTTTTCTAGAGCCAGTGCAGCGTTTTCTCCTTGATCGGTGAAAAATTGTAAAATGTAGCGAATTTTCCAATGACATACGATTATGCGATCTGATAAGTAGTGTCAGAGATAATCGACTTGGACGTCATTTATTGTATAATTAGGCCGGAAACTTTTTAACATACCTAATATCTCTCCTTTTGACTTAATAATTTAGTACTTTGCTTATTATCGTAGGTGTACGTATGCACAGTACTATTACATTTAGTTAAAATAATGTTGCGATTATTTATGTTTACATTGTTAGTTATTCAAAATTTGGCGCATGTAATACCAATTCAAAATGGATTTGATTTACACATAGTGCACTTAAATGATTTTCATGCAAGGTATGTAATTGGCCGAATTTCATTTAAATGTCCACAAGTATAGGAAATGCACTTCCACTTGCATAATATTATACCGCTTTAAGATTAAAATTAAAAAATCGCAATTTACACCAAACTTAACATGGTTAATATTCGTTAAATATTATTATTATATATTTTAACAATTAAAAAATTGTGCTGTTGTGTTGCGTATAAAATCAAAGTAAAATAAAATTTTATTTTAATATTTTTATAATTTACCTAAAATAAAATTATAATTTCGAAAAAAATAAGTACTAGTAACCTTCTATTAATTACTAAAAATTACATTTATAAAACTTGTGTAAAAATTTGGGATTGATAGGTTGGGCCGTTTCCAAGAAATCGTGCTCATCGACTTTTAAGACGCGGTTTCGAGAAAAACGCGTTTCAAGTTTCAAAAACACTTGACACATAGTAATAATTTTTACTTCAAAATTTAGCTCGTAGGTATAAATTAAACACTACTACATTGTCACCAATGTATCTGAATGCAATAGAAAGGTTAATAAAAGGAACAGCGTGCTAGGTAAAGAGTTGCTCTTCTGCTTATGCATTCCATTAATACGTTAAATGGTCTGGGATGCTTTAGAAATATGCGTGTAACTTCGAGAATATTTTTGTCGGTTTGACATGAAATTTTCCGTGTGTATACGTAAATACATGTACATTACAAAATAAAATAAAAAATCAAATTTTTCTTCTTCTTCTTCTTCGACGGAGACGGACATTGGCCTGGGTGTTAGCGCAAGGACTGCTAATGCAAGGCGCCCCGGTTCAAATCCGGGTGGAGTTCACTTTGCAATGACGTCTCCGTGCTTCGGAAGGCACGTAAAGACGGTGGTCCTCCTATGTTAATGAATTGCCAGCATTAACAATAAAAAATAGGGTAACAGGCACATCTGAAGCAAGCCTAGCAAGCTACTTCAGATGTAAAACAAGTAGTGCTCAAGGTACTGACAGTAGCTTCGGATATCGCCGATGCTACTGTTATAAACAGATCTGTTGATCAGTTGATCAACAGATCTGGGCTCACAGGGTTATCCCTAGCCAAAAGTAGAAGAAGAAGCAGAAGAAATTTTTCTGAAATGTAATAATTGAGTCTTGTTAAATAATAAGGAAATTCAATTTAAATTATCATGGAATACTTAATTGAAAAAATTAAACGAGATTAGGGTGCTGGTACTACATTATTTTTTACAGAGTGGCTCATTTATAGCCAATATTATAATTACCGTCATTTCAGAGTTGATAAAATATTTTTATCTATAATATGTAAATACATATATCCTCATTTAAAAGTAAAATTTTTCATAATGCAATGTTTTATTGAAGCATGACAACACACCAACTTAATTAGCACAAATTATAAAATCTTTTAATATTTAAATTTGTTTAGGTTTTATATAATAATGTACCTATTATTATTATATTATTCATGTTCCAAAAAATACGAAAAGAAAATTTAATTTGTTTAAAAATTAAGTTTTATAGTTCATTTTAACAAAAATTTTTTTTAATCGGCAATCTTTCTGGTGCAATTTTGTAAATTTCTACCCCAATAATTATAACGCAGCTTATTTTTATGTTAAATCTGGATATAGTGGACTTCTCTAATGTTGAGGGATACACTGCGCTATCTTTCATTTTCAAGGCAGATCTTCATAACTGCGATGATATACTTTAGTTCATTGAATTTTGCCATTGTTAAAACACTTTTGTGGACAGGTGCGTTGTCTTGGTGAAAGATGATTTTTTTATGTTGCAAACCGGGTCTCTTTTCACGAATTTGTTCGTTCAATTGATCCAAAAGGTTACAATAATATTCAGAGTTAATTGTTTTACCTTTTTCAAGATAATCAATCAATAAAATCCTTTTGCATCCCAAAAACTGATGCCATAACCTTTTTTGCTGATCGTCCTGACTTCACCTGTTTTGGAGCTGAACAACCAGCCTCAGTCCACTGTAATCGTTCTTGTTTCAATTTAGGATCATGGTGGTAGATCCAAGTCTCATCCATAGTTACAAAACGACGCACAAAATCGATTTTATTCTTATTAAAAAGATTCAAATGATGCTGAGAAATTTGCTTTCGTGTGAGTTTTGTTGAATTGTTAACGAATGCGGCACTAACTTTCCAAACAGCTTTTTCATACGTAATTCTTTATGTAAAATATAGAGTACTCGTTCGTCTGAGATGCCTATGGTATTAGCAATTTCACGCTTAGTCAAACTTGGATCTTCACTAACAATATTATGTACTTGTTCAATGATTTCTGGTGTTGTTGCAGTTTTGGTCGTCCACTACGTGGTTCATCTTCAACGCTTGTACGACCACGTTTAAACTCTAAAACCCATCGATGTACAGTTGGAAATGAAGGAGCAGATTCTTTTAACACGCTCACCATTTTGTATGAATTTCTGTTGCTGATAAACCTTCCAAAACAAAGAATTTTATCACTGCACGATACTCAGTTTTTCCATTGTTAAAAATACACCGACACGTCGACTTCAAATGGCTTGTAAACAATGAATGAATTGACAGATCGAAATAAAATTTTAGTAGGTTCATATGAAAGATCAAATATCAAAATGACGTATGAATTTTGATTTCTTTACTGCTTAATAGGTGTCGCTTTCAGTACTTTTCAACCAACCTGTACTCTTCTAATAGAATAATTTCTCGATAGGAATGGAGACATAAACTTTTTCCTACAAAACTTGCTGATTTTTAAAGACCTTTTCATTGGTACATTTTCGACCCTCCTCGGCTATTTAAAAATCTTAAGTTTTCGACATTTTGGAACAAGCATTTCGAGAAATGCTGGTATCACCAAACGATTATTCATGTAGACATTTACGATCAAAAATTTTTCCAATCTTTTATGACTACCATATTTGAAAAAATTGCCTAATACAGATGGTCTGCCTCACCCTGTATTCTAGAATAATCTAATATAATTTAAACTAGTAAATACTATTTACTAACCGTATACAAAGCTGTGAAATCTATTAAATATATTTTTTTTAATTTACAAAATACTAATTCTAAGCATTCAAAAATATATGTAACAACTTATAGATTTGTAATTTTTGGAATAAGAATTAGTTTGCTTTTCTAATTTTTAACCAAAACTTACAAAGGCGTATCTCAAAGGCGAAAAAGTTTTCAGCCATCATCCAGTTATTGTAATTTAAAAAATATGTCAACACATAATTTGGAAATTTATTTTTTAGAAAGCCATTAAAATAAATATTAGCAAATATTTTGGTTTTACGCAGTAGAGGTCACTTCTATATTTTCTTACATGATTTTTTTACTGTGGAACCATTTAAAAATCAGGTTTGCTTTAGGGTGCAAGGATATGTTTATGACATAATATTTTCTATATTTTGATTAAATTGAAATTCTCCAAAAATTTTTTTTGAATGAAATTTAAATCGTACTACATTCGTTTGATTTGATCGGGACTTGGGGGTACCAAAACCCAACAATTTATTGAAAATAATTAATAGTAACATATTAAACACAAAAAGTGTCCAAAATCGTAGATAAAACGTTTTTATGTTTTTGGTCCATCAAACTTTTGTTAAAAAGAGGTAATTATGCACTAAAATGTATAAGCTTCATTTAGAATCAACATTTAATTAAATATTTAAATTTTTCATCACAACTTTAATCTTTAAAATTTAATTAACAGCCCAGGTTTATCTGAGGAAAAGCCAAAATTTAAAATATTAATCATCATCGATATCTTAGCATGTTAAAAATTTCGTTAAAAAAGGTAAGTTGAAAAAATTTGCTTAACTTGCAAATCATTAAATTCATTCTTATCATATACCATGTTAGTATAATAATATACTTTTAACAAAATAGGACCTGACTATAATTTATATTTAAAGCAAGTGTGACAACCTTGTACCTGTGATAATTTCTGCCCATATTTTGTAAAATTAACAATGGGATAACTGCTTTTGTCGTTACATATGTATATTACGTGTGCAATACGTATAGGAAATAGTGGGCAATTCAATTTATCAGAGATGCTATTATTCCGTTGTGTTGCTTCTTGGATAAAAATTAATTGGGATATTACTGATATAATGATAATGTAATTTTAAATGCATAATACACGAGAATAGAATAAGATATAGTGAAGATCTCAAATTAAAATTATATTATGTTTATATATAATTTCCATCATAGATACCTGACAAATCCTTTCTCTTAATTCCTTAAAGGCAAATTTTTTGTTATTACTTTTATATATTTATTTCTATATTTGTATATTTATTATTATGTGTTCTAAAACACTTTCAGAAAAACACGTAGCCATCTACGTACCACAATTTACTTTCAAACCAAAACATGTTCTGAAATCTTAAATAGTCTCAAAATTGCAGTCCACTGAACGTAGGGGGCTATTATAAGTCACTTTACTCCAATTACCAATGATGTATTTAAATGCACACAAGCAATGCTACTACAGACACACATACTAAAATATCAAAATATGTGAATGTCTGTAACATGTTAATTGTGTTACTGAAAGCTTTTCACCCTAGGCAGCAAGAATTTAAATGTTATTGATACCTACATACACATGGTCACTGTTGCACACTCTCCCTACTTTTAATAGAAAATTAATATAATTAAAACTATTGATTTTCTAATGTGAAGAACTTTAACCGCACATTTACTTTATATATTATTCATTCAAGAATGCTTCTTTAATGATATTAATTTTTATAATAATGATGACGTCCTATGCAAAACTATGAAATTATTAAAATTGTATTTATAATCATTTATTTTTTATAGGAGATTCTTTTTGTTAAAAACAATTTTATTATAATATATTACATATACATATTTATGAATCCATATAAAAATTTCTAGAATATTATTTTGTAAATTATATATAAATGTAATTTATTGATTCTTGGTTTAGGAAGTAAAATTCAATAATAATAATCATAATAGTACATTTTTAATTATTTTTAATTAACTGATAGAGTTAATTTGTATAATAATAATTATAAAAAAATACTTATGATCTATCTAAAATTGAAATGTTTTAAGAATGAATTTAAGTTAAGTGAATTTTAATTCAATTTAATATGTCAATTAACTAATTTTACTAATATTTAGGATAGTTTAACTGACGAGTTCTTGTTAAGACGAAACCACTTTGTACAACGGGATCTTAGACTAAAATGTAAATTAGAAAATTTTCAAATTTTACTAAGCTTGTAAATTTTTAAAAAATTTTATTCAACATTTAATTCAATTTATAATATTTTTTAAAAATATATAATAAAGTCCACTCTAAATATCTATGCCCCTCATCATAAAATTTATATTGACATAAAGTACCGACAAGTAACGAATCTACGACAATTTCTAACGCGACATTTCTTTGCAAACAATTCAGCAAGCGATAATTCATTCCTTAAATAATTTATTTGTGTATTTATTAATAGCACAAACAACCAGCAGTATAGCGCGAAGCATACACGGGTCAATTACGAAGTGGTAAGGTCGCGGTTCGAACCCTGCTGACGCTAGATACACTGCTGTGATCAAAAGTTCAATATCGATCTGTGGACTATAAGCCCAGTTGCTAGAGAAATAAAACAAATCAACTTTGTTGTTTATAAATTGCTTTTATAATAATTATATTAGTACAAACATTATTTTGAAAACATTGAGTTTTAATTCGAAAAATTGCAAGAAGTATAAAAAAAGATTTTTAACAAAAATGAGTGACTCGGAAAGCATTCCCTCAGATATAGAAGGAGCCGCAAGGGCAAGTATTTCAAATTTGTTGTCAAAAATCTAAAGTATTATATGAACTTGCCTATAAGCGATTTCGAGAGTGGTGCGAAGTTAAAACTGTTAAAAGTGTATCAGAAAAAGTACTATTAGCTTATTTTTCCGAAAAAGCCAAATTAAATAAACCTTCAACGTTGTGGAATCAATACAGTATGTTAAGAATTACAATTTTGTTGGAAGAAAATGTAGATATAAGCAACTTTACTAACCTGATTGCATTTTTGAAAAGGAAGCTGAATGAAATCGATCCAAGAAATCCAGAATATTAACAATAGACGAAATAAGAAGATTTTTAACAGAAGAAGATGACCATACATATTTAATGATGAAGGTAATATAAACACGGTATTTTGCAACAGATAAACTAAAATTGAATAATGTTTCAGGTTATATTAATCGTCGGAGTATTTGGCGCATGCCGCAGGAAGAACTACATCGCATAGTGCTTCAAGATATAGTGGACTTGGGAACTTTATAAAAATAAATGTACTCGATACTAAAACAAAATTTCGAGAGAATTTACAATAACTGATGGAAATCTTAACGGAATAAATTTATTACAAATATTTCGAAATTATTCTGGTCTTCGTCCACAACACACTAATCATCAGCGTTTTTTATTGGATATGGAAGTGGCAAATGCATTATTCAACCGGTTGGGATAAATACATTTGGCAGTGTACCAAAAAATCGCAACTTTTCTTGGTTTGACGAATCCTCACGAATATACAGGTCATTGTTTTAGACGATCATCGGCATCGTTATTAGCAAATGCAGGTGCTGATATGTTAACAATTAAACAACATGGAGGATGGAAGTCGAGTAATGTTGCGGAAGGCTATGTGGAAAGATCCATTGAACGAAAAAGAAAAGTAGCTATGAAAATTTTTGGTGAAAAGGAAGATCCTACTAAGATAGTCAAAATTGGTGTGCCCTCGATCGAAGAAAACACAATAATAAATGTTTTTCAGAATTGCTGACAAAACAAAGTAAAAAATATGACATCGGCTATGTGCACTGGCGTTCAAATTTCGAATTTAAAAACTGCACTAAAAAGTAAATCTGTTTGTATAAAATGATTTTTTTCATTTTTGCATTAATGCGAAAATATGACATTATGGGAATATGGCAAGCATTACTTCGATATTCAAATGAAAATCAAAATGTCATCATTATGATATGAAATTATAAAAAAATAATTATTTTATTTTAGTAATAGTAAATGTACCTTTGATTTTGGTTGTCATAGAAAATATAACCAAATTAATGTTTAAATAAATGTACAGTCTTTTCATTAATAAAAAGATTCTCAACATAAAGAAAGTAGTAATAATTATTATAATGATGTTCCAAGAAATTATAACTGTCATACTTTGTCATAATTTTCCATATTTGCCATAACAATTGCCATCGTGCTAAGTGAGAGCGATAAGGCAATATTGCGATAGTTTTGAAGGTTTTTACTTTCTCATATTGCATATGTTTTCGTGCGGAAAAAATTGAGATTTTGATGGTTTACACTTTTTGAGATCTCATGATATAAATAAAACCATTTCCAAAAAATGTCAGTAGTAAAATTTTGTGTGCGCTCTACAGCAAAAACTAGTAGGAATTTTGAAATCATTGAGATTTTGTATCCCTATATTAAGACTTTAGATCTGATTAGATTTTGTTTAAAATTTGTTCATGGAACTATTTTTTACTATAAAAATTTCAAAACCAAATTTAGGGTTTAGCAAACTTCTATCGAGAGTTAGAACTGATTTTAGTTAAAATTGGTTTATAAAAACTGTTTGTTATTTAATATTAGTCTTTATTTAATATTTAAAAACTAATAAGAGTTTCAAAACCAAATTTGAGATTTTGTATCTTTATGGCAGAAAGTTGAGCTGATTAAATTTTGATTAAAATTGGTTGATAGAAACAACTTTTTATTAATATTTTTATTTAATATTAGTTTAATAATTATATATTTCAAAAACTAATGAGAATTTCAAAACTAAATTTGGTATTTTGTATCTTTGTATTGAGACTTTGAGTTGATTATTAATATTTAGCAAAAGTATGATAAAGTCATGGACACAGCCACATTCAATTTTTTCTACTAATATTTATTATAAAATCAAAATCGTAAAATTGGTTTTCACGAAAATGCAATAAACATGTGAAATAATGACAACTAAAATAAGTAAAGTATATATTGCAATGATTTTTTCTAATTTTTTATCTTAATTGATTTTTTTATTTGCTTTGACATAAGACCCTTTAATTGTTTCTTTAATTGGCTGATAATCTTTGGGAAAGGAATTTTGCCTGTAAAATTATATATTAAAAAAATGATAAATTTATTCTTCTTTATTTTACAATCATGTATAATTGAAAATGATAATACCCAAATCACTTTTAGGAAAATTAAGCATCAATGAAAAGTTGTCTTAGTCAGACTGCAAAGTCTTAATTTTTTTATAAAAATTTCTTAAGAAAATGCTGAATACTCTGTTATGGAAAAAAAATTTGTACTATTGTTTTATAATTTTGAATTTACTCTACATAACATATCGTCGCCCCCATGCCAAAGTTACCAATGTGCAAATTTGTCATTTTGAGTTATTCACACCACCTAACTAAAATTTTATCAAACTACCCAATGCAAAAGCGCGGATGCAATTCGTCAATAGAATTCTTTGTAGTAGGTTATTCTCAATTTACCTATGTGCAAATGTTCTCAGTTGTACAACGCCAAAATGTCCAATGTACCACATTCGTTGTTTTGGCTTGGGTACAAAAAAAAATTGTGCACTAATGTGCCACATTCGTCGTTTTGGCTTATATTATATATTATTATAATATTTATATTATCATATAAATAATTATATGATAGCTTTTATTGAAATTAAATCTACTTATATAGTATTTTTACATTGCCAAAATAAGATAATCTTTTAGCAAAAAATCTTATTTTGGCAATGTAAAAATACTATATAAGTAGAATTATTTTCAATAAAAGGTATTCCAATTTTATTGTTTATTATTTTATTATTTTATTTTTGAGTGAAAATATGGCTAGCAGAAGTAAACGAATATTGGCCTTGTGTAATTTGATAAAGGATGACCAAGCAAAAATTTCAGTAGAAAGCGAAACTAGTAAGAAAGTAAATGAAGATGTTTTCAAAAGTGTAGATAAAGACAGAAACGATAATGAAGACAAAAACGATGATGGTATTCAAGCTGTCTATGATTCTGATGACGACTTTGTAGGCTCTTCAGCAGATGAATATGCACCTTCAAATAATGAAAGTAGCGATTCAGATAGCTCCATGAACAATAATGTGGTTGAAAATAATGAAAATGAAACTCATGGTGGTCTTCAAGAAAACAATGATAAAGCTAACGATTCTTTTGATAAGAAGAAAAGAAAGAACGTGTCACAATGGACAAAATCCATGAGAAAAGCAAAAGATTGAAAGGTGAAGAGTATTTTGGGATTTCGCAATATTCAATACCCTGCTCGTCCTATGCTACCATCTCCGTGCTGAAACGACAACATAAATGTACTGATCTGGTGGAAGAACATCACAGATTAGCAATTTATGCAGAATTTCGTGCTAGTAATTCTATTGAAGTTCAACGGCAATTCATTATGAACAATATTGAACAAACACTTAAGAAAAGAACGACAAGAAACCTAGAGAACTCCAGGAAAACATATACCAAACATTACAGTTTCACTGTTAATAACGAGAAGAAAACAGTATGTCGAGAATTTTTTTTAGCCACACTGAATATAACAGATAGTTTGATAAGAAGTTGTTTTAAAAAACAGTCTGCTTGTGGAACATTAATACCAGACCAACGAGGAAAGCATTCACCTCATAACAAATTAAGTAAGGATAGTGAAGATTTTCTTAGAAACCACATTAATTCATTTCCAGCACTCGAGTCCCACTATTGCAGGCAATCAACATCGAAAAAATATCTAGATGCAACACTGAATTTAGTAATCATGCATAGATTATACACACAAGCATGCCAAGCAGAAAATCGGAATCCAGTGTCGTTAGAAAAATACAGAACGGTATTCCGTGAATATAATTTAGGATTTCATAAGCCAAAAAAGGATCAATGTAAAAAATGTCTATTTTATAATAGTTTGACAGATGTTGAAAAAATTCCACACGAAGAGGATCATAGAATGCATATTGAACTGAAGAACTCTGCTAGAGAAATGCGAAATGAAGATAAAGAAATTGCCAAAAATGATGAAACGGTTCTTTCTTTCAACTTTGATCTACAAGCAGTCTTAAACTGCCCTAAAGGATCGACAGGTCAAATATTTTACTTGCGTAAATTAGCTGTGTACAATTTGACCATGTATAATTTGGGCAATCAAGATGTAATTTGTTGTGTATGGGATGAAACAGATGGAAAACGAGGTGCAAACGAAATAAGTTCTTGTGTTTATGATTATATTTTAAATCAAACAAAAAATAACACAACTTCGGTGAGAATGATGTCAGACGGATGTGGTGGTCAGCAGAAGAATTCTATTTTTGCAGGGATGTGTATGTATACTGTTACAAAACATCCGACAATTGAAACAATAGATCATAAATTTTTTCAAACTGGACACACTGAAATGGAGTGCGACTCTATTCATTCAAAAATTGAGCAGAAATCCAAACACGTACCGGTGTACACTCCTGAAGGTTGGACGCAGCTTATTAGAGATGCAAGAAGAAATCCACGTCCTTTTGTTGTGAGGAATATGCAGTATGACGATTTTTACGATTTCAAGTCATATTCTAAAGTGAGTTCGCAACAAATTCCATGGCGAAAAGTGTGTTGGTTGCACTATGAAAAAACTGCACCTAACAAAATATTTTACAAGACTAACTTCAGCGAAGAAAACTTTACTGAAGTCGAGATCAAGCAGAAAAGGGGAAGACGGCGAAAAGAAAGCGTTCAAAAGCATACCATGGAAAAATTCCTATAGCAGAGCTGAAACTACAAAATTTAAAAACAATGTGTAAAGATTTAACGATACCAAAAGTGTATCACAATTTTTACAATTCGTTAACAAGCAGCAAAGCTGTAAAGGACAAATTGTCGGCACCCGATGAAGATGAAGATTCAATAGATGAATTAAATACTACTTTTTTATTGTAATAAATGTTAAATATAACCAATAACAATGAAAAGATATTTTATTTCTTGTTGTACCAATCATCAATAACTGAAAAAGTTACAAAGCCAAAGACACCAATGTGCAAAATAAGCCTAAAAATGTAAAATGATAATTACTAAAATACCCACTTAAAGAGCATTAAATACACTATAGATAGGCAAAAATAGTTTTCATAACTTTAAATTCTGATTTTTCATGAAGACTTCAATATTTAAATCGCTTTATCTCAAAACTACAAATTTGCATATTGGTAACTTTGGCATGGGGCGACGATATGCATTGCAGATAAATAGACTGATTGGCTATTAATTGAAGCCAAACTTGGAACAATAATTTTAAATTTACATGAATGAATCGAATGACATGATTACCTTCTTAAATTAGTTATTTAACACTTCAAATAGTTGAATTTAACGCATTCTTGGTTCAAACAGCAATGTATCCGCTAGTAATTACTAAAGCTTTGTTAAAAAATTTTACAAAAAGATATTTATAAGCTGTCAATCGAAACAAAATTGGAGCAGTGTAAACTTGCAAAGATATTTGTGAAAAGCAACCAATCACAATTCACATTTCAATATTTTAGTTCCCTCTTCAAGATTATTCTTAAAACGAATGAACTATAGGTTCTAGCAAATTCCTCAGTACATGAGGACCACAGTTATTCGGCCTTCGGCCTCATTTAAGCAAATCGCAACCATACTAAGATTATATCGAATTCATTATAATATTCTTATTTCTATCGTATTCGTAGAGATCTCTCGACTATAATAATTAATGTTACAATGTGTCAAATTGATATATTTTAAAATAAATTAACAATGATACACAATATAACTTATATATTTTAAATTTTTAAAATTTTTTGCAAAGGTTTTAACAAAGCCTCATTAAAGTTAACAATTATATTTTAAATAACCTTGAGTAATTACTACTACTTCTTTAATTTCCTAGTTAGTTAAATAACAGTAAAATTAGTATAAGGAGCTAATAACAACAGCGGCCATTTTTGTTGTGGCATTGAACTAACAGAGTTACTAAAGGGTCACCAGAAAGTTATTCATTAAATTTTAATATGTATAAATGACCATTTGGATAATTGGAATTCGACATACTGCAATTAAATACATTATTTACATATAATGACCATTAAAGCTTATAGTGTGTCTAAAGTATTCAGCTATTTTATATTTAATTCCTTAAAACATACAAACATAAAACAAAACATATTTTCTTTTCAATTTATAATTTAGGTCGACTATGTTTGCCTTGTTTGCATTTCTAAAAATTTCCAAAATTATTAAAAATTTTTAATGTTTCGAAATTCAAATTTTTGCGCTGTAATTAATTAAAATAATAATAAGTATAATATTATAATATCGATCGCAATAATTATCATTTTCTTTTTCCGCAGATTTGCTGAAATTAGTAGAATAGGTTCGGTATGTAAGGAGGATTGTATAGGGGGATTCTCGCGAACTTATGTAGCAATTCAACAAGAGTTAAAAAGAAGACCAAGCTCAATAGTTTTAAATGCTGGAGATAATTTTCAAGGAACATTATGGTATAACCTCTATAAATGGAATGTAACGAAACATTTTCTGAATATGATACCTACTGACGCTTATGTAAGTAGAACTTTGTAATTATAAAGTTATTCGCTTACATATTAATGAAGGTATATTTTAATTTGAGAAACTGCTTGCTAAATAATATTGCATAGTTATGTTCTCGACGAAGGTCTAGTTTTTTAGTAATTCATGATACATACTACAATAATGTTGTTACAGACTTTAGGTAACCACGAATTCGATGATAAAATAAAAGGCGTAGTGCCCTTCATTAAGGCATTAAATGCACCTGTCGTTGCAGCTAATATAGATGATAGTAAAGAACCGTCCATACAAAATACTTACAATAAGAGTATAGTAATTGAAAGAGATGGAAAACGAATTGGCATAGTAGGAGTACTTCTATCAACAACCGATGTAAATATTACCATTTTTCCCAAACATAATTGATGAACTTTTATTTTACCCTTAGACTATAACCTACTCTGAAAAACTCAAATTTCTGGACGAATCCAAATCTGTAAATAAGGAAGCTGAACGACTGGTGGCGGAAGAAAATGTTGATACCATTATAGTATTATCTCACTGTGGTTACAATATTGATCAAAAAATTGCAAAATATGCTTCCCCAAAATTGGCCTCATAGTTGGAGCTCATTCACACACCTTTTTATATACAGGTACTTTCTAGTTTTCAATTTTATTGTTATGATACATAATTTTCAACTTAAATCTTCAGGTGAAGACTATCCAGGAGTAGACAAACCAGCTGGACCATACCCACTATAGTTAAACATACTGATGGTCGGAAAATTCTGGTGGTGCAAGCTTCGGCGTTTACAAAATTTTTAGGAAACATTACAATACGTTATGATGACAAAGGTGATGTAGTTTCTTGGTTTGGAAAACCTATTTATTTGGATACTAGCATTCCACAAGGTGAAAATTAAAAATATATTATTTTCTTAAAGAACAATAATATTTTTTAATTTAGATAAAGCCATAGATGCAGATTTAGCTAAATGGAAAGAAGGTGTTGATAAATATGGAAATATTGTGGTTGGATCAACTGATGTTGTATTAGATCAAATATCGTGCAGGTTACGGAATGCAATTTAGGCAATTTTATAACCGATTCTATGGTTTATGCTGTAAGTTGTTAGAATTTAAGAAAATGAAAACATTGAATAAAATATTTTAGTATTTAAATACAAATGAAGATTATGCGTGCACTTCTGCTTCGATTGCTTTACTTAATGCAGGAGAAATTAGATCAAGCATTGGCGTTGGAAGTAAGTAAAATTGTAGTCAATATTTCGAAATGAGTATTTTATTCTTTTTTTCACTATTAGATATTACCTACAACGATTTGGTCAACGCCCAACCATTTGAAAATACACTTGATATAGGAGAACTGCAAGGAAATATTTAAGAGAATCTTTGGAATACGCTGTAGATCGTTTTTCCAATGACAGGGCTGTGTCAAAGTTAAATTTATTACAAGTTTCTGGTAATTTTGATTAAATAATAAAAATAATATATGTATAAGAATACGCCTTTTTCAGGATTAAAAGTAGTGTATAACACCACGAAAGTTCCGGGAACTAGACTTCAATCCGTACAAGTAAGATGTAGAATTTGCTCTGATCCAACATATTATGAAGATTTAGATGACGAAAAGTTCTACAGGATCGTTTTAGTTCCTTTTAATTAATGGCGGAGATGGTTTCCAAGCTGTTGCTAAGAATGTAATTAATCACGAAATGGGTCCTCGTGATATTGACAATTTGGAAAAATATGTAAAATTGAAGAGTCCGATTACGCAAGAAACAGACGGTAGAATTACAATGATAACATAAGAAAATTATAATTAAGATGCATAAGATTTTTATTAAGAGTATAATATATGGACTGCTATAACTAGGTATTAATAAAAATGAAACCACATATTTTAAAGTAAATTATTTATTTCTGTCCACATTGAACAGTACATCTCACTTTATACTGTTCAATTAAGTTTATAAACTTCTAATCGATTTTAAACATTACCAAAGCTTGGAAAGCTTTCCGAAGTCATATTTGATTAAACTGTTTTTATATTAAACTTGAGGTTTTAATACATACCTTGGACTTATTTATCTAACTTTCACAGACTTAAAACTACTATGTGCACTAATTTGCTGGTATTGTGTTGGTTAGAACGTGTCAACGAAGCTTACTTTGCTATAATTATAACTTTCTTTTGTGTCGGTCGGGCCCAATAATTGTGTTTATAAGAGCGCACCTTTCCTTGCCCTCCATGCAGATACAGCAAACTTCAAATTCAGTACAAGATTTTTTCAATTTTGAAATAAATTATAAGTTTAAAATAAGAAGCGTTCATAGAATGCTCGAAGAAAGGCGGTAAAAAATCCAAAATTTTATTCAAAATAATTTATAATATTTTAATCTCTTTTCTCTATTCAAAATAATATAACCAAAATGGTTAAACTTTTAATAAATGAGCTTTTTAGTTGTATGTTATGATTTTCAATTTCTACTTAATTTAATTTTAAAATTATTAACTTCAAAATTTATATTTTTACCTTTTGTGCCTTTAAAATTTAGTTTTACAAGTAATACCTGTCTTTTAAAATTATTTCTCGACTTAAAGGTTGAAGATTTGAGTTTAAAAAATAGAACCGGGCATTTTTTGTGGTTTATGCATTTTACCAACAACTTTAGACTAGATTTAACGTGCAGAAGAGTGACCATGAAAAGGACCCATAAAATAGGAGCACTTTTTCAACCCGTAAATTAGAACGCGAAAATCAGATAAATCGAGCCGAAGTTTAGATCTCATTAAATACAAGATATCTTCATCTTAAATTATCAGATTATTTATAATTAACAAATACAACAACAATTTATTGTGTATAGGAACTATCTTTACCTTGAATTATTTTTGGTGGTGAACAATCGGTTAAGCACCAGTCATCAATGGTGCAGTTTAATCGTTTTTTTAAAGTACCGCTATTTTAGACTGATAAACTCTATTTTTATGGATCTACCATTATGTTTACCTCTTGGTTTATCTTTTGTATTTATCGTATTAACTGAATTTTCCGTCGAATATAAACAATGACCAGTTTTGAAGTATCCGCAAATGGCGATGTTAAACCTACAATTATTGCCTTTATTTGGATAGTCCATCTGCCTCCACACAAATTTTACTGATATTTTTGAGACATTATACTGTCAACGTAATTTAACGGTTCTGTGTATTATTAGCCTTGCCCACACACCTCTATGCTGAGAAAATGGGTTATGATAAACAGGGCCAATGGTAAACTGGGCCAAAGACAAATTTCACGTAAAGAAAAAGGTGTAGGTTTTTGGTATCATTTCTAAAAATATCAAAACTAACTCTAAGCTGCAGCCCAATCTACCTTTTTGCACAAATTCTACCTATTTAGTATCAACTGTAAAAATATTCAAAACTAACTCTAACCTACAGCCCGAAAATAGAATAGGACCACAGTGAGAACCCTGCGAAATACCAGACGACAGAAGAATATCATAGGAAAGAAAGTTGTCAATCCTCACCTTCTGAGATCTACCCATTAAATAATTGCTAAACCAATTAAGGATATTAGAACCAAAACGAAGGGAAGATAATTCTGCAAGACGAGCGGCATGGAAAACACAATCAAATGCTTTCGAGAAGTCAGTGTAAACAGCATCCACCTGCATACGTTTCTCAAAAGCATCAAAGCAATATGAGGTAAAGGATAATAAATTAGTAGAAGTAGAGGGACCAGGAAAAATCCATGTTGGAATTCAACAATAAGATTTTTACTTGCAGACGTTATTTATTCTGATACCAATTTATACAGCATTTTAGGAATGGTTGACTAGATAGAGTTACCCCTATAATTTGAGATATCACTTCTGTCACATCTTTTGAAGATTGGAATAATAAAGCTTTTTCCAAGTTAGAGGAACACTACCACTTTTGAGGGAGATCTTGAATATGCGGTAAATAGGATGCATTTCTTAACGAAGTAGGAGAAATACCATCAAGACCAGAACAAACTCTATTAGGTAAATCACGAATAGCTTCAAAGATATAAACTTCGGGGATTTCGAATGATTGAGGTTTATCACATTTTCTGCAACATAATAGTTAGCAATGGAGTCTCTATTGCCGTAAACAGTCGCAAAGTAATTGGCAAATAAATCAGTACATTGTTGAGTGGAGTTGGAGATTTTGTCATCTAAAAACATGAGAGCAGAAAAACCTTTAATGTTTTGGCAATTGTCAACACGATGCCAGAATGATTTTAGATTAGAATGAATGCCATGCTCCATTTTGTCAAATAATTAAGATAAAGTTCAGAGTGAAGTGATTTGACCCGATCACGAAAGGAACAAAAAGCTGTGTAATTAATTAGACACTTAGACGTTTGAAATTTCAGTGTGCCTGCTTTTTGTTTTTAATTATGTGAATTAACTTACTGGAAAACCACACAGGATAGTTAGAAACGTAAACGATATTCTGAAGTATGGCAGAAAATTCAAATACAATATCGTCAATATTAATCAAACTTCATAATTTTGACCAATCGATGTTTAATAAAGAATCATTAATTATATTAAAATTAGCAGATTTAAAATTGCAGATGAGTTTATCAACAGGTTGAACTGCCAGTACTGAATTATTAACTGAAAAATCTAAAATTTACTATTCATGGCATATGGATGATTTAGTTAAGGGGAAACCAGTTTAGACCGATCGAAATATCGTCTTTTTTATTGCATGAATCGTTAGTATAACTATTCAAGAATATGTGGTCAAAATTTCAAAGCAAAATTCCCATTAGTTTGAATGCAATGAGCACTTAAGTGACCGCCCATCGGTTCTGTGAAAAGCGCACGCTAATTATAATTAAATACTGCCTTGAATTTCTCGATTTCGCTACATTATATTTCAAACGGGGTTTTTCTCGAAACGACATTTTTCGACTAGCGTACATTCTAGCTCAAAAGTTATTGATCAATCGTTCTGAAATTTGGTGTAGATATTCTTTATTCAATTCCACGTAACATGAACCAAATTCTGGGATTATATTGTTATTAAAAATATATTTTTTATGCAAGAAAGATGAAAAATATAGTATAAAACATGACATTGTGTTCAAACACCTCAAAAACATGCAATTTTCAATTTGTTTGATCAAAATTAGGTTCATATTCTTAGAAAATATGTTTTAATGAAAAAAAATCCTGATGATTACAGATAAAATTGCAACGTCAGGGATGTACGCAAGCCAAATGCTCGGATGGCAATCGCCCATGGACTGCACGCGGTAACTTCTCTATTTAAGGCGGAAATCGTTTGAAAAATTCTAAAGTGTACATGAAAACATAAATAAAATATCCTCCAAGTTTAAATAATTTGTGATTATTCCTTCCTGGTTAAAAAATCATGAAAAACAGCAAAATTTCGACCTCATAAACCGGTTTCCCCTTAATTTGTCGTTTGTAAGAAAGATGTCTTGACTATTAGGAATATGATTGATTTTAAATAGTCCATGAATATCGAGGTTCGCTTATTACATAGTACGACATGCACCCATTTGTTGTGAAGCAAACAATAACATAAACAAAATTTGTTTTCTTTTTGACGGTGTATCACGGGTTGCATACCGCAAGGGTTGTTAAGTTTGTTTGCCACTTGACGGTGTGTTACAGGTTGCATACCGTACTGAGCCGTAATGAAATTTTAAACATCAAGTTGTTAAAATTTTAGTTAGCTTGAGAAATCATTATATATATTTAATATAGATAATTACAATGCCTTGTTCTAATTTAAAATCGTGAAAAAAATACAATAAACTTAACTATTTGCGTTATAAAACGATATATTTTGCTCGTCCTTGATTATCAGCTATAATTGGGCAGTACTGTCCCATTACTTCAATAAAATTAAGATAATAATAATTTAAATCAACAATAAAAATAAATTTACAACAACTTAGGATAACCTCACTATTCACTTTTAAATTAAAATTTACTTTTAGATTTATAAATTACTTTAGTATATGGCAACTTATTTAAATAAAACATGCTTATTAGTGTTATAATATCACCGACTTAAAATTATTAATTAATTCCTATTAAAATTTGAATACGACTTTGCTTGTTTAGTGTTTTAAACGGATAATTTGTTTATGTTACAAATGTAATAGTTCATACAAAATAATCTTCCGTGTATATGCAGTTGCAGCAGCTACAGGTGCTATCTAAAAAGAAAACATTCTAAATACACCCCCATCTCAGGTACAGGAATTGTCCTGTACCACTCGAAGGATATAACATTTTTAGGTGTTACTGAAATTATCTATGCTCAAATCCTGTTTTTCTACGAAATAATTTATATGTACAATTGTAGGTTATGCTGCATTCGCAAAAATAATATTTATTGCATTTAAAAATAATAGAAAGAAAGAAATTATAGAAGTATAAATTTTAAAAATTAACAAGTTAACTGAACAATAACAGAAAATTATTTGTGAGCTTTCAGCAATGGTTAATGCTGTGGTAATCGGACACAGATTGTTCAAAATTTCGTTATTTTTTCCTCTACATCCTTGTTTTCTTGGTAAGTTAGATCTGCACCTAGGTATTTAAAATGGTTTACTTGTTCTAAAATTCTATTATTTATAGCTATTTTTATACATATTTAAAAAGACAAATTGCGGTCGGTTAACAAATTTTTAAAAACGTCTGATTTTGTTATTGGCTGTTTGTAAACTGTAACTTTGCTTATCGACATTACTATTCTCTGGTTTTTTAGACTACAAATAATTTTTAATTAATTATGTTTTCAATGTAATTGCGAACGGTTGCAATACCTGCGGCATCGTCAAACTTAAGAAAACATCTCCGAGTTAAAACAAAACTCAAAGGGGTAGATGTTTTCCACCTGAAAAGGCAAAAGAACACAGCTTGTTGGTGTAACTGTAAAACCCTTATGGGAACCAATTCCAGCTTAATGTAAATTGAGAACCAAAAAAATTATTTAATCCGTAAAATACAAACCACGAAAGTAATTCCGATTGCTCTTAAAATTAGTATTTTTAGTAGTAAAAGTTTATCTCTTTTTTTAAATCAATATTGGGTTTTGTACCAATCTAAACACAAATTATGTAGAAATATGTAATAATTGAGCAACTTTTCTTAACTTTTTTTTTCTGTATAGGGGGTCTCGTGTGATACGGATGTTTTCTTCAGATAGATCAGCTCTTATTACGAGATAATGACTTATGTCACAAATTACGTATATGGTTATATAAATATTTTATCATTTTTTAAGATTGTTTTTAAAAAAAGTTAAAGGACAAGTTCACCATTAATTCTATAAATATTCGAGTAGATAGTTTTATACCCGGGGGTTATCTGCACAAAATTAGTAACATATTGCAGTTTTTATCAATGAATTACTAAATGTAGTTTAGCTTTTATAATTTAGCATTTGCAGCTAATGGTTTTAGCTGGAATTCAAACAGGTGAAGATATGAGTTTTTTACATTTTCTCCCAAAATTAGTGTAGTACAAAATTTAAAAGAATTCTATTTTTATCAATTTTTCAGTAGGTTAACGGTTAACAAGCCACTATCATTATATTCAGATAGTTTCCTTTTTTTCTGATAAACTATCGAAAGATTAAAATAGAATAGTAATAGTAAATTAAATACTAGTCATTATTTTAAAAAGTTTTTGAAAAACTACTATACAACATTATAAATAAATTTTAAAAATAAAATTTTAAGTCAAGTTAAATTAATGACTAAGCAGATTAAGTTATTTTAAATTTTTTTATTAGAATAAGGATTAACTTAAGGAATCCATTGTATAATTCAAGACCTAAGTAAAAACAACCTGTTTAATTATTATTAATTTAAGTTGACTATTATTAAAAATACAGTTAAAATATATACAAGGTACAAGTTTATTTTAATGATTAGATTTTAAGAATCTGTTATTTAATAATATTTTAAAAATTAGCAGGTTAATTCAAGAATTAAGGCTAGGCTCCATGAGTTCTTCCATTTTTTTTAAAATTGATATTGAACCTAAGAAATTAAAAAACAACTTTTGAAAAATAACTGCTGCTTTTCTAAATAACTTCAAAAATATTACCTCTGTACAGGGGTCGGCACTCAAAATGTTACGAATTAAAAATGCAGTAATTTTATCAATTTTGATTTTTTTTATTTACAAACTTCAGTATATCGTAAAAACATTTCATATTTAAAATAATATGTCATTGTTCGATGTAACCACCTTCAGCGCGGATAACAACATTGAATCTGTTCGAGAAGGCTTCACACACTGCACGAATGTGGTCTGATGGTATTTTGTCTCATTCTCGGCGAAGAGCAATTTTTAAGGTGTCGACCATCTCATATTTTTAGTTGATACTTTGGCCTCCAGAATGGACTATTAAAAAAATTCTATTGGGTTTAAGTCCGGGAAATATGGTTGCCATTGTTGTGAAGAAATAAAGTTGAGAACTTTTTCTTGTAAGTTTCCAAGTATAAAATCAATTAAAAAAATAGGCAGATTCATGGAGCCTTTATGAAATTTTTTCAACGGATTTTGCTGACATCGGATGTTTTATTAACAAATAAATGATAACAGATAAAACAGAGAACTCCTTGGAAATAGAATTTACTTATTATTCGTTGATACGATTAGAAGTACCTGTATGATTATAAAATTCTTGGTACATGAAGTTTGAAATTCATTCTTGATCGTCGCGAGTTAAGGAATTAAGGAGAAATGAATTTCAAACTTCGTGTCCAAGAATTTTATAATCATGTACTTCTAAATTGTATCCAATGACAATAGGTAATTATTCGGTTTCCATGTAATTGTAATTCATGTAAAGATCTGATAACAGCAAAAAACAATATTGAAAACTTAAAAAAAATTCATTTTGTTTGGTTAACCGGAATTTTGAAATTAAAATATTCAGGAATATCTATTTATGCATTATGCTAGTGGTTAGCTCTTGCATGAAGAGTCCCAAGTGAGTTACTGATGAAAGTCTTGAATGCCACTAAAAATGCATGGTTTTGCACTTTCAAAATTTTCTGAAAGTGTGGTTACATCTTGAAACCACTGATACCGAAAGGATTAAAATTAGAATTAAAAAATATTTCAATTGCTACTACTTAATTGTTTAATTTTTCCATACGAGGCTAAACAGCCTTTAAGCTATAAAATTTTCGTTTTTATTATACTTAGTAATTTTGTTCAAGTGAAAAATTATCAAATGTATACATAAATTCTGTTATAATGTTTCATTGTTTAAAAATAATTTATATCGTAATTGTCAATGAGGCTTGCAGATTCAATTAAATGAAAATTAATTGGCAAAACCGATAAAAATGAGCAAAACCTTAAAATGAAAAATCATTGAAAATGTTATCTTCCAATTACGGTTCTCGTTTTACTGTAAAATTTAAAAATTGCTCAAAACAAGAAGAAAACTTTACGTATACCTCTGATCTATGCCAAATGACGTGCTATTATCAAACAGTACAAAGTTCATGTCTTTAACCCCCGAACGAGATATCTCAAGCAAATACTTCCTGAACGCACGGTCGGATTACGAATTTGGAATGAAACTTTAAAAGCCAAACTTTGCGAATTTAATTTTGATATCAATAATTGTAAACCAAAATCACAAATCATAGTATCTCAATTCATTAAGCAATATTTATTTTAACATTTAAAAAATTTGCAATAAGTTATGGTTTGCATAATGTTTTAAACCGTTTTGATTGGTTTAAATTTTCCCAAATTGCTTCGGCGTTTATAAAATATAATAATATTTTCCTAATTTTTTTCAGCCGGGGATTTTTCTATTAAAATTGCAGTGCAAAAACTTGAAACCAATTATCGATATGGTTAAGCAACCTTGTCGAAAAAAAATCATTCAATTTAATTATTAATCGCTAGCGTCAATTCAAAACATTTTAATATAGATAAGCTTTTTAGTTTTAATCAATCAAGATTATTACTGTTATTTAGGTATTTTCATTCGGGTCTGTATACATAAATATCTCTACTTTTGACTTACTAATTTAGTACTTTGCTTATTATCGTAGGTGTACGTTTGCACAGTACTATTACATTTAGTTCAAATAATGTTACGATTATTTGTGTTTACGTTGTTAGTTATTCAAAGTTTGGCGCATGTAATACCAATTCAAAATGGATTTGATTTACACATAGTGCACTTAAATGATTTTCATGCAAGGTATGTAATTGGCCTAATTTCATTTAAAAGTAGCAAGCCACAAGTATACGAAATGCACTTCCACTTGCATAATATTGTAGCGTTCTTAAATTAAAATTAAAAATCGCAATTGATGCAAAACATTGATAATATTTTTTAAATATTATTTTTATTAGTTCAAAAATTTAAAAAAATTGTGCTGTGGTGTTGTGTGTAAAATCAAAGTAAAATAAAATTTTAATTTAATGTTTATATACTAATTCAACTAAAATAAATTTATAATTTAAAAAAAAAATAAGTACTAGTTCAATTTAGTTATAAATTGAATTATAAATTGAGTCTTGTTAAATAATAAGGAAATTCAATTTAAATTATTATGGAATACTTAATTGAAAAAATTAAACAAAATTAGGGTGTTGGTACTACATTATTTTTTACAGGGTGGCTCATTTATAGCCAACATTATAATTAACGTCATTTCAGAGTTGATAAAAATATCTTATCTATAATATGTAAATATATCCTCATTTAAAAGTAAAATTTTTCATAATGCAATGTTTTATTGAAGCATGACAACACACCAACTTAATTAGTACAAATTATAAAAAACTTTTAATATTTAAATTTGTTTAGGATTTTATATAATATGTACTTATTAATGCTCCATTCATGTTCTAAAAAAACTATAAAAGAAAAACTTTATTTGTTTAAAATTAAGTTTTATAGTTCATTTTAACAAAATTTATTTTTAAAATATGCAATTTTTCTGGTGCAATTTTGTAAATTTCTACCCTAATAATTACATCGCAGCTTATTTTTATGTTAAATCTGGATATAGTGGCCTTCCCTAATATTGAGGGATATACTGCGCTATCTTTCATTTCTCAACGCAGATCTTTATAACTGGGATGATATACCCTTTTAATAGAATAATTTCTGGAAAGGAATGGAAACATAAACTTTTTTCCTACAAAACTTGCTTATTTTTAAAGACCTTTTCACTGGTACATTTTTGAGCCCCTCTTTGTGCTATTTAAAAATCTTGAGTTTTCGACATTTTGGAATAAACATTTCCGAAAAATGCTGGTATCACCAAACGATTCTTCATATAGGCATTTGCGATCAAAATTTTTCCCAACCTTTTATGACTACCATATTTGAAAAAATTGCCTAATACAGATGGTCTGCCTCGCCCTGTATTCTAGAATAATCTAATATAATTTAAAATAGTAAATACTATTTACTAGCCGTATACAAAGATGTGAAATCTATTAAATATATTTTTTTAATTTACAAAAAACTAATTCTAAGCACTCAAAAATATATGTAACAACTTATAGGTTTGTAATTTTTGGAATAAGAATTAGTTTGCTTTTCTAATTTTTAACTAAAAACTTACAAAGGCGCTATATTTTGATTAAATTGAAATTCTCTAAAAATTTATTTTTGAGTGAAATTTAAATCGTACTACATTAATTTGATTTGATTGCGTATTTGGAGGAGAGGGTACCAAAACCCAACAATTTATTGAAAATAATAAATAGTAACATATTAAACACAAAAAGTGTCCAAAATCGTAGATAAAACGTTTTTATGTTTTTGATCCATCAAACTTTGGTCAAAAAGGGTAATTTTGCACCAAAAAGTATAAACTTCATTTAGAATTAACATTTAATTAAATATTTGAATTTTTCTTTATAACTTTAGTTTTAAAAATTTAATTAACAGCCCAGATTTATCTGATAAGAAGCCAAAATTCGAAACATTAATGGTCATTGATATCTTAGCATGTCAAAATTTTGTTAAATTATAATAAATTTGATTAAAAATTTGTTTAAGTTGAAAGCAATAAATTCATTCTTATCATATAAATACCACTTTAATAATATACTTTTAAAAAAATAGCACCAGCCTATTGCAATTTATATTTAAAATAACTGTGACGACCTTGCACCTGTGATAATTCCTGCCCATATTTTGCAAAATTAATGATGGGATAACTATATACTTTTGTCATTATATTACGTGTGCAATACGTATTAGGAAATAGTAGGTAAGTCAATTTATGAGAGATGGTATTATTCCGTTGTGTTGTGTCTTTGATAAAAATTAATTGGGGTATTACTGATGTAATGATAATGTAATTTTAAATGCATAATATAAGAGAAGAGAATAAGATATATTATGTAGAGCTCAAATTAAAAATATATTATGTTTATATATAATTTCCATCATAGCTACCCGACAAATCCTTTCTCTTAATTCCTTAAGAAATTTTTTTTATTACTTTTATATATTTATTTCAATATTTGTGTATTTATTACTGTTTTCTAAAACTATTTTTAGAAAAACACAAAGCCATCTACCCACCACTGGTTACTTTTAAACCAAAACATGTTCTGAAATCTTAAATAGTCTCAGAATTGCAGTCCACTGAACGTAGGGGGCTATTATAAGTCACTTTGCTCTAATTACCAATGATGTATTTAAATGCACACGAGCAATGCCACTAAAGACACATACTAAAATATCAAAATATGTGAATGTCGGTAACACGTTAATTGTGTTACTGAAAGCTTTTCACCCTAGGCAGCAAGAATTTAAATGTTATTGATATCTACACATGGTCACTGTTGCACACTCTCCCCTACTTTTAATAGAAAAATTAATATAAATAAAACTATTGATTCTCCAATATGAAGAACTTTAACCGCACATTTACTTTATATATTATTCATTCTAGAATGCTTCTTTAATGATATTAATTTTTGTAATGTTGATGACATCTTATGCAAAACTATGTAATTGTTAAAATTGTATTTATGATCATTTATTTTTTTATATCAAATTGGTTTTTGGTAAAAACAGGTTTATTATGATACATACATATAAAAATCTCTGGAATATTTGTATATTAATTATAAATGTAATTTATTGATTTTGAAATTTATTGATCATTTTTAATTTACTGATATAGTTAATTTGTATAATAATTATAGGAAAACAATACTTATGATTTATCTAGAATTGAAATGTTTAAAGAATGAATTTAATGATATCAAGTTAAGTGATTTTTAATTTAATTTGTAATAATTATTCTTTCAAATATATAATAAAGTCCATATCAAATATCTACGGCCCTCTTCATACAATTTATATTGACATAAAGTACATATAAGTAACGACGTCCTAGATATAATTTAATGCGTTGTTTACCTATAAATGTGACCAAAAAATAACATGGGGATATCTTTCTAACAGGCACCAATTCAATGTGTACATTATTAGCATTACACATTACTATTAAGAATAAAACAAATAATATGCAACACGCAAGTTGTTTCCGTTTTATGAATTTTAATATCACACTAACATGGTACTTTCATATAGGCTTTTATTTAAAATACATGCACTTAACTAGCAATTTTAATCTTTCTCCATAAAATACTATTTTATGACGAGGGGCCCCGAAATGTGGTCTTTATTATACTAAAAAATGTTTAGTATATATATTTTTTTAAGTTTTTACTTGGGTTAATTTTAATAGGAGTTCCTGACAGTTTGCCAAATGATATCAAGCGGGATATTAAAATTTTGTAAAAAATCAAAAAAACTGTTAAATGACTATCATAAAACTATTAAAAATTTTACAAAAAGTAAGTAAGAAGAAATTGATATTACATATTTTTATACTTAATAACAAATTCATTTAAAAATCACTTAATTTGATATCATTGATTTATCGTTGAGCAGTTCAAATTTAACAATAAGGATCATTTAATTATTTTGATATTAAACAAGTAATTGTGGGTTTTGGTATTTATTTTTATTTATCTAGTAATAACATTAAATAATTTCTGTCACTACTAATATTTATTATAAAATAAAAAATCGTGACATTGCAACTAAAATAAAAAAGAGTATATATTGCAATAATTTTTACTATTTTTTTATATTAATTAGTTTTTTATTTGCTTACCATGAGACTCGTGAACTATTTTTTTATTTGCCTGAAAATCGTTCCAAAATAAAAGTTACATATTAACAAAATTTACATTAACAAGTTTTTAGAATAAATTAGGCATCAATGAAAAGTTGTCTTAAAGTCAGACCATAAAATCTTAATTTTTCTATTAAAATTTGTATACTATGTTATATAAAAAATATTTGCACTAATAGATTCATATATTATGCGGCCTGAAGGCCGCATTTAATGTTGTGTAATTTTGAATTTACTCTACATGTGCATTGCAAACGACTGATTGGTCATTCATTATATTAACTAGATTAATATTGAATCACAATAATGATACATTTACTTTATACGTAGGCGCACTATATAGTATACTATTATAAAATATACATAAACAAATTTTGGTTTTTAATATAAGTACATAGTACGAATATTAAATATTTTAAAAGAACTAATATCACTTTGCAATATTTAAACTTGGTTTATCGAATTATTAATTTAAAATCACGAAGCTAACTAGCTATTATTGACACTTCATACAAAGTTATGTACCTTGAAGCATTTTAATAGCTTTTCAATTATTAACCTTGTCACACTTGATGATTTTAAAATATCTTTGTCATTTAATTATAAACATAGAATAAAATCTAAATAAGTGCTAGGTAGGAAACGAGAAAATATAATATAGAAAATATTGTTGTTATTTTATTGATTGCGCAATATAATATTTTCATATACTTTTTTTCATAATTGAAATTTGTTTGCGTTCGTCCGACCGTGAGCTCGAGGGACAACTAAATCACCACGCAAAAACATAAAATTATGGAACTCGGTATAGATAGTGCATATATTAATTTATAAGTATATTAAATGTTTTTTATGCATTAAACTACAACAAGTTTTATGTATTTTCAATGTTAAAACTGAAAATAAAACTTTTTTTAATTAACTTTTATAGGAACATATTTTACAAAAATTATATATTTAGTAGGTGGTTAGATATCATCTAGGTTCCAGCAGATTCCCAGTATATGAGAACCACAGTTGTTCGGCCTTCGGCCTCATTCAAACAAATCGCAGCCATACGATTATTATCGAATTAATTTCTGTTTTATTCGTAGTGATCTATCGATAATAATAATTAATTTTACAATGTATCTTCTTTATAAATTTTAAAATAAATTACGAATAATATATGATATTTTAACTGACGTACTTTAAATTTTTTAAATTTTTTGCAAAGGTTTTAACAAAGCCTCATTAAAGTTAACAATTATATTTTAAATATCCTTGAGTAACTATTACTACTTCTTCAATTTACTAGTTAGTTAAATAACAGCAAAGTTAGTAATTATAAGGAGCTAATAACAACAGCGGCCATTTTTGTTGTGGCATTGATGTAGCATAATTAATAAAAAGTCACCTGAAAGTTATTCATTTAATTTTAATATCTATAAATGGCCATTTGAAAAATTTGAATCTGATATACTGCAATTAAATACGTTATTTACATATATAATGACCATTAAAGCTTATAGTGTGTCTTGAGTATTGAGCTATTTTATATCTAAATACTTAAGACATACAAACATAAACAAAACATATTCACAAAGAAGCGCTTTCTGAAAAATTTCAAATATGTTGATGAAGAACACTAACTATTATCTAAATTTTCTATAAATAAAATAATAAAAATTTCGAAATACAAAATATCGCAAATTTAAGAATTGGTGATTTAGATTATCTATAATTTTAAATAATAAAATAATTTGAAAAGAAAATATAATTGAGGTGATAGGCTCGTTGGTAATTGGTTGTGAAAATATATCTACTTTCTCAACCAAAATATATTTCCTTTTCAATTTGAAATTCAGGTCGACTATGTTTATCTTTTATGCATTTCTAAAAATTTACAAAATTATTTTAATCTTTCCAAATTCAAAGTTTTGCGCTGCTATTAATTAAAGTAATAATAAATATAATATTATAATATCGACCGCAATAATTATCATTTTCTTTTTGGCAGATTTGCTGAAGTTAGTAGAATAGGTTCGTTATGTAAGGAGGATTGTATTGGAGGATTCTCGCGAACTTATGTAGCAATTCAACAAGAGTTAAAAAGAAGACCAAGCTCAATAGTTTTAAATGCTGGAGATAATTTTCAAGGAACATTATGGTATAACCTCTATAAATGGAATGTAACGAAACATTTTCTGAATATGATACCTACTGACGCTTATGTAAGTAGAACTTTGTAATTATAAAGTTATTTGCTTACATATTAATGAAGGTATATTTTAATTTGAGAAACTGTTTAAAATTCAATCAGTAATTTCCAATATCTTTCTGTGTTAAATAATATTGCATAATCATGTCCTCGATGAAGGTTTAGTTTTTTTCGTAATACTTGATACATCCTATAATAATTTTGTTACAGACTTTAGGTAACCACGAATTCGATGATAAAATAAAAGGCGTAGTGCCCTTCATTAAGGCATTAAATGCACCTGTCGTTGCAGCTAATATAGATGATAGTAAAGAACCGTCCATACAAAATACTTACAATAAGAGTATAGTAATTGAAAGAGATGGAAAACGAATTGGCATAGTAGGAGTACTTCTAGCAAAAACCGATGTAAATATTACAATTTTTTCCCAAACTTAATCGATAAACTTTTTCTTTTTACCTTTAGACTATAACCAATTCTGAAAAACTTAAATTTCTGGACGAATCCAAATCTGTAAATAAGGAAGCTGAACGACTGGTGGCGAAAGAAAATGTTGATACTATTATAGTATTATCTCACTGTGGATACAATATTGATCAAAAAATTGCAAAATATGCTTCTCCAAAAATTGGCCTCATAGTTGGAGCTCATTCACACACCTTTTTATATACAGGTACTTTCTAGTTTTCAATTTTATTGTTATGATACATAATTTTCAACTTAAATCTTCAGGTGAAGACTATCCAGGAGTAGACAAACCAGCTGGACCATACCCCACTATAGTTAAACATACCGATGGCCGGAAAATTCTGGTGGTGCAAGCTTCGGCGTTTACAAAATTTTTAGGAAATATTACAATACGCTATGATGACAAAGGTGATGTAGTTTCTTGGTCTGGAAAACCTATTTATTTGGACACTAGCATTCCACAAGGTGAAAAATTGAAAATATATATTTTAATTTTAAACAACAATAATATATTTTTTAATTTAGATGAAGCCATAGATGCAGATTTAGCTAAATGGAAAGAAGGCGTTGATAAATATGGAAATGTTGTGGTTGGATCAACTGATGTTGTATTAGATCAAATATCTTGCAGGTTACGAGAATGCAATTTAGGAAGTTTTATAGCCGATTCCATGGTTTATGCTGTAAGTTGTTAGAATTTAAGAAAAATAAAAACATTGAATGAAATATTTTAGTATTTAAATACAAATGAAGACCATGCGTGCACTTCTGCTTCGATTGCTTTACTTAATGCAGGAGAAATTAGATCAAGCATTGTCGTTGGAAGTAAATAAAATTATAGTCAATATTACGAAATGAGTATTTTATCTTTTTTTTACTATTAGATATTACCTACAACGATTTGGTCAACGCCCAACCGTTTGAAAATACACTTGGTATAGGAGAACTACAAGGGAAATATTTAAGAGAATCTTTGGAATACGCTGTAGATCGTTCTTCCAATGAGGGGTTGTGTCAAAATTTAATTTATTACAAGTTTCTGGTAATTTTGGTTAAAAATTTGGAAATAATATACATATGTATAAGAATACGTTTTTGCAGGATTAAAAGTAGTGTATAATACCACGAAAGTTCCGGGAACTAGACTCCAATCCGTACAAGTAAGATGTAGAATTTGCTCAGATCCAACATATTATGAAGATTTAGATGACGAAAAGTTCTACAGGATCGTTTTTAGTTCCTTTTTAATTAATGGCGGAGATGGTTTCCAAGCTGTTGCTAAGAATGTAATTAATCACGAAATGGGTCCTCGTGATATTGACAATTTGGAAAAATATGTAAAATTGAAGAGTCCGATTACGCAAGAAACAGACGGTAGAATTACAATGATAACATAAGAAAGTTATACTTTGGACGTATAAGATTTTTATTAAGAGTATATAATGACTGTTATAAGTATTAATAAAAATAAAACTACATATTTTAAAGCAAATTATTTATTTCTGTCCACATTGAACCGCACATCTCACTTTATACTGTTCAATTAAGTTCATAAACTTCTAGTCAATTTTAGACATTACCAAAGCCCGATAATAAAATAGGACCACAGTGCGAACTCGGCGAAATACCAGACGACAGAGGAATATCATAGGAAAGTTGTCAATCTTTACCTTCTGAGATCTACTCATTAAATAATTGCTAAACCAATTAAGGATATTAGGACCAAAACTAAGGAAGATAATTCTGCAAGAAGAGCAGCATGGGAAATACGATCGAACGCTTTCGAGAAGTCAGTGTAAACAGCATCCACCTGCATACGTTTCTCAAAAGCATCAAAGCAATAGGAGGTAAAGATAATAAATTAGTAGAAGTAGAGGACCAGGAAAAATCCATGTTGGAATTCAACAATAAGATTTTTACTTGCAGACGTTATTTGTTCTGAAATCTTTATCCAGCATTTTAGGAATGGTTGACTGAATAGAGATACTCCTATAATTAGAGATATCACTTCTGTCACATCTTTTTGAAGATTGGAATAATAAAGCTTTCCTTCCAAGTTTGAGGAAAACTACCACTTTTGAGGGAGATCTTGAATATGCGGTAAATAGGATTGCATAAAGAATATATGCATTTCTTAATGAAGTAGGGAGAATACCATCAGGACCAGAACAAACTCTATCAGGTAAGTCACGAATAGCTTCAAAGATATAAACTTCGAGAATATCGAATGATTGGAGGTTTATCATATTTTCTGCAACATAATGGTTAGCAATGGAGTCTCTATTGCCATAAACAGTCGCAAAGTAATTGACAAATAAATCAGTACATTGTTGAGTGGAGTTGGAGATTTTGTCATCTAAAAACATGAGAGCAGAAAAACCTTTAATGTTTTGGCAATTGTCAACACGATGCCAGAATGATTTTGGATTAGAATGAATGTCATGCTCCATTTTTTTAAATAATTTTGATAAAGCTCCGAGTGAAGTGATTTGACCCGATCACGAAGGGAACAAAAGCTGTGTAATTAATTAGATACTTAGACTGTTTGAAATTTCAGTATGCCTGCTTTTTGTTTTTAATTATGCGAATTAGCTTACTGGAAAACCAAACAGGATAGTTAGAAACGTAAACGATATTCTGAAGTATGGCAGAAAATTCAAATACAATATCGTCAATATTAATCAAACTTCATAATTTTGACCAATCGATGTTTAATAAAGAATCATTAATTATATTAAAATTAGCAGATTTAAAATTGCAGATGAGTTTATCAACAGGTTGAACTGCCAGTACTGAATTATTAACTGAAAAATCTAGAATGTACTGTTCATGGTGTATGGATAATTTAGTTAATTTGTCGTTTGTAA
The DNA here is from genome assembly GCA_036346125.1 of Lycocerus yunnanus. Taxonomy (NCBI): domain Eukaryota; kingdom Metazoa; phylum Arthropoda; class Insecta; order Coleoptera; family Cantharidae; genus Lycocerus; species Lycocerus yunnanus. The sequence continues at coordinate 1,591,641 of JARFIX010000022.1, read as the reverse complement.
GGGAGATGTCAAAGTTGGAGAACACAAGATCTAACAGTACACCTCGACTATTAGGAATATGATTGATTTGAAATAGTCCACGAATATCGAGAATCGTTTATTACATAGTACGACATGCACCCATTTGTTATGAAGCAAACAATAACATAAACAAAATTTCTTTTCTGTTTGACGGTATATCACGGGTTGCATACCGCAAAGGTTGTAAAGTTTGTTTGCCACTTGACGGTGTGTTACAGGTTGTATACCGTACTGAGACGTAATGAAATTTTAAACATCAAGTTTTACTAAAATATAAAATTTTAGTTAACTCGAGAATAATTATTATATATTTAATATAGATAATTACAATGCATTGTTCTAATTTACATCTAAATCGTGAAAAAATACAATAAACTTAACTATTTGAGTTATAAAACGATATATTTTGCTCGTCCTTGATTATCAGCAATAATTGAGCAGCACTGTCCAATTATTTCAATAAAATTAAAATAACAATAATTTAAACCAACAATAAAAATAAATTAAAACAACTTAGGATAAGCTCACTATTCACTTTTAAATTAAAATTTACTTTTACATTTATAAATTACTTTAGTACATGGCAACTTACTTAAATAAAACATGCTTATTAGTGTTATAGTATTACCAACTTAAAATTATTAATTAATTCTTATTAAAATTTGAATATAACACACTATTTTTACTTGTTTAGTGTTTTAAACGGATAATTTGTTTATGTTACAAATAATGTAATAGTTCATACAAAATAATCTTCCGTGTATATGCAGTTGCAGCAGCTACAGGTGCTATCCAAAAGAAAACATTCTAGATACACCCCACCTCAGCACATTTGTGCTTCAAAGCAACCTGCTTGTAGGATACGGATATGTCGTACCTAATTTAATAAAACATCAATGTAATTGTCCTGTTGCAGTTGAAGGATGTAACATTTTACATGTTACTAAAATTATCCATGCTCAAATCCTATTTTTCCACGAAAGAATTTATATGTACAATTGTAGGTTATGTTGCATTCACAGAAATTAATATTTATTGCATTTATAAATTATATAAAGAAATAAATTATAGAAGTATCAATTTTAAAAATTAACAGGTTAACTGAGCAATAAAAGAAAATTATTTGTGAGCTTTCAGCAATGGTTAATGCTGTAGTAATCGGACACAGATTGTTCAAAATTTAGTTATTTTTCTCTACATCTTTGTTTTCTTGATAAGTTAGATCTGCACCTAGTAGGCCAGTCAGTAGAGAATGGAAATAAGGTGGTATGTTGCAAACGGTGGTGTAGAAGATTTTATTTTTAACTTGTATAAATAGGTACAAGCATGTGAAAAACAAAATGCTAACACGAGCGACCTCGGAGAACTTTTGGCAGCCAAAGAACTTCAACATTTTAGGACTTTTTAGTTTTTGCATATAACTCTAAACCGTGGATCCTATCAAAACATTTGTGGTTTAACAAATTGAAGAGCGTTAAATTCTGCGTCGAATAAGTACCACAACTTAATAATTTGGTCAAGTGGTATGGTCGAAAACTACGGTCAAAAACGACGATTTTTCTAATTTTGTCAAAACTGCGATATACGTAATGTGAGTGCGTGTCCGGCATCGATCGCGCTCCACTAAATTAGTTGTAACTTTTAAACTAATTAATGAAATTGAGCATTCAAAAGCTCAAATGAAAGAAGAAACATGTAGCTATTGGACTATTATATTTTCTAATATAAAATGAATGTATATAAGAGTAGTAAATGTATATAGTTGGAACATACGGAGATATCCGATAAAATCGCTAAGAGCTCTACCATTTCTACAATTCTTAAAATAAAGATCTGAAATTTTCATAGATTACTTTAGAAGTAATGTATAAAAATATCCGATAAGTTAAAAAAATCTCAAAAATTTAGTATTGAAGATGTATACTTCCAAAATTTCAAAATTTTGGGTAAGTAATAAAATCTGAAATGTATACCTAACTTTAACCACATATTACTCTTGCTTAAATCGTGTTATTGGATTACTACAGGTGCGATTTTTAAAGCTTGAAATGTGTACTTTAAGATACTTTAAGGAATTTAGGTTAAAAAGTAAATCAACCCTTTTTATTTTACAAAAATAAAAAATAATTTTTTTTTGCTCCAAAATTCGTTAAATTAGAAGTACGTTTAAACGTTAATAACTTTTATAAAAAATTTATTTAACCTACTTACCTAGCATATATTATTAATAGAACTTAAAAATGAGTGAATTTAATGTAAAAATTTTTAGAATATATAATAATAGCTCTTAGCGATTTTATCGGATATCTCCGTATGTTCCAACTATATACATATACTTCTCTTTCATATATTCATTTTTATATTTGAAAATATAATAGTCCAATAGCTACACGTTTCTTCTTTCATTTGAGCTTTTGAATGCTCAATTTCATTAATTAGTTTAAAAGTTACAGCGAATTTAGTGCAGCGCGATCGTGCCGGACGCGCAGACTCCCATAGTACTATAACTCAGTTTTTGACAAACTAGAAAAAATCGTCGTTTTTTGACCATAGTTTTCGACTATACCACTTGACCAAATTATTAAGTTGTGGTACTCATTCGACGCAGAATTTAATTTTCTTTAATTTGTTAAACCACAAATGTTTTGCTAGGATCCACGGTTTAGGAGTTATATGCAAAAACTAAAAAAAGTCCTAAAATGTTGAAGTTCTTTGGCTGCCAAAAGTTCTCCCGAGGTCGCTCGTGTTAGCATTTTTGTTTTTCACATGCTTGTACCTATTTATACAAGTTAAAAAAATAAAATCTTCTACACCACCGTTTGCAACATACAATTCCTTTACTGACTGGCCTATAGGTATTTAAAATGGTTTACTTGTTCTAAAATTCTATTATTTATAGCTATTTTATATACACATTTAAAAAGACAAATTGCGGTCGGTTAACAAATTTTGGGAAAAACGTCTGATTTTGTTATTGGCTGTTTGTAAACTGTAACTTTGCTTATCGACATTACTATTCTCTGGTTTTTTAGACTACAAATTATTTTTAAAAAATTATTTTATGTTTTCAATGTAATTGCGAAAGGTTGCAATGCCTGCGGCATCGTCAAACTTAAGAAAACATATCAGAGTTAAAACAAAACTCAAAGAAGTACATGTTTTCCGCCTGGAAAACACAAAAGAACACAGCTTGTTGGTGTAACGATAAAATCCTTATGGGAACCAATTTCAACTTAATATAAATTGAGAACCAAAGAAAATAATTTAATAATTATTTACGATGTAATCATCGTAAAATACAAACCACGAAAGTATGGTAATTTCGATTGCTCTTATAATTATTTAGTATTTTTAGTAATAAAAGTTTATCTCTTTTTTTAAATCAATATTGGGTTTTGAACCAATCTAAACACAAATTATGTAGAAATATGTAATAATTGAGCAACTTTTCTTAACTTTTTTTTCTGTATAGGGGGTCTCGAGTGATACGGATGTTTTCTTCAGATAGATCAGCTCTTATTACGAGATAATGACTTATGTCACAAATTACGTATATGCTTAAAAAGTACACGCGATATAAATATTTTTATCATTTTTTAAAGATTGTTTTTAAAAAAAGTTAAAGGACAAGTTCACCATTAATTCTATAAATATTCGAGTAGATAGTTTTATACCCGGGGGTTATCTGCACAAAATTAGTAACATATTGCAGTTTTTATCAATGAATTACTAAATGTAGTTTAGCTTTTATAATTTAGCATTTGCAGCTAATGGTTTTAGCTAGAATTCAAACAGGAGAAGATATGAGTTTTTACATTTTTCCCAAAATTAGTGTAGTACAAAATTTAAAAGAATTCTATTTTATCAATTTTTCAGTAGGTTAACGGTTAACAAGCTACTATCATTATATTCAGATAGTTTCCTTTTTCTGATAAACTATCGAAAGATTAAAATATAATAGTAATAGCGTTGATTAAAAAATAGTAAGATACGCAAGCTTATGAGTAAAATGTGCTGAAAAATGTAATGACATATAGGCGGCGCTGTTGTAGCTATGTATCGAAAATTTCTCAGTTGGATAGTGATTGTAGTGGTGTGTGGTCGTGTGTACTGCTCAGCTAAAATGTCAACGGCAAGTCACACATGCGTGTACATGAACTGTAAAAATACGTTGAAGAATAGGCGTGATTTAATTGATTATTAATTAATTGATTATGCTTAAAATTTATAGAAGCCTAAAAAATGTTTCTGAAGATTTGGAATCTGTACGATTAAATTCTAGTAAAGTAAGAAAAGAAAATAGAAAAGTTAAAATATTAACTAATTAATTCAATTGTTTTAGGTTTAGTATGTTTTTAAAAAATGTTACAATTTTTTTTATTTAAATAAAAATATGTTTTGTATTTACTGATTTTTCACTTTTTGATCATTACCGTTTATTATTACGATCCATTTGGTCTAAGAATGCAGTAATAAAAATTTTATAAATTGCACTAATTTCATAAATTCGCTACAAACATTTATGAAAAATTATTCAATCGGTGACAGCTCAGCAAAAAATATTACATATACACCGGGGTCTCGATTTGCGTCGGGGATACGTTCTGTAAAAGTGCTACGCAATTCGAATCGACTCAAATCGAATCACATTTTCCATAAGATTCCATAGTAATTCACGAGATGCGTTCTACAATCATCAAAAACTTTTTCACAATGGTAATAAAATCACATATTATGCTAACAAAAATTTATTTTTTAGTAAAATATCGGTAAAAAACGATAAAACAAGTTATAATTTTAAATTTTAAATAATAACACGCAAAAAAAATTATTTTAAAAAAAAATTGTCCAACGTTTGCTGTTTTGTGTTGTATGTAGTAATATGTATACATTACAAGACTTACAAACTTTGCAAGTGGCATGGCGGCGCGATTCATGCAGATATTAATTCTACTTGCAGATAAAAACTATTAAATTACAGTCGTTAGAATTTTACGCATGAAGCAAAAAATTGAATTTGTATTATTTTAAAAGACGCAAATTAAATTATGTGACGCATATAAGATTTTCGGTCCTATATTCGTGTTATTAAGCAAATCGAATCGACGCAAATCGATGCGACGCAAAACGAGACCCTGGTTACTTGCATAACGCTTGCATACTAGTTTACTTATTACATAAACAATGATATCAACTCAAGGCTATGATGATGGTGTTGTATAACCAGATAATAATTATTATGGTACCATATAATACTGTTGGAGGCGACACTTGGTTACTACTGAGTTTGTCGGAAAGAGAGAGGGGTGTTTAAATTACTGGTGGGAGAAAAAGTAACAATTTCTTATTGCATTGCGTATCTTACTATTTTTCAATCAACGGTAATAGTAAATTAAATACTAGTCATTATTTTAAAAAGTTTTTGAAAACTATTATACATCATTATAAATAAGTTTTAAAATAAAATTTTAATAATAGTCAAGTTAAATTAATGACTAGGCAGATTATGTTATTTTAAATTTTTTTATTAGAATAAGGATTAACTTAAGGAATTCATTGTATAATTCAAGACCTAAGTAAAAACAACCTGTTTAATTATTATTAATTTAAGTTGACTATTATTAAAAATACAGTTAAAATATATACAAGGTACAAGTTTATTTTAATGATTAGATTTTAAGAATCTGTTATTTAATAATATTTTAAAAATTAGCAGGTTAATTCAAGAATTAAGGCTAGGCTCCATGAGTTCTTCCATTTTTTTTTAAAATTGATATTGTACCTAAAAAATAAAAAAAAAACAAGTTTTGAAAAATAACTGCTGCTTTTCTAAATAACTTCAAAAATATTACCTCTGTACAGGGGTCGGCACTCGAAATGTTACCAATTAAAAATGCAGTAATTTTATCAATTTTGATTTTTTTTATTTACAAACTTCAGTATATCGTAAAAACATTTCATATTTAAAAAATATGTTATTGTTCGATGTAGCTACCTTTAGCGCGGATAACAGCATCGAATCTGTTCGAGAAGGCTTCACACACTGCACGAATGTGGTCTGATGGTATTTTGTCTCATTCTCGGCGAAGAGCAATTTTTAAGGTGTCGACCATCTCATATTTTTTAGTTGATACTTTGGCCTCCAAAATGGACTATTAGAAAAATTCTATTGGGTTTAAGTCCGGGAAATATGGTTGCCATTGTTGTGAAGAAATAAAGTTGAGAACTTTTTCTTGTAAGTTTCCAAGTATAAAATCAATTTTAAAGAAAATAGGCAGATTCATGGAGCCTTTATGAAATTTTTTCAACGAATTTTGCTGACATTGGATGTTTTATTAACAGATAAATGATAACAGATAAAACAGATAACTTCTTGGAAATAGAATTTACTTATTATTCGTTGATACGATTAGAAGTACCTGTATGATTATAAAATTCTTGGTACATGAAGTTTGAAATTCATTCTTGATCGTCGCGAGTTAAGGAATTAAGGAGAAATGAATTTCAAACTTCATGCTCAAGAATTTTATAATCATGTACTTCTAAATCGTATTCAATGACAATAGGTAATTATTCGGTTTCTATGTAATTGTAATTCATGTAAAGATCTGATAACAGCAAAAAAAATTAATTTTTGTTTGGTTAACCGGAATTTTTGAAATTAAAATATTCAGGATTATCTATTTATGGATTATGCTAGTGGTTAACTCTTGTATAAAGAGTCCCAAGTGAGTTACTGATGAAAGTCTTGAATGCCACCGAAAATGCATGGTTTTGCACTGTCAAAATTTTCTAAAAGTGTGGTTACATCTTGAAACCACTAGTACCGAAAGGGTTAAAAATTAGAATTAAAAAAATATTTAAATTGGTACTACTTAATCGTTTAATTTTCTCATACGAGGCTAAACAGCCTTTAAGATATAAAATTTTCGTTATTTTATTAAACCTAGTAATTTTGTTCAAGCGAAAAATATCAAATGTATACATAAATTCTGTTATAATGTTGCATTGTTTAAAAATAATTTATATCGTAATTGTCAATGAGGCTTGCAGATTCAATTAAATGAAAATTAATTGGCAAAACCGATAAAAATGAGCAAAACCTTAAAATGAAAAATCATTGAAAATTTTATCTTCCAACTACGGTTCTCGTTTTACTGTAAAATTTAAAAAATTGCTCAAAACAAGAAGAAAACTTTACGTATACCTCTGATCTATGCCAAATGACGTGCTATTATCAAACAGTACAAGGTTCATGTCTTTAACCCCCGAACGAGATATCTCAAGCAGTCCAGCAAATACTTCCTCAACGCACGATCGGATTACGAATTTAGAATAAAACTTTGCGTATTTAATTTTGATATCAATAATTGTAAACCAAAATCACAAATCATAATCTTTGTAAATCAAAAGATCTCAATTTATTAAGCAATATTTATTTTAACATTTAAAACATTTGCAATAAGTTATAGTTTGCATAATTTTTTAAACCGTTTTGATTGGTTCAGCGTTTCAAATTTCCCCAAATTGCTTCAGCGTTTATAAAATATAATAATAATAATATTTTCCTAATTTTTTTCAGCCGGGGATTTTTCTATTAAAATTGCAGTGCAAAAACATGAAACTAATTATCGATATGGTTAAGCAACCTTGTTGAAAAAAAATCATTCAATTTAATTATTAATCGCTAGCGTCAATTCAAAACATTTTAATATAGATAAGCTTTTTAGTTTTAATCAATCAAGATTATTACTGTTATTTAGGTATTTTCATTCGGGTCCGTATACATAAATATCTCTACTTTTGACTTACTAATTTAGTACTTTGCTTATTATCGTAGGTGTACGTTTGCACAGTACTATTACATTTAGTTTAAATAATGTTACGATTATTTGTGTTTACGTTGTTAGTTATTCAAAGTTTGGCGCATGTAATACCAATTCAAAATGGATTTGATTTACACATAGTGCACTTAAATGATTTTCATGCAAGGTATGTAATTGGCCCAATTTCATTTAAAAGTAGCAAGCCACAAGTATATGAAATGCACTTCCACTTGCATAATATTATAGCGTTCTTAAATTAAAATTACAAAATCGCAATTAATACAAAACATCTGTAAAATTTTATTAAATATTATTATTATATAGTTCAATAATTAAAAAAATTGTTCTGTGGTATTGCGTGTAAAATCAAAGTAAAATAAAATTTTAATTTAATATTTATATAATTTAATTAAAGTAAATTTATAATTTCGAAAAAAAGTAAATACTAGTTCAATTTAGTTATAAATTGATTAAATTTAATTATAAATTGAGTCTTGTTAAATAATAAGGAAATTCAATTTAAATTATTATGGAATACTACTTAATTGAAAAATTAAACGAAATTAGGGTGCTGGTACTAGACTATTTTTTACAGGGTGGCTCATTTATAGCCAACATTATAATTAACGTCATTTCAGAGTTGATAAAAATATCTTATCTATAATATGTAAATATATCCTCATTTAAAAGTAAAATTTTTCATAATGCAATGTTTTATTGAAGCATGACAACACACCAACTTAATTATTACAAATTATAAAAACTTTTAATATTTAAATTTGTTTAGGGTTTTATATAATATGTACCTATTAATGCTCCATTCATGTTCTATAAAACTACAAAAGAAAAATTTAATTTGTTTAAAAATTAAATTTTATAGTTCATTTTAACAAAATTTATTTTTAAAATAGGCAATCTTTATGGTGCAGTTTTGTAAATTTCTACCCTAATAATTATAACGCAGCTTATTTTTATGTTAAATCTGGATATAGTGGCCTTCCCTAATATTGAGGGATATACTACGCTATCTTTCATTTCTCAAGGCAGATCTTCATAACTGGGATGATATACCCTTTTAATAGAATAATTACTGGAGAGGAATGAAGACATAAATTTTTTCCTTCAAAACTTTCTTTTTAAAGACCTTTTACTGGTACATTTTCGACCCCTCCTGTGCTATTTAAAAATCTTGAGTTTTCGACATTTTGGAACAAGCATTTCCAAAAAATTCTGATATCACTAAACTATTTTTCATGTAGGAATTTGCGATCAAATTTTTACCAACAATTTATTACTAACTATATTTGAAATAATTGCCTAATACAGATGGACTGCCTCACCCTGTATTCTTGAATAATCTAATATAATCACAAAGCTGTGAAATTTATTTAACATATTTTTTAATTTACAAAAATCTAATTCTAAGCATTTTAAAAAAGTATATGTAACAACTTATAGGTTCGTAATTTTTGGAATAAGAATTAGTTTGCTTTTCTAATTTTTAACTAAAAACTTACAAAGGCGTATCATTTTAAGAAAAGTTTTCAGCCATCATCCAGTTATTACAATTTTTTTTTAAAATATGACGACGCATAATTTGGAGATTTAGTTTTTATTGAAAGCCATTAAAATAAATATTAATAAATATTTTTTGTTTTACGGAGTAGAAGTCACTTATATATTTTCTCACATGTTTTTTTACTGTGGAACCATTTAAAAATCAAGTTTGCTTTGGGGTGCAAGGATATGTTTATTACATAATATTTTTTTATATTTTGATTAAATTGAAATTATTCAAAAAATTATTTTTGAGTGAAATTTAAATCGTACTACATTAATTTGATTTGATCAGGACTTGGAACTGCGCATCTGGGGGGAAGGGGGCCAAAACCCAAAAATTTATTGAAAAAAATAAATAGTAACATAATAAACACAAAAAGTGTCCAAAATCGTAGATAAAACGTTTTTATGTTTTTGATCCATCCAACTTCGGTCAAAAAGAAGTACTTTTGCACAAACAAAGTATAAACTTCATTTAGAATTAACATTTAATTGAATATTTGAATTTTTCTTCATAATTTTAGTCTTTAAAATTTAATTAACAGCCCAGATTTATCTGATAAGAAGCCAAAATTCGAAACATTAATGGTCATTGATATCTTAGCATGTCAAAAATTTTGTTAAATTATAATAAATTTGATTAAAAATTTGTTTAAGTTGAAAGCAATAAATTCATTCTTATCATATAAATACCACTTTAATAATATACTTTTAAAAAAATAGCACCGGCCTATAACAATTTATATTTAAAATAACTGTGACGACCTTGCACCTGTAATAATTCCTGCCCATATTTTGCAAAATTAATGATGGGATAACTCTGGTAACTATATACTTTTGTCATTATATTACGTGTGCAATACGTATTAGGAAATAGTAGGTAAGTCAATTTATGAGAGATGGTATTATTCCGTTGTGTTGTGTCTTTGATAAAAATTAATTGGGGTATTACTGATGTAACGATAATGTAATTTTAAATGCATAATATACGAGAAGAGAATAAGATATATTATGTAGAGCTCAAATTAAAAATATATTATGTTTATATATAATTTCCATCATAGCTACCCGACAAATCCTTTCTCTTAATTCCTTAAGAAATTTTTTTTATTACTTTTATATATTTATTTCAATATTTGTGTATTTATTACTGTTTTCTAAAACTATTTTTAGAAAAACACAAAGCCATCTATCCACTACTGGTTACTTTTAAACCAAAACATGTTATGAAATCTAAAATAGTCTCAGAATTGCAGTCCACTGAACGTAGGGGGGCTATTATAAGTCACTTTGCTCTAATTACCAATGATGTATTTAAATGCACACCAGCAATGCCACTAAAGACACATACTAAAATATCAAAATATGTGAATGTCGGTAACACATTAATTGTGTTACTGAAAGCTTTTCACCCTAGGCAGCAAGAATTTAAATGTTATTGATATCTACACATGGTCACTGTTGCACACTCTCCCTACTTTTAATAGAAAATTAATATAAATAAAACTATTGATTCTCCAATATGAGGAACTTTAACCGCACATTTACTTTATATATTATTCATTCTAGAATGCTTCTTTAATGATATTAATTTTTGTAATGTTGATGACATCTTATGCAAAACTATGAAATTGTTAAAATTGAATTGGTTTTTGTTAAAAACAAGTTTATTATGATACATACATATAAAAATCTTTAGAATATTTGTATATTAATTATAAATGTAATTTATTGATTTCGAAATTTATTGATCATTTTTGATTATTTTTAATTTACTGATATAGTTCATTTGTATAATAATTATAGGAAAACAATACTTATGATTTATCTAGAATTGAAATGTTTAAAGAATGAATTTAATGATATCAAGTTAAGTGATTTTTAATTGAATTTGTAATAAATATTCTTACAAATATATAATAAAGTCCATATCATCATACAATTTATATTGACATAAAGTACATATAAGTAACGACGTCCTAGATATAATTTAATGCGTTGTTTACCTGTAAATGTGACTAAAAAAATAACATGAGAATATCTTTCTAACAGGCACCAATTCAATGTGTACATTATTAGCATTACACATTACTATTAAGAATAAAACAAATAATATGCAACTAAAACACGCAAGTTGTTTCCGTTTTATGAATTTTAATATCACACTAACATGGTACTTTCATATAGGCTTTTATTTAAAATACATGCACTTAACTAGCAATTTTAATCTTTCTCCATAAAATACTATTTTATGACGAGGGGCCCCGAAATGTGGTCTTTATTATACTAAAAAATGTTTAGTATATATATTTTTTAAGTTTTTACTTGGGTTAATTTTAATAGGAGTTCCTGACAGTTTGCCAAATGATATCAAGCGGGATGTTAAAATTTTGTAAAAATAAAAAAATGTTAAATGTCTATCATAAAACTATTAAAATTTTACAAAAGTAAGTAAGAAAAAATTGATATTACACATTTTATACTTAATAACAAATTCATTTAAAAATCACTTAACTTGATATCATTGATTTATCGTTGAGCAGTTCAAATTTAACAATAAGGATCATTTAATTATTTTGATATTAAACAAGTAATTGTGGGTTTTGGTATTTATTTTTATTTATCTAGTAATAATATTAAATAATTTCTGTCTCTACTAATATTTATTATAAAATCAAAAATCGTGACATTGCAACTAAAATAAAAAAGAGTATAATTGCAATAATTTTTACTATTTTTTTATATTAATTAGTTTTTTATTTGCTTACCATGAGACTCGTAAACTATTTTTTTATTTGCCTGAAAATCGTTCCAAAATGAAAGCTACATATTAACAAAATTTACATTAACAAGTTTTTAGAATAAATTAAGCATCAATGAAAAGTTTTCTTAAAGTCAGACATAAAATCTTAATTTTTCTATTAAAATTTGCATAATATAATAAAAAAAATTTGTATACTCTGTTATATAAAAAAATATTTGCACTAATAGATTCATAATATTATGCGGCCTAAAGGCCGCATTTATTGTTGTATAATTTTGAATTTACTCTACATGTGCGTTGCAAACGACTGATTGGCCATTCATTATATTAACTAGATTAATATTGAATCACAATAATGATAAATTTACTTTATACGTAGGCGCACTATATAGTATACTATTATAATATATACTTAAACAAATTTTGGTTTTTATAATAGAAGTACATAATATATTAATTATATTAAAAGAACTAATATCACTTTGCAATATTTAAACTTGGTTTATCAAATTATTAATTTAAAATCACGAAGCTAACTAGCTATTATTGACACTTCATACAAAGTTATGTACCTTGAAGCATTTTAATAGCTTTTTCAATTATTAACCTTGTCACACTTGATGATTTTAAAATATCTTTGTCATTTAATTATAAACATAGAATAAAATCTAAATAAGTGCTAGATAGGAAACGAGGAAATATAATATATAAAATATTGTTGTTATTTTATTGATTGCGCAATATAATATTTTCATATACTTTTTTTCATAATTGAAATTTGTTTGCGTTCGTCCGACCGTGAGCTCGAGGGACAACTAAATCACCACGCAAAAACATAAAATTATGGAACTCGGTATAGATAGTGCATATATTAATTTATAAGTATATTAAATGTTTTTTATGCATTTAAACTACCACAAATTTTATGTATTTTCAATGTTAAAACTGAAAATAAAACTTTTTTTAATTAACTTTTATGTGAACATATTTTATAAAAATTATATATTAGTAGGTGGTTAGATACCATCTAGGTTCCAGCAGATTCCCAGTATATGAAAACCACAGTTGTTCGGCCTTCGGCCTCATTCAAACAAATCGCAGCCATACGATTATTATCAAATTCATTTCCTTTTTATTCGTAGTGATCTATCGATAATAATTAATGTTACAATGTATCTTCTTTATGAATTTTAAAATAAATTACGAATAATATATGCTATTTTAACTGACGTACTTTAAATTTTTAAATTTTTTGCAAAGGTTTTAACATAATCTCATCAAAGTTAACAATTATATTTTAAATATCCTTGAGTAACTATTACTACTTCTTCAATTTACTAGTTAGTTAAATAACAGCAAAGTTAGTAAAAGGAGCTAATAACAACAGCGGCCATTTTTGTTGTGGCATTGATGTAGCATAATTAATAAAAAGTCACCTGAAAGTTATTCATTTAATTTTAATATCTATAAATGGCCATTTGAAAAATTTGAATCTGATATACTGCAATTAAATACGTTATTTACATATATAATGACCATTAAAGCTTATAGTGTGTCTAGAGTATTGAGCTATTTTATATCTAAATACTTAAGACATACAAACATAAACAAAACATATTCACAAAGAAGCGCTTTCTGAAAAATTTCAAATATGTTGATGAAGAACACTAACTATTATCTAAATTTTCTATAAATAAAATAATAAAAAATTCGAAATACAAAAATATTGTAAATTTAAAGATTGGTGATTTAGATTATCTATAATTTTAAATAATAAAAATAATTTGAAAAGAAAATATAATTGAGGTGATAAACTCGTTGGTAATTGGTTGTGAAAATATATCTACTTCTTCAACCCAAATATATTTTCTTTTCAATTTGGAATTCAGGTCGACTACGTTTATCTTTTATGAATTTCTAAAAATTTCCAAAATTATCTAAAAAAAATTTTTAATTTTTCCAAATTTAAATTTTGGCGCTGCTATTAATAAAAATAATAAGAAGTATAATATTATAATATCGACCGCAATAATTATCATTTTCTTTTTGGCAGATTTGCTGAAGTTAGTAGAATAGGTTCGTTATGTAAGGAGGATTGTATTGGAGGATTCTCGCGAACTTATGTAGCAATTCAACAAGAGTTAAAAAGAAGACCAAGCTCAATAGTTTTAAATGCTGGAGATAATTTTCAAGGAACATTATGGTATAACCTCTATAAATGGAATGTAACGAAACATTTTCTGAATATGATACCTACTGACGCTTATGTAAGTAGAATTTTGTAATTATAAAGTTATATGCTTACATATTAATGAAGGTATATTTTAATTTGAGAAACTGTTTAAAATTCAATCAGTAATTTCCAATATCTTTCTGTGTTAAATCATATTGCATAATCATGTCCTCGATGAAGGTCTAGTTTTTAGTAATACTTGATACATACTACAATAATTTTGTTATAGACTTTAGGTAACCACGAATTCGATGATAAAATAAAAGGCGTAGTGCCCTTTATTAAGGCATTAAATGCACCCGTCGTGGCAGCTAATATAGATGATAGTAAAGAACCATCCATACAAAATACTTACAATAAGAGTATAGTAATTGAAAGAGATGGAAAACGAATTGGCATAGTAGGAGTACTTCTAGCAAAAACTGATGTAAATATTACCATTTTTTCCCAAACTTAATCGATAAACTTTTTCTTTTTTCGTGTTTAGACTATAACCAATTCAGAAAAACTCAAATTTCTGGACGAATCCAAATCTGTAAATAAGGAAGCTGAACGACTGGTGGCGGAAGAAAATGTTGATACTATTATAGTATTATCTCACTGTGGGTACAATATTGACCAAAAAATTGCTAAATATGCTTCCCCAAAATTGGCCTCATTGTTGGAGCTCATTCACACACCTTTTTATATACAGGTACTTTCTAGTTTTCAATTTTATTGTTATGATACATAATTTTCAATTTAAATCTTTAGGTGAAGACTATCCAGGAGTAGACAAACCAGCTGGACCATACCCCACTATAGTTAAACATACCGATGGCCGGAAAATTCTGGTGGTGCAAGCGTCGGCGTTTACAAAATTTTTAGGAAACATTACAATACGATATGATGACAAAGGTGATGTAGTTTCCTGGTCCGGAAAACCTATTTATTTGGACACTAGCATTCCGCAAGGTGAAAAATTAAAAATATATTATTTTGTTAAACAATAATAATATTTTTTGTAATTAGATGAAGCTATAGATGCAGATCTAGCTAAATGGAAAGAAGATGTTGATAAATATGGAAATGTTGTGGTTGGATCAACTGATGTTCCATTAGATCAAATATCGTGCAGGTTACGAGAATGCAATTTAGGAAGTTTTATAGCCGATTCCATGGTTTATGCTGTAAGTTGTTAGAATTAAAAAAAATAAAACATTGAATAAAATATTTTAGTTTTTAAATACAAATGAAGAAAGTGCTTGGACTTCTGCTTCGATTGGTTTAGTTAATGCAGGGGGAGTGAGATCAAGCATTGCTGTTGGAAGTAAGCAAAAATATAGTCAATATTTCGAAATAAGTATTTTATACTTCTTTTAATGTTAGATATTACATACAACGATTTGGTCAACGTCCATCCGTTTGAAAATACACTTGATATTGGAGAACTGCAAGGGAAATATTTAAGACAATCTTTGGAATACGCTGCAGATCGTTTTTCCAATGAGAGGGTTGTGTCAAAGTTAAATTTATTACAAGTTTCTGGTAATTTTGGTTAAAAATTTAGAAATAATATATTATGTATAAGAATACGTTTTTTGCAGGATTAAAATTAGTGTATAATACCACGAAAGTTCCGGGTACTAGACTTCAATCCGTGCAAGTCAGATGTAGAATTTGTTCAGATCCAACATATTATGAAGATTTGGATGACGAGAAGTTCTATAGGATCGTTTTCAATTCATTTTTAGTTAATGGCGGAGATGGTTTCGAAGCTATTGCTCAGAATATAATTAATCACGAAATGGGTCCTCGTGATATCGACATTTTGGAAGAATATGTAAAATTGAAGAGTCCGATTACGCAAGAAACAGACGGTAGAATTACAATGATAACATAAGAAAATTATACTTAGGATGCATAAGATTTTTATTAAGAGTATATAATGACTGTTATAAGTATTAATAAAAATGAAACCACATTTTTTGCTTTTAATACAGTATCATCTGACATTGTAAACAAATTGTTTATTTTCGTCTGCATTGAACCACACATCATACTTTGTACTATTCAATTATTGTAAATTTATAAACTTCCAGTCGAATTTAGACATTACCAAAGCTTGGAAAGCTTTTCCAAGTTGTATTTCTCTAAACCTTCTTTTATATTAAACTTGAGGTTTTAATAAAATACCTTGAATTTGTTTATGTCACTTTCACAAATTTAAAATTACTGTGTTCAAAGGTTAACTTTGATTTGCTGGTATTGTGTTAGTTAGAACATGCCAAGGTATCTTACTTTGTTATAATTTTAACTTTTTATGTGTCTGTCTTGTCCAATAATTTTGTTTGTATGCTACCTCAGAAGAGCACCCTGTTCATTGCCTTCAATGCAGGTATAGCAAACCTCAAATTTAGTACAAGATTTGTTCCAAATTTAAAATATATTTTAAGTTTAAAATAAATGAGTCTATAGAATGTTTGAAGGAAGTTGGTCAAAAAAATATTGAGGTGGATACCCCCCGATAAAAGCAAAAGAGGAAGACCAAGATTAAGTCAGAGACAAGAAATCGACAAGGCAATATCAGCAAGAGATAAAGATAAAAAACTTTATCTGAATAGGCTGGAGAGTCGGTGCCAGCCGTAGAAATAATCTGTAGAGAGATAGGTATAAGTTTAAAGTGGAAAATTTTATTCAAAATTATTTATAAAATTTTAATCGTTTTTTCCTCTAATCAAAGGAATATAACCAAAATGGTTAATATATTTAATTTATCTATAATCTTAAAACTTTGATCTTACTTCTCAAACATCGTAATTTAGTGTAGATAACTGATTATAAATTTTCCAGTTGTTTTCCTTATGACGTAAGTCTCCGGTTTTAAGATTATAACTGTAGTAATGTAGCAATTTAAAATAGGTCTAATAATTTGGAAAATTTAAAATACAAAAAAAAAGATTTTATTGGAAAACTAAGAATTGCTTATTTTGGACACGACGGAAGGAAATCATTGAATTGTATTCAATGATTTCGTCAACTGAAAGCTTTTTAATAGATAAGCTCTTTAGTTGTAATCAATCAAGATTATTCCTGTTGTACGAGTGGCAATTTTCATTCGTATCTTTCTAAATATATTCAGTCTTGAGTAGTTAATTTAGTATTATCGGACGAATAATAGATTGTACTAATTTGTTTAGAGAAATGTTACGTTTATTTGTGCTAACGTTGATAATTATTCAAAATTTGGCACACATAATTCCAAATAAAACTGGATTTGAATTGCATATTGTACATTTAAATGATTTCCACGCAAGGTATGTATGTGTAACAATAAGTATAATAATAATTAAAAATACAAAAAATAATTAAAAAATAAATGTACGTTAAGACAGGCCCGTACTGCATAACGTGGCCCTTATTGCTTAAAACGGGACTCAACACAATAAAAAATTTTATAATCAATGAATTTAACAATAATGCTATTTGTAATAATCTCAATAATTACCTTATATTTTTTTAATTTTTAATAATTTAATTCTCAGCTTTCTTATTTAATTTATTACATTCAGTACACTACAAAATTTTAAACCTCTTTACTTTATCTTCTTTAATTTTTTTTTAAATTCAAACATTTTTAAATTTCAGTTGTCATCCTTTCACCTTCTGTTTAACTTCCAGTACGTTATTTAAAAAAAAAAAGTATATTTATTAAAAATGTCTCTTTTAATTATTATTTTGTTATCTTAGTATTTTCAATGACTATAGATACATAATAATTTATTTATCACTTTCTAAGTATTGCTTTTATCAGTAAAATCATGAAATTAGAAAATTACAACTAAAAAGTTATTGTGACTATGTATCTAATAAGCCAATTCTATATTTTTTGTATGAGTAAATAATAATTATATTGTATTGTTAATCAATGCTAAACTTAAATTGAAGTTTTCCACCATGACAAATTATTTTTTTGTTATTGAAAATATTGCATTTTAAATTGGTATCTAATTATAACTGCAGTTGGTAGTTATGACTAGTAAACTTATAAAGTTATGTACCTTGAAGTACTTATTTTAATCAATTTTTAAATCGACAGCCTTGTTATGCTTGTTAATTTTAAAATTTCTTTACTCATTAACTATAGAAGAATTTGTTATAATAATAATACCAATAAAAAAAAAAATTAAAGCAAATAAAAAAATGGTTAACAATATAATATAAGTAAAACCATGAAACTCAAATTTTATTTCATCTATTAATTAAGGTAAAATAAGAAAACCTTTTTTAATTCTCATTTATTAATACATTTTTTGCTGTAGATTCGTAGAAGTTAGTAAATTAGGTTCACTATGTAAAGAAGACTGCATTGGAGGATTTTCGCGAACGTACGTGGCAATTAAACGAGAATTAAATAGAAAACCCAATTCAATAGTTTTAAATGCCGGAGACAGTTTTCAAGGAACATTATGGTATAACATTTATAAGTGGAATGTAACGAAACATTTTCTGAATATGATACCTACAGATGCTTACGTAAGTAAAACAAGAAAGTAAATAATTTTACTCTATCTAATGTTCTAATTAACATTCACGTAGTAATTTTTATTGTAACCAATTACATAAATACTGAAAGTTTTCGAAAAGTTTTGGCAGAACTAAATGGTTTATTGTTAATATTTCCCATGATTCAAAGTTTGTGTTAAACTGTAGGTTCCCTATCCTATGTCGCTGGTACGATATAAAAAATAAATCTGACTTTTGAAAGATAATTTACAATTTTTAAACACTTTTCACATCCGGATCCTTCTAAGACACCTTTGATTGGACCTGCTTTACCCTGCGTCAAAAGTAATTTCCAAATCATTCACGTGCTAGCATAACATATAAAAGGCCGTCTGGCCTGCTAGTAGATTATAATTAAATTTATTTGATAGTAATTTTGTTGCAGACATTAGGTAATCACGAATTCGATGATGCAATAAAAGGCGTGGTGCCTTTCATTAAGGCATTAAATGCACCCGTTGTTGCAGCTAATATAGACGACAGTAAGGAACCAGATTTTCAAAATATTTACAATAAGAGCATTGTAATTACAAGAGATGGAAAACGGATTGGTATCATAGGAGTTCTTTTATCAAGCACTGATGTAAGTATTACATTTAAAAAATTTGTCCAAATTTTAAGTAAATTTGTTTATTATGCTCAGATTATAACAAATTCGGAGAAACTGAAATTTCTGGACGAATCCAAATCTGTAAATAAGGAAGCTGAACGACTGGTGGCGGAAGAAAATGTTGATACCATTATAGTATTATCTCATTGTGGGTACGATGTTGATCAAAAAATTGCGAAATTGGCTTCCCCAAAAATAGGACTTATAGTTGGAGCCCATACACATACATTTTTATATACTGGTAACTAAAATTGTAACCGAAAATAGTTAACTTAAAAAAATGTTTCATTCCCGTGTTGTATATTACGATAATTCTTTATGGAATATTTTTTTAACAAAATTGTGTTTAAAAATTGCATTACTATAAACAGGTGAAGACTACCCAGGAGTAGAACCTCCAACTGGACTATACCCCACCATTGTTAAACATAGAGATGGACGAAACATTTTGGTGGTGCAAGCTTCTGCGTTTACAAAATTTTTAGGAAATATCACAGTACGCTACGATAATAACGGCGATGTGGTTTCGTGGGATGGAGAACCTATTTATTTAGACAATAATATTCCAGAAGGTTAAAAATTACAGAATATTTCTTAAACGACAATAATAATATTTTTATGTTAAAGACAAAGCTGTAAATGCAGATCTAGCTGTATGGAAGGAAAATGTTGATAAATATGGAAATGTTGTAGTAGGATCAACTGAAGTGCTTTTAAATGGAATGACCTGTAGATTACAAGAATGTAACTTAGGAAGTTTCATAGCCGATGCTATGGTTTACGCTGTAAGTTATGATTTTAAAAATATAAGGAATGTAATATTTATTATGATATCATAAAACATTTAGTATTTAAAAACAAATGAAGAAAATGCTTGGGCTTATGCTTCGATTGCTTTAATTAATGGCGGAGGAGTAAGATCAACCATTGAAGTTGGAAGTAAGTAAATTTACATGAAGATATACACGTAACTATCAAATTACAACAGTTGATAATTTTTTAATTAGATATAACGTATAAGGATTTATACAATGTCCAGCCATTTGAACACCCCCTCGTTGTTGGAGAACTTCAAGGCAAATATTTGAGGGAAACTTTAGAATTTTCAGCAGATCGCTTTTTTAAAATAATGGAAAAGTAGTTTCGATATTAAATTTACTACAAGTTTCTGGTAATAATTGCAATTTTGAAATGTGTTTAGGAAAATAATATGCACATTTGTAGGGTTACAGGTGGTGTACAATACCACTGAAGTTCCAGGAAACAGACTGCAATCTGTAAAAGTAAGATGCAGAGTTTGTAAAGATCCCATTTACTATGAAGATTTGGATGATGAAAAGTTTTACAGAATCGTTTTCAATTCCTTTTTAGTGGATGGTGGAGACGGTTTTTCCTCCATAGCCAATAATGTAATTAACACTATTGGGGGTTCTCGAGATATTGATGCTTTAGAAAAGTACGTTAAATTAAAAACTCCTATTACGCAAAAAGTAGACGGAAGAATTACAATTGTAACCTAAGCATTACTTTGAGTAGTGTTTATAATATTTATTAAAGAGATGATTTTATGTAATTGTTTTAATTTCGAAAAACTGAATTTCTAAGTTGTATTAATTAGTAAACCTCGATAACAAGCTATTCGCCCAGTTAATAGCATTTCATTTTTAGTTTTATTTCATTTTAAAGAAAATGATTTTCAAATTGCCTTGTCAAAATGTATGCGTCTTTGTAGTCTAAATTTCCGGTTAAAAATTTAATAGTAATCCTGAAACGTCAATAAAAACCGCTCTTTTACTTTTTTTTCATTATGTGGAAAAATTAATTTGTGAAAATTTATATTTAACAAATTCCTATTTGTATTTATTATCAATAAAAATATTGCTGAATGTGACTTTTATTTATTTATTTATCGTATGGCATATACAAAAACCGAGGGGTTAACCGCTGGTGAAGTTTTTTGTACACATCTAATAAAGTACATGAAGTACTGGGAAGGGGGGGGGGGTGTAGAACACCTTCCAGTGCACAAATTTTGGAATGAAGAACATTGCAGAACATGCAGAACCCCAGACCGAGTAGTTTACTTTTTATAAGAAGTAAACTGAAGTTCTCCCGTTGCAGAGGCACTGGAGGGTGTTCCACACCCCCCAGACCCCCCGGTTTAAATAATTTATTTTTTATTAAAAGTGAATTAAATATTTAAGCATATTTTAAGTTTATTAAAATTAGCTATGGCCAAGTAAATGTGTTTAATTCGTAATCTGACAATTAATTATAAACTACGTAATTATAAATTCCGTACCCCCTGGGAGGTAGATCTCTGCAACAGGAGAGTTCAGTTTACTTCTGATAAAAAATAAACTACTTGATCCGAGGGGCTGGGGTGGAGTGAAACACCCTCTAGTGCCTCTGCAACGGGAGATCTTTAGTTTACTTCTGATAAAAATAATCTACTCAATCCGGGGGGTCTGGGGGGTGTGGAACACCCTCCAGTGCTCAAATTTTGGTATTTCTGTAAGTCTCAGAAATTGAAAGTCTCTGATACTGAAAGTATCGATGTGAATTATGCTGAATTATTGAACTGCTGAATTATATGAAGGACAAAGAAGTATGGAGAATTATGATGAAGTACGTGAAGTGTGAAGTTAATTGTACACGATTTCCTCTAGCGGTTGACCCCTTGACAAAAACATTGATAAAGCGAAATTGACATTCTAAAACATTAAATTGATTTATGATTTAGAAAATGTTAAAAACTTGAATAAATGTTTAAAATTATAAAATTTTGCTTTGGGATTTATCAAAATGTATTGGAAAGGTTGCTCGTTATTCCTCTCCATGGTGTTTCATCTGCATGATTAACAGAAAACATCTAAAATATGATGAGTTTTCCGCAATTGTTTTTAGCAAATAATTTTGTAACTTTGATTTTTGAAAATTTGATTAACAGAAAACACCTAAAATATGATGAGTTTTCCGTAATTATTTTTAGTAAATAATTTTGTTATTTTGATTTTTGCAAATTTATTGTCAAATAAAAGAAATATTTTAGATATCTGTTATATTAAGTTGAAAATTTCGTCAAAAGAGAAGAAGGCTTGACTAAAGTTAGCATACTATCCGCGTTGGTGAGTGCATCGAGTCGAGCTCATTCAGGTTTACAATCAAAACGTCAGAATGTAATTATGAAGTCGCATAATAAGTATGATTCAACCGTGCGGCGAAGTAATAATAAGCAGAATAAGGGAGGGAAAGTCAAATTATTTATCAATAATAAATTTTTAAAACAAAAACAAAAGGGACATTGAAAGCTGCTGAGATGAAAACACTGAAACCTATAGCTGGTAAGACACTGAGAGGTAAAATACGAAACACGACAATAAGGCATGAGCATGAAATGCAAAACATACTAAGGTGGGAAAGACAAAGAGACGCTCCTGGAACAAACACATCAAGAGAATGAATTCAACAAGACTACCGCGTATTGTCCTGGAAGAGAAACCTAAAGGCAACCGTCAACCAGGTAGACCTCCAAAAAGAAGAAGGGACAGCTGGCAGTAAATATCTTAAGAAAATCAAAATTCAGTTTAAAACAGATTATCAAATCTCAAAAAAGAAGAGAAGAATTTTTAAAACAAAATTAAGTAGAACAATGAATAGATTTACTCAAGGAAGTTTATTTTCTTCTTCTTCTTCTTCTTCAAGAAGAAGTAGAAGAGGTTTAATTTAAGATATTACAGTAAAATATAATATAATATAATAATTTAAAAATAATGTGGGTTAGATCAAATACAATACTTGTCTGTTGCCACAAACATATTATGTTACACAACTAACTAAATAGCAACCAAAAATATATAATGTGTGCACACTTGACACTGTAACAGCAAAACTTTGGATACTTGCAAGTTTTGGAGATGACGGTACGTTTTATAAAGTTTAATTAAATCTAAATATAATAATCTCTAAGTTACTACAATTGTAAAACACAGCGTGACATGTTTATTACTTTAAAAGTAAGATAAAAAGTGGCAACAATGTTCCACATCTGTCAGTGTTAAATGATTGAAAAGTTTCTGAGTGATATTTTTTAAGATGTAGCAGTAATAAATTATACAGTAAATTAGCTATTGAACTATTTAATACTATCGTATTTATAGCTTTTTGTACTAAATAAATTATGCACTTGACACGTTAAGTTTTTCCCCAAAAATTTAAATACGTTTTTCTCTCCTTAAACAAAGGATCACGAATTAATAATTTAATTATAGAACAATAAGGTTTTAAAAATCAAAAAAGAGTACTTTTTTAACATACTCACTTTTAAAATGGTGGTTATCTAAAATTTTCAGGAAAAACACTAGCAATCAAGCTGTTAGCTGTCACTGCACTGCTGAGCTGCAAATAGAGCATCTGTTGTCTGTCGATGTAAACGTGAATGCTAGTTATTTAGAAAATGAAGAAAATTGGATAATTATACAGAGACGAGAAGTTCAGATGAACTATTTCTCTTCCATGTATGTTTCATAGTAACAATCGGCACAACTCTGATAATTGGAAACTGATCTATTCAAATAAGTGTTCAAACATCACCGTGGGTGACCTTGCACTAGTTTTGATTGTATAGAGAAGGCAAAAGAAGGCCATGGCCAAGTCAGGGTGCTACCGGGTCAAACGGTTTTATTTAAAAGAACAAAAATAAAACACAAAATAATTTTAAGCGTTTAATTTGATGTACAAATATTAAGGTTCAAGTATTTGAGAAAGCTGCATATATTTGTGATTGCTGACGATGACATTTCTGTAACAAATGTTATTGCATATTGAAAATATCCAACTTCTTCTTCCTCTTTCGCGACAATTTCATTGCACTCCTCGGGATATAGTGGTACAAATGTGATTGTTTTATCAAATTCCCAATCAGCAATACCATACAAAGTATTGTTACATACCAGGGGACTGCCTAAATTAAACTTGTTTTCATTATTTTTAGTAATTGTGAGGAAGTCATCGTTATAAAATGGGACAGTGTCTTGAATACTCAAGCACCGATCATTATTATTTATTGATACATAAGAGCAATTGCTCAAGTTGCTCATACGAATAACATTCGAAAACTTTAACGAAGTAAAGTTCTGTAATTCAGCAACCGTGCTTAAAAATAAAATAGTTTTATTTTGTTGCGAAAATTTTTGCACCGAATATTCTAAACCTGCATTTTCGATGTAAATGGCCACCAGCTTGGTGTAATCCTCTAAAATTCCGTACGTTATGATGGTTATCGAATCACCATGTGTTATAATTTTTTGCCACCCACTACAGTTCCAATCAAGTTTTCCTCGGTGTTGGTCACTTTAGAAAACACATCTACAAATGCCGAATTTTTATAAAACTTTCGCGGATCATCTACAACCAATCTGAGAAAATTAACAACATTTTCGGTTACGAGAAGGCGTTTGACGGATGTAACAAGGAATAACATAGAATTTAAACTTTTAGTTTTCACATAAACGTCTTTTAGATTTGCTTCTCGAATAAAATTAAAGACATTGTTCAGTGTTACATTTTTGTTAACAACTTTTAAAGCTTCCTCGACATTTGAGATACAATAATTTCCTTTCAACAAAACTTCCAGCATTGTTATGTCACTTCCAAAAATTACAGCGTGTGTAAATGCAATTTCGTTAATTTGCAAACTCCTTAATAATTGGGGAATATCTTTAATCGGATTTAATAAAAAGTAATTCACAAATAAATTGTACAGTTTAGATAAGCTTAATTCCGAGCTAGTTATTATATCAATCAAAATATTCCGTGAAATTATGCCATAAAGGTCCTTCAATTTAATATTTAGTGCACTGAGAGCTTCCGTAATTGTCACATTTTCCACTCCAAGTATTTCCTGCAAGTCGTTTAAAGTAACCTCCGAGTAGTCAAAATAAGGCACTAAATATTCATTATTGCACTCTAACGAATCTCCAATTAAATTAAAAAGCTTGTCGTCCAATATTCTCAACTCGATACGAACAACATTTGAATTTACAAACTGACTCACATTTTCTTGAGCACAACAAATAATTAACAGCAGCGCTGTTATGTAGACAAAATTCTTCATTTTCAACAAATACCAACAATAATTTTCACTCTGTTGATATTAAAAGTATAAACCTGCGGCCCGAAGAAACATTGAAACATAGATTTGCATGAACTTATTACATTTTTACTATCATTTTATGTTTTATAAATAAATTTCGTATGTTATCTATAATAAAAGTGCTTTATCTTTAGTAAATTTTTTGTTTATTCTTCGTAATTGTTTAACCTGGAAATTACTTAGCATTAAAGTGTAATTGTTAATTATACACCAATATAACGTAGGCAATTGTTAAACTTGATTGTGATTCATAAAGTTGATGTTAATTTAAAAAAGTTATTTGCTTTGTAAAGAAAGGCGCTGCAACAATATTTTCCTAGTTATTTAAACTATTCAGTGTGAGTTATAAATCCCAAGTCCTTTAACATACAGATCTCTTTGATGCTACAGAGCCGGCAAGCTTTCATAGCTGACTTCGAAGTGTGATATCTCCCGAGTTTTTATGCTCTGGTGTTTGTCGCTTTACCGTTCAGTCGACCGTAAAAAATAAAGGGCACCAAGTGGGATTAATAAAACAAAATAAATAGAAAGTTGTTTTATTACGCCGTCTCGTTTGTATGTAAATTATTAAGTAAAAAACCATTGATTGTTTCTAACATCGGTCCGAAACAAAAGTTTTACATAAGAACTAAACTGTCTGTTAGGTTACAAAAAGAAGTAAAGCCCTTTTAGTTTTATATTGTTATTTGATTAAATTTTATTGGTGACTAAGCTAATCATCGATACCTCCCTGTAAAGTCGCGTTTTTCTGATTCGACATCATTTTTGATGCTGACCAAGGGAATTGAACTCGCTGTACTTTAAGAAAATATTTTAATTAAAATTGACGTTGCGTCCTGAATACGCTCCTGTACTTAGTTTGAGATTAAGTTTCCTTTATGTGAATGTTGGTAGCACGTCAAAATGGCGAAAACAAAAACCCCAAAAAAAAATACCGGAAAACAAAAGCCCTATAACCACATATCACTGAGTTAACGTAAAGAACAACGCACTCGCTGACACACGGTCAAGAACTAACCCCTGCAGCAATTAATACTCATTGACACATCGCCAATGAACTGGCTTCTACAGTAAGGCAGCGTATTTTGTACAGAATTTCGGGAGAGAGGCAGCGTTATCACATTCGTTCTGGGGGTTTCCCATCTACCAAATGCAGTAAAGTGGTGCGCGGAATATTCTTAATTTGGCGGTAAACTTTGATTTCAGATACATATAATTTGAATAAAAATATAAAATTTTTAATTAAACATATTATTTAACTTTAAAAAATGAATATTTTGGTTTTTAAGTACTACATGTACATACTTACTCTTTTTATTTACATGTTATTCTGAGGAAGAGTTAAGCGAAAAAAGAAGTCAAGAAGGATAATAGTATACTCAAACCTGTTATGTGCCGGAGATAGGAACAACATAAAGGAAATCTCTTTTAAAAAACGTATTCAATTTTTTATTCGTAAGGCATTAGATGGAATTTTTGTTATAACAATTGCTCATATAAAAACCACTCAAAAAAATTGACTGTATTACCAAGTCAAAAAGGAAAAGACTACGGCCGATCAGGACAATAGATACGACACTGGCACCGACACCGGATTGCAAAATCAGAATAATTTTACAAATTTCAGGCAATCGATTACAAAATTTGAAAAGTTAAGTAATTTTCTGGGTGCCAGTTACTTTCAAAATTTGAATAATTTTGTAAGTAAAGTAATAACTTAAAATAACTTTATTAAAAAGTTTTGTAATTTTCAAAAATATTGCCTTAATTAGTTTTTGCTTCTTAATTTCCTATTTCAGGAAGAAATAAAAACATTCTTTAAAAAGCTCCAAAAACCACAAAACACCGAGAAGCGATGAAATCATCGCAGAAACGATAAAAATAGTGGAAGGGCGGTCTTGATAGGGCTGGTGGAGTTTGTTTACAGGAACAGGCAATCTAACATCATGGCAGGAAGCAGAAGTGGTGTTACTCCATAAAATAGGCGATATATGCAATCTGGGCAACTACCGACCTATAGATCTACTGTCACAACGGTACAAACTATTTACCAAAATAATAAGCAACACAATAACTGCAAAATAGAACCAAGAGAACAGACCGGATTTAGAAGTAGATATGCCACATGTTATCACCTACGGACCCTACGCTTATTAATGGAAAAGAGTAAGAAATATAATATCGATATATACTTAGCATTTGTGGAATAAAAAAAATAAAAAAAAAATAAGATCTTTAAAAAACTGTAGAATAGATGACAGGTATTCTACCTTAATTAAAAATATGTAGTATGGAAATGCAAAAATAAAAAGCATACCAATTAAGAGTGAAATAAGACGGGAATACAATTTTGTCGAAGCTTTTCATAACAGCAATGGAAGACGTTTTCAAAGACCTAGACTGGCAAGAGGAAGAAATATGCATAGACGGGGAATACGTAAACTATCTCAGATGACATCGTTTTAATAGGTAAAGCAAAGAAGAACTACAGATAATGCTGACCAAACTCCAAAGAATATCTAAACTGGTAGGGTTGCAGATAACCACGAAAGGACCGGCATTGTGCTGAATGGCAACACCTAGAAGGTAGTACAGAAGTTTGTAAATTTGAAGGTAGCTGGGATGGAGAGCTTTCGGAAGATTGAAATATATCTCAAAGTCCAAAATACTAATGTCGCTTAGAAGATGAGTATACGATCAATGCATCCTCCCTGTTTTAACATACGAATCAGAAACTTGGAGTTTAACAAAGTTCAATGCGAAAAAACTTAGAATTACACAAAGAGTAATAGAAAGACAAAAAATGCTAAACATAACTCTAAAAGATCACAAGAAAAATAAATGGATCGCACAACAAATAGAGCTAAAAGATGTGGTAAAAAAAGGCATCCCAGCTGAAGTAAAATTGGGCGGGACACATGGCCAGGATGAGAGATAATAGGTGGACAAGGAGGAAGCTACAATAAAGACACAAACCTGGAAAAAGAAGCACTGGACGCTCAAAAACGTGATGGAGGGATGAAATAAAGAAAACGGCAGGTATTGGATGGTTTAACAAGGCAGAGAATAGAGAAAGATGGAGATCGATGAGAGAAGATGTTTATCCAGCAGTGGAAAGAAACAGGCTTATAGTGATAGTCATAGCTTTTTGGGTGCACTGTGCAGATTTTATTTTTAGGCCCCTTTTTCAACTTTTTTTTTAGGAAATAATTATGACACAATAAATTTATTTACGGTTGGCGACAATCTCGACGTGCGGAGTGTGTAATCGAAACGCAACGAAATATGAAGATTTGATAAAGTGTAAGATGAATTTTAGAAGAAATTATTATATACAGTGCGTCGGAATGACCATAGAACAATGGTGTAAATTAAAGATTAGTGAAGGAGTTAACCAGAGAAGCTGTGCTGAATGTAGTAAAGAAAACAAAATCTTAAACTTACCATGTCTTGCTGACGAAATTATCAATAGCAAAAACAATCAACTAATTAACTTTTTATTATCGGAAAGTCGACCACTAATTGATCAAAATAGTCTTGCAGGATCTTCAGATGGTAATCAAAACCTATCATGGCAACGGGTAAATCCAAGAAAACACAGGCGGAGTTCGCCGGACCAACAAATTAGAAACGTTCGTCAAGAACGAATTACGCCGTACGGAACTATAAGCCAAACAACACAATTTAACCGTTTCCAACCAATTGCTAATCTGGAAAACAAAAAAACTAACGAAAAAGAGTCAAGTGAGCCGAAAACAATAAAACTACCACCAGTATGTGTACTTTACGTCTAAGACATCCGACCGTTGGAAAATATCTTAAAGGAAGTAGCTACAAATGGGTATAGTATAAAATTAATTGGAAGAGATAATACC
The DNA here is from genome assembly GCA_036346125.1 of Lycocerus yunnanus. NCBI lineage: Eukaryota > Metazoa > Arthropoda > Insecta > Coleoptera > Cantharidae > Lycocerus > Lycocerus yunnanus. The sequence goes on along the minus strand of JARFIX010000022.1, from coordinate 1,562,053 downwards.
AAGATCCAACCAGTAAATGGAAAAAATTATTTGGCATACTAAAGGCGCAGAACCAAAAAAAAGTTGAAAGACACACATTCCAACTGAAGGAAAGAAGGAACTTTTGCACTATCATAAAAGGAATTTATTTTTCAACCCTTTTAGGTGATTTTACTGAAGCAATTAAAACTCAGGGACAACAAAGTATTCTTTGTCAATGCATCGAACCAAGTAAAAATAATAGAAGCATATACGAAACTCTGTTGTTGTAAAACCACCTTACACGAAGCGTGAAGTAGTTCAATGTTTAAGATGTCAGCGTTATAGTCATACAAAGACTTACTGTAGCCGCTAGCCCAGATGCGTTAAGTGCGCTCAAGGTCACCTCACAAAGGACTGCGTGAAGAATAAAGAAACAACGCCCAAATGCGTATTATGCGAAGAAGAACACCTGGCCAACTATAAGGGGTGTGCAGTTTATAAAGAGATTCGAGAAAGAAAATTCCCTTCCTTGCGACCAAAGCAACAATACCAACCATTACTAACTGATCCTGAAACATCAGAAATATCTAACCCAAACACCAAACAAGAACTTTTCACCCAAAAGTGTCATACGCAAACATGGTGAATGGATCAGCGAGATTCAACGTAAGAGGTAGCAATCAGCAACAATCCCAGTGGACTGTGAACCATAATACTAACCCTCTAGAAAACATGATGGACAGTCTAATGGAAAAAATGGATCAAATGTTATCAATCTTAATGAAGCTCGTAATGAAAATGCCATAATGTTAAAGTTAGCATTATGGAATGCCAATGGCTTGTCCCAACATGGACAAGAGTAAGTAACTTTTATAAAAAATCACATTCCTAACGATCTTGACATAAAATCAGTAAAAAGTAAAATAAAATCATACAGTGGAAAAGTCCATCCAAATAAATTAGCTTTGAATTTCTTAGAGAACAATGTACCATCACGTAGATTAAAAAAGTGTCATCCTCGAAATCTTCCAAATAGGTTCGTAAAAAATTGTATAAAATCTAGAAACTACTATTTTAATGTGTTTCTTACGAAGGTAAAGTCAACGGACTTGAACTTCTATGACAAGTTATGTTAAACCATTTACTAAATGTTTATGAAACAGATTATGAATTATCTTGGATGTCAATAAAAAAAAAAAAGTAATTTATTGTTTATAAATAATTTTTGTTAGTTTTTAATTCAATCACGATGTAAATTTTAACGTTAAATCTTGAGATATCTTGTACACCAGTTAGAAAAGTGAGTTTCGATTTTATACCTCATATTTCCATCATTTTAAAATTTTTTTTATTTGTTATTATTTCAAATTTTTCGTAAAACTACTACGTACATATACTATGTGTAAATTAAAAATTATTTCATATTTTTAAAAGCTTTGTCAAAAAAATTTTCATTTTGTACATAATTTTTCGAGAGCCATGGAAATTAGTGTAACCCTTAAGGCTATAATTAGTTTATTAAAAGCATTTTCTATTTTATTTGAATTTCGCATTTTATTATCAAAAAAAGTTACATTGTAGTGTTTTCAAAATAAACAAAATACTTCATTAGAGCACACTTGTAAACATAATTGTTTATGACTTTTTACTATTTTTTTGGAAAAATTGAAAAATTTGTATTTTTGATTTCGAAATCGGTACGTTTCTAGTTGTTTTTTTTTTCTAAACTCGTTTGTTTGTAATAATTAGTATTATATTATAATTTTGATAAAATTTATCAGCTGAAAGGTAGTGCTATGGTTGTTTTCAAAAAGATCATTAACAGTTTCCATAATAGCGACATTTTCAAGTCTAATAAATTTGTCTACAGAGGTATTTCTTTAGATCGGACGTTGCTTAATTTTTTTTTATTGTTGGATCAACGTGGTTTAGTATAGTAATAAATTTAAAACGGTGTACTTACAACTGAAAAGGCAGGTTTATAGTTTTTTTTATTTTAAAAGTTTTCTGCCATTTCTAGATTATAAATTAGATAAATGTGTAGTTCTGTATTGGTAGTTTCAGTATCAAATGCCTAAATTTGTTATAAAAATTATATTTATTATAATTAATATAGTATCATTACGATACTGGACGCTCCTCTATCCATAATCTAATATAGGAAATTACAGCGCAAAATTACAAATTACTTGCATAAAAGTGTAACTAACTTAATAATTAATTTGTAATTTTTCCGAAAATTACTGCAATGAAGCTGTAAAGTTTTATTTCTTCATTTCACGTAAAAGTTAGTATATTCACCTCGATTTAAAATGTCCAAGTTTTGTCCTCCTATCTTGCGAATGTATTAACAGAGAATAAAGTTCCATGTTATAAAGCTGTGGTATTTAAACAGTTGCATCAAAGAGTAGATATCAAGTTAAATTCACGATGTTAATCTTTCATGGTTTAAGATTTTCCTGATATGACGACGACGAATATTTGTGTTTATTAAGTTACAATCTCATTAATCCTAACGTTAGTGATAAATTTATTGCAAGTGATTGTACACAGCACTAAAACATCCATTTAATCGTCGATGTTACAAGATTTTTTATTGTACGCTTCTTCAGGAGTCGTAAAAATTGTCAACGAGAATAAAGAACAAAGAACATGTTGTGTCATTTGACAATAAAAGTTTAAGCATCAATAAGAAACTTTTAGCAAAAATACATCCAACACAGGTTCCGCATTGCACGTCGCAAAACATAAAAAAAGATTAAATTAACACATTTTTAAATCCCAATTAGTGACTACTAACTCATAATATAATATGAGTACCCTGGAAATACTAAATAAACGAATGGGAAACCAAATATAAATTCCTTTATGTATTATGTATAGAATTCTATTTCTATACATAAGACATAAAGAAAATTGAGACAACATAAATTCTCTTGGTGCATTGTCCCACTAACCTAGGCCTTTAAAGCTCCCAGCATCTCCTGTTGCTCTGCCCTGCTCGCAGTTTGCAGAAACGTAAATCAATACTACCAGTACCTTAAATAAAATTTAGTGTAAAGGATAAGATAAAACCACAAGAGATTACAAATATGGGTCATTAAAATTATTATTCACCCCTAGCACAATTATCGTGTTTACCCTGGCTCAATAGTATACCATTACTTAATGGTGTTACACAAATTAATTACGGGAGATGGTAATTAGTTTATCTACATTAATTTTCTACGTTTCTTGCATTCCATTACCTTACAACCACAAGGCTTGTAATTATGCAATATGTAACAATGCTTGCCTTTAATGCTTGTACAAATTTCCAATTATCAATTAAAATGTAACTATAAATTTAGGTAAGCTTGGCTAATGTATTATATTACCCTTATTGATTCCGTTGTTTGTCAGCAGCAAATGTGTTTCATTTAAAATTAGAAAGGGAGGGCCATTGTACTGTATCTATTATAATTTACGTCGTACAATAAAGATAAAAATTCGGTAATGGGTCAATTTACTAAAGAACAGACTAAAGCTCGAGAGAAATGCCGCCGCACATTTACTAAAGCGCCTTTGGTATCACAGATTTGCCGGAAATGAAAGTTACGTGTGGACACAATTTATTTACATTGGTATGTACCTAAGCAGATGGCAGCAAACTAAATTTGATATACACCACGATACTTTGCTGCCTATAGTTGGTATATTTACATAATATAACAAATATACCGGGTGCCTAAGGTAACGAAATACCAACTCAAAAGTTCAATTTTAATTTGCTAACGAAATTAGTCAGAAGGCATTAAAATAAGACTTTAAGGTAAGGTTGAACTTGGTGGGTCCTCCGAAAAATCAATTTTTAAGTTGGTGAAGTTCTCTAAACAAATAGTATACGAAAGTATGAATTTGCCACATTCTGTAAACGGTACGTCTACCGAGAGTAAGTATTTACTGGAAGACACCGAGTTTTGTTTTCCCTCTACCAGATGTTCCTACTCAAATTCAAACATAAGAACTTATTAATGTTTTTAATAGTTTTGTGGATCTAACTAATTTTTGTTTATCTTCATATATTTAAATCTACACCCACTAAAACAATATCGCTTCTGTCTTTGTTGGAGTCCCTAATTAGTTAACCTGCTTCCAAATTGCTTACAATTAGATTGTCAACAAATAACAAATTACTAGGGTAAGAATAAATTATAAATTAATATGCAAAACATGATGCCATTATTATAATAATAATTCCATATCAAATTAATTTTCGTAAGGACGAAGATTTTCACCTGCCAAAACGGCAATGGCAGCAATAGATTTTTACCTTCTACAGTTGTTTTTAATTACGCAAGTTAATTTATATCTTATTTTATTCATATAAGGTCAGTTTTACAATCAGGATTTATTCTAGAGATAAGACTATTCTCAGTTAAAGTACTATGAGTTCAGTGATAACTAAATTTTACAATGTCATGATTGTGATAAGTTATCTTGTAACTTTTCCATGGAATTGCCACACTAAAGATTGCTAATGAATAAAACTTATTTTTAAACCTACCTTAGTTTTACTTTTAGAACACACGCAATAAATTTATTCGTAAAATAACTATTACTATTGGTTTATACCGAGTTTGTACTTTGATTGTAAAACAGACCTAGGCAATGCAAAATAACTTGGTAATATTTAAATATTTAACATTACTCGTCTTGCAGTTGCAGTATAATCGATAACATATTATAATATTATGTACCTGTATCAAAATTATTGGAGTCGTTTAGCTTCTTTATTAAGCAATACATCCTTGTAATTGGATTATTCAGTCCGTAGTTGGTCGTAAAACACTTTATAACCTGGTGTGATAAGTTGAAACAATTATTTGAAAATAATGTAGTAGCAGGAGTTTTCAATTAACTTCAAAATTAAGTAAAATAGCATAACTTAGAAATATCAGCGTAATTGCTAACAATTGGATAATCCCAAAACTCATTTTTAATATTGAAATTGAAAATACAAGTGTAATTATTACAAAAAGCGATTTGGTCAATTGAATAATTGAAATATTTAAAAAATAATATCCATCCAATAACAAAGAGGTAGCTTTAGATAAGAACAGTCGAGATAAGAAACGGCTTCAAAGAACTCAGAAATAGATGAAAGCAGAAAGAAATACAAATCAAAGAGAAAAACTGGAATAAGAAAAAAGAATTAACTAGAAAAGCTAAATCATTGTAGAAAACAATGGAAAAATCAAACATGGAAGAACAGTTAGTGATGAAGGGAACTAATATAAGAAATTAAAAAAACCCAAGAGACACGGTGCAAAGCTTCCTGAAAAATAAAATAAGTATAGGAACGGAAGTTGGTGGAAGTTTTCAAAAAATAAAGTTTTGAAAAAACTTTCTAGGTCGTCCGACATTTCTTTTCCCTCTGGCTTATATCTTCTGACTTGTGTTGGTATTCTTTCTTGTCTCATTCTGTCCAGATCTTGTGTTCATTTGTTTTTGTTTTCTTTTAGTTTTTCTCCAATACTGAAGATTCCTAGTTTTTCTCCAATTTCGACGTTCCTTATTCTATTTTCTCGCGTACATCCTTTAATTGCTCTTAAAAATCTCATCTCTGCCCTAGATCTGATTTTCCTGTCTTTTGGTTGTTAGCCTCGGAAAAAATATTTAACATCGATAATTATGTGATAACAAAAAAGTTGCAAATACAAAATTAAATAAGAAAACTGGCAAGGAAGGAAAATAAAAGACGTAATAGGGTTAAGGTGAAATGTTAGAAGCTTATAACTTCTAAATACAACTCAGTAGTAACCAAGTAAGAAAAGATAAACTGAAAGCAAAAATATTGGCAAGGAATAGAGCATATTTTACTTAACGTCTAAACAAAATAACTAAAATCAAAATGGGATAAGACCTTGTACGGTCAGTTGCTGAAAATGAAAAAATGTTCCACACCCCCTAGACCCCCGGTTTAAATAAATTATTTTTATTAAAAATGAATTAAATATTTAAGCATAGCTCAAGTTTATTAAAATTAGCTATAGCCAAGTAAATGTGTTTCATAATCTGACAATTAATCACTGACAAACTGCATAATTAGAAATTCCGTACCTCCTGGGAGGTAGATCTCTGCAACGGGAGATCTTCAGTTTATTTCTGATAAAAAATAAACTACCCAATCCGAGGGGTTTGAGGAGTGTGGAACACCCTCCAGTGTCTCTGCAACGGGAGATCTTCAGTTTACTTCTAATAAAAAATAAACTGTTTAATCCGGGGGGTCTGGGGTGTGGAACACCCTCCAGTGCACAAATTTTGAAATAAAGAACATTGCAAAACATGCAGAACACCCAGACCGAGTAGTTTACTTTTTGTCAGAAGTAAACTAAAAATCTCCAGTTGCAGAGGCACTGGAGGGTGTTCCACACCCCCGACCCCCCGGTTTAAATAATTTATTATTATTAAAAGTGAATTAAATATTTAAGTATATCTCTAGTTTATTAAAATTATCTATGGCCAAGCAAATGTGTTTAATTCGTAATCTGACAATTAATTATAAACTGCATAATTATAAATTCCGTACTCCCTGGAAGGCAGATCTTTGCAACAAAGTAGAAAATAAACTACTTAATCCGGGAATGTGGGAGGGTGTGGAACACCCACCAGTGCTCACATTTTGAAATCTCGGTAAGTCTCTGAAATACCGATGAAGTACGTGAAATACAATGAAGTATCGATGAATTAGGTGAAGTACGTGAAGTCCCGTGAATTACTGCTGAATTACATAAAATACGAAGAATTATGGAAAATTATTATAAATTACGTGAAGTTTAATTGTACACGATTTTGCTCTAGCGGTTGACTCCTCGAATGAAACGCTGAGGAAGGAAACTATCCTTATTCACTTTTTGGCAGTCTAAATACGAGAAAAATAATGCTGTATTGAAATAATTTTTATTTTGTACTTCATTAAAGTTTATATAAATTTAAACTTTGTAACAATGCAATTTTGTACTATTGATAAATTTAGAACCAGCACAAAGCGGTTTGTTTAAGATAAGGTAATTACCATAGCAAACTCAGAAAACAATGCATCGCAGAGTTATAAGAGCAAGTATAATTCAGAACTTTCTAATTATAGCGTAGTTATATTGTTCACTCTGCAGTAATTAAATTTTATTTTACAATATAGAGTTCCTATTTATTACAACTTTATTGTATAAAAAAGTTAAAATGATAAGCAAGATGTCGAGATTACCTACCGGTAAGATTACTTCGGGACGAGGTATCCGGCAATATGATAATTTAATTTGATAATTCAAGTATATGCTAATTCGATATGGACACTTTACCCTTTAAGTTTCAGCGTTTACCAATTACTTAGATATACAGTACGTGACTATTTTAAAGTTTCTATGCAATCCAAAGTGCATTGGATTCAAACTTTTTGCGGTTAATTGATTCAATGATAAATGTCGATGGGTTTGTGACATTTGTTTTAGCGTTTTTTGCTTCACGAACGTAAATAAATCGATATTAGGCGCCAACTTTCTCAAACATTGCGAATTGTATTAGTTAGTTACCTAACAAAATCAGAAATTGATACTTTACCAAAAAGCGAATTCTAGAAGTAAGAAACAAAAAATTATCCTTGTGGGTGGTCTAGAAGTGGTTGTATGGTTTTTCTTTTATGCGATAACCATCATCGGCAATACGTGATTACCAACCATCAAATTATTAACTTTTTCAATCATTATTATCATTTTTCAACCATGTTTGGAAATCTATGGAAATGATCAACCATCTACCTTTAATAATTAAAACCTTAGATAACCTCGACAACTTTTTCTTTGAAGCAAAATTATAATGTAGAAAATAGTTGCGGTGTCATCGAAATTTGCAACCAAACGTTCTCTAAGAATGAGAAAGGCTGTTTTATTTTAGAGTTTTCATTGAAACAATATAAAACCTAAGGTTGCCTGACCTTAGTCATCTTCTTTGCTTATATTTCTAATTCTTACTTTCTTTATTTTGCATTCAAGAATATTTGAAAATTTTAGAAAAAGATATCCTAATATTTTTCTCTTACGTTCAATTGAAATATCTTCTTCTTCTTTTTCTTACGGGAGATTTACGACTTGTGTTTACTGTTTTTCTTGGAATTGCGACGTCTAACTGTCTCTCCATCGCTTTGCAGATCTTCCTGGTGGTCTGGATTCTTTCGGTTTGTTATCCTTTGCTGTCTTTGCCATTCTGTCGTTGTCCATTCTGGTGATATGTGCGTTCCATTGTCTTCTTTTTTGGCTTCCCCATCTCATTACATCTCGAATGCTGCATTGTTGTCTAATGGTGTCGCTGCGAACTCTAACATACAGTTTTCTTCCGGCTATTACTTTTAGAAATTTCCAGGTCTTTTTCTGGGCACCGTAGAGGTCGTATTATATGTCTTTGGTAAATTTCCCCCAGTGTTCCTCCTTAATAGTTTTTATTCTCAGGTTGATTCGATTCTTTATTACTGCATATTTATTGCGTTTTAGTTCTTCTTCTTCTCCTCCGCCAGTATCTTTACTTCTTCTGTAAACCACGGTTTCGTATTAGTTTTCATTACGTTCATATTTACTTTGTGAACCCCAAGTGTTTCTCTTTGCTGCTTTAATGATGTGGTCACTCAGCTTCCTCCAACATTGTCATCTCGTTCCATGTCATTATTTTTAATTGCCTTTTCCAATCGATCACTATGCAATTTTCGAGTACTTTCGTTTTAATTGAAACGTGATTAAATTGAAATATGATCTGTTTTAATAAAATATTTAGATCGCCATTGACTATCAGAAGATTTGTTGGTTCTCTCAGAAAAATGCCAGTTAGGTTAACAATTATTTATTAATTAATAATTACGTGATCGAGCGGCATATAGTATACCGTCCGTAAATAAACTAAGACTAAGAACTACAACTCGCAACTAATTTGCAAAAATACACATGTTTATCGACGTCAACCAAAAATAACGTGATCAGCGTTTTTAGGATTGATTACCTCGAAACATCCGTTTTATGAATATGTACAGCTCCACCAAGGTAACAATAATTTCGGAAAATATTCAAACTAATTTGATAATAATTTCAATAAGTCAATGAACGATGAATTATTTTTCAAGTACATTCGGTTGCAAAAGTTAAAATCATTGCGTTTGTTTACATAGTATTTGTCGTAGTTGGTTTTCTTATTTAGTTGGATATTTAAGCTTTATTGTCTACAAGAAAGTGTTCTTTTTAGAACAAATTTTCATTGCTATATTATTTAATAAATAATTAACCACACATTTAAGTACTTTTTTAGGTTATAATGCACTTTTATACTCATAATTAGTGAATATTACACCAAATAGGTAATAATCGTATTGATATTATTATAGTTTTAAAGATGCCAAACAAACTAAGAAAAACTGTTTATTGTGAAGCATTTGGTACTATTTTTTACGTGTTTCGTGACTACAATTAAACAAAATAATTTTTCAATTTTAAATATTTGCGCCAAAAAACTTCTTTATTTTTTCATTTTATCATCATCATTTTAAATTTTACTAGCGCCAGACACGCCCTCTGAAAATTATCGATAGCTTGGTTGAGCTGTACCTGCTTCATCAGCAAATACTTTGACTGCAGTTCAATGTATTCTACTTAAGGCATGTTTCACACTTCACATATTAATTATTTACATTAAAATATAATTATTACATTTAAACAATAATCTTCAAAATCTTCCCCTGAACCAAACAGAATATGCACTGCAATAATCTAACCTCAAAATGTTATAGCGTGGTAATTCTTAAACTATAATAAGCTGTCAATTTTTCAAATTAATTGTTTATGCACTTGAGAATTAAAAATTTACTAAACTTGTCGTTGTTAAATTATATTTTCCGTATAATTTTCATCGAACTACGTACAGAGTTATTCAAGTTGCAAAAATTTTCCTTATTAAGAGTTGATTGCGTATTCTTAATTTATAAATTTTAAAATTACTTTCAGTATAAAATTTATACTAACTTTTAACGAAATCAGCTGGAACAAGCCGCTTATCAAAAACATTTGCCTCACGATAGATGTAACGTTTTCTTTTCCACTCGCTGTTGGAATGCAAAATTTAATTTTAAATCACAATGTTTAATTTTCTATAAATAATTAAATGCGGAGTTTTTCTCTTCTCTCGCCAATACGGAATTCAATTAACAATTAAATACTTTTGCTTAAATGCTTCATTTAGCTCATCCAGCTTGTAATTATTAAATATCAATGCTATCGAATTACTTCAAGATAATGCTCAAATTTCAACATACTTTCCATTCAAATGACACTTTATTTCTTAGGTAATTAATTACACTATTGATATAATAAAAATAATTTTAACCAGAGCACAAGAAAAAAAGTAAGCAAATATTACTTACTAAGCAAAGACAGAAAATCGGCGAGTAGTTCAATTTTCTAAGTAGTTCAGTGTCCGTACAGTTTAAACTACTAAACCAACAAAAGAAGCAAACATACTAATGTGTTATTTAATAAAGAACAAGATGAGTTTGTGATGATGTTCATGAATAGGTCAAATCAACGGAGATCATTGGAAGGAGAAAACTATAAGTGCTACAGAAACTTTATAACCAAAGCAAGATTTTCGAAATTTGATGATATTCTTCCATGGAACCTAACAGTGAATAATTGAAAGAAAATAATATAAATCTTAGAATCCAAAGTACGATTAAGTAATATAGTAAAATATTATAATTATGCGAGTAAAGCAGATTACTGACCGATTTACTGTGTTACTGACCGAGAAAGGAAACTTGAATGAAATAGAAAATTTCATCAAAATCAAAACTGGTGAGTTCTTCACAATTAACCGGGTAGGCAGGGTGATTTTTAAATAAATAAAGTTTAATTCAACTCAAATCCTAATCGAGCAAGTAAATTTTAACAATAAGCTCCAAGTTTGAAATTTAATTGAAAGTTCAAGTAATTTTGACGTAAACATTACCTTAACCAACAACAACAAAAATTAATCGACATAATCCAAGACGATTAATTATAGAAGTCGACATTAACTATTTAATTAAAATACTGTTAGCAGGTCAACTCCAACGCAAGACAACAAAGCAGCCCAAGTCAAATTGGTCAATTTAGGTATCACTAAAGCGCTTTAAAGTATAATACTATTATATGATGTACAATGTATGAAGAAGGAATTGTATAAACACATAAAAAAAATTATAAATTGGTATTTTTGGTTGGCAGTCCGTTGAAAATTCAGCAAAATTTAGAAATTCTGAAAGTTACCTACTTTTATTGAACAACTATTTTATAATGCTTTAAGAGTTTTTAGTTTTTAAGTGCTGCATTTACGATCTTAAGGCCTGAACGTGTGCTGGAAAGTTTAAATAATTTTGTTGTGCAACATAGTATTTCTTGTATTATGACACTTGGTGTAGTTTCTTTAGGAAATATCACTATTTATCTTATGCTAATTATTTATCTTGACTTTGTGTTTTGCTGTATTTGTTTTGTATTCACATCAAACAAGATGGACAATCTGTAAGACTCTAGTTTTAACAGTAAACATGTTCCTTAGTTAGTGCGTTATTTGTCTACCACGACACCAATTGATTTTAACATCTTCTCATAGTAAGATAAATTAAAAGTAACAATTCTGGTTATTTGTTAATGATATTTTGAACATATGTACTTACTTGGGAAAAATATGTATAGAGACAACCTCCATCTTTCCTCTCCTAGTTTCAGTTTCATTAGTAACTTGATATTTTCTGAAAATATTAAAAAATTATTATCCATTGCATTGAAGGTGTAAGAGTTTATAGCTTGGTATACCTAGATTGTAGTCGGTAAGAATTGTAAAATAGCACCAGACTTTAATTAAAAACCACCCTGTGTATAATATTAAAAATCAGATAGCAATATCTGAATAATTCTCGATTTCTAAAGATAATGAGCCACTAAATTATGGAATTGTTTGTCTATAATGGAACAAAACTTTTCTATACTTCGGTAAACTGGCATAAAGTGTATTAAAAACTTTGTACAGAAGAAGGAAAATCTTGATTTTCTGAGCTTGACTTTTCAGTGGAAAAATATAAAAGAAATTTTTGTTTGTAAAAAATTAAGAGAAGTTTATAAAAAATTTAAATCTGTAAGCAAACATGAACCTTGTGTTATTTATTCAGCGTTTTTTAAAAGTAAACATAAGTTCCAATATTTTTAGGCATAAAAATTTAATATAAGTTAATAATTATTCAAAAAATATTGGACACTTTATTTTATAAGAATTATGCATAAAGTGCTCGTTGTTCCGGAACGTGAAACGATTTTATAAAATGCAATATAATTTGCTCATTCAATTTTGAAAAGATGTAAGGTATTTTTATAAAATATGAATTGCAAATGAATTTGTTATTTTAAAAAATGTTTGATAAAATCTATCTTATCATTTAATGATTTTCTTACCAAAGTGTGGAATTTTGGAACAAGTTCAAAAACTTTACATTTTTTACAATAAGTTGCTTAAAAATTATTACATTTGGTATCAAACACTTTTTCGCTGAAACCCTTTATTGACTGAAAACTGTTTGAAGTTCTTCCAATGAGATCAAAGAAATGTTATGCTTTTATTTATCAATTGCTTTGAAATGTGGCATAAAAGTAAGTTATTCAAGTTGAATAATAATTGCTAGGTAGTGACTCCATAAAACTTTATTTTATACAAAAAAGTTAAAATATAAATAGATTTTTTTTATAAATACGCAATGCTTATCCAGATATGGTTATAAAATTTTTTAATTGAGCACACGCGTGCAATTAAAATATTAATTAAAAAATAAAAATTAAATTCTCTCTGATTTTCTTTTATGCGTATAATTAAATCCCATCAGTAAATTTTGTTAAACTAAACTAAAACTATTTATAAAGAGTCTTTCTTTGTGCTTGACTGGAAAGTAAAAACAGATTGGTCTTGGTTTTGATTAAATTTATTTTTAAATTAAATGAATATTGATTTGAGGAAGAGAGTTCTGGCTATTCAAGCAACCAGATTTAATTGCAAATTTTTGTTCATATATTTCGTGTTTAGCATACGGGGTACGTTAATACAAGATAAGAAGGTTTCGGTGCTCCTTTGCTCTTTAAAGAAAATACAAAAAAGTTTAATTAAAATTATTTTCTAAAATAATACAGAAATTTTCAAGTGGCAGTAAAACTCAAAATAAAATTGCTCATAAAATTTTTAGAAGGTTTAGATAATTTACGACCAGTATTACTTTGTGTTATATATATAACATATACTTGGTACATCAAATTGGAAAATATAAAATTATGTAGTACTATAAAAACTTTACCAAGTTTAACTTTTATGCGGCGATATTAAATTTATTAAAATATTTCTTAACGGTTTTCACAATAAAATTGAATATTTTAGAATAGCTCACGTGAACTGTAGACATTTAATTAAATTAAAAGATATTAAACAATTAATTTATAATACTATACAATTATATTTGAACCATTTTTGCATGGCATTAAATAATAAACATTGCGGAAGCACGCATGCGTTTACTGTACCCGGGCGTCGAGCCAAAGTTCAGTATTTTCACCGTCGTCAATATTGCAGGACGCGCGTCGCGACGTCGGTAGACTTTCTTAGTCAGTTAACTGACACTTCCATTACCTGCGAAACACCAATAGCAATTAATAAGTTACAAATTAATGTAAGTAATTAAATTTATCATAATTATTATTTTTTGAATTTTTCTTTAAATTAATTTTCAAGACTAAGCATTGTCGTGGGCACATTGTAACTATTACAAATGTAGATAATGATTGAAATGATGTATCTTTTAGGAAAAAATATATCACCCCGAATAACTAACTACACAATAGTGAAAACTTGTACCTCAATAAAATAAGCACCTTTACAAATAAATGTAGGTTAGTAGTATTATAGTAGTTTATTACTACAATTTATTGCAGTAATAAGTAATAATAACAAAAAATTCAATTTTTCCCGATGAGATCGAAAATTGCTTACTTGATATAATATTACAGCAGATTCTGTTTAATATAAAATATTTATAATATTTTTAACTCCCCCATATGTTTATCACGATATTACATATTATTTTTTTCTAACTTATTACATATTTCACACAACTTTTACAAATTTATTATGTGTATGCGGTACAATAAAAACTCTCGCAATATTTACAAATTTTTGATAATTACTTTTACTCAGACAGCGGTAGCAGCATTTACTGTTAATTCGACGTTTAATTTGGCCCCGTTGGATTTATGACCACAGCCGTACCAACTTCAAACATGATAATAGAAGTTCAAATATATGTACCTGCGGGTATGGTCCGTTAGTACATATTCACATACAGAGCGTTAAACAAGAGCTACCCAAGTTTAAAACTCAAAAAACCGATTATTTAGTTATTAAGAATAATAACCTACGACTGTCATTATCGGTGTATTGGTTAGAAAATCACATAAAATTCCAAGTTAACATTAGTTAAACTGCATGTCATAAAGTAACAATTAACCACAATAACCGGACTGTTATTGGCCATTGTGGGTCGGACCGGAATATTTTATAATTTACTCGTCCTCTTTTTCAATACACAATAAAAAAAAAGCGTTTTACATGAGATGGTACCAGCAATATTTTGATTAACATGCGCAGAACTTAAATTTTAAAGATTTAATTACGTTAATCTAACCATTGAAAATCAACATGTTTATTTTCATCTTTCGTTCTTTTAAAGTAAAAGTTTTAACTTTCGGATACAAATTTAAGTTTCAAACAGAATCGACGCATAAAAATACTCAACTTTACTGCACAAGTTTTCGACTTTAAAATATAATACTTTTAGAGATAATGTCTCATTCGCACCACCTTTCCTTCGCTCTTACAGTTTTGTAATACAATTTTTCAATGCCCTGTATATGATGCTTTTCCAGATATTATAATAGATAAGTAACATAATAGGTAGTGTATTTCATTTTATAATGTGTGGGATGGGATTAGATGTAGGTATTATAATATTATGTTTGATGATTGGATGCTTGTTATTCTCAACTAGGCCAGGTTTGACTAGAAATATCACGTACCACTACAAGCACTCACATATTGGATTATTGAAGGAAAGTTTGCAATAAAAAAATAATTTAATAGAAAACGGTTCTTGTGTAACCCAAATCTACAGATTCGAATACACATTATTTAAATTGTAGTAAAACTTGAAAACGAATATCAAAGGAACCTAATGCCTAATTAATTATATTATATTTCACAAACAACTAAATTCTGTGATATTATGTGGCATAGTCGCATTGAAATGTGTACTACGTGAACTTCTGCGTTAATTTAGCACATCTTTTGTTTGAAATTGGTGCAATAGTGTTGAAAATCTGCTAAAGCCCTATATCTTAGGGTCGCTAAGTAAATATGATTTTCTCTCGTACTCAATTTCTCATGTAGAAGGTAAATACATTCTCGTATAAGGTTTCCGAAAACAATATTGTTATCAAAAACATCTTTCGATAGTAAAATGCTGCGCATTATTTTACACGTAAAAAGAGGGAGAAACTTATTTTACTTAAAACTGCTATAAATTAATCGGCGTTTGAAAATTCTATAAAACCAGAGATTGTTACCGTTCTCGCAATTAATATTTTCAAGCACGCATTTTGAACCAGCAATTTATGATTTTTAATTTGATATAAAATTGGAAATTTTTATTAAGTTTCTTGAAGGCCATACCAGTGAAATATTTATATCTACCTTGTTTTCAGTACACGCTATATTAAATTCTTCATAACTTTTTATATTACTATGTTAGACCTAACTTTTTAAATTTTTCGAATATATATTACACTTTCTTAATCTACCGAAATATAAAACAAATATAAAAAAACTTCGACTTTTCGCTTCTTATTTTCTCTTTGCTGCGTTTTTATTATTTGATAAAAATCGCAAATAAATATTTAAAAAGAATTTATGCACATCATTATAAAAGGATTTAAAGAGTTGAAAGGTAACTGGCATAAGTTGTTGAAAAAATGTTCTTCAAACCAAATCTTAAGCTTCTTTTTGCGAGTGGTATCAAATAATAAACTACTTTTGAAGATTTCTGTTATTACAAACAAGTAAACATTTCTAAAGAAGCTGTAATATTTCGCTTCAACTTATATGTCCGTCTGCCTGTCTAGATTCAAGGATAATACAATTAACTTGGAAGCTTTATTTCATTCGTTCTGTACGAAAAAGTATTTCAGTTTTTATAAATTTGAATCAAAGTGTTTTAATAAATTGATAAGCAGTAGACAGAATAAAGGTTGCTTACTCAAATTCTCATCAAGATTTTATGCATAACATAACTTGCTTATTTCTCTAATTTAATGTGCATTTTTGAAAATTCACAATGCCATAAAAGCGGTAGTCCTTGCAGAGGACGCTGAACCTTCCAGAAGGACCTTCCATTTTGTTTTAAATTTGCTAGTAATTTGTACGTTTGTCTACCCTCAAAATAATGTGCTTTGAGAGAAAGGTGTTTTCTTTACAAAATATAAAATGAAAACTCTCGTGAAAACAATATTAAAAGAATAGCGCGGTTCAGGGAAGCAGCAATAGAATCCATTAAGTATACCTTGGAAAGTAAGTAAACTGTGGTGCTTTAAAGAAGTGAGATTTACAATTCTTTGAAATGTAAGTCCCCTGAAAGTAGCAGCTCTCCCGACTACTAGTGCTATTTTTATTCTATATTTTATAAAATTATTTCTTTAATTTTCCAAAGGTTATCTCTAAGCATTTAATTCAAAACAAATATTAATGTTTATTTCTGCTCCAGTGAGCTGGAAGTTAAAACCATTGCAATTTAAATATGTACAGAAATTTTCTCTTCTATAATCAAATAAATTAAAAATCAAGCACAATTTAACAACCTTTCAACTACAGATTGAATGAAAATTTCGAAAATATAAAAGCTATTGCGAATTATTGTTTAAATTGATACAACGAGCACATATTGACATTTTAATTATTTAGTAACAAACAATTTTGGTATCGCTGATCGAGAAATGCAGAGCTTAAAATAATTGTTAGAAAGTCAAGTTTTAATAAAAGTAACTATTGCTGAATATTTACTACAAAAAACAAATCAATAAGTTTTTTTTTCAATACAAATAATACATGATACATTCACTAGTAGTTATTTTTAAATCCATTGTAATTCTGGTATTTTTGTGACAATGCTGAGTTTTGCATTCATCCATTAACTGCATTGTAAATTAAAACTTGTTTAATTTGGATAGAGTCTAATATTGGATAGATAAAATCCGAATTAATGTAAACTTAACTTAATGTTTTTTGAACACTCGGCCATTCAATGACTTAATTTATAAATATCAAATACAAAAATTGTTTGAAATGATAAAACAATTGTATAATAATTCTGGATTTGTATTTCTAGCCTCTTAACTCTAATCAGCTGAATTTAATAAATGAAATCAAGTAAGTTATTAATGTTGCTTATTGATAATTCAATTTTGACTGACTAAGCAGAACGTACTGCAAAAACCTAAAAGGAGAATCAAATAATACAAATATAAAGAAATTGGATTTTCAAGCTTTGGTTCTAGAAACAGAACCGAAACTTAGTTTATTCAGTACATTCTGCCTTGATGCTTTGATGAAGCTTTTATGTTAAAGGCGGCTAGCCAAAATATTCAGGTTATTTCAGAGTGCTTGTTGTATTGAGCTAACTGTGAAAAAAGGTGCAAGTGTCGTGAAATTATTAGAACAATAACAAAAGAAAAATTCTATTTATTATTACATTAAAAGTGGGAAAAAAGAAAGGAGTGATTGGTCTACTTTAAATTTCAGAATTATCTGAAAGAATTAACCTCATTAACCCGAAAAAAAAATTTTCTAAGGAAATAGCCGAACTAATGTAAGCTGTCACATTTAAAATAAAAGAATGATGTAAATTAACAATTAAGCAGAGTTGAGTTTAACTGTATGGCGTCTGACGTCATAAATTGCTGAAATTTGAAGGAAAATCAAACGTTAATTTTGAACGATTTAAACGGGTTTGATATAAATCAAATGTGATGTTTTAAAGGCACATGAAGCTTTACAAATCAACTGCGATGTGACTGAAAAAAGTGTATTAAAAAAGTTGAAATGTCAGTGTTAATAAAAATTCAGTTAAACACCTGAAAATTTTAAAATAGATATTTCAATGAAATTAACAACGAACAGCTTTATAACACAGAATCAAAAATTAAACAAACTCGTCCTCTTTGTTGACATTCAACTACAAAGTTACGTACCAAATGGCATGCGGTTTTGAGTAGTACTCACTTTGGTTTCAAACTGGAAGTTGGGGGTATTCATACACAATATATCGCATTATCATGTCCGTTATTGTATATCAACTCAGAGACGTTTTCATGTTAAAGGAAATAACATGATAAAAGTTATTTGCTATATTATTTATATGTAAGGACTTCTATTTTAGGCAATTACGTATCAGGGTTATTAATTAGTACATGGTAAATTAATCAACTATATATAAATCATCAAAAGATTTTCCGCTAACTTTATTCGGCTAAAAAGTTTCAAAGTTACATTTTCTGTAAGTGGAAATTTTACATTTTTATAAAACCCTATTACAAACAATTGAAAATGTTGTTTTCCGATAAATTACATTTGTGGAGTTATAATAACATTATTAAAAATAGTATGTACTACTTTGTGTAATATATAAATGTAAAAATTTAATTCGTTAAATGGTAACGTTGAGTTTCTAGGGTTAATCGAGGAGGAATACCCGACGTATACCGCCACTTATATTTTTTAAAATATAAAATTATTATAATATCATATAATATGTAAATAAACGCACATAAATCATACTAATATGAGTCAATATTTTTAACGATGTTGTGATATGAATTATTAATATTGATTTTTAAACACAATACCTACGTAAAGAATATTCCGACTTTGAGTTTCCTTTACAAAGAAAATATATTTAATGTTTTCATGCTTCCACATATTTTTGTTATGCCGTTGGTTCTGAAATATTTAATGAAATAAACTTTGACTTTGAATTATATAATCAAGTTAACCATTACTGCCATTAAATCTTATAAGCATTTAAATAATAAAATGTTTTTCCAAAATAACATGAACATCTCTGCGTATCTGCTTACGAATTAAATTTTCTCTGCAATTTTCATTCACTATTATTTAATTGCTTATTCAGGGTGCCTGTTTTCAAATTTATACATACGAATTTAACATTGTTTTAGGAATAGAATGAGCAAATATTTTATATTGAACTTGAACTTTTGAATTTTCTTTCAAAATAGCTAACAGCTGAAGTACAATTAAGTTGTTATTTGTTGACATAATAAAGAAGTTATTTGTTATCAATGTAATTGTAAGTAATTTCTAAGCAAATAAAATAAATAGGTACTAAAACGAAGGGAGAGTTTTGGAAATTTAAAAAAACCGTTAATATTCTAACATAATCAGAAGTTAAGGGTGAACTAAATGCATAAAAACCAAATTCTTTATTTCTTCGAGGCGCGCTTTAAAAATCCATATTATTCCCATAACCGAAGATGATAATATCAACATTAAAAAACCGTTAACCTACACCCATGTTGTTAATAAAATAAAATCCCAAGAAGGAGATTTATACGTCAAAAACAGACACAATTAAAATCAAAATTGAAAAAATGGGCTTTGACAGAAGTTAAAGGTGGTAATCGAAATGGTAAGATGGATAGCACTGAATTGGAAGAATTTCTTTTGCAGAAGATCCAATGAATAGCGTATAATAAATTGTTCGAAAGGTAATTGAGTCAAAGTGAGCGGTATCTTAGCTCTATAATCACTAGGGTGGCAATTGAAGAGGGTTAAAAAAAATTTTTTTTAACTTTTCACTCTCTTCATTCTCTTAAAGTTTCAAGTCTTTATTTTAATTTTATCGTTTTCATTCCAACATTAGTTTTATTCCAAATTTAATTTCAAAATTAATGGTCATCCAAAAATTTGAAATCCATCAAGAATGAATGTAGAATCTGGAACTTATGTACGATAAAGCTACTTTACCATAAAAAAATGTCTTCTTATAGATTATTTTCTAAAACCATCTTCCTATTGATGTCAAAAAACAAAAATGAATATTAAATTATTTGGACATGCATTTAAGCTATACAAATTTATATAATTACAAAGGGAGCCCTATTATATATTCATTCCTAATTTATTTCAATTTTTAAACTGGCAATTAAGTAGGCATGGTATAAGATTGATATAAAATATATATATAGGTGCATATTTTAAATAAAAAATCGCCCCATGCGAGTAGAGGGTAAAACTCGAATAAATGACTTGCATTTTTAAGGGATCTTTTTTGTATTTGGAATCAATCTGGTGAGCAAAATTTAAAAAATTATTAGCCTTATTAACTCTCACCCTATTGCACACCCAAGTAACATTTTTAGCTAAAAAATAACTGTGAATTTCCGTAGCTATTTATTAGCTGACTCTTAGGTATTTATTATAGTTATTTTACCAATCAGTATCAAATTTGTTATAATAGCCGCTTAATATTTAGCTGACAGTTACTAATAGCCAATTGGCAACAATCTACAATAACCGCATAATTACTATGGGTAACAGTTCGAATTTAGGGGTTTGAAAATACACTTTTTCTTACAGCAATGGCTTTACCAAACGAGAGAACATAAAAATACAAGCTCTTTAAGGTAAAGATCAGTGTTGTCGGATTTATAATAAAGCCACAATGTAATTTTGAAAATTACAATTTTCCCATAAGAAATACATGTAAACGTATTATTGCGCAATATTACGCAATAATTTATGCATTGTAATAACGATGCGTGTGTTTTGATATGCACGAATGAACCATAGGGCGGGCCTAACTAAAGCAGCATTAGGAAGGAGTTAGTCACTCTCTGACATCCGTCGGGTCAACTTCCACACTTTCCACACAGTCGGATCGTCTTGGGGGATGTTTTTAGTAAGTAAGCGCTGGGTTTTGATAAACGCAACTACGCCAAGAGCAAGATTTACACTAAAAGTGAATTTCTTCCTAAATTTGTCGTCCGATCACAAATTTAATTTTTTTCCTTCATAATTCGTTGTAAAAAACGAGATTTTGATATCTTTACTCTCCCTACAACCTATTTTAATTTAGATGGGCGGGATTACAATTCAAAAGAGCCAATGACAAAATTGCATTCCAAATTAATTTTTAAAGTCGTTTTTATTCAAAATTTGTGATTTTTATTTTTATATACTCTAATTAGACCCATATCTTTCATAAACCGCTTTAAAAATGGTAAAAATCCAGATTCGGGATTCTTAACTGTCACCAGATTTTAAATTGTCGCTATTATGGAAACGGTTGAAAATCTTTTTGAAAACAACCATAGCACTGCCTTTTAGCTGATAAATTTTATCAAAATTATGATATAGTTCTAGTAATTACTACAAACAAATAAGTTTTGAAAAGAATTGGTTCCGATTTCTAAATCAAAAATACAAATTTTTCAAAATAAATGGTAAATAGTCATAAACAATTAAGTTTATAAGTGTGCTCTAATAAAGTATTTTGTTTATTTCGAAAACACTACAATGTAACTTTTTTTGATAATAAAATGTGAAATGCAAATAAAATGAAAAATGCTTTTAATAAATTAATTACAACCTTAATAGAGCGGGGCTAACTAGAGCAGCGGTAGGTAGGAGTCAGTCGCTCTCTGACATCCGTCGGGTCAACTTCAACATTTTTTTGAGTTGGATTCTCTTGGGGATGTTTTTAATAAGTAAAGCGCTTATCAAAACTGCTTGTAGCACCCAGAGTAGGTTTTAATAAACGCAAGTACGTCAAGAGTCAGATTCACACAAAAAGTGAATTTTTTTCGAAATTTGTTGTCCGATCACAAATTAAATTTTTGTATTAGTTAATTAGACCGTCGTCTTTCATAATTCGTTGTAAAAACGAGATTTTGGTATCTTTACTGTCCCCACAACCTATTTTAATTTTGGTGGACGAGGTTACAGTTCAAAAGAGCCAATGGCAAAATTGCATTCTAAATCAATTTTTAAAGCTATTTTTCCACAATTTATGCACCAACCGCAAATTTTATTTTTTATACGCTAATTAGACCCTCATCTTTCATAAATCACTTCAAAAATGGTAAAATTCCGATCATGAAATTCGAACTGTCACCATTACCATGAATATTAAAATAGCTATTTTCGTGACTAGTACTTAAATAGGCTACATTTCCATTAGAGGTTGATTTTGCTGACGAGCCGGAGGGCGAGTCAGCAAAATCAACCTAGAATGGAAACAAGCCTATTGAAGTACGTGTTATGAACAATATTTTGCAAATCTGCAATTCGGTAAATAAAGAATATTTTAACAAAATTGCTCAATCTGAAATGAAAATAACTCGCCAGTAGCGCGGAAAAGTGAAGGTAAAGTATCTCGCGAAAGATAAGATTACGAAATATGATCAAATAACATGAGTAATCTTACGTGCAGAAAACAAGCCGCTTTCAATACCATGTAATGTGTATGAAATGATAGTATTTCGCTGCAGAATTGCAAAAAATACTAATGTACCTACTCGTAATCTCTCAAGTAGCTGTGGGGTTAGTTCATATTTTATTACGAGGCAAAAACTTGCAAGAAAAAGGGGAGGCGACAAATGTTGTACAGATATTAGTCCTATAAATTCCTAAGCAACACCACACATATTATTTTTAATTTCATAAATAAGTCTGTAATGCAATAATAATTATTTTTGATATTATCTTTGTCATTGAAATAAAATAAAATTTATTAAATTTCATACACATCAGAAAGAATAATTATCAAACTACGCTTAACCAGATATACTTCTCTCCCTTCTGGGGTGACTAAAATTTGGATCCAAAATATTTAGTCTAAATCGCTAGTACATGTTTGTGCTGGAGTTACTTAATGCTCTATTTTTAACATGAAATATAATCTACTCCATATATTCCACAACTGCATTTCTTCCAAACTTTCAAATTTAAAATCCACTAATGAAATAAATTATAAGATTTAATTCAGCGGAGTAGGGCGGGGGATGGTCAGCTGTTAATACTAAGCAAGCTATCAGGATTCAATTCGGAAAAAGTCCAATTTTCTAACGACATTTTTGTGTTTTGGAAATACGACGGTTAAAAGAATATAACCGGGCTATAGTCACATTTTCAATGTGTTCCCAACCCGGTTTCAGCAGCAGTGGAGTTTTAATGAAAATCTTTTTCTAGAGAAAGAAGCCCAGAACTAAACATAAAGACTTAAAAAGAGTAGAAATTAAAAAATCGGGAAACAAAAAAGAGCAATTTTTATTTTTGTTTATACCTCTCTTTTTTCTCTCTCTCTCTATCAGAGTCCTTCGCTCCACGAGAGGGCATAGTGACCGCTTCAATTTTTGACCTCGGTAACCTCGGTAGTATGCCATTGCTTGCCGAGGACCTCTTACTTTGAGTTATTTTAAGAATTATCATTCCCAAACGATTCATGCCCCGGATGCTTCATGGTTCACTATGGGAGGATTGATTTTTGCTAATTGGAAATTAGTCAAAAGTTGCAAAAGCTCCAATCCCGTTTCGACGCAGTTATTGTTCGATGTGAATAAAAAGTAAAACAAATGTTAGAGAAAATAGAGATCCAGCGGTCGAGTTTAGATTAGTGTTAGGTAATGAAACTCCTGCAACGAAGGAGATCCACCTCCTTTATAGTAGCACACTTTACAAGTAGACCCGGTCTAGGGGTTATGTTTAGTGAATACAGCGTTTGTCAAAACGCTCCGGAACGGAAGGGGCCGGAGCGGAGAGTGCGAAGAGTCGGTTTTGACAAATGCAACTACGGCAAATCTCGGATCCACCCTAACATCTAAAATCAGTCGTCAATATGAAGAAGTTCTAATTGTGATATCAATATTGTGACAATAAATTTGTATAACATCTTCTATCTTTTACAGTTCTTATATCTGCGGTTAACGTTAGGAAACAATAGTTTTTAAATTTATTTGTTTCTTTAAATTAATAATAATAATAATATGTCTTTTATTTAGCAAACAGCTATAGGTATGATAATGTTGTACAATTAAAAATTAACTTTTCTAAAATTGAACTCTTTAAAATAATACAAATTTTATTAAAAATCTTTAAAAGTAATTAAGTTTGACATGAAATTGATTGATACGAAATAAATATTGAATAGTCCGCTGGACGAAGTCATCCGGAAATGAATCGTCCGGGATGATTCGTCCAGAGTGAATCGTCTCCGAATCGTTTATATAGTGAAACTTCTATTACGAGTATATTACGTAATTTAAATTATTTTTTCCGCTACATAAATATATGTGTACTGAAAGATGTACTGACGAGAATGACGAACCTTCTAAAAAAGTACCCATCAAGAACAACTAGCGACCCGTTTAAGAATGACGGTGGGTATAGATTTTAGCTAAGATACCCAACAAGTATTAAGATTTAATGTTGAAATAGGCCTCATGGATCAGGGACTTACTACTGAATTTAATTGTCAATTGATTGGTTTTTTACTTTCGGATAGCACGAGCTTTTATTTTTATCTCTCTGTTTTACGGAAAAATCAAATTCTTTAGTTTGTGAAATATTAATCAAACAATTTAATGTCCAAATTGAACAAGTTTATTAAATTTTAAATTCAAATGTGTTTTAAATCTACTTTTAGAGAATCCAAGTTGTGTAAATTAAATTTGTCTTTAAACCAAACAAAATTGTTTTTAGATTTCCTATTCAATACGCTAAAAAACTACCCTAAGATATAAATATTAAAATTTTTTATAAAATAAAGTCAATCGCTGACATAATTAGTGCGACCAATCTCGTTTTTGAATTCTGTTGTAATTAAATTTTTATTAATGAGTTTTAATAATAAAGTTGTTTTAAAATTTAATTTTGTTTCAAATCAAGTTTTTAATTTCAATTTATATTTAAAATTTTTACCGAGAGTGTTTTTATAATTTTGCAGATCTTTTTCTCAAATTCTTTAATCTAATTCCTTCGTTCCACACTTTCTTAAAACACAAAATATTTTTTTTAGAATTTTTGCATTCGTCTTTGTGCCTATTCAGTAGGACAGAAATCTTTCGTATAATATCTTTTGGACTTTATCTTGAGGTTGTAAGATCTTTAAGACTAAAATATGTATCCTTCATCTAGAAGATGTACTCCTGAAGAATGATAGTCTTTCTAAAAGATGTACTGCTCAAAAATGATGGTTCTTATAGAAAATAATAAAAATAAAATTGAAAAATTACAAATATTAACACATAAAAATTTTCCTATAAAAATAGCTTTACCAAACGAAAGAACAGAAAAATACAAGCTCTTTAAGGTGAAGATGAATTTATTCGGATTTCTAATAAGCCCACAATTCAATTTTAAAAATAACAATTTTCCCATAAGAAATAGTACATGTAAATGTATTATTGCGAGTATTACGTCCTCCCTGAGATTCGTCGGATCCACATCCACATCCACACTTTGTCGAGTTGGACCGTTTTTGGAGGCTGTTTTAATGAGTAAAGCGCTTGTCGTAACCGCTTTTAGAGGAACGGAAGCTGCGGAGAGCACTCGTCAAAAATTAGGACTTTTCCAAAGGATATGCACCCCTACAATGATGGTTTATTTACTGGATGCACTCATTAGAAAGTTCAGCATTGCTATTTCCTACTAATCTTTTATAAAATCTATTAAAATGTGCTAGTTTTAGAACAAATAACTTATTTACGACCGTGGCAAAATCAAATTGTTCCAAACCTTCTCTATGAGCAGAAAGAAGCCGTTTTTTACAATAATCACAGTGTTGACTTTACAAAAATGCTATTGGGCATAAAAAAAATGCACAAGAAACGGAAACAACTTACATGACTTGAATAGTTTATTTATTTGTATTTAGTTATTCTAAGAGAGAGCACTTCTGAAAGTTACAAGGCAACCGTATACTTTAATAAGCGTGCATCTTATTAGTAATATTTTCTAAAAGTGTTCAAATGTTTTAAAGAGGGTGGGGCACTAACCCCCCGAGCATTGGATACTCAATTCATTCTATAGATGTAATTTTTATCAGTTGATTTTGCGTTCATTTTAAATAATTCCTGAAAATGTCACTTGCAATCTCGAAATTCTAAGAAATTTTTTACGTAATCCCTTGATTTCGAATTAATGAAATTCCTCGAATTTTGAGATCCCAATACTGTAAAATATAGTCCATGACCTACAAGTGACATGTCGACAACACGTGGTAATTGTGTCCATTTCATGACGAAAAAAACCAAACTGGGACATCAGGGAAGTATAGAAGCAGTCTAATTTCCTACAAACTCATCCTCCTAAAAACACTTGAGATCTATCTTTACAGAAAATATATATATTATTTACCTCTTAATTATTATTAAGCATTAGAGTGTTTGTTTTGTGTCAGTTAATATTTAATCAAAGAAGCTAGTTTGGGGACGGTTAAGAATCCCGAATCGATTTTACCATTTTGAAGTGGATTATGAAAGAAGAGGGTCTAATTAGCATAAAAAAAAATAAAATTTGCGGAATATTCACACAATTTTGAAAAAACGGCTTTAAAGTTAATTTAGAATGCAATTTTATCATTGGTTCTTTTGAAGATTAACCCCGCCCCCAAAGAAAGAGGCTGTGGCGACAGTAAATATACCAGAATCTCGGTTTCACGACGAATTATGATAGATAATGGTCCGGGGCTCGTACGGCGCTCCGAACGGTTTTGACACGTGCTAAACTCATTAAAAACATCCCTTAAGCGGCTCCAACTCGAAAAGTTTGAAAGTTGACGCGGCAGATCTCAGGGAGCGACTGACTCGTTTCTACCACTGCTCTAGTTGGCCCCGCCTTAAGGTAGAACCGCTAGAATAAATCAACACGGACGGTCATCAAAATGCATAAAATTATTGCGCAACATTACGCAATAATACACTTACATGTATTTCTTATGGGAAAATTGCAATTTTCAAAATTAAATTGTGGCCTTATTACAACTCCGACAAGATTGATCCTCACCTTAGAGAGCTTGTATTTTTGTGTTCTTTCGTTTGGTATAGCCATTTCTATAGGGAAAAGTGTATTTTCGAGTTCGGGATTCT
Source organism: Lycocerus yunnanus (assembly GCA_036346125.1). Classification (NCBI taxonomy): domain Eukaryota; kingdom Metazoa; phylum Arthropoda; class Insecta; order Coleoptera; family Cantharidae; genus Lycocerus; species Lycocerus yunnanus. Next base: position 1,534,799 of record JARFIX010000022.1, on the reverse strand, counting down.
TAACTCTAGTCCTAGTTTGAAAATTACGTGCAAGTCGAAAAATCTGAAAAACAGAGAAAATTTAGTATACTTGATACCTTCATGTGCAATTTCACAAAGTCAGATAAAATCAAATTTTACAATGTGCATAAGTTTAGTATAATATATTAAACTTCAAGATTACTCATCTTTAGGAAACAAAAATGCTTTAATTTAAAATAATTTAAAAAATAAACGTCAAACACATCGATAGCATCATTTTCGGGCCAAAAGTTAATTACTATCGTTCGGTAACGCAATTCTGTCACAATAACGGCCGAATCAGCATTATTTAAAAAGTTCAAAACCGCACCAAACTATAATTCGTTGTTGATGGAGCGATTATGTCTTTGTTTCTGTTGGGTTTTCGAAGCCCCAAATTCGAAAATTATGCTGGTTGACATACCCAGACAGATGAAATTAAGCCTCGTCGCTCAGAATAATTTTTTTCGAAAAATTATGATCTTGTGCATGCATTTCAGCACCCAATCAGCAAATCTTGCGGCTCCAGTTCTTGTATAAGGTGGGCTTTGTAACCCTTCAAGCCAAGATATTTTTACAAAATGCGGTTTAAACTAGCTTGTAATAAACCTAATTCCTGTGATCATCTCGAAAAACCTGGGTTTTCGGCCACACTTTCAGCTATATCGGCGAAATTTTTAGTTGACCTGACCAGACGAAGTAGGTGTTTTCACATCACTAACTTCTCCGAAACGTTTAAATTTAATAATTTAATTTACTGTAGCTGGGCGAGAAGACGCTTGATGATGACTTTACAGGTTGGTTGTAAAGTATTTAAAGCAAAAATGAAAGAATGTGAACTTTTAAATGAAATTAGTTTTTTTATCCAATATAATCTCCTCAACTTCAATACACTTATTCCAATGATCCTGCAATAATTTTATTTTATCTCTGTAATGATTTTCTGGAAGCTCTGCAAAATACTGTTCCACGACTGAAATAGCTTCTTCATTCGATGAAAAACGCTTTCCACGAACAAATTGTTTCAAGTTTCTAAAGAGGTAGTAGTCGCTAGGAACCAAATCTGGCGAACACGGTGGATGTTCAAGCAATTCGTACTTTAGTTCATTGAATTTTGCCATTGTTAAAACACTTTTGTGGACAGGTGCGTTGTCTTGGTGAAAGATGATTTTTTTATGTTGCAAACCGGGTCTCTTTTCACGAATTTGTTTGTTCAATTGATCCAAAAGGTTACAATAATATTCAGAGTTAATTGTTTTACCTTTTCAAGATAATCAATCAATAAAATCCTTTTGCATCCCAAAAACTGATGCCATAACCTTTTTTGCTGATCGTCCTGACTTCACCTGTTTTGGAGCTGAACAACCAGCCTCAGTCCACTGTAATCGTTCTTGTTTCAATTTAGGATCATGGTGGTAGATCCAAGTCTCATCCATAGTTACAAAACGACGCACAAAATCGATTTTATTCTTATTAAAAAGATTCAAATGATGCTGAGAAATTTGCTTTCGTGTGAGTTTTGTTGAATTGTTAACGAATGCGGCACTAACTTTCCAAACAGCTTTTTCATACGTAATTCTTTATGTAAAATATAGAGTACTCGTTCGTCTGAGATGCCTATGGTATTAGCAATTTCACGCTTAGTCAAACTTGGATCTTCACTAACAATATTATGTACTTGTTCAATGATTTCTGGTGTTGTTGCAGTTTTGGTCGTCCACTACGTGGTTCATCTTCAACGCTTGTACGACCACGTTTAAACTCTAAAACCCATCGATGTACAGTTGGAAATGAAGGAGCAGATTCTTTTAACACGCTCACCATTTTTGTATGAATTTCTGTTGTTGATAAACCTTCCAAAACAAAGAATTTTATCACTGCACGATACTCAGTTTTTTCCATTGTTAAAAAATACACCGACACGTCGACTTCAAATGGCTTGTAAACAATGAATGAATTGACAGATCGAAATAAAATTTTTAGTAGGTTCATATGAAAGATCAAATATCAAAATGACGTATGAATTTTGATTTCTCTACTGCTTAATAGGTGTTGCTTTCAGTACTTTTCAACCAAACTGTATGAATCGTCTCCGCGAAATTTTCACTATTTTTGTAGTAAATTCAGTGAAGTATTGGTCACGGGGGACGTTATTTAGACGTCGGATGTCATGTCCTTTGCACGTTTTGATTGACGTTTGTGTGCTAGCGATACATATAAAAAGTAAACAAGACGTTATTGAGACGTCAGTATGTCACGAATTTTTCACTTCTTAAATGACGTCTTTAGTCTATGACATTTTATAGTAATTTTTGCGTTAGTTATTCAATCGATGTTGGTTGATCACTAAAAATTGAAATCACCAAGGTATAATCTGTCTCTGGTAAGTCTCCTGAAAAATGGAATGTATACACTTTAGTAGTTCGGAACCCATGTTAACCCATTCTTCATGTATTGCAAGTAGAATTATTAAATGTGATTCTAAAAAAAGTGGCATCACATAATATGCATTCAGTTAGAGTCTATTTATTAGCATAAAAAATGATATAAAAATATCTTTTGGCCTTCGAAGTGTTATGTCAAATAAAAAATAAGTAGCAGTTTAAAATGTTTTAAAAAGAGTTTTTCTCAATGACATAGTACAGTCTTACAAAGTTATATTTTATGTGTCGTCTCTAATGTCATATTGATGAACATTAATGGATATCTATAGGTAACCAAAAATGTACTGGTCAGAGCGATTTAAATAAAATATTATTTTGGGATATATTCAATTTGTTCCAAACCTTATTCTCACATTGTATAAGCTTCCCATGTCATTAGGTCAGCTGGAGCAGGTATATTTGCCATTATCAATTTCCTCTACCTTACTCTTCAAGCATTGCTATTCCTTACAAGTGATTAGCTTCTGTTTACAAGCCCCAAAATTATTTTCCTGTAGAAAATGCAACACAAAATAATTAAATCGATAATTCGAAAATTGTTGTTTAATTGCAGATGAATTGTCTCTAATTAAAATAAATCAATAAAATATAAATACAAATATTTGTAAAATTTTTACAAATTCTTCCCAAACTTATTTGTCGTTTTATCGAAATGTTGGAAACGTACATATATCCTATTAGTATACCTAACAAAAGTTTCCGAGAGAAATAAATAAGTAGTAGATGCAAAAAAATATAAAAAAGCAGAACAATATATTACTTTATCCGCTAGCTACTTTGTACTCGAGTAATTCAACATTACATTGGAATACGATAGTGTCTAACAAATCCTTAAAACCAACTAGTAACTCGGAAAACTCTAACAGCTGAAATAAGAAATTAATTAATTTCTTTTATTAAAGATCTTGAAATAATAACTGCTGGTTGCGGCAGTTTTTCAAAATATTTAAAATGATTCCTCCTATAATGTAATAGTAGCTGCGACTTGGGTTAAAATCATAAAACTCCAATAAATGTGGTGCAGAAAAACTTGGCTAGCATACATATGTAGCCTTCACTTAAGTTCGATATTGTTGCAAAATTGTACGAAAAAACCTTTTTCTATTCTTTTGTAATAGTCTACACGTTTCGCGAAGTCTTTTATTTTACGTTTTTACATATCGGTTTACATTTCCGATCTATTCATTTGCGTAATAATGGAACATAGCGAACACTTTAATCGGGATATTTAAACATATACTGCGTTCGTAATTACTAAACCTTTTTTTTCTTGTTAAGTAAGTTTAGCTTCTTAAGGAATTATAATGGCTATTTGCTCACTTCACTAACAAGAAGACTACTTTGCCAAAAATGTTCCTTTTAAATGACCCGAGACTAAGGAAATTAGGTCACAAAATTTTATTGGGCTTTCCCTATATTTAATTCGTTCCCGAATTACTTTTTATTTGAAATTGTGTCTAAATACAAATTAGATTACAATTCTCTATAATGCATGACGTGCTTTTCTGTTTTATTAAACTGATATTAAATAATCTAACTTGTCAGTTTAATACAATTTTGCTTTTATTTGTAGCTAAAGCTATATTGTTTTAGATTTCGAATATTTTTTTTTATATCAAATTGTGTTTTTATCTTCTTAAGCGATATCGTTTCAAGCTACAAATAAAAATTAAATTGTTAATTAAAATTTTTGGAAATGGCTTGAAATAAATTCAAAATTGGTATGAAATTGATATTTAGCTTTTACTACTTATTTCATCTTAATCTACTACTAATTGAAATTTAAAACTTCATTTTCTCTTTTACTAACGAAATAGTCTTATAATTCTAATTAAGATCTCCTTGTGCAGCCTAATTAAAAATCTAATCAAGCCACTTAATAAGTTTAATTTATTATATACTTTACACACAAAATTAGTTATTCGTCTAAATTAGAATGTATAATTTTATAACTTACATTGGTGTTGTTTAATTTAAATTTAAATTTAGGAATTACTTTCCATTTAATTACTAATATTATCATCAGTTAAAATTGATACAATTTAACTTTTGCCATGAACTGTGAATAAATTTCAACTTGACGCTTGACTAGTAAAGCCGATCTCAAATCTTGCTTTAACCAAATTCCTAACGCCATCGATCGATCAGAATGTTAACCATTTCAAATATCTCATATACCAAAATTTATATTATTTTTCCTTTTTAAATTATGTAGCAGATACGATTCCAAAGGTTATTTTCTGTATATAATACATCCTCTCCATTGTTAAAATTATTCTTCGCGCAAAAAATTAGGACAACCTGCAAAAGTTTGATTTAGTTACTCTCGTGTCACTAATCGAGTGAAAAAGTAGCGATATCCATTACAAGTAGTACATACTTTTTATAAAAATAAATAAATTGGCTGTTTAGCTATTTCGCAAACAGCCTTTACTTGTTTATTCATAATGCGTCTGAATAACCATGGCTGGAAGTCTGTTGCTGCCGTGAAAGATAATCACATTGGATTTATCACACACGTGCTACGTAGCAGAAATAATAATATATCCGCGATCGTTACAATATTTCAATATGCCTATTCAAAAATTAAATAACTTTAAGATAAATTCCCCCAAAAAACGCTTGATCATCGAGCAGCTTAAGAAACAAATCTTAAGTTAACACCTGGAAAATTGCGATAAAGACTATTTATTTTTTGAATTTAGATTTTCTCGAGTGCAGAAGCGGTTGCTTCATTTTCAATCGAAAGTTTAGGGTTTGGTATTATAGGGGTACCATTCTGATATAACAATCAAATGGTAGATAAGGCAGGCCAGAATTGTAAACTGAGCCGTTTGTGAGTAATGGAAAAGTCAATAGAAATCCTTGCTAATATTTATCTTTCAAGCAAATCATCGTGGCTATTTATCCAAAATTATTTCCATCTTTTGGTGGACGATAACACTGAAACTTTATGAAATATGATGCCGAAGTTAGAGTTTCCTACATAGTATATAAAATAATAGTTTATAATGTCAATGCAAATAAGAGAAAATTACTTCCAATATTTACCGAGATAATCCTATCCGAAAGCTTAATCCGCAACTGCAAGTAAAAGGAAAGATATCTAAGCTGGCGACCTGTAGGTATATGAATTTTGCAAGACAAAATTTTTTAAATTAAATAGCAAATACAATTAGGCAAATGAAGTTTTAATGGTAAAATCCATTTTTATACAATGGAAAATTGCCCATAATTAGTTGGATTGTTTTTCAATAATTTATTTTGTATGTTGGTATTACGTTTTCCGTGCTCTAGCAATTGTATTTCTTATTTACACTGGAAATCCTAGTTGCTATTCTATCTTCAAACTAGAAAACATAACCCCCCAAGTTTATTAGCACTTCATCAGCAAAGTGGTGTGTTCAACGGGCATTGTTGCTGCATTCGGTTAACTCTGAATATATTGAATTAGTAAACATATTATTTCTGGTGGTAATCCACATTTCTACGAAATTCGTGATGTACATAATAATGTAATTGTTGATTTTATGTAAACCACACCAAAAATATAATGTAGATCTTATTCGGCATAAAAAGTTCATAAATTTTAAACGACTGGCTATTTTTTTTAATATAACCCTGCAAAACTATTCTGGACTAAGTAAATATTTACATTTATTAGCAAAACACTAAAATGCATTTTTCATAAGCCTTGAAGAGATACAGCAAACGTAAGAATAAAATTTGGCCTTAGTAAGAAAAATTGGCATTTACATGAAGTTAGCCGATCTTTCGTTTCCATTGAATTTAATAAAATATACTATAACTTTATTATTTCAGTTCATCTAATTTTGCAAGTACAAAATTTATTTTAAAAGTTGACAAAACAAATCATGAATTATTTATGCTAATTTGAATATGTTGTAGCAAAATAGAGCGTATGTATGTAATGATACTTCACTAAGTAAGTAATAGTAATTTTTGTACCTAACATTTTCAACTTTTGTAGTTTTAAAAGTTTTCATCACGCTTATAAAGTTTGTGAAAAATGTCCGCTAAAGTTTAAAAACTAAAACAATTAAATTTTCTGGAAAAGTACTGAATTTCGAAATAAAGTTTAATTTTTAAAAACTCTTTTAGCAAACGACTTTATATTCCAGACTAATACAAATTATTTCTGTTCTTAAAAATTTTAAGCTCGATTTTGCTGACATCAGTAAAGCTAAAAAATGTGCCTACTGAAAAATTGCACAGGCACGCATGCAGAAAAAATGCTTTATTTCACTTTTCGTCTGATTTAACCTTTTCAGCTAACACGATTTTTCTTTTATGTCAGTACACATTTAATTCGTTACTTTAATTTGTAAAGAGAATTAAAATTAAATTTTTACAATTTTAAATGTTTTATCTTGATGAAAATACGTTGCGGCGGCAGAGGTTATAACATAATAAGAAAAAGAAATAAAACGTTTCATTTAAATATGTATGTATGTAGTCGACAATAATTAAATTTCATACAAATAGTGCAGTAGTTTTGTATCTTTGAATAAACATGCTCTCCTTAGCGCTACGGTTAAAATTGGGGACCTACTGTTCAAAGTCGATTTCGGTAGCTGTTTATATCAAAATAAAAAATTATGTGCGGCTGGTTTCAGTATTAGCTTTAGTTTTTTTTACATAATTTACGCAGTTAACCACTGGGTTAATCATACACACATTATAATTTAAAAGTTATTAAAAGAAGCAAAGGGTAATCTCTTATGTCCTTCTCTATTACGAAAGTAATCCCAATTTCTGCATAAAATTACATATGTATGTATTGAAGGGCTCAGAAGCAGCCACAAAAATGATTAGAATGTAAACAACTTAAAAGCTACGTAAACAGTTAATTTTCATATCTGTTGCTTTTCAATATCCATTAGAATCTAAAAACAAAGTAAATAAATTAATTTAATTGCCATTATGTGCAAAACAAAGATTTACCTGTTTTAAAATCTGATTCAATTATTGTCTTTAAACTAAAAAAATTGTAAGCAATTTAATGCTTGCCATGTGCAGAAATTTTTAAAGGAAATTTGAATGCATATGTGGGAGTAAGCGTTCAGATTATTTTAGAATTTTAATTTCATTTAAAAATTATGAGCACTGATTAAACACCGAAATTATTTATAAATTAAAAACAAAGTGTTTTGAAAAAAATACAAACAAAATATAAAAACCCAGAGCAAAAAGTTTTCATTTAAAATGGCGGTGCTCTAGAAATTTGGACTGCTCAATAGCCAAATTTCCGAAAAAATCATTTCCACAATGAGAGCCGTAATGTTAAAGTTTTTAAAATGTTGCAAAGTAGCCGAGGGGTTAACCGCTGGTGAAATTTTTGTACACATCTCATGAAGTACATGAAGTACTTGTGAAATACATGAAGTACATGATGATACACTTTTATCTCGTTTGTTTAAATATGATAGAGGTTTGGTAGCTCAATAAAAAGCTTTGCTAATTTATTGTTTTGTCATGATTAATTAATTACATTGCAGCGAAAATAACGCGCTTGTCCCGGTTTTACAGGGACGGCTCTAGAATATGATAATGCAATTTAAACTATCTTCTTATGCTTCTATCTTCTATCTTTCTTCAACTATAGTTATCTATCAATTAAAATACATTAAAGTTAAATTGACAAAATAACCAATCGGGTGTTTGATTTGTTTTTGTTTTGTTGTGTGTTTTGTTATTTCGTTGTGGTCTGATTGGATGAGTTTGAATAAGGTAAATGTCCTCAGTCCCCTCCATTGCGAATTTTTAATTTAAAAAAGTCTAAATTTATTGTTTTTTTTTCTTTATTTTCGGTTGAACCTTTTTTGTTCTTTAATTATTTAGAAAATCATTAGGGGAAGCGGGAAACCTGCTAGCTCCTTCCTCCCAATTTTGAAAATATTCTAATCGTTTGTGCATGATTGTACATAATTTATTATTGCTTTACCTTTTAATTAATACATATAAATTAGTTAAACCGGGGTCTAAACAAGTAAACTGAAGATTTCCCGTTGCAGAAGCACTAGAAGGCGTTCCACACTCCCAGACCCCTGGTTTAACTAATTTATTTTTATCAAAAGTGAATTAAATACTTAAGCATATCCCAAGTCCCAAAATCCGGGGGGTCTGGGGGGTGTGGAACACCCTCCAGTGCACAAATTTTGCAATCTCGGTAAGTGTCTGAAATACCGATGAAGTACGTGAAATGCAATGAGTGATCAATGAAGTAGGTGAAGTACCGTGAATTACTGCTGAATTATATGAAGTACGAAGAAGTATGGAGAATTATGATGAAGTACGTGAAGTCTGAAGTTAATTGTACACAATTTCCTCTAGCGGTTGACCCTCGAAAATAGCTTTTAAAGTTTAGATTCCATCAAAAATTAAGTGGATAAAAGTGAAATACATAAAATAATAAATTTGAAAACCCAAACTTTATAAAAATTGATTGTTTAAAAAAATTTTAAATTGATGTATTAAGAATTTGTAAAAGTCCTGGAATTTAAAAATTTAAAATTGTTTAAAGAGTTTAAAATTTTATTAAGGCAACGCTTTGCTATTGAATGAAATGGGGGAAACAAACAAAAAGATTAAATTTGGAAGATTTTGGAACCAGCAACTGTTATTTTAGAAAATGCAGACAAAGTTAAGACAAATACATTAAAACAAGAAAATGGACGATGATCAGCTACTACACATCAAATGGTAAATTTTAAAATTTTTAAATTATAAAAGTGGTCACACAAACAAAATTTTAACATTTCTACTTTAATTTATAAAAAAAATTTAGTGACTACACTGTAAACGATTCCAAAATTAAATTGTTAAATTGTTATATTTAAAAGAATTTGATTTTTGGGGCGGATAATAAACCTGAACTCCTATTATGATTTTAAAGTGGATTATGAAATTGAGGGTCTAATCAGCGTATAAAAAAATTAAATATGCACTCGATCTACAAATTTTGAAAAAAACCGTTTTAAAAATTTATTTACAATGCAATTTTTTCATTGGTCTTTTTGAACTGTAACCTCGCTTATCAATAATTAAAATAAGTTTTTAGTGCTAAAAGTAATTCTAAATAAGTTTTTTGATATTTTTAAAATATTAAAAGACGAAAACACAGATAAAATATAATGTAGCGTATATTTTTAGGGTAAACTCGAAATTTAACGTGGTTACGTTTGCACCTTACTCATTAAAAATATCCCCCTTGAACGGTCCAACTTGGCAAAATGTGGATGCATTTATGTGGATGACCCGACAAATATCAGAAAGCAACTTGTAACTCCCCACCGTTTGTGACTGTCGATCCACCTACAACGCACTGACTGGTGATAGAATGTATACTACAATGACGTAATATTTCGCAATAATACACTTACATAATATTTCTTATTGGAAAATCCTAATTTTCAAATTTGAATTGTGGCCTTATTAGAAATCCGACTAAATTCATCATTAAATGATTCTCATTTTATACTCTTTTGTTTCGTGAAGCAATTTTTATACGGAAAAGTTTACTTTTGAGTTCGGGTTTATTACCGCGACCCTAATTTTCTCTTAAAACAAAAGAAAATTAACAAAAAGTTACAGTTCATGAAACTGAGCTTTAAGGAAGAGCTAGGAGACAAAGAAAATTATCAACAGTAAAAAGTTAAATTTAGTAATAAGTAAAAAAAGTAGTAAACAAAATAAAAGAATAAATATAACGCGCAACAATCATTTGTTTTTAAACTAATAGTTGCTTTATTATGTAGCAAAATGGCTTCTGACAAACAAACTTGTGAATTTATGAATTAGTAACCAATAGCACGAAATGACTATTAATTTCAGACTGTTACAGAACAATAGCAATTCCGGAATGGAAGCAGATAATCAAAAATTTTGTATTCCAAACAAAAACAGGAATTTACAGAACCAACAATCTGTTTGCTGAAGCATTTCACGCCGCCAATCTCAAAACCAACCGGGCAGCTTTCAAAATCAAAATAATTTGGAAAATGTTTGTTTTTGAGCTGCTGCTGATTTTGCAAATATGATTACTCCACGTGGGATTACTAGTTTACTCCAAGATCAAAGTTAACTCAATTTAAACAAAGTAAAACAAAATACTCAAGTTTGAAACGCCAACCGTTTAATCCAACCGCGGATTGTTCTTACAGATATGCATAACAACGCACTTATCAATATTCAATGGAATCAACTACCCAGAGCACCTCATTACCACTTTATTTAAATCATCTTGAAGAAAAGTTTTGATTATTATAAACCTTGGTGTGGTCGGCACAGGAAGCAATGGAGGATTAGAACAAGGATGGTAGATCAGCACAGTACTAAGAACCACTAAGAACAAAGCATCGTGGGACAATGTCTGTTCAATTCAAACTCAAAAAATCAATCACTAAAAAACGCGGCCAATCATTGCATCAATCTGCCCTAAATACTAAAATGGGTCAACTTTTTATGAATCTAAAATGTGAAGGTCTTAAGATAAAAAATTTTGAATGTTAAATATTAGTAATGAAAAATATTCGAAGTACCCTATTAAGAAAAAAATCAAAATTAAAAAAAATCGGTAGAATACTTTACGAGAACTTGTTCAACTCCTAGATTCCAGAAAGCCAAAACACAATAGTTTAAATGCGGGTTCAGAAAATATACCCAAAATAGATAGGGCAGAAATACTATCAGCATTAAACCAACTGAAAAGTGGAAAGGCTTGCAGAGAAAATCCCAATGTCAATAACCAAGTTTATCGCATGTTTAATTTTCAATTTTGCCAAAATCAATTAATCAATTTGTTTGATTAATTTTTAATAGAGTTTTTTCGTAACTTTTTGTATATTTATAACAAATTTAAATAATATATCGTCAAAATCGCCAAAAATTGATGATCATGGATGACCTGGTCTACGAAAAGGGGGCTTACTTTTGAAAATTAGTTTTCGAGAAAACGGCTGTTAAAGATAAACAACACGTTTCGTCAGTTTCTCGTTGGTTGTTTTCTTTTCTCTGCGTCACCCGGTGTTTCACAACCTTTCAGGACGTTAAGTGTTGTTTCTGCTCAGAATATTATCGTAGTTAATCGCATGAAGAAGTGAGTTTATGAATGTTATCACGTTGGAAGGTTTTTAGTTATCACGTTTATGTAATTGCTTCTGTTGGTATTTCGCAGCACAAAAAATAATAAAAAATGAATGTTGATCAAATCAGTGCCGTCTAGAAACAATATTTTCGTAAAAATGATTTTATGACACCTAAGCTCTCTTTTAGTAGACTAGGTCACATGGATTGATGCAACATGTCATGTTTGGAATAACGTCAAGGGACAGAATAAAAATCGAGAAGATTCGAAAAAGAATAAAAGCTCCCGAAGTAATGAATGGAATAACCCAATTGAAATGAAATTGGGTGGTACATGGCGAGGTACGAATTCTCTCTGACTAACGACATAAAGCAGCACTTCGTTCTTAGGTTCATCGCAGATCACATGTTGCACACAAAATCTTGTGGGAACAAAATTTCGTTATAGTTGAAGCTTTTAAAACTGCCACAATTATTTTTTTACTATTACAAATTATACAAGATCAAAAATTTTCCGATGGAATAGCTTCGTAAGCCATATTTACATGCACATCTTCACAGTTGTCGATGCTAAATTCGGATGATTCTAATGTAATATTCATTTTTCGTAGCAAGAAATGTCAAAACGAAATAGCAGAATTCGAGCCACGATTATCATTATTTAGATAGTTATGTAATTTATAAACTTTTTGACAGGTTTACATAGCTATGACAAATTCTAAGTTATATTAATAATCAGAAATTACAACGACTATACACTTTCATAAAGCAAATTTGCATCTACATAGTGCGAATCGTGTTGTATTAAAATTAAAAATTTTGGAATTGTTAAACTGAATGTTAAGTTCTTAGATTTGCGAGATAATTATATCGATTTTGCAGTTACATGTTCGCATAATAAAATTTAGTTTAACAACCCTGAGTGTAAAACTTGACAGCACTTGCTTTATTTCAATTCGATTAGAAATAACAAAAACATACTAAAAGATCTCAAGTCGATGAGATTTAACAAAGGGATACCACTTTCATTCAACATACTTCCTACACAATGCAAGAAAATAGTTACAAATAAAAATCTCAAGACAAGAAAAATTGTAATGATCGAAAAATTGTTTCCAAAACAAGACACACTTAATTGATTACAAAAATAGTACCTACCAAAAATTTCATTTTAGAGTCGGTGAAATTGCAGGTGAAATCGATAGTTTTACTTTTAAAAAGGCGTCGAGGTTTTATTTATTCAATTTGAGAGTAACACGGTTTTCGATCCATATAACAAAACAAAATTGTTTAACAAAGATTTGTCTGCCAAACAAATTCGCGGGGTGTAATTTATGGATAATTTAAAAAAATTATACTTTGTCAGTGATTACATTAGATATAGCTTATTAGTCTGTTTGTCATCTTTATGATGCATGAGTCATCACTATTTTCATTATTATGACGAGATACAGTTTATTCCTTTCAAGATGATCGTTTTTAATTTTAAACCAATTTTTGAAAATATAGAATCTGCTAATCTTTCAATTTTGTCTGCATTTTATTTGATTTTAAAGCAAATACTTTCGATTGTAAATTGAAAGTATAGGTTTTTAATTTTAAAGTTTAAATTTCTTTGCATGTATCGGCATTTTCTATGCAATAATATAATTTTACTTCATATTGCATAGCGGAGAACAAAGAAATGAAATTCGAATCCTTCATTCGGGCTAACGCTGGAAATACTGATTAGTGTAGCTAATACAGCATTTAGATTTACTAGAAACTGCGCTGATAAATATCTCGACTAAGCTGTCGTTGTTTCAATCTTGAAATATTGGATGTCTAATTCTATATTGTAGGGTATAATTAAAACTTACAAAATGGAACTACACAAAAGTAACTAACTGATTTAATGAGTTTTCCGATCAGATAAAGACATTTATAGTAGACTGATTCTAAATTGATATATCCGTCTAACGGTAGCTGCCACCCTGCTGCGGCGCCTTCCTTCCGCTTTCCTAATACCGTCATTTATTAATATGTATTTTTTGTTACAGATGTGTCAAGTTAATCTTTAAAAACCACTTCATGCTTCAAATTTGAATAAAAAACATGTAATGAAGAGAAATCAAAAACAATGGTTGCAATAAAGCTATGTTAAATTTTTTTTCAAAACTCGTAAGATGTGGAAATAGCGCTGTTAAAATTTCAAACCTGTTAGTTTAAACATCGCTAGTCGTTTTCGTAATATTGGAGAAAATGGAAAACGACAATTTTGACGATGAGGTAGGTTATATTTTATTCTAAAAATAAATCGTTTGGTAAATATATAGGTACTATATCCTAAAGAATATAGATAATAGGATATTCTTACATGAAGCAGCTTAATGATGAAAAAGCAGAATGACATATTATTTACCTATTACGAATTTTTAAAATAATTAAAACGCCCGGCGGGCCTTGGTTCATTAATTAATAAAAATGTAGAATATTACAAATTTTATAACCCAAAGGAACAGAGGAAACTGTCCCTTTGTTATATCTACTACGTACCTACCATTTATAATAAAATTAAAAATGTAATTCAGCTGAAATTACAAAAATCAATTAAAGAAGTTCTAATTAAGTTTGCTAAATATATAATAAAAAAAAATCCTTAAATGAAATAAACGAATTGCATTCCAATATGACATAAAAACTTTTGCTGATGTAATATTGACATAACAATTTTATAAGATTTGTAAGTCAGCCAAATAACTTAGTAAATTTGACAACAAATTTATATTTCTTTGCTTTTTGCTTCTAGCGCAACATGAATTTTCTTATCTAGATATGAATATTATGTGGTTCGCATATAAATGGTTGTTAAAAAAAAGATATAGCAAATCATATACAATATATTCACAGCAACCCTACACTTAAATTTTCTATTATTTTATATCATTTATTATTTATAGATTGTTTATCTTTGGTATTGATTAATATCGGTGTAAAAGCTTAAACTTCTTAAATATGATGATGTACCGTAGGTGTAATAATTTTATGTACCCACCGAATAATTTTATTATGTTTACTGTGCTTGGAAAAAAACAAATTGATTATTTTACCTGATGCTAACAAACAAATTAATATATTAATAAATTGATTATCTTTCATTTGATCGTGACTGACAATAATTAACTGTCAATCAATGTCGAAATGTTTTCTTTTCAAATTGGTTGGTTATTAATGGAATAATTTACTTTTTATTTAACTTTTAAACTAACCGAATAGTCGAGTTATAAAATTCTAAACTTTCAGAACTACTACTTGAAGATTTTGGCCACTCTATCAACATTTTATTATATAAAATCGATAGCAAATTCAATGTTCAATTTATTCGTAGCTACGCCAATATTAAAGTATTCTAAAAATCTGTTGATTTGATTGATTTATTTTTACGTTTATACAACTAATAATAAAAGTACCGAATTACACACACGCAGTCTTGCCAAACTTGTCATTGTATTAGCCGAGTATTGGACTCCGTTCGCTTGTTATTATTGGCTCCTTTCAAAGCTTTCAAAGAAAAACTGTCAAATTATTTTCGCATTTTTCTCTGTCTATCATTTTATTACTGCCGAAAATTTTGATAATATAAAATTAAATAAAATCGTACAAAACATTTCAGTCGATTTTCGCCATTAAAATAGAGAACAACCCAATTCGCATTTAATTAAAAGGATACGTGAACGATTTTATTGTCAAAAACCCAACCAATAATTTACTCTTATCGTAGCTGGAAAACAGTAAAAAAATCCGAAAATAAAAAGTCTTCTTTAAGTTTTTTAAAAATCAATCGGGAAACTCAAATATCGCATAAAATAACAAAAAACGTTAACCTTGAATCCAGATAAAATGTTTTTGCTTAAAAAAACGTGTTAAAATATAAATTGTTTCTATGTAAAGAAAAGAATGTGCTTTCAAGCGTTTCTTTGTAATCGTAGTTCTGCACGAGCTGAAATTAATATTTACTTTTTTGGTGTATTATCTCCAATAAAGAAAAGTTTTAATTATATTTACTACAAGAGAGAAATCAGATAAACTATAATGGATTTCAATCACTGCTGCGATACTGATGTATCGACCAATCAAGACGAAAACGTTTAATTCAAATTTTTTCAATTTTCATCTCAGAAAGCAAAAGTTTTAATATCACTTGAATAATCACTTTAGTGGATATCGAGCGCTCTTTCATTGTGTTTATCATCACTTAGATTAATTTGGATTATATCTTTTGAATTTGTAATTATAAAATGGTTGCTTTTAATTAATTAAAATAAAATAATTACATTTTAGTTCGTTTTCTACTCGTACTTGAATAAATAATCAACATTTTACTGAAGGTATTCCTGCGCTAAACGTGAACATTGTACGAATTCTGTTAACCAACGAGCATTCGCATTCGAGCGTAAAGTACTCCACCCTAATTTGTTTTTCTCATTAATAATTTTCTTAGATTACCAGATTTAGACAGGATTTACCAGAGCTACCCTTAAATTGTGCAATCTTTCTTTTCGCCAGCCTCCGATCCTAACACCGTCGGTCTTGAAACCATCTCAACTTGGGAACGAATTTCATCATTATGTTGGCAAAATTGTTTGTAATATCCGAAAGAAGAGGGGCGATAGAAAACTTGACGTGATTTTGAGCGGCACTTTTCTAATTCGAGTTTCTTTAATCAAAATTTTCATTTGCGGTTTTTTTGCGGATATTTCTAATTACAACTTTTTGCTTATACATATTTTAGTTAAATCGCCTACTGGCGGTTTCGATTAAATTATTATCTTATAGTAACTTAATTATGGTTTTATAGCAAATTGTTTATTTGAGGTATAATTATTACTATTTAAACCCATGTTTGATTGACGTAAATTAAATTCGAATTAACTCTTAAATAGATTTTTGATTTTAAAAATTAATCAGTTTGATTGGTGTCATTCGTATATTTAATCAATTATTTAACCAAAATATAATTCCTACTAATCGCATATTTAGGTACGCCAAGTTTGTTTGGTATGTAATTCAGGTAGTCTGATTTAGTAGTAGAGCTTCTGGATCTTAGATCGGAGATTGAAACTCTATGGATCAAATAAAATTATCTATTCTGTGATGGTTTGAATTTTCCGTTATTTAATAATGAGAAATTATAAAAACGTTAATCCAGCAAATAATCAAATTTTTTCAATAATTTTGAAACAAAAACAGTGCAAAGTTAAGATTTTCCCTAGACTTGATTGCAGGGTAACCGCTGACTAAAATTTGTACACTAAAATACAAATTTTACGATTAATTTTTACGGTTAGTCAAATAATACTCAATTACTTAAATGTTACTCAAAAATACGACCTTATCGCATTCCCAACGAATCAGTAAAATTGAAAAATTCAAATGTTGGTCATCGAATTGTAGAGCTAAGTGATTTGATAAGAAAATATAGTTGGGGAGATAGGTCAGTGTAAATCTAACAAGTAGATACCTTTTTCACAAAACATTACCAACGCAAACATTCAAGAAAGCAATTTATAATTCGGGTCGACTATGTTGGTCTTTTTTGCAGTTTTCCAAAATTATTAAAAAAACATTTTAATTTCTCCAAATTCAAATTTTGGCGCTGCTATGGTTTTATTTGGTAATTGAATTAATCAATTGAAATTTATAACCAATCGTTTTTGACTCGGTTTTTAAAACAATTTTACGGCGGCAGAATTGATTTTATCACAAGTTAATTACGTAACGCAGTCAACACTGCCGCATTTTAAAAAAATTTTAACTCTCTCCAAACATTCAAATTTTGGCAACAACTATAGGTTTTTTGGGTTTGAATTAATAAATTTGAAATTTATAACCAATCGTTTTTGACTCGGTAAAAATTTTAGCGTCGAATTTTTTACACAAGTTAATTACGTAACGCAACTACACTGCCCCTTTTAAGTAGGAATACTGAGTGTTTGAACTCAGTCTACTACATAAACATTGGTTACAAACAACTAAAATCATTTGTTTTCTGTATTATCTTGACGTAACTAACATTTTCGAAATTACCTACGTATAAGCCTTCAGTTAAGACGTAGAAAGTAAATTAGCGTCGGAATTTTATACACAAGGAGAGGATAAAAAAAATATCGTAGCAAAACAACCAGAAAAACACTTCCTTTGTTGCACAAAAATAGTATATAATTTTATTATATTGTGAAATTGGGTTTTTTGGACATGTTCTTGCAGAATAAGACAAATTCCTAAATTTACCGGTTTTGACTTTCATTGCCATCTTCAGGACATAGCGTCACCCTTTTTAATTTTTTTTTTTTTAACCAAAAACAAAAAAAATTTTTAAAAAAACCCAAAAAAAAAACCCCAAATTTCTTTAAATAATTTGTTAAAAAATTTTTTTAAAATAAAAAATTTTAAATAACTTTTAAAATTTTAAATAACTAAATTGGCAATTTTAATAAACACTTTTTTAACCAAAATATTAACTCGGAAAATTTTGCGGTAGAAAACAAAGAAAAAAACTGAATTCGTTGAAATGTAAAATACTTTCAATTTGTGTAAATTGTTTTTAAAAGTAAATTGTACAAAAACAAAATTTAAATTTAAAGGTACATTTTTTGTATCTCAAAAAGTCAATGTTTTGAATTTCGTAAATTGGTCAATATTTTTTTTTTGAATTTTAAAGTCATAGTTTTACAAATTAATGGTAGATTTTAAATAATTTTGGAATTTTGCAAAAAGACACAAAGCCGTTAAATAGTTCCAGCATGTCATAAATCCAGTGCCTTTATTTTTATTGTTTATTGTTAGAGCTGCAATTCCTTCCAGCTTCTTTTTGTAAAAAGTCGCTGCTCGAAGTTCTATCAACTTTCGCTGCTGTAAGCATCCAAACGGCTAATGTCTGTTATATTGTTTACAACGGAGATATCCTTTTACGTCACAGTTATTCCAGGAATTTCAAAGCAACAGTGTTATTGCTTTGTATTGGGCTGGAAAATCGCAACCAGCCATTGTTAATGATCTACGACATTTACATGATGTGAACAAAATGTTTGTGTATCGGACCATTACACGTTACAATGATCCAGGTATCAACAAAAAATGCCATGGAGGTGGATATCTAAAAACAGCAACATCGACAGAAGTGGTTCGAAAGATGAAGGCTAGAATTCAACGTAATCCACGACAGAGCGCAGTTTACTTGGGAAAAAATCTTGTTATGTCTGCTCGCAGCATGGGGCGCATATTAAAAAATGAATTACGATTGAAGCCTTACAAAATACAAAAAGTGCAAACCTTAAGATCTGCACAAAAGGCAGTTTGCCTAGCAAGAGGAAAGGTGTTAAAACACTTGCACGTTGGTGGCGAGCTTAAAAATTTGGTATTTTCTGAAAAAAAAATTTTACGGTTCAGCAATATGTAAACTAACAAAACAATCGTACATGGTTACAGGGCAAATCAAAAGACAATTTAGATCATTGAATTGTTTTCGAAAGCAAACGCTGGCATCGGTGATGGGTTGGGCCGCGGTAACTGCAACAGGACTGAGGGTCAACCGTAAGAAAAATTTGTTACAATTAACTTTACGTACATTCACCTTCATCAATAATTCAGTACTTGACCTAATTCATCGATACTATTGTATTTCACGTACTTCATTGGTATTTCAGAGACTTACCTGAGATTTAAAATTTGAGCGCTAGATTTTGACCTACACCACCCACACCCGGATTGAGTAGTTTATTTTTATTAAAGTAAATTGAAGATCTTCCGTTGCAGAGATCTACCTCCGGTACGGAATAATTACCCAGTTTATTAATTAAATGTCAGATTACGAATTAAACACATTTACTTGGCCTAGCTAATTTTAATAAACTTGAGATATGCTTAAATATTTAATTCACTTTTAATAAAATAAATTATTTAAACCGGGGGTCTGGGGGTGGAACCCCCTCCAGTGCCTCTCAACGGGAGATCGTCAGTTTACTTTTGACAAAAAATAAACTACACGGTCTGAAGGGTTCTGCATGTTCTGCAATGTTCTTCGTTCCGAAATTTGTGCACTGGAGGGTGTTCCACACCCCAGACCCCCGGATTAGTAGTTTATTTTTATTATATTGCAGAGATCTACCTCCCAGGGGTACAGAATATATAATTGCGCAGTTTATAATTAATTGTCAGATTACGAATTAAACACATTTACTTGGCCATAGCTAATTTTAATAAACTTGAGATATGCTTAAATATTTAATTCACTTTTAATAAAAATAAGTTATTTAAACCGGGGGGTCTGGGGGGTGTGGAACACCCTCCAGTGCCTCTGCAACGGGATATCTTCAGTTTACTTTTGATAAAAAATAAACTACTCAATCCGGGTGGTCTGGGGGGTGTGGAACACCCTCCAGTGCCCAAGTATGGAGAGATCTACAGTTTACTTCTGATAAAAAATAAACTAATTAATCTGGGGATTTGGGGGATGTGAAACACCCTTCAGTACCCAAATATTACAATGCAGGCAAACATATTAAAGGTTTGAAAATTTAGTAGAAACTCTCCGCTACCGTTTTAGTTTTCTAAAAAAAATTATGACATATTCTTGGAGGGGTAACAAAAACAGTAAAATTAAAAATAAATTATATACAATCATGCACAAACGATTATTAAGATTATTTTCAAAATCGAGAGGGTGGAGCTAGCAGGTCTCCGCCCCCTATCTAGTTTTTAAATAATTCAAAAAAAAGGTCCAACCAAAAATAGAGAATGCACAATAGACTTTTTGAATTAAAAATTCGCAATAGAAGGGGGCTGATGATACGCACCTTATCCTTATAAAAAAATGTTAAGAAAATCTACTGATGTAAGATAATTTGCTATCAAATAATTATTATTGAATACACGTGTCTTATCGATGATACACATTGACTGTAGCGCATGCGCATAAGCTAGTTTTAACTTCATGTAATTCCCCAAAAATGTACTAACTTCATGATATTTTGATCAATATACTTAACACGTATTTTACCTACTTTACCCGTACTTCATGTATTTTACCAGTACTTCATGTACTTCACATGAAATGTCATGTACTTCATGAGATGTGTACAAAAAACTTTACCATCGGTTAACCTCTCGAACAGGACGCTCGTCACTCGTTTTCATTGAACATGGCGCAAAAGTAAATCTACCATGAAAAGATTTTAAACGATGCTTTGTTACCTTGGGAACTAAAACAATTCGGTAGAAACAATTGGACGTGCCAAGAAGACTCGGCACCATTCTAAAAAGCTCGTGAAACCTAACGTTTTCTTACAAAAATGTTCTCAACTTTGTTTCTTCACAACAATGACCATAATATTCCCCGAACTTAAACCTAATGGGTTTTCCATATGGTCCATTCTAAAGGCTAAAGTATCAACTGAAAAATATGAGACGGTCAAAAACGACTTAAAATTTGCTCTTCGCCGAGAATGGGACAAAATACCATCAGAGCACTTTCGTGCAGCGTGTGAAGCCTTCTCGGGCAGACTCGATGCTATTATCCGCACTAAAGGTGGCTACATTGAACAATAACATATTTTTTTTAATTTGAAATGTTTTTACGACATACTGAAGTTTTTAAATTAAAAAAATCAAAATTGACAAAATTTTATTATACTCATTTACTTCCCCCGTGGAAACTAGAGATTCTAGGTAATTTTCGGGGATGTTAGTTGCACCACGAGAACACCGAAAAGAGTGATTTTTGTTCATCGAAGGCAATATTCTTGCATTACTTTTGAAGTTTGCAAAAAACACCCTGACATTCCCAGTTTCAATAAAATCTTGCTTTCCAAGTGTATTTTTATCGCCTACTGGAAAGTCACTTTGTCGTTGTTTTGTAAATTACTTTTTGGCGACGTAAAGATGTCTAGTGGATGAGTTGAGGGTTTGTCGTTTCTCAAAAATAAAATTTTTCCTGCGTATAGATCCAGCTGTTTTCGTCACTCTATATCGATAAAAATCATCAATTTCATCCTATAAGTTTAAAATTTCCACGTTTTTGAAGGATATGCCTAATTATTTATTTTTCAAGGATTGAGGAGGTATAATTAACTTGCAAATTATAGTTTAAGGATTACTTTTAATACCAGTCAAGTTTTAAGGAAAATTTTTAAAATATTTTGTGCAAGTAAAATCTGTTAATTTTAATTAATAAAATTTTCACTCAAAAGTTGGTAACTTCCCAATGAGCTACTTTTTCCCAATAAGTAGCTAAGTTATACCATAAAATTCGTTAGTTACTGCTCAAGTTTGGTTAATATTCTCCTTTAATATAATCTTTAAACTACCTAAAGGCACAAGTATCTTCCAGTGTCAGTTTATGTTTGTCTGAATAGTTTTGCTTTGGATAAAATTATTTTAGATTTTCCTTAAAGTCTAAACCACAAGGTTCGTTTGATTGGCATACCTATCTGTGTACGTTCAATTTTTTTTTAACTATTTTGAATTGGCCATAGGCATTCCGTAAGATGTCAAATTTTGATAAAATAATACTTTTTTTCGTTATATTCAAACTAAACTGGAAAACACCTTTACAAATCGCATATAAAAAAATTGAATAATTAAAGAGCAGATTCTGTTACTTTAACTGCTGTTAAATTATTTTGTAACTTGACAACTTTTAGTTACAAATACACGCTGTCATCTGTCAGGAATTAATGTAACCTAAAATGTAAAGATAAAATTATTGCGAAGAAGTATGTATATTGAGTGATTGATGAATAAATTATAAAAAGATATTTGGAACAATTTATAACTTAACACATCGCTAGTTAACCATGTCAGAATCTTTACTATTTGCACATTGTGTACTAAATGGAATGATACTACTCCACTTCTTTAGCATTCAAAACAAAAACTGTATTAGAGAAATGATAAATTGCTTTATTAACTTAAACTATTTTCTGTTATTCGACTAGTACATTTTAGTTTTAAATAAATTAATAAAATTTAAATGAGTTCACGTTAAACGTCTTATTGTTGAGGGTTTGTTAAATAAAATTATCAAGAGATTAAAGTGAAATTAAGGATTCCCCAGTTAAGTTAATCCTTTTGAGTTCCTAATGTTATTTACGCTCATTTAATAAACCAGCTACTATAATTCTTATCCCAAATGTGTTAACCGCCAACATTTTTATAAAGCATACGTCAATTAAGTATTAATAGGTGAAATTACCTATGAAATCTACGAGTACCTCGGTATCTCACAAGTAGCGTTCTTGAGCTGGAAAGCTTTTAACATGTAGTATACCCTTGATGCTGCATGCTGAATAAATATCAATTAAGTCAGCGTGATTATGATAGGAATATTTTAAGCATCATCAGATGATTAGTTTTAATTATATTTTCCAATTTTTCGAAATCACCCTGTATTTTTGTGTAATTACTGTAAAAACAAATTTGCTATTACATTCGCATTTGCATAATTTGCATTTTTGAATAAATTAAATTCTTAAACGTGAGATGGGCATACACATTATTTGTTTATTCGTTTAATGAAATTTTAATTAATTTCTTTGCTATTAATTGATTTACAATACTCAAATCGATATGAAAAATAAATTTCGGATGAAATATTCTGTTTTTTATACCACGCCATAGGTACTGTGTGTGACAAATTGATCACGACACACTTTTTAACCCCCGTTTGCTGCCTAAAATAATGTGCCATAATTAAGCTTGACGTTATTCTCATTTGTCTTGCTTACGTTAAATAAGTTTTATGTTTTTCCGATGTATCGAACTCGACATAAGTCAACACTTATTCACAAGACAGATGATTCAGACAGTGGCTGAAGAAAATAGAATGTTCTTGAATAAAATAAATGAGATTCGATAAGATACTTTTTGACGCCTTCAATGTTAGTGCATTTTCTTCATTTCTCAAATGAGATTTGAATTATTTTATTATTTCCGCCAGTTACGCAATATACAACTTATCGTGTTTTTGGACTAAATTTGTGACTCGGGTAGATTTTCAAACCTTTATTTTACATAATCTGATTTCTTACACATTTAACCAGTCTGCAGTGGACCGGAAATCGTACCCACAGGCCAAAACCCTTATTTAGGAGCATACGAATCTGCCACTAGTGCTTATCTACCCGACAGACAATATAATAGTCCTTAAAATGTATAAAACACATCCCTCAGGTCAATGTTAGCAGTGGGTATTATAGCATATTATTATGCTTAAGACTCGTTTATTTATTTATACTTTGGACGTCAATATTTGCATGATACTTTTTGGGTGTATTATCTCAAACAATTATTTAAGGAAAAGGTTGAAGTTTTTAACCACAAATTGCTAGACAACATAGTAATAATTAAATAGCATGCGAAAGGGTTTTGTAACACTCTCAACTTAGGTTGGCAACTCTGAAGTGCCAACATTGTCTTTTGGAAATACGTATAAACATTATGTTAAATTAAAATTAAAAGGTTAAATAAACAATAAAACAAAATATTATTCGTAATTATTATATGACATTATGTTATATGCTCATATGTAAATAAAGATTAATGAATTGTACAGCAACTTTCTCAACTAAAAAATATTAAGATGAATAAACTTGCATTATTCCTAATTTTAATCAACAATTCATGTGAATTTCAAAGGTTATGCGGTCTAAAGACCGCATTGTCTTGTCTATGTTTCATTTTAATTTACAAAATTAATTTCTGAATTTGTATATTCACGCAAATCTTCATATTTAAGAAAATATCTTTATAAAATATTTTTATTCCGACAAATTTTTCGGTTATCCTCCTTTAAATTCGGGCTAGAATCGGTTAAACCTAATTGCGATTTTCATCATTTTTTTGTAAATTATGAAATATCTCAATTTATAGACATAAAAAAAATAAAATTTTCAAACCGTCCACAAATTTGGTTTAAAAGCGGCTTTAAAAATTAATTTGAAATGCAATTTTTTCATTGGCTCTTTTGAACTGTAACTGTTGTGGTGACAGTTAAGATATCTGAATCTATATTTTTAAAGCGAATTATAAAAGACGAGGGCTTAATTAACAAATAAAAAAATAAAAGTTGTGGTCGGTCCACAAATTTCGGAAAAATATAGTTTTAGGGTGAATTCGAGTCTTGTCGTAGTTGTGTTTGTCAAAACCAACTTTTCGCAGTCTTCGCTCCGCTACGACATCTACAAACTGTTTTTTCAAGCGGTTTACTCATTAAAAATATTCCCCTAGAACGATTCAACTCCGCAAAATGTGAATGTTGACTCGACGGATCTCAGGGAGCGACTGGTAGCTCCCAGTATCATTTTTATTAATGATAATGCGGAGCATACTGATGGCGAAGCCGCCCTAATCTTCATCATCTGGTGTTTGAATAACTGGCTTTGAGGTTTTGAGTTTGGGATAACGTAACGGGACTGTTACGTGTGGGCTTGGGGTTTTATTAATTTAAAATTTAAATATACCGAAAGTGGGGGTTATGGGAGCAAATCTAAACTTTAAACAAAAATAATTTTTAATTGACGGGACTTGAAATTGACAAAGATTTGTACTGTTGCTTGTACTGAGCCAGGCCATCCTAGGAATTCTGGTAGCTGTGGGTGCCTGGGTTGCGGCAGGGAAGATGGAAGTCTTTGGAACAGTCTGCATTCCTCCAGCTGGGCTCTCAGCCGTCATTGTTCCTAGCGTTTATGGCGTCATATTTCCTGTGCTCTGTGAACATTTGAGTTAACATTTGAGAGGGGGGGGGTAATTTTGTTGAATAAAACAATTTATTTTGTGTTCAAATATTTTAATTGGTCGCTCGGATTTGCTTGTATCTCTATTCGGTGCTCAGAGTTTTACCTTAAGGGTTGGGGGTATTTGGTTAAGTAAAACAATTAACTGAAATGAAACAATTTAGTTTGTGTTCAAGTATTTTAATTTTAATTGGTCGCTCAGATTTGTTTGTATCTCTATTCGGTTGGTAGCTTTCCACCGCTTGTGACTGTCGACCCACCTACAGCGTACGAACGGGTGATAGAATGCAGACTATAATGACGTAATATCTCGTAATAATACGCCGTACATGTATTTATTATGGGAAAATCGTAATTTTCAAAATCAAATTGTGGCCTTATTACAAGTCCGACTAAATTCATCTTCACCTTAAAGAGCTTGTATTTTTTGTTCTTGCCCAAATTCGATCCCAAAGTGACAAGATCACAAAATCTTGCGCAAAAAAGAAGACAAAATATCGCAATAGTTTTGACGGTTGTCCCCCAGAAAAAATTCGTAAAACAAAATCGGATTTCGTCACTTTTTCAATAGTTCATCTCCGTCCAAAATCCATCAAACTCATTCACTAAATCGATTAATCGTTCATCCTCCTCAGTTGAAAATTTAGACATTTTAGTATGTTCGTCACTATATTGTGACTGTATTGCACCAATATTGCGTTTAAATATTGTCTGAATATGCATAATCAATATTGCACGAATATTTAGATGGCATAATAGTGAATCAATATTGCACTACAATATTGAGACGACATTGCATCAATATTGCATTTAAATATTTCCTGAATATAGATAATCAATATTGCACTAATATTGGCATTACACTGTAAACCAATATTGCATTCCAATGTTAAAACTATATTGCACCAATATTGGCTGTAGATTGCCAATATTGCACCAATGTACGATATTGCCCCAATATTGGTCCAATATCGCGCCAAGATTGTGTGCTACATGGGTATGAACGCTGTGAGTTCAGCTGAACGACTGCGTCAAAATCAAAAGTAAATTAAATTCGACGTACTCTGCCGACGCACACTGCTGCTAGTCTACAGTACGCGCACCTGAGCAGAACTGAACAAACCATTTTTCCACATTAACATGATTTAGATTTCAGCAGACGTGCGCAGCGTTCAACTGACCGTGAGTTATGCGTCGCGCACTGTTCTCACAAACAGTAGCTTCCAATTCGAGCAAGCAGTTTGATTTCAAAGAAAATAAACAGAATTACATTTGTTATGCTTAAAAATGTAAAAAGTTATGTTGAGTTAAACGAACTTAGAGTTAATACATATAAACCGGAAGTACTTCAATATTCCATTGATGAACGGTTCAACATATGTAATCACTATAAACTTCAAAGAGTGGTAATGAACTTAAAATCCAAAAGAAAACCAAGGAAAGCTTAAAAAATTGCATTTGGCAAATACTTTTCTATTACAAAATTAAATTTTGAGAGCCTTTAGTATCGGCAATAGTAACATTTGAATTGAGAAGTTATTAATTAATTTTTTAACATTTATTGAAAACTACAATTTTATTTTAATTTATAAATTTTGCTGATACGAAATGAAATATACTTTTTCGGTGCATTCTTCAACATGATAATGACCCGAAGAACACAGATTTGTGAAAAACTGATTGATCCGCAATAATGTACTAGTTTTGAAAAAGCCCTCTCAATGCCCAAACCTAAATCCAATCGAAAATCTTTGGGAACTATTATTAGGACAGAAAAATTTAGTTACCCTTATTATTTGAAAAAATCGCTAAAGTATGTTGGTATTTTTTTAAAAATAAAGTAAGAGGTTAAAAAAAAGGTTATTGAACAAAATTAATATTAGTGAAATATTATTTAAATGTTTTGACATCATCTGTTTTTGGAATCGCTTTATTTATATCACGTTGCAAAATATAAAACTGTTTAAAATTAACTATAAAATATATAACGCTAAATTTATTTATGATTTTTGCTGATGATATTTATTTTAATTGATTAATCTGTCATATTATTTAAACATGATCTTTTTATTGTAAATTTCAACGTTAAAATCAAAATTATGAACAAATAGCTTTCTTTTGTCTGATACTGTAGGCGTCATCACAAAGGTATTGGGCTGTACCGAGTATAATATCTACTTTGTGGATTATTTCCCAACTGTAATCCTGCAATTGTCTCGTCAAGTCGGCCTCCCAGGGCGGTCTGCTTCTGCAACACTTAGGTAGAATTAATAATTATAATTAATGATGGCACCTCCTTACAAATAATACTACTAGGAAGTACTTTCATTAATTATATTTATTAAATATTAACCTTATATGTTATCGAATTCAACCAATAGTTAGGATCATGGTCTCGCTAATTAATCCTATTTCACGTGGTTAAATAAAAATATAAAATAACTATTAAATAAAAAATTCTAAATTATTACATATATTAAAAATGTTTAAACAGGCATTACTAAAAAATACTAAATGGCACTAAGTACTCGGTCACAACTTTTTAAATTTATCATTTTATAGAATTCGAGATTTTTGTGGTGAAAAATAATTAGTAAAATTTAACTTTTTTAAAACTTTTAATATTTCGATGGATAAGCATAATTTATCAAATTTTAAATATTAATTAGCAAAACCAAAGTATAAACAACCCTGTCGATTTTTTTTTAGAAACTTCAAAAACTGTTTTACTGTTAATCGATTGCTTACCATGCATAAAGTTTTTTCAAAAGTTCTCATTTGCCTTTAGAGCCACTTTTTACCGACAAATTTATAATTTTGAAACTAATTATTGATCCCAAATATGTTGTAAACTAACTTTCGCTTCACAAAAGCTATTCAAAATTTAAAAGTGGTTGTGTTAAACCGATGTTTCTTCAATGTAAACATTATCGTTGGATGTAACAGTTGTAGTGCCGAAGGCATGGCTATCTATTTCATCCGTTAGAAGATAATGTTCTAATTATGCAGTTTCACATCCTTAATTAATCAAAACATTTTGATTTCTCTGTATTCTACCCTCGATTGATCAATTTTTTTTGGCAAGTTACAAAGAAACAGAGTAGTGTTGATTTTCAATAGATTATTCAACGAGTTGAAATTGCCTAAGTTGTATCTAACTACAATTTAGTATTTCGTCGTCGTAATGTTCATTTTTCTTGGTAAAAACTATAGTTTTTGCAGTGTTTTTAGTGAAGAAGTCATGAACTAAAACCGGTTGAAGGCTAATAACAATTTCAAAAAACTAAAAATTTTGATTTTAAATGTAAAAGTAAAACAACCGAAAACAGAATAGATCTTAACAGGTACTGTCGATTACAAATTTAAAAAATTATAAAAGAAAATATGTTACGACCGTAGCGGTGTATGTTACATTTATAAACAAACGAGTACCTCTTTTGAACCTTGTCTCTCACAAGCAACAATTTATGTTGACTTGGATGTTGTTACATTCGTAGTATATGTTGTAATCTCGTAGCGAAATTGATTTTTCGATGGAAGTACTTATGCCGCATTTACATTTCAATGGAAGTTTCTTCCAATTGTTAGCGAAAATGAAAATTTTCAACATGGTCATAATATTTTTGAGCCAAATCCTGAGCTGAACAAATTGTTTTTTAATTTGAAATGTCGAAAGGACGTCATTCAAAGTTGCTCCAATGTTTGAAATGAATTAATATTTAGAATATAATGGTGTGTTATTTTGAAGATATCAGAATAATAGAATTAAAGTTTAAATCAAAAGCTGAAAGACTCTAAAAATGCAAGGTAAAAAAATTGTATTAAGATTTAATCGAGGGTTAATACATCTATAATTAAGTGTACACAAGAATTCCTAAGGTAAAGAATTCCCAGGAATTCCTGAGAATTCTAAAATTCAAGAATTCCTAGAATTCTTAAGAATTCGAGAATTCCTAGGAATTCTCAAAGAATTCGAGAATTCTAAGAATTCCTGGAATTCTCAAAGAATTCGAGAATTCCTGGGAATTCTCAAGAATTCGAGAATTCGAAAGAATTCCTTACAGTTCTAAGAATATTTACGAATATTTATTTCGAAATTAAATATTGTTCGTTATTTTCGAGTCTACTTGTTTTA
Source organism: Lycocerus yunnanus (assembly GCA_036346125.1). NCBI lineage: Eukaryota > Metazoa > Arthropoda > Insecta > Coleoptera > Cantharidae > Lycocerus > Lycocerus yunnanus. The sequence goes on along the minus strand of JARFIX010000022.1, from coordinate 1,505,346 downwards.
CAAATCCTTTGCTTACACAAATTATATTGTGAACTATTTTAAAATTTTTATTCATTTATAAAAAAAAGTACTTACATTATTAATTTATAACAAATTTAAAACAAATAAATATACAAAATATCTTTAATCGTTACATTATTTTGAATGAATTTTTTAGATCGTTTGAAATGGGATAACTATTTAGTACTCCTGGTATTTATCGATGTATTCGTACACCCCATAACTCGCAACCGTCTATCTGCACTTAATTTATTATTTTGTGAATTAAGTAACCAACAAAGTGTAGATTTTCTAATACTTTTATAACTATTATCGCCTAATTTAATTTGAATTATATTTTTTGATTGGCCCGAATTTTTTGTACAATCTTTGAAATTAAGTGTGGTGAAGGATTTTAAAATATTTCCGGATTTCACAAGAGCAGCTATTTCAGAACCTTCAGTTTCCGTGTGTTCAGTGTCAGAGTCTCCTATTTCTTCTATATTTTTTAAAAATGTCTGTGCTTCTATGTCTCCTATTTTATCGTCATCGACGATTAAATTTGCGTCGTCCTCCATATCGTCAGTTGGATCTTCATCGTCGTCTTCGATATCTATTACGGAGTCTGAAGCTTCAGAACCCAATGCAGTTTTGGGTATCTTTAATTTGTTTTCTTTTACGACAGGGTCAAATCCAGGTGTTACTAAAATATTGGATATTATATTGACTCAGCATTATTTGAGCATTTTCTTCTATATTTGCGATTCCTTCTCCGGTCTTTTCTCCCTCGTCTTGTTTCTGACCGCTACATATCTTGCTGATTGTTTCAGAATTTTGTTCCCGTTCTTCAGTTCTTTCTTCCTCTTCCTGTTCTTGATTTGTGTTAGTTTCGGCATTTTCTGAATCTTTTTGGGTGAGATCCAAACCTGGATCAAAATCTGTGTCTAAACCATCTTCCCCATGGAGCATTTCCTTTTCTGCCTCTAAAATCTCGGAATATTCTCTTGGACGTGTAAAGTAAGATAAAAGTGTATTTACAGGAGCGTTTATGGCGTTATTATTTTTCTTCAGATTTTTCGTCGGACTTTTCTTTGTTATGCTATCTTCACGATGCAATTCTAGATGACGTCTATAATTTGCCAATATCCATCTGGCAATTCCATTTTTTGAATATTTCCGTACCTGAAAGTTGCAAAAGTTAATTTTAAGTTTTATTTCTTTTAGCTTACCTCGAGCATACCGAGCATACCTTAATTATTGCATCTTTGCAAAATGCGCACGACAAAAAGCAATAAATGTCAGCTTCGGTATCAGTAGTATTTTTCTACACTATACTCATTTTACAATCGATGGGAATTTCCGAAATTCTTTTTAATATATCTTCATTTAATGTTATATCAGCAAAAATGTCGTGGTATGCAGATTTTACCAATCTTTTCAGAACTTCCTTTTCTTCCATTAAATTGGGAGCACGATGGATTTCTTGATCTCTTAAATTATTGGAAGAACTTTTCTCAGGAACTTTTCTTCGTATCTTTTTGGTAGGAGGGTTAACAGTTTCGCATTGAGAATTTATTTCATATTTGTCAAAATTCTCGTTTCTGTTATATTTTTTGCAAAAATTTATTATTGCATTGATTTTTACCAAATCTCCGCCAAAAAAACTAAATTTTTCGGGTTTTTTTTCAAAAACACCAAAGTAGTTTCTAATTTCCTCTGCAGATATTAAATCCAAAAGTGTGTTTCTTGCAAAAGCTTCAATGTTATTAATACCATCGTCCGTCAATTGTGATAATACTTCGTAGCTTTTGTAATTGTGAAAACTAAGATGGTGTTTTATGTGAGAATCAATTTTTATATTCATTTTACTTTCCAACTCTTTAAAGAACGTAACACTGTCGTCTCCAGAAAAATCTACAATATTTTCGTTTATGTTTGTAGCCCGAGAATTCCCAAAGAATTCCTGAGAATTCCCAAAGAATTCCCGAGAATTCCCAAGAATTCCCGAGAATTCCCAAGAATTCTCAAAGAATTCCCAAGAATTCCTAGGAACTCCCAAAGAATTCCCGAGAATTCCTAGGAATTCCCAAGAATTCCTAAAGAATTCCCAAAGAATTCCTAGCAACTGTACACAAGAATTCCCAATGGATTAACCCTCGGATTTAATGAAAGTACTGTTAATTAATTAAAAAATAACACCAAGTAATGAAAATAAATTAAAATTGCAAATTCTAATGCAAATTTGAGTCGAAGGGGAAATAAAGAGGCATGATTTGGCATTCAGGTGAACGCTCGAATGTTGAATTTAACGTTTCATTTAAAGTATAAGTTTAACACAACCAATTTTACACTAATTTGTATGAAACATTGTTTATAAATAATTTTGATGTATTAGAATTTTTACTGACGCCCTAGTAGAATTAGAGATACCATGGCAATGTAGTATGTACATTATTTTGAAATGTAAAATGACTTATGGTTTTGGGAGAATGCTGAATAAATTAAATAAGTAAATATTATATTTTGACTTTCATAATGCAAAATGGTAAATTGCGATGACAATACAGAGAATTTGCGCACATGTCAACGACAATGCATTAATAACATGGTGTAATATTCGAAAAGCTTTATAATTAATGAAGAGTAAATTATTTGTATATTAATAAACAATGTTGTATTTCGAATACGGGATTAACACTAACTTCATGATGACACAGTACTAATAATATAATTTTAAGTAATCCGATTAATTAAAATAAGCTAAAAGTAAAAATACAAAATCAATTTAAACTGTAAACACCTGCAAATAGGTTTTTGTTCGTACAAACACTTGAAATGAGACACATTAAACAGAGAATCTATTTCAGACATCTGAAGTGATAAATTTTTATTAAAGTTTCATTTCCAAATAATGGGATTGGAAGTACCTACACGAACTTTTAAAAGAAAATAGAATTCTAATCTTATTTAAAAAAAGATAAACAAAATTTAAAGTGGTTAATATTTCGCTTTATCAAAACAACAATATTAAGATATTCGAGATAAACCCAAACACTACGTATGTTCAAAAACTGCTACGAAATAAATATTTTCAGGATGAATTTATAACGCAAAGGCTAGAAATTTAAAATAAATAGAGATTCTCTTTTTTCCGAAGAGACCACTCTGTTGCCTATAATTTATGGATAGCAAAAACCCTTTTGACAAAACGAAAATATATTTGGAAATAAAGCAGCATACAGCTTTTCTGTATTTTAAAAATGGAATTTCTTTAGAATATCAAATAATCGCGATAACCCAAACTGGTACATATAAATAAAACTAAATCTGATTGAATTTTTATACAATTTTAAGAAGGTAATTTATAACATCGCAAAGTTTTTTTTCATTTCGCTCATTAACCAATAACTTTTTTCTAGGCCGCCAAAAATTTGAGATTAGAAGATCCAATGGAGGCGGCAATAAACCGGCGATAATCACTTAACGAGGGGTGACATTCTACTTCTAGAAAATCGACGTACTCAATGATGTAGCTTACTATGAAATAATCGTTTGTATCTAACCATCTATAAAAGATCAACTTGGAGTAATCTACTTAAAACTTTCACGGCTTGATAAATAAAATGCTTGAACACGGACGGCAATCATTATAAATGTGTATTCTTAGTATGATTTTAATCTCATGTAAACGTTTACAAGGCGTGCTACTCAACTGCAATTCAAATTTTCCGGTTTTATACATGAAGTATGGTTATTATTAATTTGATGTAAAACAGCCACGTGACACAGTTCATTTGCAATTCAGGAAAATAAAATATTGTGTCATTTACGATGATTTGTATTAAGTAAAGTTATAATTCAATGATTTTTCGTATTATAAAATAATAGTATATTATACACCAAGGTAGTGAAGCATAGTGTTATAACCCTAGCGCCAGATTAAATCCCAAGGTGCGTAGCACCGCGGGATTTAAGCGCGGGTTATAACACGCTTCACTACCGTGGTTTATATACAATTTTTCCACTACTAGGATTGTTTACTCTTATAATAATAATTGTTAATGAATAAAGTAAATCGTTTTAATTATTTATTTCAAATTATAAAACAAATGATAGTTTTTGTTTTGATGTTGACACTTGCTTGAAAATGTTTAATTAATTTTGACATAAAGGTTACATTAAATATTTTGATATTTATAAGTTTTGCGAGTGTTTTTAAAATGAGTGAAAGTTGTACACCACCCGAAATGAGAGAGATTGCTGAATCAGTGGCAGACAAGCTACTGCCGGAAAAATCAAGACTCTTTATATGAAAGCTTATGTAACATTTAAAAATTGGTGCAGTGCGAAGTGTGGTTATATCTGAAAATGTACTGTTAGCATATTTCCAAAGTTATGCCAATGATAAAAAAGCTTCCACTTTATGGGCACATTATTCTATGTTAAAATCAACTCTTTCTTTAAAGGACAACATAGACATTTCAAAGTTTTTCAAATTAGTTGCGTTCTTAAAACGCCAAAATGTGAATTACCGTGCTAAGAAGTCTTCCGTTTTCAGTCAGATGCGATGAGCTTTGCAATTTGCTTCTTTCTGATGTTATCATAAAAGATGATATGATTATTATAAACATTCGTAATAGTAAAAATGGTTCATCTAGAAAATTTGTTGTTATGGAACCCCTTTGGATGAAAATTGTAAAAACATATTTAAAAATTAGACCAACTTCCGACATGCAAAAATTATTTATTAGTATACGCAATGGAAAAGCTACAAAGCAAAATATTGGTCATAATACAATAGGGCAAGTACCAAACAAAATTGCAATGTATTTAAATTTGCAAAACCCTGCGTCTTACACGGGTCATAGCTTCGAAGAACTTCAGCCACAATATTAGCTGCTAGCGGTGGAAATATCCTGCAGTTGAAACAACATGGGGGTTGGAAGTCATCTACGGTAGCCGAGGGCTATATAGCTGACTCACTCTCGGTTAAAACGAGCATAGCTCGTATGGTCCAAAGCCAATCAACATCAATTAATCAAATAAGAAATTTTGAGCGTTTTGAAGTGTTTTAAACTGTAGTTACAATAGCACGGAGATTGTAAATTTTCTAATGGAGTAAAGGTTATACAAGTTTTCTAACGAACGACTACTTCGAATCGCATAAATTTTTTCATGATTCTGTTTCGACCACTAATTTCTTTAATATCTTCACAATCCAGTTATCCTACAATTGAAAATATACAGATTTTTAATAATATTAATGTAACAAAAACACTTACCAAACAAAAAAATTCTATATCGAATAAAAACTAGTGAACGTGGAATGCAAGTAAATAGATGTTGATGAAAACTATTTTGTCGAAAAATGTACTATTTGTAACGATAATTGATTGTAATAATTATTAATAATCGATTTATAAAGTTTTCAGTTGTTACTTCATGCTGTCATGAGCTGTCATAATTCATAATTCTCATTTCGCCTAATTGCTAAACGTCACAAAATTCCAATTTAATCAACATTTTAAATATCAAATTAATCTTATTTATAGACCGATTTTAATTATTTAAACACTATTGATAGAATTTCTTGGTTATGCTAATTCGTTTTACACATAAATTTTCTTTCAAAATGGCCCGAAGTTTCCGGACTACGCATTTATGTTCATTATTAACTACTAGTGAATAATGAAATATTATTCACCTCAGGTGATAGAAGGCGTGGTTCACAGTTCGATTACTTACGTTGAAATGATAGTGTTTATGGCTAGTAGTGGAAAAATAAATAATTCAATTGGCTGACAATATTGCTTAGGTTAGATATTTTATAAAATTTAGTAGTATTAAGGATAATAATAATTTTTTAGCTTATGTAAGGTACTAACTTTACAACAAAATCGGGAAAAAAATATTTACAACTAAAAAAATATAAAATATCAGAAAAAAGTTTTAAGAAAAGCTAATATCTATACTTACCTATTATGATATAACTTTTTATTCGTGTAATTTTAGCTAAATCGATTTGTGTTTGCTTTAATAGTATTTTTATAGATGAGTTGTTTCATTTTATTTGGCCAATATTAAATAATTATGTAGTAATTTCATTTTATGTCTTTCCATGTCATGTAAACCTTTTCGACGAAGCACTTTGGAACATTATTTTTTTAGAATAGGTATTGGTTTTCCTTTCCTAAAGTTAGATTAATATATTTGAATGAGAACATATATTTTAAATTATCCTGGCAAACGACCTTTAATTTATACAATTAATTCTCTAGTTTCTTTTATTAAATTTGATATTCGAAATTACGAAGTTTGGATAACATTTTTAATGAATTTCATGAAATAATTGAAAATGGGAATTTATGACCTAGTATTCGTTCGCTCACCTCTGACCTTATCAAAACATATTTGGCTCACGTACCTACCTCTAATTATAATTATATAAAAAAATAATTAGTTTACATTATAAAAATTTATTTTTACATTCTGAAACTGAAAACCAGACCTGACTGAATAATCCGATTTAACCGAAAATAAGATTAATGTAATTTATTTTAAAATTGGAGTGTAAATATCACGCAAGCATAAGAAAACTCAAAATTCTGTAAGCAAAAATGTAATCAGTTTAAATAATTTGCAGTCAGCAGTTGGCGAAAATGTTGGTTTTTACAATTATTGGAAATTGAAATTCTATTGAGAATCCCTAAAATGTTTTTTATGTTATATCAAATTGTACTTTCTGTTAAATGTAACATAAATTTAATTTTGTACCAAAGCCAGTGGTTTGCTGAAGTTTGTATCTTCATGGGACTAAATGTGTTTGTAAGCTGATGTTACGTCTAAGTCTTTTGGCGAAACAGGAACACGGCAACCACATCAATTATGACTTTTACATTATAAATTAATCTGGAATACATAATTAGTTAATTCAAACTTTTAAAAAACACCCCGTTCTATATTTTCGTATAAAAACATTATAATTTTGAATAAAATGCTTTAAATATTAAAATCTAATTACAAAGTATCACGTCAATTGCACAGGAAGCGACGCTATTTGAAACCCTTCCAACTCCAAAAATTTATTTTGCAAATTGAATTAGATTTTTAGTTACTTTCATCTGAAATTTAAAGTAGGAGATACCTGCCACATCATAATACTTTTCCAATTACTTAGGTATAAAACATGGGGAATAAGGTTATAATATTTGCATAATTTAAAATTCACCTCAAGTTACTTGTTCCAAACTAAGTTATGCAAATAACTATCTATAAATCAAGCTAAGTAAATCTAAGAGTATCAAAAGATTTATTAGTTAAAAATTAAGATTTAAAAAAACACTTCTTTTGAAATAATATATGGAGAATATGATATACGAAGCATATGATGGCGTAAGTCACTTTGACACTGCATTAGTTCTTATTTTCAAACTTGTTCCCTGTATCCCCTAATTTTTTAATTTACTGTTATTTTATGTGCGACCATTGAACAGATGCATCAGAAAAATGTAAACAAAATGAATATATTTTAATAGTTTATTAGCTTGTGAACTTACATATAGAATAAAAAAAGTTTTCAAATTTTTACAAACTAAGTGAAATTTTAAAATTTTCCAACTTACATTTTTAGTTTAAGACACCGTTGCACAACGTTGTTTTGCATTTAAAAGTTTCCTCAGTTATAATTATAATTTAATTGGTTGACGAGATTTTAGTTGTCAAATCAGTCTGAAACAATTTTCACTTCTTCGTTCTTAGCAAAGTGAAGTTTGCGTTTAGAAGTTGTCAAGGAGAAATTTGTGAATACCGGAAAAAGCTAATCGGAGGCTTCACAGTAGTAAAATCATCTAATACTCTTAATGACTCGTTGTAGGATCTGCTTAAAAAAGCACGAAGTGTCTATTTATAAAAATATATCCAGTGGAAATCCATACTTAAGCAAAAATCCTTTTGATTGTCAAGGAAGTTACATGCATGCGACACTAGTAATGGACACCCTGATATTAGTAAACAAATTTTCAAAGAAAGTATTCAACTTGGGTATTTTCAAATCGAATACTAAGCTTTGTAGATCTAATCAATCCCAAATTAATTTCTCGCTGCACCAATAATAATTTATGAAATGAAACAAAAAATATAGAAATCAGATTTGCATTTTAATGATTAATATTTTGCGCTTTGTCCTTTCATCGCAAAATTTTTATGAAGCTACTTATACTTTTGATACTCCTGATGGCACTATGCTTTCCAGTTTGAATTTAATAAATTGTTATATTAAAATAAAATTATTATGGTGGGTACTTAAAATTTACTACTTCACAACTTATCATAAAATATTAAAACGGAATATTTTGGAGTAAAACGTAAAATTTCAGTTATAGTAAAATAGCGAAAAGCTACAATAAAAATACAATGATAATATTTATAGGTTATTTCATAATCGCTATTTGTAAGATAAAAATATATTTCGCAAATTTTGATCTTTATAATCAATCAAAACATCCATAAATACAAAACAGTAAGATCTGTCAGACCCTGCAGTGCAAAAGATACTTTTAAAATTCTGCTGCTATATTTTGAAGAACTGTGACATTTTCGGCTAGAAAATATTGGAAAACCGTCAAACGCAAAGGAATAGAAACATTGGATTAAGTGATATAGTATATCAGTAGAAAAACGATAAAATAATGTCATTAGATACGAGTCTCAATTTGTAAAAAAAAGTAATATTGCCATCAGTGAGTTGTAACAATAAACGTCAAGTTAAGAAAAAAAGTAAACGTTTCGGCATGTATAAACATATAAAATCAAATTAATCTTGTTTGTCTTATGAACTTAATAATATATCCCAGCAGATTGGCGTGTTAGAGAACGTAAACGACTACGAAAAGTAGTCGTATTCCATACCCAATATTCGGTAGGTAGTGTAATGTCCAAATAAATGCAGGTGAGATATAATTTATGTTTTTTGTAATATCAAAGAACAGTGCTTAGTGATAGCACTAAACATAATATTTAATCTAACAAAAACTTTTTTAGTATTCAGTGTTTTTATGCCCTGATTAGTGTAGGATTATAATTTTTGTTGAAGCTTTAAAAAACTTTTCGGAAATGTGTTAATTTGAAGCTTAAATCCTTAAAACATCTAAATAAAAATAATTTAAAACGGACTAAATTAAATAAAAAAATATGTGAGTAGATAATAATTATTATATAATTGTAAATGCTTACCGATAATGGGAATTAGTTCAGCTAATCCAAATGTCTTTGGATTTTGAAACCAGGATATGATCCGGATTCCTTCCGCATGTTGCAACAGTTTCGAGATTTTTCCAATTAATCAACTCACTGAAATTACACCGGAAGACCGAGTAGTAAACTTGTAGTGGCTGTTGTCGCAGCACAACAATGTTGTCCAACTTATTACTTTTTTCGATATAGATTTTTTAAATTAAACGCAGTATTATAACAATAAATTGTTCGTTGAACATTTTGTTAATTTTTTAGTTCAACTTTCAATAATAATTGGAAAGTGTTTGTTAGGTAGGATCGGTTGGTTGTTATAAATTCGTAAGAATTTATCAAGAAATTCAATGGATTCCATGAATCGAATCCGAAATTTCTGCACTGTTACTCGGCAAGTGATCACACCAAGCCACTAATCTGGACGATAACTAAGGCTAAGATACTTCAAAAAAATAATAAAATCAAAAATGTGCAAAGGATTCATATTATAAACTAATTATAAATCCTATCTCTACTCATTACAAAGAAATATTGTGGATTTTTTTTTAAATATTACATGATTTTCAATTATTCCACTAATAATTTGTTCTAATCTACCCTTGAAGTTATAGATTAAATTCTCTTGAAAAAACAATATGCTGTCTAATATAATTTATATTTTGGTGCCACTAACTCGCTGAGTAAGTGAGGTAGTTTATTCTAAAGCCAAAATTTATTAGCCTACGGATTTGTGAAAACCACAAATAATAATGAATGAAATCCTGGAGCCAGACAAGAACACCTTAAATAAATAATGAGGTATTAGCAAATATTACAGCTTCATGCGAATTGTAAGTGACGATTCCAGATGTGAATGGTTGAGTGATAAAGTGGAAAATTAATAAATCCCTAATAAAAGTACAATTATTGTAATTTTCCAACTTGGAACTGAAGTGATCTCGTAATCGTTTGAACTAAGATGAAAATTGCTAGTCAGATGAATCTTCATCATAAAAATTCTTTTTTTATTAGTATATAACAGCGGTAAATTTAAAATGACAATCATTGTCTAACTTGTTCAAACTACTAGTAGGCTAACTTAATTAATATTAGTTATTAGTTGATTGAGAAATAGCAGAAGAAGCTTATAATTCAAAATAATGGTGATAATTTACTGAAAATGAAAATCAATTGCAACATAAAAATTTTTTTTATTGCTGCTAATTTTCTTTTTTTCCTTTAGAGATATTTAAAGCTTTTAAATTTTCAATTTTCTATACATGCATCAGTGTAACGTTCTAAATTAATATTAAAACTTACCGAAAAGTTAAAATGGGTCGAATAGAAGTCGTTTGTCTACACTCAGTTAAAATTGTAAAACTTAAGACAAAGTACCCAATTATTGAACAAACTATAATTTCTTAAGTTTAAAGAGAATCCGTACGTTAAGTGCATCAATAATACTATTCGTGGCTGATTTAACTAATCAGAGATTAAAAACTAATGCCCGGTTTCACAAACATTTAAACTACGATTTCGGCTTAAATAATTTAATCGCAGTTTAAACGTTTGTGAAACCGGGCATTAGAGCTTATTGTAGGAAAATCGCTGAAAATTCATTACACCACATAATTAAACTATTTTTCTCGATAACCAACACGATTTGATTTTGAGAATTAGTTTTTGTCAATTATGTAATTATGATACTTTCCTGTTCGGTGTGAGTTTCACTGTACATAATTAAGGAAATTGAAATTTTGTTCTTATGAAACCGATTAATTTTAATAATTGTACAAGAAAATCCTTTCTGCAATTGATAAAGGTAAGTTCTTAATTACCACCCCACAGTGACTTTGCAATTTGCTATCAGAAAATGTAAAAGTGAAAGTTGTGTTTATTGGAAAAGCTTTTCATGAAATTTCTGTAATCTTTTCGGTCATTAGATTAATTCTGAGTAAGTTGTTAGTATAGAATGGGATCATAAACTTATCTCTTTCGAACTTTTCTTGTTTTATTTTTATTTTAAAATGAGCAGGATTGAGAAAATATAATGTGAGAAATGTTAACAAGTTTAGTTATATCTAAAGTAACTTTCTCATAATCAGAAAATAATGGTAGAATTTTTCTTCTTTTTACGACTCTCTCAAATCGTACGTCAATTCTTCTGACTCGCCAAAAGAGTCCTAATTTTGCTCCTTATAATACAACATAATTTTAATCGTTGAATAAAAAATGTTTTAATTTTTCAAGCTTAGTGAAATTTGAAAATTTTCCGATTCTGTTGTACAAAGTAGTTTCGTCGTATCAAGAACTCGTCAGTGAAACTATCCACTTTGCACAATGGAGTCTTTGAATAAAAATGTAAGTTACAAAATTTTCGAATTTTACTAAGCTTATAAAAATTTAAAAAATTTATTCGACATATAATTTCACAAGTTAAACTACTTATAATTCATAATATTATTCCTTAAGGGGCCTAGTAGAATACGCATGATAATATTGTACACTCACTTTCACTTGTGGCGTAAGATAGGCGAATTAGCCTTTGACGATGGCGAAGATTTTTTCTAAACTATAACGAATTTTTTAATTTTTTTTTATTTTTTAGAATCTACATAATTACCCGTTTGCGGTAAAGAAAATTCAAGCTGTTTCGTTGAATACTTTAAAATATATAGCGAAATAGAAATCACCATTATTATTGCAATGATTTTGTACCTACATTATATTTATTTCACAGTCATTTTATAATAAATGTTTATGAAAATTGTTTACAGTGCACAGTTCATTATTATCTACTAAATCCAAACAAAAAAAGTATCAAATTTTGTTTAGTTTTAAAAAAATCTTCGCCATCGTCAAAGGCTAATTCGCCTATCTTACGCCACAAGTGGAAGTGAGTGCACAATAGTATCATGCGTATTCTACTAGGCCCTCTTAATAAAAAATATTCTCAATATTTTGATTAAGTTACGTATATTTATTATATCGTTTAAATTAAATACTTATAAAGAAAGAAACTCGAACCAAAAAACTTGTCTAACTTTTTATTTCCAATTTTGCTGTTAAACATAACTTTACAACATTTTTGAAATTTCATTTCATTTACGTGAAATTAAAATTTCACTTTCCTTGTTGCGGTTTGTTTATTTTTAGATGTCTTTTATGAAAATCACTAAACAAGCTTGCCAAGGAAATAAAGCTGACATTTTTAAAAAAGCTACTATTTTTATTTTCTAAAAATAATATTATATACTCAGCAGAAAAAAACTCAAAAGAATCATTTTTGGAAAAAAAAGAGAACTTTTTTGGTTTAAAAAATAATCAATCAATAATATAACTTACAATGAACAGTTGAACAAAAATTAACCAAAAAAGCAACATGCATGTAATTGAAGAGCTCAAACCTATAATCTACGTTGACATAATTTCGAGATTTTTTAACTTGAAGTTTGCATTCAAACTTTGTTTTTGCCAAATCCCCTAAAACAAACAAATTATAATGTCTACAATAAAATCAAAATAGAAAAAAATTAAATTTATGAACCAAAAGACTAAACTTTCTCGGCTTTTCATTTTCCGGTGTCATGAGCTCTTAATTTTAATGTTATGTTGCGGTGAAAAATAAAAAATTCTCTTTTAATAAACGGCAATTCAAGAATTTAATATTTAAAATTCGAACAGGTTTCTTTATTTGCAAAAAAATATTCAAACCGAAATTTAGAGAATCTAAGATGAAATGAAACAGTTATCCAACCAGAATTTTTTTTCTGGATTTTCTATTAAATATAATAAAATTTAAATGTTGAAAATCGTCAAATATAATAAAATAATGTTGAATTTTTCCGTGAGCAGGTTTGTTTGTGATTTTTGTTTTTATAAATGTTTTAAAGTTTTGTTTAATTAGATTTAAATTGTTATCGTGTGTGTCATATTGGTGTTATTGTTTCTGAGTTCTTTTTGGTTGTTTCAAGCTCTTGTAGCAAGCTGAAAAAATGCAAAATATCTTCGGCTAGCGATCGAAGAGCTGAAATGGGCGTGGACCATGCAATAGTCTAGGTTCATCTACACATGGATAATTAATTAGTCACAATAAAATAAAGAATATATGTACAAAAATAAAACCCTACTTAAAATTTAAAACAAACAAAAGTTTTACCGTTGAAATAATGTAAATATAAAAATTTAAGTTTCTATTACTGATGAATAGATGAGCCGATAAGTTGTGGTGTCTAATAGTTTGTGATAATTAACTGTTATTGCACACACAACACCAAAGTTTAACTTAATTTTTCCGATCCGATAATTTTGCGTAAGATAGCACTTCACAGAAAAGAATAGAGTTTCGAAGTCCTCACAGTGCTGGTTCTGCCTGAATACAGTTTGTTGTTACTTTTAATAGAGTTCAAGATCATCGTATAGTAACCCCTTTTGAGAGTAGCACAATCCTGACCATTTATTGTTAGTTTATAGGCCGCCATTCAGGCCTTTATCTCCGCCACTAACTGGAGTGGACGGAGTCCTAAACGTTTTCATAGCTGTGATAGGTGTTGTTAGCATTGCCCCGTTCTAATCTTTTAATTCTTGGTGGGATACAAGCTTGTTAAACTAACTTTTAAAAGTTTTAAACCTTGAAACTGTTTTGCGGCTTCACGCACTGCTACTTAAAATGGGACTAACTTTTCTAAATTTGTTTGCACTTTGATTTTAAAATTCTTCAACTTTACTTTCTTTTGAAAAATTTACAGTTTGTACTCTAAAAATGCAAATAAGTCATTATTATATTTAATAAATAGATTAGGTAATTTTATTTTAAAATTCTCAATCAGAAATATAGAAAATAGAATAGGCAAATCAGGAATAAAGTTACACTTGTGCCTGATTTCTTCACCTGGAGATATCTCTTACAAGGGGAGACCGGCAACTTTCCCTCACTGAATTGATTCATTTTCATTATGCGTGTAGGTCTTGTATTAGACTTCAACAGGTGCAAGTATAAGGGTACGATTCTTTGCCAATTTTGAGAAAATTAAATTTGAATGATTATATATTACTGATGAACTGTATAAAAATTAACATAAATTTGGTAAATTGTTAATAAAATTGCGTAAGATTGCAAAAAAATAAAAACGTATGCGAAAAGTACAGGGATCGCATCCAGCTCCTGCCAATTTGGTTTTATTTATTTCATTATTAATTCTCCCAGTATAATTCATGTCATTGTTTTCAAGAAAACCAAGGCGCTATAATATATTCTACTACCTCATAATCTGTAAACACTGAATGTTTTACCTTTCAGCAGTAAGGCACTGGAGGGTGTTCCACACCCCAGACACCCCGGTTTGTGCAGTTTATTTTTATTAGTAATCAATTGCAGACATCAGCATAACCGATCTAGAAAAATTTCTTAAAAACTAATTAATCCTAACTTTAACAAGTCACACTGAAGTAACTAATATTCCAATCAACCCAAATTATAAACCAAAGTTGCCGAGACCGGGGGTCTGGGAGGTATGGAGCACCCCAGCAACACTCAAACTGTGATAGATAAATTTGCAAACTTATGGTTATCAGTATTAAGCGATAATGGTGAAAGTTTTAGACCAAAAATATAAAGCAGTGACCAAGAATTGGGTGATTATGAATTCCCCAGTATAATATGTCATCGTTCTCGAGAAACCAAAGCGCTATAATAAACGCTACTAATAATTGTAAACATTGAATGTTTTACCTTTTAACAGTGAGGCACTGGAGGGTGTTCCACACCCCAGACCCCCGGTTTGTGCAGTTTATTTTTATTTGTAATAAATTGAAGACATCAGTCTAACCGATCTAGAAAAATTTGTGAAAAACGAATTAATCTTAACTTTAACAAGTCACACTCAAGTAACAAATTATAAACCAAAGTTGTAGAGATCGGGGGTCTGGGGTGTGAGCACCCCAGGCTCACTCAAACTGTGATAGATAAATTTTCAAATTATGGTTACAGTATTAAGCGATAATGGTGAAAGTTTTAGACAAAATATAAAGCAGTGACTAAGAATCGGATTATGAATTCTCCCAGTATAATATATCATCGTTTTAAGCAAACCAAAGCGCTATAATAAACCCTACTCATAATCTGTAAACACTGAATGTTTTACCTTTAGCAGTGAGGCACTGGGGTGTTCCACACCCCCAGACCCCGGTTTGGGCAGTTTATTTTTATTTGTAATAAATTGAAGACATCAGCATCACCGATCTAAAAAATTTCTAGAAAAACTAATTAATCTTAACTTTAACAAGTCACACTCAAGTAACTAATATCTAATAAAAAGTTGCAGAGACTGGGGGTCTGGGGGTGGAACACCCTCCAGTGCCTCACTGCTAAAGGTAAAACATTCAATGTTTACAGATTATGAGTAGAGTTTTTATAGCGCTTAGAACAATGAAATATAACTGGGGAATTAATAATCAAATAATAAAAACAAATTGGACAGGAGCTGGATGCGATCCCAGTACCCTTTGTATATGTTTTATCTTTTTGCAATCTTACACAATTCTATTAACAACTTACCAAATTTATGTTAATTTTTATGCAGTTCATCAGTAATATATAATTATTTAAATTCAATTTTCTCAAAATTGGCAAAGAAGCGTGCCTTTATACTTCCACCTGTTGAAATCCAATACAAGACCTACACATACAATGAAAATGAATCAATTCAGTGATGGGAAGTTGCCGGTCTCCCCTTGTTAGATAATCTATCTATAAGATAAATTAAAGAAATATCCAATCATATTTCTGATTGTTTTGTTTTGCTGCTTTTTCATTGGTTACTTCGTTAATTTATCTAAGATAGGTAATCTAAGAGATATTTCTAGGTAACGAAATCGGGTATTAGTGTAACTTTAATTCATAGTGGCATAATATACTATTATTTTAGTAATGTTTTATAGTTGTAATTAATGTAAGTAATTTTTATAGTTGAGTTTGAACATTACATGTGTAAAATAAACTTAAGTAATGAAGGAAATCTTAAGAAAAATTACTTAATTACAAATTATAGAATTATTTTGTAAACTTTATAATTAAGTAATATAATCTGTGCTCGTGCAAAGGCTTCAAAAACACAAAAGTGTATTTTTACAAAAATATCCATTCAAGATCATTTTTCTTTCCAACTGCATTATTTATTGACCATTTTCAAAAAATTTAATAACACAGTTGTAACTTCTATACTTGGTAGGCAATCGATTTATAATATTTACATTCCTTGGCTGCAATAATACGTTTCATAAATTGATTTAATTTTCAAATCTTTTAAAAAGTTGAAACAAATTTTATTGTTAGTTAATAAGCTTAATGTGTCTATAAGGCTGTTATGGAACATAACTCAGTGGTTTGTCATTATCTTTCGAGAGAAAATGGTTAGATTGAAATATAAGATTAAAATGTTTTTACCAAAACTACTTATGAAAAGTGGAATTCAGCCAATGGCATGTTTGTATTTTGACCTGGTTGTGTAGGTCTGCAAAACTTGTTTATACGCTTCAATTTAATTTACATAAATATCGTGGTTGAAAATTAAAACCTAGTATCTGCACTTTGGATACAAAGTACATACAACAAAATTACCAAAAAAAATTATATTCAATACATAATTATTATCTTCATAAAACACTTTTGGTTGGTCCTGTAAAATTGATAGATCAAGGTTGCACTTCTTCAACAACAATGTATGCATTTTTGGATCATTTTTACCTGATTACTATTTTTGTTTTAATTTTTTTTAATAAGTGATTACAATAATGTTGCCTGTACCTTAAAATGTTTGGTTTTCTTTGTTTTGATAATTCAATTATTACAGTTAGTATGATTGGTTGGGGCTGAAACGCGTCACCATTGACGGAAGGAAAACATTGTTTTAACTTTTTATTGCATAATAATGAAGACCTTGCGAGATGCCTCAATGTTAAAGTAATTGGTTTTCAAGCCTTTGTGCCTCCAAACAGATCTCAATATACGCTTTTTAATTTGAACAGAATATTTACTTCATTTAATTTTATTTTAATTTCTTTCCTATTGTATTTATTACAAAAATAAAAGGTAATTTAAATTTGTATGGCAAAGGGCTAATGGAAGATTACCCTTTTTTTCATATGTTAAAAACAAATGAAATTCTTTCGGGACGTTTTAGCAAATTAAATTAAGAAATTTATTATTTGTGCTTGTGTTGTATTAATCTTACCCTCTTTTAATGTTTTCATTAAATTGCCCATTTTGGTAATATATTTAATTCATTTGTTATCATTGTCCTTTTTATCAGTTACCTCTTTGTAACATTTCTAAATTACATAATAAAATCAGTGGCAAATTCCACAGGATTAATAATGCAACCATTTTCCTTTGCTTCTATTACTTCGTTAACAAGAGAACACCCACAAATGAAAAATAATTATTATAAAAGTATAAGCAGAAGTTTAGAAAACAAGGTTTTGAAATTTTTATGTTATATATAATATTTAAATTTTTTAGTACAGTTAATTCAGAACAAATAATTTAACATACGATTTATATTATTAGGAAAGATAACAATGTACCTAATGATGTATGTACGTTCTAAATATATTTTGTTGATTTATCGCTCACAGCTGTAAAATTTTAGGAATTCATAAATATACACATTTTACAATTTTAATATTTAAAGGCGCTAAGAACTGCGAAGAGTTCTTATATACTTACCCAAAGAGTATGCAATAAATTATGTACTCTTTAGCATAACCGCAGTTTATAAAAGAAACAAAAAATATAAAAACTAATGTGGAACAAAAAGTAAATAATTTATTTACCGAACGAGAAAAAAAATTGGACAAAAATTATACCACCAAGCATTTTGACCCTTAAAATCCTTAAACAAGGAAAAAATTTTAATGAAAAGCAAAAATATAGTTTTATTGAAATTTTTGCTTGAAATATTATTTATTTCCTTTATTCCATGTAATTAATACATAGCAAGAAATAACACAAATTTAGTTCACCTAAAATTGCTTACTAATTACCAAATAGCATGATAGCATAATTAAGTTAAAAGTTTCTCTAATTTACTGTGAACAAAGGCTATTCAAATTGCAAACTCTTTTTTTATTTGTGTAATGCAAAGGTCTTTAATTATTAAACATTAGCATAATGCAAACAATATTCTGAAGTTTAATTTATATTTTTTTTAATTAAACTGCCCTAAGCAGTTTCTAAACGTCATAATTTATTAGAAAATTTCAGAATAGGTATCTGAAAGTAATGGTGTTTGAGCTAGCAGCGAAGCTTTTACGATCTGAAACACTTAATATTAGAAGACATTTATTCACATTTATCAGCAAAATAGAATCATAAAATATTTTACTGCAAATTCAATTTCAAAAATATAGAAAATTCGGGCTTTAAAAATTATTAATGCGAAAGTATTAAAACATTTTTAAACGCTCTACTTCGTAACGTGAGGTAATTAATTACAGCGTGATTACGAATAATAAATTTTTCCCCAAGAAAACTCACTTGATATAATTTCATTTTAAAATTTTATTAAATGTGCAAGTGTAAAATTAAAATTTATGGCAATATAAAGTTGCCACTTAATCTTAATGTTCCTGGTGCATCTTACTTTCTTTATCTTATATAAATAAAATAACGTAAAGCTGAGAATATTTTTCGTCGAGATTTCAACGAGTCTATCCTCCAAGGACCTCGATGAATCCAAAAATGCTTTTACAAAATGTCGGTTGGTCTCGGTCAATAATTAAATGCCAACATTGCTCGTGCAATTACTTAGCAATTTTTTTATAAATAAAGGATTTTACTTATTTTTACCGAATGTGAAATGGTACAAACGCATGTAAATTTAGTCAAAAAGTATTGGGTTTCATATTGGAACTAAACACAAAGAAATCATGTTTAATGGATTATTCTAATATTATTTTCTTGTAAACATTATCACACACATAATAATATAATAAAATATCAATGTTTGTTGGTACAAACCAACCCGAAATGTTATATTATTTCATATCTCACATGATCACACAACAATGTATAAAATTGGATACATTAAATGAACTGTTTAACAATAACACATATAGGATTACCATTCTGATTTCTGAGAGTGAATGTTTTTGGCAGTGAATTCAGTTATTACGTCGTTTTCAACATTCCCTTCGCTCGTACGATTTTGTTTTATCCTGAAGGCTCCAACTTGATAAAACTAGGTCAGATTAATGATACTAAAACCGCCCTTATAGTACATTAAAAAGCTGTCAACTGTTTTTTACAGTTTCTCAGCGCATTTTTGCAAAATTTTCATCTGTACTCAATTAGGATCGTCAAAAAAGTTGGGAAATTAGCCAACTGCTCTTCTACGATTATTCGTGTTGTTACACTTTCAATTAAAAATGTAATCATTAAAGCAATTTTTAAAATTGCCCAATTTAAAATTTCTAATGAAAAAGAGCTTGTAATCGCTCGAACAATTATTTTTTTTATTAATATCAACGTAGAAGTACCTCAAAGTTGCAGATTAAAATAAAAATTAAATTGTATCAATTCATCCGTAAAAAGAACTACCGGTTGATTATGTTTGGAGTGGATTATTTGCTTTATTGACACTGGTTGATTTTCCAATAAAACACTTCCAGCTATCTACCTTTCAGTTTATAGCATTATCATATTGACGCTTAACGTTATCGCATTTCCTAGTTTATTTGAAATTAAAATAAAATTGTCATTAGGCATAACATTAAATCTTTTTCGCATTAATGATGCTCTTCAAGTTTTCAACTTTGAAAGTATGAAAACATAAATACAAATAAAAGCAAAACACCTGAATTCGTGACAGTAAGACAGATTGATAAAAGTCTGCACAATTTAGAAGCATTTAAAGAACTTACAAATGCGGGTATATCTAGGGGCGAAATGAAATTTATGTTTACTTTGTTCTCTGTTTTTGCACTCGCTTAGATTTTCTTATGTCAAAAAACAAGATAATTTGTAGTTTACCATTTGTCAACGTTTGATTTTATAAACCCTGGATTTCTCTAAGGTCTACAAAAATCTCAATATCCACTTTAAAATAAAATATTAAGTAATATTTCAAAAATTTTTTGTATATGATTTGAAAAGCAGTTAAGTATCATGAAATATTATTTTGATAGCAAATGTCATCAATCATACAAGTCTTAAAGCGAATACTTCCTAATGATTTTTATATTTTTGCAAGTATTACTCACGAACCATTTCGCTTTTTACTTTAATTTAAAATTTCCGCATTTTAATTTTAATGTGAAAAGAGAGAATCACTACAACTTCATGTTATAAAATGTCAAAACAATTCTGAGACTAATTATAGTGAAGCTCCCATTCATGTTATTTCAAGTGTAAGTATCAAGTAGATACATTGTTAGGTGATAAATTCTTGTTGCTAATATTTAGAACATTAGAAGAATTCTATACAAAACGGTATACTGGGAAAATGAATTTATGTATTTGTTCTCTGTTTTTCATGTTAATTAGTCTTATTCAAAAAAAAGATATTTGTATTTACATTTCAAGTGAATCACCCTGGATTGTGGGTTTCACTACTGAGGTCTCCATTCTGAGTTTATCGGACAACCGCAAAGAACTATCAGATGGGCTGTAACTAAGCCAATCTAAAACACCATTCGTTTTTGAGCTCAGAGTAGTGTACTAGCCCATTTACTTAATTGAAATCTAAAGCTTCTTAGAGGCTTTCGGTAATAGTTTTGTTAAACTACTGCCAGAACTGAAAAGATACATTTATCCCACGATTTAAATTAATTTTTACAATATCCTTACATCACAAAATTAATTGACTGATCCAATCCTTACGAGTCTCGATGATAGCTGGTTATGCAAAATGAGAAAAGGGACAAGAAGTTTAAAAGACAAGATCCGCAAGGAAAAGTAGCAGATGTGGTTAAAGAAATGCAACCCTTTATCTGGAACTGATCAGGGCATGTAGCAAGCAGAACGACAAAATCTACAAGAATAGCAAACTGGAATCCTAGACATACAGAGCAAATGCTGAAGTAGATCTCAAAAAAGATACTTCAGTAAAATTTAAAGTGTAGCGGATGCGAATACTTCTGAAAAGCAGTAGACGGTCAAGTTTGATCAAATAAAATACGAAATACAGATAAGCTTTAATTTTCAAGTCCAAAACACCCAATTTTCAATTCTCAATATCAAACGTCTGAAGTGCATTTGAAACGTATTTCCAACAAGCCTAATTTCTTCAATGACACCGAAAAGTTGCTATAGCAAATTACGGATTCTGATTCTTATGCGCAAAAATGTAGTTGAATATAATATCAACTAATTCATCACATCAAAACCTTACCTCAAAGTTGTAGTACTTACCAATGTTTTAAACTCATTTTAAAACACAGAATAAATTTTATTTAATTTGTTTGAATATAATCTGTACCAATTATGTATTTAATTTTCTATATGTTAAAATATACCATTTTCTGGTTTGGTGCGTTTAGAGTGGGTTCTTTCACTCAACGTTTGGCGAGGTATCAGTCGTTCCCAAGCATCTGTCACATCAAAGATCCATAATTTCAAGTAATTTTGCACTTATGGGATGTTTTCAATGAGCGCCGAAGGCGGCATCAACCTTCAACAAATACATTTTAAATATAAAATCTACCAAAATTTAATTTTTGATGCGCAGTGTTACAATTTGAAAAATGCCAATAGGAAAAATGCATTTAAATTAATTGTTAAAGCCGTTTTTCCCGAAATTTGTAAAATTGCAAATTTGTACTAATTAGACTACCTTTCAAATTTTACTTTAAAATGATCAAAATCGCGGTTCAGGTATATTACCCTTCCCCAAATTGTAATTATTTATTTAAAAATTAATAATTGAAATATTAAGAATTAGAAAAGACGTGGAATCGGCGATATTCAAAATTTAAAAATTGGTACACTTAACGGGGATTCCGTGGTTAACGTGAAGGATAAATGTAAAAGATTGAATTTTTAAATTTTAAATGAATAGCAATAGTTTTGCAAAGGCGGACGTGGGACTCAAAAACAACAACAAACTGGAAGATGGAGCATCAGTTCAGAAAATCATCACTACAACCAAGATAAAAGTATAAAAACAGATTTAAAAAGAAAAGTGCTGACAAAATTTCTACATAACTATTATTTGATTTAATAAATTTATTATTTGAAATGGTTTTTAGTTTCTGTTTTTTTTGGAAATCCATGAATTTTCACACAACTTACAATAATTAGATTCTCTAGATATTTGATTTAAAACACGATTTTTAATTAAATAAGTGAAACTGTAGGTACTCAATTCAAAAATTAACTTGTTATTACATTATTATTAAAAAAAAATTGGATATGGCCGTTTCCATGACTTGATAAAAAAAATTTTAAATAATGAAAAGAAAAAAATATTTTCCATTAACCATTTTCTACAATAAAGATACAAAGTATCAAATTTGGTTTTAAAATTCTCATTAGTTTTCTAAATATTTAATAAACACTATAACAATATTAAATAAAATTATTTAAAAAATTGTTTCCATGAATCAATTTCAACCAAAATTTAATCAGCTCTAATTCCTACTACAAAGATACGAAATCTCAAATTTGCTTTCGAAATTCCTATTAGTTTTGAGATAGAGCGCATAAAATTTGACCACACAGATATTTTTGGAAATTCTCTTAGTATTTAGCTCATGGGACTTTAAAAAATGTAAATCCATCAAAATCTCATTTTTTTCTGCAGGAAACAATACTTTTTTATATTACGTATAATAAAGTAAAAACAAATCTAACTTTCTTCTAAAATAAATGTTAAGCAATAAAAGAAATTTGGAATTACATACAACCTAATAGTATATTTTGTAATAAGTGCGTAAAATAAGGTTTTGGCGGATGAATCATGATGCACAAGTATTACTTGTTTCATAATATCGCATTAATGAGTCGACGACTGTACGGCCCTGTGTGATAGGTCATGAGAGCGCACATTTGTGAGAGAAATTAAGTGATTTGAGGCGATTTATTTGGTTGAAACTGAATAAGAAGATAGATTAAAGTGAGGTAAATCTCAGTAAGTGAAGAAGTGATTGAATAAAGAAGATTGGGAAAGGTAGAAGTTAACAAAAAATAAAATTTAAAAACAAGATAAAAATTGCACCTTGCAGAACAAATACAACGTTAGCCAACCTTGAAAACACCTATGCATACAAGGCAGCGATCTCCGAGGGTGGACCCGGATCAAAGCTAACCCGAGCGAGAAACCATTTGTGAATACAACAGAAAAAAGATAGATGAACGACGGAACTGAAAGCTTAAATAAAGGAGAGGACACCATTAAAATAAGAACGCGTGCAAATAGCAAAGAACAATTGTCGGAATATACAAAACGAAAAAGATCACCAAGAAACAGTCTGAGAAAAAAGTAAAACGCAGAATATAGAAATGGATGCAGTTTTAAAAGCTATTGAGATCGGAAATGCAGGATGGTTTTAGGCAGAATAGGTAGGAGGCGAGAAAACTGAGGAGACAAGAAGATAGTAAGAAAAAAGAAGAACTCTGGATCCGAGAAAATCAAATACTTTCAAATAGAGTTAAAGAATTGGAAAATGCCTTTGAAAAACAAGAAAAAGCAAAAATGAGAAACAATAATATAATAATCAAAGGACTAGATGTGACCGACTCTATGCAAGTGAAAGATAGAGCCCGTAAACTCTTAAAAGAAGAATTAGGTGTGGAGGTTAGATCGATAGAAGCTTTTAAGATTGGAAAGAGTATGAGAAACAAAACAAGAAGGAAATTAAAAACTATATAAAAAAATCCTAAAAAGAGATGACCTAATATTGTTAGGATATTTTAATACCCAAATTGGAATAGAGGATTATATTAGAGACGTATCTGGAATACACACATTATACAGGAGAACAAAATCTGTGTAACCTGGCGACGTTGTGTAATTTGAGAATAGTGACCACAGATTTCAAGCACAAAACCAAACATAAAAACACTTGGATAAGACCAGAAAGCGACAGTGGAAACGAAATTGGCCATATTCTGGTAGCAAACAGAAGATCTTTCAAACTAAATGATGCAAGATCATATCGAGGAAAAAGTGTTCATACAGATCACATTATAGTCATAATGGAAATCAAAATAGGTAAGACTTAGGAAAACACAAAACAGGAAAAAGTAACATAATATTTGCAATAGAAAAATTAAATGACAAAAAATACAGAGATAATATGCAAAAATTCTGCAGGATGAGACGATGAATAAAGAAAAAAGTAACAACGTAGATAAAGAATGGAGCAGTATAAAGGATAGTATAAAGAAAAATGCAGAAAAGATATTTGGACGAATGGATAAAAGATGAGATCACCGGAGATAAACCGGAAGACACTGAGATATACAAAGAAAATAGAAGAAATACTGTTAAAATGTGCAAAGACAAAAAACAAAAGTGGATTGAAGAAATGATTACTGACATAGAGACAAATATTAGAAACCGCAGAGAATATTACAAAAAAATTAAAGAACAGAAACCTGACTACAAAGCCGAAATGAGAGGAATAATAAACAAAAAAAAACATATGAAGTATGAAAAGGAAGTAATCAATAATATTTGGAGAGAGTATTTCAGAGAACTACTGAACAAAGAGATGGGAGAAAAAACAATAGCCGATGAGGAAGAGGCAGTAGAAGAACCACCGTATGCAGAATTTTGTAAAACGTTAAACTCTATAAATAATAGAAAAGCACCAGGATTAGATGACATTAACACTGAACTAATGAAGATGGAAGATAAAATAACGTTAGGAAGATTGTACAAAGTAATTATGGTAGTATGGTTCAAAGAGATAATGCCAAAAGAATGGATCATTCCAATACACAAAAAAAGAATACATGAAAAAGTGCAAAAATTACAGAGGAATATCATTACTAAATAACTGCTATAAAACCTTATCAAAAATGATACATGCAAGATAACAAAAATATGTAAACAATAGATTGGGAGATTACCGACAAGGATTTCGACCTGGCAAATCAACAGTAGACGCAATATTCATACTGAGTCAAAAATCGAAAAATCCTATGAACACGACATCCGGATCGAAAGCCTTTGATCAAGTTAATAGATTTAATTTATTAGAAAAAATGGGAGAATTAAAAATACTTGCCAAACTTAGAAGACTGATACAAATGACACTCAAAAAATCAGCAGCGGTAGTAACAACAAAAACAGAACAATAGAAGATTTTACCATATAAAAAGAGACAAAGATAAAACTCTACAAGACCCTAATTAGACCCGTAATAACATATGGAAGTGATATTATGTGCCTGGCAAAGAACAAGGAAGAGAAGCTACGGATTTTTGAGAGAAAGATAAAAGGAAAATAGTAGGCTTAGTGAAAGTCGGAATAAATAAATACCGACAAAGAACAAATGAGGAATTAGAACATGAACTGAATGATCAAAGCATTGTGAAGCACATTAAGTCTATGAGATTGAGCTGGTTTGGGCATGTGCTGAGATTGGATGACAAGAACGCAATCAAGTGTGCGATGAGGTGGAGACCAGACGCGGAGAGACCGAAAATTCTGAATGATATAAGAGTGATGAAGATCCAGGATTGGAAGACAACTGCCCTGAATAGACAATGCTGCTGAAGGGTCGTGGAAGAAGTCAAAACACAGAGAAGACTAAAAAACAAGAATATTGAACAAAAAGAAGGAAAACGGGGATTAATCCACCTTAAAAAAGGGATTGAAAACGTCCAACAACGTGGAAATATTTCGACAAGGAATGAAGTGCCGTGATGATGATGATGATGATGAAAAAGTTAATCTAGGTTACAAAATAAAAAAATATATATAAAGCAATGTCACAATTACATGACTTCTAGTTTTGGTCACTTCATGACAAATTTGTGTACCGGAAAAGCCTATAAAAATGTAAAAATGAGGCACTGGAGGGTATTCCACACCCCAGACCCCCCGGTCTCTACAACTTTGGCTAATTAGGATATTAGTTACTTGAGTGTGACTTGTTGAAGTTAGGATTAATTAGTTTTTCTAGAAATTTTTTCTAGATTGGTATTGCTGATGTCTTCAATTTATTACAAATAAAAAATAAACTGCACAAACCGGGGGGTCTGGGGGGTGTGGAACACCCTCCAGTGCCTCCCGTTGAAAGGCAAAACTTTCAATGTTTACAGATTATTAGTAGGGTTTATTATAGCACTTTGGTTTTCTTGAGAACGATGACATATTATACTGGGGGAATTCATAATCACCTCCCCCCCCTCCCGATTCCTGGTCACTGCTTTAAATTTTTGTGCTAAAACTTTCACCATTATCGCTTAATACTAATAACCATAAGTTTGTAAATTTATCTATCACAGTTTGAGTGTTTCTGGGGGGTGCTCCACACCCCCCAGACCCCCCGGTCTAGACAACTTTGGTTTATAATTTAGATTAATTGGAATATTAGTTACTTGAGTGTAACTTGTTAAAGTTAGGATTAGTTAGTTTTTCAAGAAATTTTTTCTAGATCGGTTATGCTGATGTCTTCAATTTATTACTAATAAAAAATAAACTGCACAAACCGGGGGGTCTGGGGGGTGTGGAACACCCTCCAGTGCCTCACTGCTGAAAGGTAAAACATTCAGTGTTTACAGATTATAAGTAGGATATATTATAGCGCTTTGGTTTTCTTGAAAACGATGACATAAATTATACTGGGGGAATTAATAATCAAATAAATAAAAAACATATTGGCAGGAGCTGGATGCGATCCTTGTACCCTTCGCATATGTTTTTATTTTTTTGCAATCTTACGCAATTCCATTAACAACTTACCAAATTTATGTTAATTTTTATACAGTTCATCAGTAATAATAATTATTCAAATTCAATTTTCTCAAAATTGGCAAAGAAACGTACCCTTATACTTGCACCTGTTGAAGTCCCATACAAGACCTACACGCACAATGAAAATGAATTAAATCAGTCCTCCTCAATGAACGCCCATAGCAACACAGTTAATCCCCGTTTTTTGTTCGATTAGAGATACTTCTTAATTAACTATTAATTAAATTAGAAAAATAACCAATTAGAACAATTGCTTGAGTTAACTAATCTAATAGATATCTCTAGGTGAAAAAGACTGGCATTTATCCGTATGCTACACATATTTAATTAATTAAATTTATATAAAACGCTTTCAAAGTTAATGTTGCTTTTATTATTTAGTTTTGCTGCGGTATTCATAAGAAATCAACAACAATATTTTTCATAAACAATTTGTTTTATTTTTTTCAATCGAGTTTAAATTTGGACATTAGGAGGCCACTCTAATACATTTTTATTATTAGTTCATTTTGAAAAAACTTTTAAGTAATGTTTGCAATAACATGTTGGATCTTTAGGGTTATTATCATGTAGGAACTAAATAACTCTTTTCTCTTTTATTTTTGTAATATAAACTAACACTACTTTTTGTTGCTTGATCGTATGTAAATAAATATAGACCAAATATGGATTTGTTTTTAACATTTTTAATAATATAATATTATGTTTTTTTAGTATCCAATGTTCTTTCATTTTTACCAATATACACAATTGTGCTGCTGTGCATTTTCTACAAAAGATTTAATAAACTCCATTAAGTTACTTTTATTAGGATTCGCCGATATTAAATAAATCATATTATCGCTCGTTTTTCTCATTATTCTCACCCCGTGTTCACTAAATATTTTATTTGCTGTTTCATTAATGTATCCGTGATACTTAATCGTTTTATATTGTAATGTATTCGTTTTATTCTTTTTTATTCGTTTAAATTGCGTAAAAGTACCGGTGATCGTTCTTTCGGTTTATATTTTAAATGATTCTGCTTGCCCTTTTTTTAGCATTTGCTTTATAAAATATGGTTAAGACTATGATATAAAAACACAAAATATATAAAATCCTGTACTTAACATGACTTTGAATAACAATTTTTATGTCTAATTAAAATTTCCATTTATTTTTTTAAAATTTATACATTTAATGCATATTACGTGCCAACACCGCCTGCATTAAATTTAGCAATTCAAGATCAAGTGTCATTTTCATTCATCGTGCAATTTAGACCTTATTTCAAGGGACCATCGTTTATTCACGTCACTTAAATACAATGACATAAATTAGAATTCTGCACAGATTTAACAGTCGTTAAAAATTGCCGGAATTCGTTAATCATAATGATTTACACTTGAAGTTACATAGTATGGTTGTGTTAGTAGGCTAACACCTAGAGTTGAGTTGACCCAGTCTAATGTAATGCTGGAAACAAATTGGTGAAATTCTGTAATTTAAGGATTTCAACTCGTATAGCAAACCCTTAACCTAAGCATTGTACCTCTTGTGTAAAAGTTTTAATTGGTTTTAAAATTAATTTCAAGTAGGACTTGTACATCATTAACTTTTATTTGACTTAAAGGATTTCTTAACTAAGCGTGTATTAAGTAATTAAAGTATGGTAAAAATTAATTAATGTCCATGAATCTAAAAGTAGCTTCACGAAAAGAATTTCTTATTAAATTTTAAAGTTAGTTAAAATTCTCATGTTGTTCAAATATAAACATCAGCTAATTTGGAAGCTCTAAAATATGGAAATATTATAAGCTATTATTACTTATATAAAGTCATTTAAAATTTGACATAAATATGCGATCACAAACATACAAACGCAATTACGTTAGCATTAACTTGCTAAAACCACCCAGTTTTACGGGATTAAACTTGAAATTATATTTTGCATTAGCGTCGTACATAAATGTCGAAACCGTAGCAAATTTCTAACATAAGCTGATATAAACAATTAGCAATCTACCGTAATTTATCTTTTACCTAAAATTTATTGCTTTTAATAATGTGTTTACCTGTATTTATTGATTTCTTCCTTCAACTTATTGAATAACGGTTATTCAAGTCCACCGCAAATAAAATAAAATATCACAATTGAAAAGTAAGTTTTATACATCAACAAATAATACAGAAATAAAAATAGTACCAATATTTATTATTCAGGAGCAAAATATCAAGTATTGATGAGTACCTATCACGGTAGGGGCGGAAAGCAAATCTTTCTGAATTGATAACATTTTCATTCTTATCCCTAACAATGGGAAGCAGGAATCTTCAAAAACTGATTCACCATGTCTTTCTATTTTTCCATTTCCCTCTGTCACCCGGTATTATCAAATTTATATAATTATACATAATGTAATTTAGATTATACATACAAGTACCCATAATATTAAATATAATACTTAATATGGATAATATGATTATGCAAATAAAGCAATAAAAGTTTCGTTTAAATCGTGCATAATGTTTAGGTTGAAAATGTGAATATAACTAGTTTAATAACATTTTAAATTTACAATTATGCAGATAAGGGAAATAGGTAATAAAATATTTTTTGTTATCAATGTAAAATACTTTAAATCGCTTTACATGCATCGCATACAGTTGAACATAATATACACGAAAGCTTTTACATCAACAATGTTTACCACGCAAACTATTTAGTATTTAAATGTCTATAACTATAATTAGACCAAGTTTACACAGTTATTGCAAATACGCAAATTGTTTGTATAGCCAACCAATGAAAATCGATAAAAAAAACCTTTCAAACAAAATGATTGACAAGTAATATACATCCTGGTGATTAAACCAACCCAACCACTTCGTTCAGCCAATGAACGTTTTTCAGGCTTCGCTAATTTTCCCAATACGAGTTTTCTCAATTTCACGATGCACATTTCTTGTTGCTTTCTTACATTCTAGATAAAATATGACTCGGCAATAAAGCAGCCTGACAAATTTTTATTGTATTTAAAATTTCTATAACCTGTAGGTTACAAAATTAAACATTGCGGTGAAAATGAATTACGCTTTTACAGAAAACCTGCTCACAATATATTAGGTTTTACATAAAGAAATGACAA
The DNA here is from genome assembly GCA_036346125.1 of Lycocerus yunnanus. Classification (NCBI taxonomy): domain Eukaryota; kingdom Metazoa; phylum Arthropoda; class Insecta; order Coleoptera; family Cantharidae; genus Lycocerus; species Lycocerus yunnanus. Next base: position 1,475,090 of record JARFIX010000022.1, on the reverse strand, counting down.
ATGAATTTAAATTTTTATTCGTTCTGTATAATATTTCTTTAACATGAAAATGAAAACGAAGTCGTGAATAATTGAATTTAAAAAAATATTCTTTTGCCAACATTTTATGTGAAAAAATGTAAGATAAGTTTGTATCAGGTAAACTGAGTCTAATTTAACTTTAAATGTGCGCTACTATGAGGGAGAAGCTGCGTTGGCAAATATTAAAATTACATCACATTTTTTCAATTTTCCTTTGAATGTTTTAGACTCTAAAGAGAAACCATTAAGGTATGAAGATAAATTATGTATAGGGGGATATATGCAGTTATATCTCAGAGAAAAGTTCACGTTTCGTCGGAGATAATAATATAAATTTTGCAGAAACTTTTTTTTTAGCTCACAATAAAATATTTATTATTATTAGCTGCGAAATTTCAAAGTTCTGTTTTTAATTTTTAAAAGGCTCGGGGCAACTGTGGGCCGGTATAATATTACTATTATATTTTTAATACTTTAGCCGTCGTCATAGGGCAAAATAAAAAATATTAAAATAAATAATAATTATTGGTTTAATTTGAACATTTGTTTATTCATACTGGGATAACTGTAAAACAGATGAGAACTAGTATAATAACTCCATGTAGTTATTTACCCAATGTTGACACGTGCCTAAACATTATTGCTTTTATTAACATTATTTTGCATTACATAAAATAATATGAAAGTTCTCATAAAGCGCTTAAATATCATAGCTGTTCAGAGTATGAAAATGCAAATTTTATTCACCCTGAAAATCCCTTACTAACAAAATGTAATGACTGTTATTTATGTTTAGAATTATTTGTCATGCAATCTTATTTAAAAGTTGTTATTGTTAATAGTAATTGTTGAAATCATGCCACATTTGAACAAAGCAATTTTATAATTTACATTCTCATTAGACCTTTTACTTCTGATAGAATTATTTTCCAATGATTTGAAATTAAATGAACAAAACCAATATTTGGTAAACAAAAAATTGTCTACTTTAAGCTTTAGTTGATTTGGTGTAACTGCACACATTCTTTGTTCTAGAAGCTGGTGTCTAGCAATGCAACCCAACGGAATTGGAGAGGTATTCTTATAGCCCTACTTGTTATAGTGATGGTGCTGGCTTTAATTGTTACATCGGTTGTTCTCTTAACTCCACCTGATGAAGGACCTCGAGTGCGAGGTGTGCGATTTCGACTACAGGATATACTCAGTCACGATTTTCAACCGCTTCGTTTTAATGGTACTTGGATTTCAGGTAGGAACCACTTTCAGAATTTAAATTAATTTTCAGGACTACAATGCACACCGAAAGTATTTTTCGCGCTAAACTTTTTTTTATATTATTTATTTTTTAAATAGATAAATTTAAAAGCTAATCAGGTTTCACAAGTTTTTTGCCACTTGAAATGAAATTGAGTGTAACTGAGTTTTTGAATTACGTCGCTCCAGCTTCGCTACAAAGTTACTGCCCCAGCTTGCACATTTTGCTTGGCTCTTGAACATAAAAGTTCCAGTTAACAGGGTAGTGGGTCATGTTGCCACATTTATCAGGATGCCATAAAATCTACCTATATTATGCTCCTATAATATATGTTCGGTGACTTGCAAATATTTTTAATGAAATTTTTAAAATATACTATAAATTGATAATGTGACATTTTCAGTATTTTCAAAAATTAATCTGTAGAATTTTAAAATAAATCTTAGCTTGTAGTAGTGCTGGTATAGAAAGGAAATCTTACTAAATTATATTTAACTAAATTATATTACTCGTACAATGTTTGTAATAAATTAAAATCCTCACTAAAATATATAATCAGTTCATTAAAGGTGGCCACAATCGTATAATGACTTTAGAGACCTAATTTATGGTTATTCTGTAAACCTTTTTACTTTGTAGTTATAATATATCATGCAACTATACGTACATGTACATAATGGGATCTAAAGATTAACGTGAAATTTAAACCACGTTACAAATTAACCGGCAGCAGCTGAAATTCCAACAGTTATTAACCTTTTAACACAATATTTTTATTAATTTGTGTAAAAAGGACAATTTTTTTTTGAAGAAAATGATAACTAACTTTATTTTTAATTATTTTATGATTTAAAATATTTTCATTTTAATTTTTTTCAATTTATTTCAAAATTGAGATCATTTTAAAGTCACAAAAGCAGTAATAAATTTCCAAAAAATAATAAGAATTTAAAAAAGACTTAAGATGCATTAGGTTTAAATTAAACATTTTTGTTCTATTTCAGCCCTTTTCTCGCATTTTCAACAAGCAAAACTTTAAAAATATTCGATCACTTGAAATATTTTTATATTAATTAGTGTAAGCAAGTACCTCTTTTGTTAACTTTTTTTTTGTGTCAATTTTTCCGTGCAATTTCATTCCTCTCAAACTTTGCATTTCATGTTTATAAAATTGGGCCAAGAACTTAAAAAAAATATTTGTTATTTTTTTAACATATTTAAAGATCTTGTTCATAAGATTTCTTTACAAACAAAGGTATAACATAAAATTCTCTCTCGAAGGATCTCGAAGATCGACCTAAAAATATTATTCAAAAAAATTAAAAAATGAAGTATCATAAATTGATTAGCTGCAAAAAAATTTGTAAAATATATAAAGTTGATGCAATATTGCCTCTTTCAGAAGTAATAAATTAAATACATGGGTTGCCTTTTATATTTCTAGATTAGAGAATAAATATTTATCATCAAAAATAGTTTTATTGTTTTTTATAAATATTTTACGTGAAGATCTATACACTTTTGCATGTTTTTGAATCGATTTTCGAAGCACTTTTTTCACTCCGATTGAGATACTTCCAAAACATGTATTTTAAGCGCATCAATCACTTCTTCAGGTGTTGAAAACCGTTAACTTCGCAATTTGTTTTTGATGTGCGGGAATAAAAAAAAGTCATTGGGTACAAATCAGGACTGACCCATCAAATCTACGTTTTGAGTGTTCAAAAAGTCACTTGTTCAAGCCAATGTGATGGTGCACAAACCATCTTCAACGGTTAGTTTTTCTTATTTCTCCAAAGACTTCTAGAAAACAAATTGTGTGTACCACTCAGAATTGACTATTCTAAGTTGCACCAATTGCGACATGTCCAGTTTTTTAGACAAAGCAGGCGACAATTTGCTTCGAAGAGCTTCGTGTGCTAACAACTTTTGTTGGATTTCGCTCATTTTGAAAAACTCACACAGTCGATTGCTGTTTATTTTTGGGTCACACGCGTAGATCCACAATTCGACACCTGTCACGATATCAAAGTGATTGTATTTTTAAGCATTTCCTTGCACTAATTAAGTCGAGCCTTTTTTTAGTTAATTGTCAAATTATGTGGATTCAACACGAATAAATCTTTTTAACAACTAAATGTTAATGCAATATGCTAGTTTCGCTAATGCGCAAGATCCCTCAATCTCACGATATGTCACATGACGATCTTATAGTACAAGTTCAGGCACAGCATCAATGTTTTCTGGAAGAACAACCGATTTTGGAATCCGGTAAACCATCGATAAACACAAGTCTTTGATAGTGCTTATTTAGGTTAAAAGTCGAATTAGGATCATCGATGCACTGCTATTGGGTTGATCCACGTTGAAAGTTGTAAAATATAATCCCATGAAAATGTTAACGATTTAATTCCATTTTTTCACCGAGATAAATTTTTTAAGTTACTGTAAACAATGCAAATAGTACGTCAAAACATTCTGAGTACGAATACGGTCCACTTCCGAAATATAAAAGGCAACCCTCGTATACAGCTGGAAAAACGCTCGTAGATCTGGCGCAAACATAGCTAAGATGCTTGCGATTAGTCGTTCTAAGTCTTTTAAAACTTTAATAATAAATATTCACTTCAAATCCTTGATATGGCATCCGTTGTACTGTTGCTGTACAATCCTGAGTACTGCGCCCCGGTATGGATCAATAGCGCACACGCACAAAGTAGACACCCAATTAAACGCTGCAATGAGGATAATTACTGGTACTATCAGATCCACCCCAGTGAAATGGCTGCCCGTCTTAAGCACTCGCCCCTCCGCATCTCAGACGTCTGCAAGCCCTGCGGAGGAATACAATAGAATAGAGTCTAACAACAAGCACCCCGCACACACGGATATGACACTCCCCGAAGAGCGAAGGTTAAAGTCTCGACATCCCCCACAACACGCTGCAAGAGAGTTAGCTGATTCCGATTTCAGCGTGGCGGCGGCGTGGGAGAGGGAATGGGTCGCGGACCCCGTCAGTAATTCTCAGTACATAGCTGACCCAACCGCTCCCATGGTGGGTTTCGAGTTACCTAGAAGACTGTGGTGCACGTTGAACAGAATTCGGACGGGCCACGGGGTGTGTTCACAATCACTATACAGATGGGGAATGGCTGATTCTCCCGAGTGCGCCCGCTGCGGCGCCGCCTCCCAGACGGTCGAACACCTGGTGATGGAGTGCCCCGGCTCCAGGTACGGGGGAGATGGCGGACTTCTTCGGAGGCACCTTGCCTAGCGTCGACTATCTGGCGAGCCTCAACATCTGAGACGACGTTTTTCCATTTTCCGTTTTCGTGTTGTTCTTTTTTTCCTTTTGATTTTGTGATTTTGTATTCTGTATGTAACTTGTGCAATGTATCCATACGATTAAATAAAAAACTTCAAATTCTCATAAAAAGTAAAAAAGCACGTTTAATTGGATTCCCCATACGCCAACGAAATTTCGTTGTCAAAATATATAAGCAACAGTAAAAACGGTGGTTTATTTCTTCGGGATTTATTTTAGGTTCCAACTATACATCTTTTACTCAAAATATGTACCAGTTTCATCCAAAGAACCGATTCCGCATAAGGAATGAAATAGCATATTTAATTGAATTCTTTATGCGCCAATGAAATTTTTCATCGAAATGTATCACAAGCAGTAAAGAAACTTTGGTTTAAGTTTTATATTTAATTTTATATAGTAAAAAGTAATCTTTCGTTTTTTCAAAAATTTTTAGAACCTTGCTATTCGTTTATTTGTTACGTAATTTATGATGCGTAGAGCTGGGAAAATTAGCTTTTAAATGGTGTAAACGTCACAAAGTAGCTCCAAAGTAGTTGGTTTGAAAAACTTCGCTTTAAAGCTTCATAAAATGTAAAATATAATTGGGTTCCTTTTGCGCCATAATTTTTAAAATGTATTTTTCGTATAAAAATGTCTTGCAGACGGAGACCGCTCAAAACAGTTGCCTGGTAACTTAAATATTGCCAGTCCGAGCATGATCTGGCCAATTCTTGTAATTTTATCGTCAAATTTAGTAAGGATACACTCAACATTGTAAATTTTCGGAAAAATATCAAAAAAACTCAATTTTAGAATCTGTCACGGTGGTATTCCACCTGAAGTTTTCTTCAAATTGGTTTTGAATGATGAGTGTTGATGAAGAGATGAAGAGCGCAGTGCGGTTCTTTTACCTAACATTAGTGTTGCATGTGCAATTTCCGAGGGTTAACCGCTGGTGAAGTTTTTTGTACACATCTAATGAAGTACATGAAGTACTGGGAGAGGGGTGTAGAACACCTTCCAGTGCACAAATTTTGGAATGAAGAACATTGCAGAACATGCAGAACCCCAGACCGAGTAGTTTACTTTTTATCAGAAGTAAACTGAAGATCTCCGTTGCAGAAGCACTGGAGGGTGTTCCACACCCCCCAGACCCCCGGTTTAAATAATTTATTTTTTATTAAAAGTGAATTAAATATTTAAGCATATCTCAAGTTTATTAAAATTAGCTATGGCCAAGTAAATGTGTTTAATTCGTAATCTGACAATTAATTATAAACTACCTAATTATAAATTCCGTACTCCTGGGAGGTAGATCTCTACAACAGGAGAGTTCAGTTTACTTTGATAAAAATAAACTACTTGATCCGGGGGTTGGGGAGTAAACACCCTGTAGTGCCTCTGCAACGGGAGATCTTTAGTTTACTTCTGATAAAATAATCTACTCAATCCGGGGGTCTGGGGTGTAACACCCTCCAGTGCTCAAATTTCTGTATTTCTGTAAGTTTCAGAAATTGAAAGTCTCTGATACTGAAAGTGTCGATTAATTACTGCTGAATTCTATGAAGGACAAAGAAGTATGGAGAATTATGATGAAGTACGTGAAATGTGAAGTTAATTGTACACGATTTCTAGTGGTTGACCCCTTGGCAATTGCGAATCGTGGTAATGTGCTTCTCTCAGGTCAGACGACAGTCGAGAGTGACTCCCCGTTATTTGGCGGTTTTTATCTATGGAATTGTTTATTCGAACATATCTGGTCGTGAAGCTACGGCCTGGGTTTAACTAACGTGATTACTGCACTTTTGTTCGAGTTTTTCTTTTTTTTTCGTCGAGTTCATCAAGCGCTTCTTGCGTCCTTCTAGGTACAATGCTAAAGCTTAAAAAAGTTAACAAAATATTCGTTCATAGAGGAACAGAAATGTTCCTGGTCGGATCCTGGTGATGGATCACGGAGATATTGAAGAAGGAGGGTGACAGAAGAAAACCTAGTGGCTTGTCGTGATTGGCTTCTTAGTAGATTGAGATTCCAGTATCAACACTCAAAACCTCACATGCGTGAAGTTACCGATCCCATTTTTGAAAAATAAAAAATAAAAGTTGTGCTCGATTTGTGCTTTTGCCGTAAATAAAATAAAATTTTTATAGCCAAAAATGTACTTCATCGATGGAAGTTAGCCCAGCCATTTGGTAATTTTACACTTATTATATTTTAATTTAATAATTTTTTTTATTTTTAAAATATAGGCTGCGTTAGCTGGATCAAGAACTAAACATATGAAATATGACTCGACTTATGATGTTGAACGAAAATGTATTTTATCGTTGGATTATTTTCAAAATTTTGTTTTTATTTTTGGGTCACTCTGTTGTAAATTTTTTTAAGCAATCAGTCATTTTTATATTTTAAATTTTTTGAAATTTTTAAGAATGTTTTTATTATGTCGTACAGTTTCGATTGAAATACACGCGAATGTAATTAAATAAGAATTTGTTTATAAAATTAATTAGCAGACATCTTTGTAAAAGAAAGTCTATCGGCCATTGCACTGCATTTATTAAACTAGACGAAAGATGGCTAAAATTTGATGGAGATTACAAGGCAGGAAGTCATCTAGGGTTGAAAATTATTCAAAAATTTATGAACATATTATAATATGTATTTATACAATAAATTAATTATTTATTTTTACTTTTACATTTTTGATTTTGTATACTAATAAAAATCAATTCTTTGTCACAAAAATTTAATTTTTCAAATTACTTTTTTTTTATTTTACGGCACAAGGCAGCACAAATCGAGCACAACTTTTATTTTTAAATTTTCAAATTAAAACGGCTAACTTCCACCCTCAAAATACGAGGTCTCTATATTAGCCGAAATAAATAAAATAAAATAAATTACACCACAAAGCAGCACAAATCGAGCACAACTCAGCACAAGTTTTATTTTTTTATTTTTTAAAAATGGCACGACTAACTTCACACACATCAAACCCTCCCGTTCCGATTAGGCTAAAACTGATGAATAAAGAAACAGTCGCTGCGTTGCCATAATAAAAATGGAATAAATAACACACAAATTTTCAAATAAAACTTGAAGAAAGTTGAAAACTCTGTCTACAAGCATCATGGACCATTCTTTCACGATATGAAGTATAAATTTTTAGTCACAATCAAGTTAAATTAATAATTAAACAAATTACTTTGCAAGTTAATAATAGAACTCATTTCTATAGATTAATCATTATTAAATAAAATATATTTTTAGTAATATTGCAATAGTGCATTACTGTGTTTTTGCTAATCTACGCTAAAATTGAAAACACTTTATACCTACCTACGTGAAATTTAGTGTAATAAATAAGCTCAACACTAAAATAACCCACTTATTGATGATCCTTCCAAAATCATAAACCATAAGTAAGTGGGAAAATAACCGGAAAATAAAACGACATTAGGTCTTTAGAAATCCCTCGGGCTGATATTATCATGAAAAATTATCCAATCTTGGTCACTTTCAATGTAAGATTCATATTCGATTATAGACCTTTACTATAGTTTGTGATGAATAGTCACCACCATCCAAGAACAACAAAGAAGATTTAACGGAAGGAGTTTTTTTGAATTGTTTATTATTTCGCATTCTTGCCATCCATATCGTACCGCATTTCTTAATGCAATAATTTTCTCTGCGTGGAAGCTTTAAATGCTTTTTTTTATTGATATAATTTTGTTTCAAATGCTATCTGCATTATAAGGAATTGAAAAGCAAGTGATATATTGATTTAGAAGACTGCACCATTTATACCCTTTGAAAGAATTATTCAGATTTGAACTTTAGATAAATAGGCTAACAGAAAACGACATCTGAAAGTTTTATATTGAAAATTACTTTGGGAAACTTTTTATAGACTTTCGGTTTGTTACGCTATAACACGTTATATAATTATCATGCACACTAATAAATATTATCCAAATGTCTATTTCTTTACGTATTTATTGGCTAATCCAAATTATTTTATTTCAGATGAAGAATTGTTGTTCAAAGACGAATGGGGTGGTATCAGTTTATTATGCGCTTCGAATCAATCCGTCAAAACCTTGATGTCGAATCAAACATACGTAAGCATAAAAAGTACTTTTCTTAATTTTCAGATAGTTTATTTATTATTTTATCCTCATTACATTATGGGATAACGAACTATCTCATAAATTATTATTTAGCAGCCCATCGAGAGTAAAGTGACCACATTTGATAATAAATTTACAAAACCGTTCAAATAGAAAATTAGAAATTGAACGTGCTAAATCAATATTAATTAATCACAAAATTGTCCATCATTAATTATTCAGAAGTAGGTAATCGCCTGCTACATGTACCTAATTTACAATAATTGGCAAGAACATTTATTGGAATGCAGAATTGCTAATCAGATTACGGCTAAAAAATTCTGCTGTTTATTCCGTTTAAGTAGCGCAAATATCAAAAATATTTCTTATTATTTGGACAACAAAACGATAAATTGATTTAGCGATCCTCTAAATTAACATATCCGCATTCAAACCGCAAAACCGCATCGAGTTTCCTCCGCAGTGTGCAATTTACGTTATTGTACAATAATTATTTCGAAATAACGTAAATAGTCCAAAGCTATTTATCGTATCGCTAATTAGGAAACTTTTAAAACTTAAAAAGCGGATAAAATTTTTATACAAAAAAATCCAATTTAAAAACCAACAGCTATAATTCTCTAATACACAATTTCAATTTGTATTTTAGAAATTTATTTTTGCTGTTGTGAAAATTTCAAAACGCATTTGGTTTTTATATAATCTTTATCAAACATTTTGTAAATGGAATCTTTATAATTTTTTATAATGTGATAAATCTAAAAATATATTGAAGAAAAATTCTTTTATGAAAATATGTTGTATCTTTACAATAACAAATTTAAACACCTTAGGCTACTTAAGGAAACATTATAGCTGCTTTTAAAAGGTTTATAGGGAAATATAGTAGGTAAGATTACATGAAATTTAAATTTTATATTTGAATTTTTGTAGTTTTAAAGGTGATCACGCCGAGGAGCTTAATTTCTGATTTAATAAATATTTTTTTTTGTGTATTTAGGGTTAGTTTCAGTGTACCATCGATCTATTGCCCTTGCAACCGCACCAATTTATTTTTCTAGACGAATAACAATTTTTTCATTCATTAAAAATCAATTTTTATCAGAGAAAAATCTGTGGAAGAAAATAATTAAGCGTTAAGCCACAGATATAACAAAATGCGCCAATTAGTATAATGTCAAATCAGAACACTAAAGACTGAATTCATTATTTTGATAAAATCAATTTATTTATTTTATGTTCTCAATCGCTGATGAGCTTTCCGATAAAATTCGAACTGTTTTGTTCCTGTTAAATAACGAAAAAAAAATATTTACTATACATAATCGTAAAATTAATCGATAGGCATATTGCAGAGTATTTGGCCGTTCATCTTACTCAAAGCTCCCCTACACACTAAAAAAAAGTAATATGTAGTGTCTTAAAGGCATAGTCAATATCTTTGTATGAATTCAAAAATATTAAACAATTTGTCAATATTATGCTTACAACAATAAAACCGTGGGGTTGCCAAGCTTTCGATCCACTTTAAAGTAACAAAAACCAGTATAATATATTTCTGTTATCTTGTGATTAGACCACAGACTTCTTAAGTTATTGCTTCAGTTTTGGCTATCTCATAATTTTTGGTATAAAAGTTTGAACAAAATAAAATCATTATTATTGCTACACTATTTTTTTAATAATAGAATTTAACACATCAACATAAAATACAAAAGATCGAATTTAACGTTTGAAATATTTTTATCCACTATCAGTAATCGATCCATTATGTACTAAATTTTAATAAGTTGGGAATTAGTTATAAATAACCTAACTTTTCGACCTTTTAAGTAAACACAATTTCATTCTTCCCACATAGTGAAAAATTTTGTTTTTCAAATATAATCCTTAATAAATTATTAATTATTGTTTACTATTATTGATTGCGAATAAAATAGTACCTTGGAATCAAGCTTCATTATAGCCCAGCGTTATTTTTAGCCCACGGCAATAACGAAGAATTTTTCACTCTTTGATTACGATTTATGTTGATTGATAAACAATTGATAATACATGCTTTTTTTATTCATAAGTTCGTCATGTGTACCTAATTCTACAATATCTCCTCGATTCATCACTACGATTAAATCGGCGTCGATAATCGTTTTCAATCTATGGGCTATCACAATGCAAGTTCTTTCTATCTTTGCGTTATTTAAAGCTTCTTGAACCATCTATAAATAAAATAAAAGTTAAAAGTTTATAAAAGTTTTAGTTTTTCAATTACCTTTTCACTCTCGGCATCAAGTGCTGAAGTTGCTTCGTCCAACAAAAGAACTTCTGGATTTCGGATTAAAGCTCGAGCAATTGATATTCTTTGTTTTTGACCTCCCGATAACTGCGCGCCTTTCTTCCCCAATTCTGTGTCATAACCCTAAGAACATTGTATTACGTGATGGATATTATTTATTTAAGATAATTTTTACACCTACCAATGGAAGCGAGACTATGAAGGTATGAATATTTGCTACTTTGGCGGCTTTAATTATATCGTCCTGTAATGGCGCAATTTTGTTATTCCCATAAGATATATTTTCTCCAATGGTGGTGCTAAATAAATTTGGTTCTTGCATTACAATTCCGAAACGCGATCTCAGAGTAGACAAATTTACTTTAGTTATATCTTGATCATTAAATTCAATTTTTCCAGATGTCGAATCATAAAATCGTTCCAATAATTGAATAATAGTGGATTTTCCACATCCGCTTGGACCCACTAAAGCTACAGTTTTTCCTTTGAAGACGTCTAAGCTAAAATCATTCAATATGTTCGCATTTGGCCGCGTTGGATACGAAAAAGACACTTTATCGTAAACTACGTTTCCTTCAAGCTAAAATTAACTCGTTAGGTATCGTATTCAAGTTACAAAGTAACAATTTCACGAAAAAAGTAGGACCACCCACCGATATGTGATTATTCTCGTGATTATTTTTAATTTTTGGCTCTGAACTTAATAGCTGGTGTATTTGATTGGCCGAATGCAACCCTTTAGTAATATTTGGTAAAAATGCTAATGCATACGTTGCGGTTAACGCACTAGCTACAACTAGTTTCGAAATACTACAATTAAGTTAATTTGAAATGATAGATTGCAAAGTGCTGGGTGTATTACATTAAAATACTTAAAACATCGACTTCGTCGTTCCTGAGTAACGTAGACCCAAAATAAAAAATTATTAAATATGCAACTGGATAGCAGCTTCTGGATATGCTAAAAGCTATTCCCCTGAGATGGATATTTTTTAAAGTTACTCTTTTATATGAATTCATCACATTTCCATATTGCTGGAAAATAAAATTTTCGATGGATAACGATGCCACAGTACGAATGTTACTTATAGCTTCTACCGCCAGCTTAAAAAATTTTGATTAATTTGCCGCTATGTAAAATTATTTATTACTTTAGTTGATTTCTCCAATACTTTTACATACATTTGGTTTTCTTTAGCCAATAATTTTTTTTCTGAAAATAACGCAATAACTAAAATTGGCGTGTAAGTTATAGAAATGAGAAAAAGCTTCCACGAATAATAAAATCCAATGATTACACAAATAGAAATAACGGTAACCGTATTCGTTATAATTCCAATTCTCAGTCCAAGAGCCTGAAACGTCGGAAATAGTGTTTGTTTTCGGTGTAATTGCTTGTTGTAAAAACTATATTACCCCTTGTATACTAGAAGCATCGTTCGATAATCGAACAGTTAAAGATCCAACACCATTTTCCGGTCTGTCAAACCATTCCATATCTTGTTTTAAAATTGTTTTAAACATCGAACTTCTTAATTTCATTGTAAATTTTTCGCCCGCCACCCCAGTCAAAAATGCCTGCGACAGAATAATGAAAGTTAAAATTATATTGGAATCACACTAAATTTTGATATTATATTAAAACTGAACTTTTATGAAAAATTCGAGCAGTAAAACAAAGAGTTCGTGCACGACATCAGCAGTTAAGAAAAAATGAAAAGCGAATTGTGTTAAAAACGCAATTTTCTTTAGGAGTGCGGCATACCTCGAAAAATAATACAATTGCAATAGCAACACCAAGAACTATGTAACAAATGGCGTAGAAACGTGCTTGCTTCAGTATATATTCGTTATCTGTCTCGGATAAAATCTAAAACATGATAATAAAAGTAAATTTTATATTATAGGTAATATTTTTGGAAGCTAGTTTTCAAGACTTACCGCTATTGAACATGCAAATAGATAACCGTAAACAAAGCAATTGGTACCATTCAAAGTGGAACAAATGAGACCGAAAAACATTAACCATTTTTCTGACGTACTTATCTTCATAAGTTCCCATACAGCTTTATAGCTTGAACCAACGTATTCATCGGCGACTTCCATCTAAAATTTTATAACTACATACATACGTGTACCATAATATCACATTAAATGTAGAGCACCATAATATAATTTAACATTTGTACATTTCGTACTTTGCACTTACAAGGGGAGACCGGAAACTTCCCCTCACTGAATTGATTCATTTTCATTGTGCGTGTAGGTCTTATATTGGACTTCAACAGATGCAAGTATAAGGGTACGCTTCTTTGCCAATTTTGAGAAAATTGAATTTGAATAATTATGTATTACTGACGAAAAGCAAGAAAATTAACAAAAATTGTGCAAGTTGTTAATGGAATTGCGTAAAATTGCAAAAAATTAAAAACATATGCGACGGGACTGGGATCGCATCCAGCTCCTGCCATTTTGTTTTTTATTTATTTGATTATTAATTCCCTCCAGTATAATAAGTCATCGTTCTCAAGAAAACCAAAGATCTATAATAAACCCCACTCATAATCTGTAAGCATTGAATGTTTTACCTTTTAGCAGTGAGGTACTAAAGGGTGTTCCACATCCCCAGACCCCGTCTCTACAACTTTGGTTTATAATTTGGGCTAATTGGGATATTAGTTACTTGAGTGTAACTTGTTAAAGTTAGGATTAATTAGTTTTTCTAGAAATTTTTTCTAGATCGGGTATGCTAATATCTTCAATTTATTACTAATGAAAAATAAACTGCACAAACCGGGGGTCTGGGGGGTGTGGAACACCCTCCAGTGCCTCACTGCTAAAAGGTAAGACATTGAATGTTTACAGATTATTAGTAGGGTTTATTATAGCGCTTTGGTTTTTTTGAAACCGATGACATAAATTATACTGGGGGGAATTAATAATCAAATAAATAAAAAAATAAATTGGCAGGAGCTGGATGCGATCCCAGTATTCTTCGCATATGTTTTATTTTTTGCAATCTTACGCAATTCCATTAACAACTTACCAAATTTATGTTAATTTTTATGCAGTTCATCAGTAATATATAATTAGTCAAATTCAATTTTCTCGAAATTGGCAAGAAAAAATCTCTAGAAATACTAATTAATTCTAACTTTAACAAGTCACACTCAAGTAACTAATATCCCAATTAGCCCAAATTATAAACCAAAGTTGTAGAAACCGGGGGGTCTGGGGAGTGTGGAACACCCCCAGGAACACTCAAACTGTGATAGATAAATTTTCAAACTTATGGTTATTAGTATTAGACGATAATGGTGAAAGTTTTTAGCACAAAAAATATAAAGCAGTGACCAAGAATCGGGGTAGGGGAATTATGAATTCTCCCCAGTATAATATGTCATCGTTCTCAAAAAAACCAAAGCGCTATAATAAACCTTACTCATAATCTGTAAACATTGAATGGTTTACCTTTCAGCAGTGAGGCACTGGAGGGTGTTCCACACCCCCAGACCCCCCGGTTTGTGCAGGTTATTTTTTATTAGTAATAAATTGACAGCATCAGCGTAACCGATCCAGAAAAAATCTCTAGAAATACTAATTAATCCTAACTTTAACAAGTCACACTCAAGTAACTAATATCCCAATAAGTCAAAATTGTAGAGACAATATAACAACAAAGTACGTGTGGAACACCCCCCAGTGCCTTACTGCTAAAAGGTAAAGCATTCAATGTTTACAGATTATGAGTGGGGTTTGTTATAGATCTTTGGTTTTCTTGAGAACGATGACTTATTATACTAGAGGGAATTAATAATCAAATAAATAAAAAAGAAATTGGCAGGAGCTGCATGCGATCCCAGTACCCTTCGCATATGTTTTTATTTTTTGCAATTTTACGCAATTCCATTAACAACTTGAAGAAAATTTGCTTCGCCAAGAAAAAGGTTAGATTTAAGTTTAATTTTTGATATTTTAATTAAACTACACGACTTTTGACCATCATTTAAATAACTATTGCAATTAAGAGATTATGTCTAGTTAGAAATTAGCAAAATTTAAATAAATGAAAAGTGATAACAATTTCAAGAAGAAAATTTTAAAACCGAGAAGGAAAGATTGGGAAGAGGTAGCGATGAATCGAAATGCATGGAGGCTAAAGCTCAAAAAGCTATTCGGCCATCGGAAGTGAAGTGAAGTGTGAAGGAAAGATTTCTTATTTTTGAGTTAGCAATTTGAATTTATGAGCCGCAACTAGCCAGAATTTAAAAGTGCTCAGTTTCATGTGATGTAAGTTTAGTACAGTAAAAGTAACTGGATTTTGGCAATTTACGAGAAGTAACAAAGGGATCAATAAAAGACGGCATAGATGTATTCGAAAACTTACTCTTTCCGAAACCGATAAGTCTCCTCGGATGTAAGGACATTTTATCGTTTTAGCGGTTGTTAAAGGAGTGAAAAATAACTTTTGTATATTATTTTCAAAACGACTAATTTCATCAAAAAATTGCAAGAGGTCTTTTTGTATATAATAAAATTATATTTAAATTCGATTACAATAAAAATTTATTGAATTAAAATATATTTCATTGAATATTGAATTAAAATATATTTCATTGAATATTGAATTAAAATATATTTAATTATTAAATTAAATTATTATTCGAATTAAAAGTTAAAATAAAAATTGATTTTTAAGACATGAACCCAGTCACCAACGTGGTTTTAAATTTGATGTCCTTACCAGGTTAAGCTGCCGGCCAACATTTTACGAGATTTTCTTATCAGAAGATTACATACAAGCGGTCCTTAAAGTTCAGATACTGCCTACTTTTATCTTGCTTTAAACAACAAGTTTGTTGTTCGAGGACGACTTACGATGACGTTTGAATTTAATCTTCTCATAAGGAAAGCTTGTAAAATTGTCGGCTGAGAGCTTGACCTAATAAGGACATCAGGTTTATAACAGCGTTGGCAACCGAGTTTGTGTGTCTGGATTCCCTTTCATACGTTAAAATTGCAATAAATATAGATGAATACCTACGTTATTCAATGTGAATTTATGGGTATTTTTAATCAAAATAAAATCTTAAAAATGTAGGTATTCTCTCTCAACATCAAAATGATAGAGGTAGAAAATAAAAAATATTTTTGTTTAAATTTGTAGTATCAGCATTTTCTTTTGCTTTATTCTTACCACCCAATATCCAATGAATTTTCTTTACTTATGTATTAAAATGAAAAAAATTGGGATATTGATTGATTTACACTTTTTGAGGTCCCATAAGTTAAATAAGTCTAAAAAATATCTGTGTGTGTGTGTGTGTAGTTGCAATTTGGCAAACAAACCAAATTTGGGATTTCATGCCGTTATTTCAGACTTATGGCCCAATTTCTTCACCTAACGTAAATTAACAATGTAACCAATCAGAGGGCAGCAAAACAAAACATTCAAACATATGATTGGCTACTTTGCTAATTTACCTAATAGATAGATTATCTAAGAGATATCTCTAGATAAAGAAATCGAGCATTAGAGCTGATTAGATTTTGGTTAAAATTGGTTTATGGAAACTATTTTTCTTTATTATCAAAAATTATTTTTATTTATAATATTTAGACAAAAATATGATCAAGTAATAGGCATGGTCACAATCAATTTTTGTTATTAGTTGAACTGGAACATATAAATATTTACATTTATTTAATTTCTTCTACTTTTTCAAGAAACATCATAATATCAACAAAATCACCAAATTTTAGATAATTTTACTAACATTAAAAAATATTTGCATTTTTTTTATCGTAAGATCTGACATAATATCTGAGATATTGAAAAAAAACTGTAAATTTACATTTTTCCGAAAAAGGTGAACTTTTACATATTTATGTACATTATACATAATAGGTAAAATTTTTATTTGCAATATTTGCAAAATATAATTGAATAAACTTAGCTTCACAATAAAAATTTAATAAATTTCATTTGTTTAAAGATCTTTTATAAAAAATAGAATTCTTAGGTAATAAACTTTTTTTAATAAAAATAATAGACGCCACATCATTTATTACTTAAAAAGTCACAAACAATGTGAAAGAATACTTTCTATCAAAATGCAATTTAAATGTCAAAAGAGACAATTTTAGTTTTAAAAAAACATCTTTATTAACAACAAATAGTTATAACTTGGTCAGTTTTTCTTGTAAAGGATAAAATGAAACACAAAATTACAGAAAATTAAAATGCCTTTAACTTCGTATTTAATATATTTTTGTAGGCGTTTTACCTTTCGAACCAATCACGAAAACGTGCATTAAAATTTGGTTTTTACACGAAACACCAACTCTTAAAAAATCATTAGTCATACAAAATTATCTACATATTTTTATTGTTTCAGTTGTCGACATTAAATGCTTTGGCAAATTTTGTGAAATATAAAATTTAGCTTTGGAGTGATTTTTTCCAAAAATAAAGTAAAGCCGAACGGGGTTTACAAAATAACAAATTTAAAAAACCAAAGTTAAATTAAATAAAACGAATTATTGTAAAATTAATATTTAAAATGAGAAAAAATGACAAAATAGCGTCTTTGCATCAAATAAATTTCAAAATTACAAATCAAAAAAGCAGAACCTAATTTAAATTAGATCAAAGCTAAGAAATTGGATTGAAAATTAAACAAGAAAGGCAATAAATTAAAAAAAATTTACTACACATAAAATTCAAACGGTAAAACGACAATTTAATACAACATAATTAAAAACAGACATTTAAAATAGCTTTAGGGCCTTTACCTTTCGAACTAATCGCGAAAAACGTGCATTAAAATTTGATTTTAACACGGGGGCGGGGGGAACATCAACTCTTAAAATCATAAGTCGGTAAATTTTTATCGTACATAAAAAAAGAATCAAATTGAATCAAAAGAATAAAGATAATTTATTTACCTACAAAAACGATCTCTTGTAATTTTTCGATAAAATTAGTCGAAAAAGTAATTTTTAACCCTTTTAACCACTTCTTAAACATTAAGTGCTTTTAAATCTGAGGTGAACTCGTTGGTTTCTGAAAGAGGTAGTATTAAAGTATATCTATGCTGAGTTTCGTTAATTCTCTAATTTTTCCTTCAAAATTATCTACATATTTTTATTGTTTTAGTTGTCGACATTAAATGCTTTGGCAAATTTTGTGAAATATAAAATTTAGCTTTGGAGTGAAGTTTTTCCAAAAATTAAAAAAAGCCAATTTAAAATAAAATTTTAAATTATTGTGAAATTAATATTTAATATGTAAAAATGACAAAATAGCGTATTTACATCAAATAAATTTAAAAATTACAAATCAAAAAAAGCAGAACCTAATTTAAATAAGAACAAAGCTAAGAAATTGGATTGAAAATTAAACAAGGAGGTCAACAAATTAATAAAAATTTACAACGACAATTTAATACAACATAATTAAAAACAGACAGCTTTAACGTAAAAATTTTAATCTATGAAACTTAATAAATTTAAAGATCAAAGGAAAAGTGATCGCATGAATATTAATGAATCAATTTATAATAAAAAAAATTTATAATTTTAATTGTTTGTAAAATAAAGCCGAGTAAATTATTAGCGGAAATTCAAAAGTAAGATTATAATCCACAGTAAAAAGATTTTATAGCAAATACTGAATGAATCATAGCAATAATATTAGAAGTTGCACCACGTTTTCACCATAGTAAGTTGGCCCGGTCTGATTTTTTTAACATATTTTACCTGAACATATACCTGTCACCTTTTAAAAAGATTACAATGCAAATTGGACTAAATCACAATTACAGCAACTAATCTTTTTCAAATAATGTCAATTTAAACCTTTTATCATTTACTACCTGTCGATAACAATATTTTTATTTTGTGTACAAAAATAAAAATTTCTACCACCAAAACTTTTAGTTAAGTGTTCCAAAGTCGTATTAACAACATCACGCCTAAAAAACCTCATTTAAGTGTCCTTCAATGGAGCCATATCGTCTTTTTGGATTCGCAGGGTATGTCGCATCAAAAAATTGCAAAACGAATAAAGTGTTTGAAGTATACTGTGACAACCACTTTAAACCGATACGCCGAACTGGCTCGGTGAAAAATAGATCAAAAATTGGACGAAAACGTTTGACAACCGCCAGGGAGGATCGGATTTTGGAGAGAATGTTGCTGAAAAATCGCAGAAAAACATCAAAAGACTTAAGAAGGGACTTAGCAATGCACTGTGGGGCACAAATTTTGTCACAAACTGTTAGAGGACCCTTGAAGGAAAGTGGATTGCATGGTCGCAAAGGACGTAAGAAGCCCCTTTTAAATCAAAATCAAATTAAAAAACGATTAGAATTTGCGAGAAAGTACAAAAATTGGAAAGTTGCCGATTGGTCAAAGATAATTTGGTCAGACGAAAGCAACATAGAGGTACGTATTTTAGGCATATTTTAACAAAATAATTTTATAATTACAACTAAAAAATACGAGGAAAAATACTTATTTTCATTTTTTTTTAAATTAAACGAAATTTAAACTAATTTTCCAGCTTTTCGGTCAACCTGGAGCAACATCCGTGAGAAAAAGGGTGGGGGAGGAGTTTAATCCTGATTGTATTGTGCCTACCGTTAAATTTGGCGGCAGTATTATGGTTTGGGGCTCAATGTCGGCCAGTGACGTGGGAAAAATTAAAATATGCGAAGGAAGAATGAACTCAAGCACCTATATCGCAACTTTACAAGACCATTTAGAGGCTACTATTGTAAAACTTTTTCAAGAAGAGAGCCCTGAAAATGTTTTTTAACAGGACAATGCTCCATCCCATTGTTAAAAAAAACAAAGCGATGGTTTACTGAAAACAAGATTCCCTTTTGGAGTGGCCGCCACAGAGTCCTGACCTGTCGCCCATAAAAAAATTTATGGGCAATATTTAAAAAAAAGGTAGCACTTTGTAAAACCAATTCAAAAAAGGCATTAAAACAGGTAATTTTTAAAAAATGGGAGAAAATCAATAAAGATGTTTGTTATAAATAAGTTGCTACCATGCCTGATCGGCTTAAAAGCGTCATTAGGGCAAAGGTGGTGCCACAAAATATTAAATTTTGTTAATAAACACATAGTTTCAATCTATATTTGTAATTTTTTTATTGAAAACCCTTCAAATTGCCTAAAATCCATAAATCATAAATATCTACAGGTGGCCAACTTCTTTTGAGCAAGGCTGTATATTAATTTGCAGATAAATCGAAGTTCAACAAAAAAATTGAATTTCTTACACTAACTTGACTCTCAAGAAGTGAAATGTGCCATTTAAGATAGTTATCAACACTTAAAACCAACCTACATAAACTTGAAAGAGATTCGCTTCTGCTTGACGGAAAGAAGAAAGCTCTTTTTTTTAAAGAGCAATACTTAATTTTCACCTTCAAGAATCAATTTAATGTTAACCACGGCAACGACTACTACTCGCCATGACCACCCTATCGTTCCAATCGCTGGGCAGATTTTAAATTTTAACATTTTGATGGCTAAAATTAATTTGAAATCATCCCTAAGTCAAAACACTACTCGAAAAAATTTATGTTCAACGTCTGAGATCTGAGTGAGCAATGACATCCAACCAAATCACATAGAATATTTGAAATCTTAAAAATACTATAAGATTTGAATAGGGAAATCAATGCGATGCTTCTATATTTTTTACAATAACTATGCCATGCCACCCCAACATGCAATAAACCTTAAATACTCTATTAACTTTTTAATCTCTTACTCCATCTAAATTCTCCTTTGTATTATTTGTAAGCTGCTTCGAATCAGATACTACATCTACAATTTAACAAAATAAATAACATAATACGGTCAGCTACTTCCAATTAAGTTTCAAATTACCAAATTGTGAATCAGAAGCTTCCTGCATATCATCTTTTGATAGCTGTGTTAGCACTAAGTTATGATAAAATCCTTGCTTTAAAATTAAATCATCATGAGAACCTTCTTCCATAATTTTTCCATTATCTAAAACAATAATGCGATCTGCTTTTCTGACGGTAGACAATCTATGAGCAACTATTATCGTTGTGCAATTGTGAGCAGCCTAAATTGTGAGCCATTTTATAAAAATAATTTATTTCATAAAAAATGTTACCGCATCTAAGGCTGTCTGTACCATAGATTCGCTCTTCGAATCTAACGCCGATGTAGCTTCGTCAAGCAATAAAATAGCAGGATTACGTATTAGCGCTCGAGCTATTGCAATTCTTTGTTTTTGGCCACCAGATAACTGAGCTCCTCGCTCCCCGATTACTGTATCGTATCCATTAGGAAGAGAAATTATAAATGAGTGGGCATTTGATTTCTTGGCAGCTTCTTCCACATCACTCTGGGATGCATTTAAATTTCCTAATTTAATGTTTTCAAAAATTGACGTATCAAATAGAATAGGCTCTTGACCCACCACACCAATATGACTTCGTAAAAAATTCAAATTTAGTGTTTTTATATTTAGGTCATCTACATAAATCTAAAAAGAAACCTTTTTAACTTGAATACATCTCGGAACAAAATTTTTAAAACCTACCGTTCCTTGTATTGGATCATAAAATCGCTGAATAAGTTGTATTATTGTTGATTTTCCACATCCTGAACTACCCACTAATGCTATAGTTTCTTTAGGTCTAATAATCATGTTTAATCCTTTTAAAATCTGAGAAACAATAACACATACGATTTTGTTACGTTTATAACAATCAGGTACCTATACTGACCTGGACTGTATTTCGTGCAGGATAATTAAAATATACGTTATCTAATACTATTTTTCCCTTAATATTATTAAATTTTGTACCGACGTCATAAGATTTGTTAATGTGGAATGTATCGTCTATAACAGAAAATATTTTATAAGCGGCTCCTTTGGCTAAATTAAATAATTCGATATAAGGAATAGTCAATTTAATATAAAATATCGAGTTAACAATACTCGTGAATATCTAAAAAAAACTCCTTTTGGTGATTTATTCCATAACAAAAGTACTTGTCTTACTGTTATTATGTTTTCCACCTTATAATTTCCATTTCCTTCTCTTCCCTTTATCACGAGCATAACTCCATACCATACCGCTAACGCATTGCCTCCAAATGAAATTAAATCCATCAGACCGTTACCGAGACCGATAAAGAAAAATCGTTTCATATTAAATTTCATTGCAGCTGAGATCAGATGATCATATTTCTTCGCTTCTTTGGCTTGACCATCGAACGCCACCACAGTTTTAATATAACTTAAAGCTTCTTCTACAACGCTGCCAGCTTTACCATTAACTTCCGATTCCTCCTTACTCAATTTTGCAGTAATCTGATAAAGTATTTTAGAAAAAATAAGAAAAGATTTTTGCTTGCCAAAATTAATACAGCATTTACATTGCTAAAATGTGCAACATCTTGCAAACCGTCTTTCTCGTAGCTTAAAATATTCTGCCAATTAAGTTTCTTTACCTTGCCTATAAATCCTAATATTATAAGTGATACAGGAAACGGTATTATACAGATTAACGTCAATTCCCAGCCATAAAAAAATGATTGAACTATTCCAGCTAATGATATTCCAACTTGTTGAATAAATATGCATGCTTTATCTCCTATACCATCTTGTATTTTATGTAAATTGCTAGAAAAGCAACAAAACATGAAACACCTCCATATTTTTAGATAATATAATTAAACTTTTTCCCAATAAGAAGTTTTGAAATTGTAAATTTGAAATTTGAAACATTTTTTTTAAATAAATTAAAATTTCAATTTTTTATGTTGTCACTGACTTTTGTGACAATAATTTATAAACATACAAATTTAAAGTCATTCTAACATAAAAGGTGTTAAAGCTAAGCAAATACTCACTCGGAAATACGAATAGCAAAATCACCTGTTGCATTTTGGTCGTGCCAAGATATATCTTGATTTAAGACTTGATACAGATATAACTCCCGAATTTTGAACGTCTATAGCAAAAAAGTAGTAGGTGAAAACTCAGTTAAAACTTTTTTCCGCTTTAAATATTACCTGTCTAATGGCAGTGTAGTTAAAAATTGTCATAGATATGTAACTTGTAGCAAAAATAATTATTGCTGCTAAACCGCCTGCTATTGCAAAAATATTCATGGCACTCATAAATACTTCTAAAGCTTTGACTTTATCATTCTCGTCAGTTGAATTAGATAAAACCAAAGCATAGGTTATAACGCATCTACAAGTTTTCCACAAATAATGGAGCATATGCTAATGCAAACTCCGCTGGCGAATGACAATAGCGAAGCAAGCAATAGTAAAATTTTATCCCAAGTTGAGGAAAATTTGAACTGAAACGCAATTATTATTGTTGTAATTTATTTAAACGTGTATTGTAACGTACTAATTGCAAATAGGAAATATTTTTAATCGATTGTTTATCTTGACTACCTTGTGTTATCTCCTTCAGTTCTATTCTTTCTTTGGTTCTAAAACGCAAATCGATTCGTATAAAAATAAATTGAAAATATGAATACAACATTTCAAATTTCATCGACAGGATATATTGTTTCAAATAATGTACTTTGTCTATCTTTTTTGACTAACCTTTCAAAGTTATTCTTATTTTTTTTTCATCGTAGCAGTCAAAATTTTCTTATCTAAATATTCAATTCATTGAATGATTTGAAGTAAAAAAAACGGAAGTTAATCAAAAGTATAGCAATCTCATAATGCAAACAAATAAATCAGATATTTGGTATTAGAATAAAATAAATAATGATAACAACATAAAATGCATGGAGAAATTTTTTTTCTAGCTGAACGAAGAATTGAATTACAGTAACTTAACCCAGTCCAACTGCAATTGTTACAATTTCAAGAAAAATTAATTGAAAGAAATTTTCTATAAGCAATTATTAAAATGTAATTACTGCAAGAAACATTGTTAGTTAGATTGATCATAAAGTTTTTCTGTAAAATATTTAACGCAAAATATAATTTAATGAACCACCGCACCGTCGGAAAAATTCATTACTCTGAAGACACCCTATATACTTAACGAATTTATTATTAAATTATCATCGGGGTCAATAATCATTTAATCGTTATTTTATAAATAGTCAATAATCGTTTTTTATTATTGACACAGTGACATAAAAATAATACTTATGTCCTTACGTTATATAGATATTACACGTTAATGGTTCAAAAAAATTTAACACTTACATTTTTGTGTCTAATTTTGAATATTCACAATCCTTAGTATTCATTATTTTTCGAACTAATCACATAAAATAATGTATTTTACTTACTATACCTACAACTGTGTAGTAACATTGAATACAATCTCATGGCCTAATAGTACTTGATAATAAGATTATATTTATAAATACTACAAGTAAAAATATTTATTTTTCGAACTATATATGTGCACAAGTTACTTTTTATAATATTTATCTATCATTTAATTATAATGCCACTTAATTATAAAAAATTCGAGATTATTATTTTATGAATTTTAAATTTTTAATTGGTGGTTAAATATTATTGCATAATTTGTAAGTCGTGAGCCTGTAGGTTTGAAGAGCGAGTCCGACGAACCACAAAACTATTTTTGCATCGCAAAAAACATGGTATTTTTTTGCAACCCTAAAAACATTATTACTACTGCATTTAAATAATATTCAATTAAAATTATAAAAAATTAGTGAAGAAGAAGAGAAACTTTTGTCTTCTTTGCAAGTAGCACAGGAAATATGCTAAAAAAAATTGGAAAATTACTGTTGCGATCAAAATAAACACTGGAACATGTACGAACATTTTGTACCAAGATTTAAATCAAAAGTTATTTGATTTGACTTCGGTAGTGGTAAAAAATATATTGCTGATTGACGCCTAATATGGCCTAGGGCTTTAATACTCAACCATTATGTTCTTAACCGAAAGAACGATTGCTTTTATAATCAATATGCTTCTTTAAAAAATACAAAACATTAACGCGACTAACTTGTAGTTTTATATTTTTGAAAATTACAGGACTAGAAATTCTGATAAAATTTAAGAAATGCTTCATAAATTACCAATAGGCCAAAAGAGGTTGGGAAATTGTGCTCCAGTTTTGCAGTATCAGTTTCTAATTTTTCTGCATATTTTTAGTCTTCATTAACAACACTTTTAGTTTGTCAGTTAAATCTACTACCAGTAACCTAACTGCATATTAACCTAACTTAATAAACCACAATCAACTTACTTTTTTATATTTACTATTAAAATTAAAAAGGCTGGTTCTAAAATAGTACAGATGCTACAAATTTACTACAAGGTGATTGGGTGGATCGATAACAAACTAAAACCACTATAACTTACATATTCTGTAGCTCATTCAGCTATAATGATAAATTTAATTTACTTGGATAGGTTATGTAGTACATTGCGTGTTTCCATATTAATGTTTTTGTACTTGATATTGCATTTAAAATTGTATCATAGTGTGGTTATACAACCCTCTGTCATATCTCGTCCAAAGACTTCCTGAATTAAATTCAAGAATCAAACAAACAGATGGAAATCTAAAAAGTCTAAACAAATACACATACAATAAAAATTAAAGGGTTTTTTAATTTTATTATTAATTAATTGCTTCATTTCGATGAGTATTTTAATAAAAAAAAACTTTTCAATTTTATTAGAAATTTGGAAGTTAAAAACATACGATAACGACTTTCCTTTCTACCCTAATTTTCATTTTGTGTTAAAATTGCCAAACGTCAAACAGCTAATCTAATGTAAATAAAACCTTCGAGGGGTTAACCACTGGTGAAGTTTTTTGTACACATCTCATGAAGTACATGCCATCTCATGTGAAGTACATGAAGTAAAATACGTGTTAAGTATATTGAAGTACAAGTAAAGTATCATAAAGTTAGGACATTTTTGGTAAATTACATGAAGTTGAACTTGGCGTATGCGCTACGGTCAATGTGAGTCATAGATAAGACACGTGTATTTAATAATACTAATTATGTGATAGCGAATTAACTTACATCAGTAAATTTTCTTAACATTTTTTTTATCTTAAACGTTGAATAGACCTTTGGCGGTCATTATTTTACTAATTAAAAATTTAGGTAGTTCTAGTTTAATAGTATCAATTAATTAAATTAAACTAAGATTTTTTTAGTTAATTTTGTAATTTTTCTTAGCTCATTTGTTTGAATATCATGGAGGTTTGGTAGCTCAATAAAAAGCTTTGGTAATTAATTATTTTGTCGTGATTAATTAATTAATCCTGGTTTTACAGAGACGGCTCCAGAATGTAATAATACAATTTAAACTATCTTCTTATGCCCAATTTCTTCAACTATACTTATCTATCAGTTAAAATACATTAAAGTTAAATTGACGAAATTACCAATGAGGTGTTTGATTTGTTTTTGTTTTGTTGTGTGCTTGGTTATTTTGTTGTGGTCTGATTGGATGGGATTGGATAAGGTGCATATCATCAGCCCCCTTCCATTTCGAATTTTTAATTCAAAAAAGTCTAAATCTATTATGCATTCTTTATTTTCGGTTGAACCTTTGTTGTTTTTAAAAATTATTTAGGGAGGGAGGCTGGAGACCAGCTAACTCCACCCTCTGATTTTAAAAATAATCTTAATAATCGTTTGTGAATGATTGTACATGATTTATTTTGCTTTACTTTTTTGTTGCCCTCCTCCCAAAATATGTCATAATTTTTTAGAAAACTTAAACGGTAGCGAAGAGTATCTATTAAATTTTCAATTCTTTAATATGTTTACCTGCATTGTAATATTTGGGCACTAAAAGATGATTCACACCCCCCAAACCCCGGATTAATTAGTTTATTTTTTATCAGAAGTAAACTGTAGATCTCTCCATACTTGGGCACTGGAGGGTGTTCCACACCTCCCGGATTGAGTAGATTCTTTTTTATCGAAGTAAACTGAAAATCTCCCGTTGCAAAGGCACTGAAGGGTGTTCCACACCCCCCAGACACCCCGGTTTAAATAATTTGTTTTATCAAAAGTAAATTAAATATTTAAGTATATTCCAAGTTTTTTAAAATTAGCTATGGCCCAGTAAATGTGTTTAATTCATAATCTGACAATAAATCATAAACTGCATAATTATAAATTCCATACCTCCTGGGAGGTAGATCTCTGCAACGGGAGTTCTTCAGTTTACTTCTGATAAAAAATAAACTACTTAAACCGAGGGGTGTGGGAGATCTTTAGTTTACTTCTAATAAAAATAAACTACTCAATCCGGGGTCTGGGGTGTGGAACACCCTCCAGTGGACAAATTTTGGAATGAAGAACATTGGAGAACATGCAAAACCACCAAAACTCCCAGATCGAGTAGTTTACTTTTTATCAGAAGTTAACTGAAGATCTTCCGTTGCAGAGGCACTGGAGGGTGTTCCACACCCCCAGACCCCGGTTTAAATAATTTATTTTTATTAAAAGTGAATTAAATATTTAAGCATATCTCAAATTTATTAAAATTAGCTATGGCCAAGTAAATGTGTTTAATTTGTAATCTGGCAATTAATTATAAACTGCGTAATTATAAATTTCGTACGCCTGGGAGGCAGATCTTTTCAACAAAATAAAAAATAAACTACTTAATCCGGAGGGTCTGGGGGTGTGGAAACCTTCTAGTGCCACGGCAACGGGAAATCTTCAGTTTACTTTTGATAAAAAATAAACTACTCGATCCGGAGGGTGTGGAACACCCTCCAGTGCTCAAATTTTGGAATCTCGGTGAGTCTCAGAAATACCGATTAAGTACGTAAAATACAATAAAGTATCGATGAATTAGGTGATAGTACAGTGAATTACTTGTGAAGTACGTGAAATCCCGTGAATTTTTGCTGAATTATATGAAGTACGAAAAAGTATGGAGAATTATGATGAAGTACGTGAAGTGTGAAGTTAGTTGTACACGATTTGCTCTAGCGGTTGACCCCTTGAAAACCTTTAATTAGCTTAAATTTTTAAGAATTTTATCTAGTTAGCTTTCATAACATCTGTTGCGTCTTAATTCTTACGGCCACTGGTTTCCGGTGAGACTGTGGTAGAATTAGCTAGACCGTATTTCTAGATCAAATTTCTATTATTTTTCAAATTATAGTTATAAGTAGTAGGTATTCGTATGTTGGGTAATTTGATTTAAAAGTGAAACATTATTTGACTATAATTTTTATATTTTCTGGGTGAAGCGTAACGTAGCTGATCATATTCTACAAAAATTAGTACTCCATGGATTTATGTGATTATTTATTAAAAATATAAACAAAAAAATTTAAAAACTGATATTATTTAATATTATTATATTTAATTTAATTATAATAATACAAACATGTTTTGTTTTTATTACGATTTATGTTGAGTAGTGTAAAGTTGATAATACATAGCTCTCTTATTCATAAGTTCGTTGTGAGTTCCAAATTCTACAATACTTCCCTCGTTAATTACAACAATTAAATCAGCATCCACGATTGTTTTCAATCTATGCGCAATCACGATACAAGTTCTTTCTTTCTTGGCGTTATTTAATGCGTCTTGTACAATCTGTAGAGAATAATTGAGGTATTTATAAACTTTAAGACAATATAACTCTACCTTTTCATTTTCTGCATCAAGTGCTGAAGTTGCTTCGTCTAAAAGAAGCACTTCGGGATTTCGAATTAAGGCTCTAGCAATTGATATTCTTTGTTTTTGACCACCTGATAATTGGGTTGCTTTTTCGCCTAATTTTGTGTCATAACCCTAAAGTCAATTGAAGAATTAGAAATTTCTTTATAATTTAGGAAACTCTTATATGCTCACCAACGGCAAGGAGGTTATAAAAGCGTGAATGTTTGCTTCTTGAGCCGCTTTAACTATTTCTTGCATTGATGACTCAACTTTGTTATTACCGTAAGCAATATTTTCTGCAATCGTTGTACTAAACAGATTGGGTTCTTGCATTACAATTCCTAAACGCGATCTCAGAGTGGATAAACTGACTTTTGTTGTATTTTCATTTCCAAATTCGATTTTACCAGATGTCGAATCATAAAATCGTTCCAACAATTGGATAATAGTTGATTTTCCACACCCGCTTGGACCGACCAAAGCTACAGTTTTGCCTTTAAAAATGTGTAAGTTGAAATCTTTCAATATAGTAGCATTTGGTCGTGTTGGATACGAAAAGCATACGTTATCGTACTTAATATCCCTTTAACCTAAAATAATAACTCGACAACATAATAACAATGAAATACAACAAGGAAACTACCAATTTTTGATTATCTTTTTCGTTTTTATTTTTGGAACCGAATTTAGTAATTTGCTTATCTGATTAGCTGCCTGTAATCCTTTTGTTATGTTTGGCAAAAACGCCAATGCCATCGTTGCACACCACGCACTAACCACTAAAACTTCCGAGACACTAAAATATACCTTTTTTATCAAATGTACAGAAGTAAATAGATTGTCATCTTACATTAAAATGCTTGAGCTGTCGATTTGATCTTTCCTCAGTAATACAGATCCACTGTAAAAAATTATTACATAAGCAATCGGATAGACACTTCTCGTCATTGCAGAAGCAATACCCCTGAAATGAATATTTCTTAATGCTACTTTTTTATGAGTATTCATCAAATTTGCACATTGGGTAGTGATTAACGTTTCTATACATAGCGAAGCTACGGTACGAATGTTACTGATAGCTTCAACTGCCAACTAAAAATCATTATTTTTATATAACAACTAATCGCATAGAAAATTTTGTACCTTAGTGGATTGTTCCAGAAATGTATTGTATATTTCGTTTTCTTTAATTAACAGTCTTTGTTCGGCAAAAATTGAAATAACTAAAATAGGTGTAAATGTTATCGACATGAGAAATAGCTTCCAGGAGAAATAGAATCCAGCCGCAACACAAATGGTAATAATGGTAACTGTATTAATAATGACAACAATTCTTAGCCCAAGTGCCTAAAAGTTTATGATGGTAACTTTTTATACAACAAAATTGAAAAACGAACTCCTTGAATGCTGGAAGCATCATTTGATAAACGAACACATATAGATCCAACACCATTTTCTCTTCGATCAAACCATTCCATATCTTGATTTAAAATCTTTTCGAACATGGCATTTCTTAACTTCATTATAAACTTTTCGCCTGATATGCCGATTAAAAATTTCTACAAAAGAAAATTTTGATTAAATAATATGAAATGTAAACATAAAAAAACGCTTAATTTTATTATCAGTATACGTAAAGTATATTGTTCGATTTAGAGGTCCAAGAAGAAGAAAACTTTTAGCATTGAGTGGTGAAATATACAGAAAATCTACGAATACTGCTAGTATAAACAAGTCGTTAAAATTACGACACCCGGAAAATACAAAACTGCAGCATATAACAGTACGTTGTTTAGAGTCAATTCCATTTCAATGGATAAAGGAAATTATTCGAACAAAATCTTTAACATTAAAAAATCACAGTACAAACAGCTTTAGTACCAAGATGATTTTTGTAATAAACAAGGAAGTCAATGAAAAGTTGGTAATGAGTAAGCTTTTTCGTTTAACACCATCATGAAATGGGTTCCGTTTCTATATTTTGGTATCCATTCGAAGGAGATAGAGGTCCTCTAGAGAAGTAAAAAAACGGATCATATAGTCGGTTTTAGCAGCAAATATACAGTGACACAAAAACAAATTTCAGATCTAAAGATACTATACCATTGGAAGATAGATCTGAGACTATCAATTATTGCAATGTGCCAACTATGACGGATGCTATTTTGAAGAAACTCGAAACAATTGTAAAATAGCGTACAGGAACATATGAAGGTAAGAAGGAATTCAAGATGGAATGACTCAAACTTGGCAATGAAAACCACAAGTTCGTTGACGGTAATGAAAAAACCGAAAAAAAAAATTAATAAACAAATACCTAATCTGAAATCTCCTTGCTAAAAATGTGTGTTGAATAACTCGTCATTTTTAATCTGATTTTCAGAATTCGCAATAATTCAATATTTATAGCACTGCAATAGATACATCCGCACAGGTTTATCAACACATTTCGACGTTGTGATATTGTCATTTTACAATTGCCATGTTTTAGTTTCTTGTTTTATTTATATAATTGCGTAAACATGACAAAAGTGATCCATCGATACTGATTATAATAAATTATTTTATGTGTGGAGAGATTAATAATATATTGGTGTTAATTTCACATTTAATTTTTGTACAAAATGCAAAACTTCCACTACGTCAGCACAGAAACCATTGACAGTATATTGCTATAACCGTCGAAAACCAAAAACAGTAAAAGAAAACAAAAAAATCAGCAAAATCGATGTTAAAAAAACAAATTAATAATAATTTGAGTTCTAATTTTCGAGATAAAGACTTCCTTATTTCGAAAATTTGATTTAGTTAGTATAAAACTTTATCAGTCTCTCTGTCCATCTGTTTATCTATCTATCCAACTATCCAACTACATATTTTTTTATCTGTGTACTACGCAACAACGTAATATCACAGCGATATAAATTTATGACATGCATTTCTATTGCAAATGTCAAGAAAGCGATATCTCCTAACTATCTGTGTTGACTGTAATAGCCCTTAAAAAACTACCCCTCGGAAGAAGAAGTATTTTTAAAGCATGCTTTGTCGCACTTCAATTTGAAAGCATCTCGTCCTACTATAACTGTACATATTATTATATATCTGTTTTATATTCCAGTTAAGTATACTATAGCTCCTATATATAACGTATATTGTGTACCTCAAAAAATGATATGAGTCCCATAATAATGCCAAGAACTATATAGGCAATAACGTATAAACGTGCTTGTTTTACAATGTATTCGTTGTCTGTTGCAGATAAAATCTGAAATATTAATGAAATTATTAAATTGAAAGAAAACTTTTTAAGCGCATATAAACTTACAGCTATCGAACATGCAAATATATAACCATAAACAAAGCTATTGAATCCACTTAAAATTGAACATATGACACCGACAATCACTAACCATTTATCTGACATACTCAGTTTCATAAGATTCCATAGACCTTTGTAATTTGAATCCGTGCTTTCTTCGGTCGATATTGCCTAAAATTTTATAAACCTTATTGAATATTGAATATTAATTACATTCAATGTGTGCTTCCATAACAGTGCTTGTGCATAATCCACTGTAAATAACATGCAAATACTACGTTGAATATGCGACGAAGTTTAAACTTATTTTGTTACGAAACTTACTTCTTCTACTATGCTTTCCTTAGCATTTGCATATAACTTTAAATCTGATACAGTATCTGTAAATAATGAAATAAGATTAGTTTTTTTTTTTCGCAAACAATTCTTGTAAAATTTCTACGTTCTACACATAATACCTAATTCCAATTCGTCAGTAGTTTCTGGAAAATCATCTTTAGACAGTTGAGTTAATACCAATTTATGATAAAATCCTTGCTTTAAAATTAAATCATCATGAGAACCTTCTTCCATCACTTTTCCATTATCTAAAACAATAATGCGATCTGCTTTTCTGACAGTAGACAATCTATGAGCAACTATTATTGTTGTGCAATTGTGAGCAGCCTAAATTGTGAGCCAATTTATTAAAATGATTTATTTCATTAAAAATGTTACCGTGTCTAATGCTGCCTGTACCATAGATTCGCTTTTCGAATCCAACGCTGATGTAGCTTCGTCGAGCAATAAAATAGCAGGATTACGTATTAGCGCTCGGGCTATCGCTATCCTTTGCTTTTGGCCACCAGATAACTGAGCACCTCGTTCCCCGATTACTGTGTCATAACCATTAGGAAGGGAAGTAACGAAGGAGTGAGCATTTGCTTTTTTGGCAGCTTCTTCCACATCGCTTTGAGTGGCATTTAAATTTCCTAATTTAATATTTTCAAAAATTGACAAATCAAATAAAACAGGTTCCTGACCCACTGCACCAATATAACTTCGTAAAAAATTTAAGTTTAATGTTTTTATATTTAGGTCATCCACATAAATCTTAAAAGAAATTTTGCTAACCACATAAATTAAAATTTTGAAACTTACAACTTACAGTTCCATGAGTAGGATCATAAAATCTTTGAATTAATTGAATTATTGTTGATTTTCCGCATCCTGAACTTCCTACTAATGCTACCAGTCTCTTTTGGCTTAATTGAAAGATTTAAATCTTTTAAAATCTAAAACAACACAATTAACGGCATTATGAATCACGCGTTAGGTTATCAACTAACTGGCACTGTATTGCGTGCAGGATAATTGAAATTTACGTTTGCGAACGTTATTTTTCCATGGACACTGCTTATTTTCGTACCAATTTCATAAGATTTATTAATTTCGAATTTGTTGTCTATAACATAAAATATTGAATATGCCGCTCCTTTTGCCAAATTAAATAATTCGATGTAGGGAATGCACATTTTAACATGGAAAACGGAATTTGCTACGCTCATAAAAATCTATAACAATAACTTCGGCGGTTGATTTATTAACTACCGTATTTTATCCTCACTGTTATAATGTTTTCCACTCTGTAATTTCCATTGCCATCTCTTCCTTTTGTAACTAACGTAACTCCGTACCAAATCGCTAAAGCGTTACCCGCGAACATGGTAAAATTTACCATAGCTTCTTCAAGACCAATCAAGAAAAATCGTTTAATATTAAACTTCATTGCGGCAGATGTTAAAGTGTTGTACTTGTTAACTTCTTTTGATTGCCCGTCAAATGCAACAACAGTTTTGATGTAGCTTAAGGCTTCTTCTGCAACGCTTCCAGCTTCACCATTCTTTTGTGATTCGCCCTTACTGAATTTTGCAGACATCTGCAAAAATGTTTATAATTATTAAACAACTTTATAAAAAGCAATGGTTATTTTAATCACTTTCACTCTAAGTTATGCTGGGTTTAATTAGCAAATAGTTATCTTGAGCTGTTTACTATTATTGCAGCAGTAAAAAGAAGTAACTCATGCGAGATTTCAAAAGTTAAAATCTTCGAGTATTTTCATTTTACAAACCTTTCCTATCAGTCCCAATACTGCAACTGATATTGGAAATGGTATTAAACATATCAATGTTAATTCCCAACCATATATAAATGCCAGAGTTATTCCTCCTAAAGCCATCGTTATTAGAAAAAGGAATTCGCACATTTTATCGCCTATGCCTTCTTGAATTTTAAGTAAATCTCTAAAAAAATATATAGTGTACTAATTTACATTAAATTAAATCTTTGAAAAAGGAAAAAGAATAGTTGGATGTACGGATAGAAGTATTTTAGTTGTAGTTGGGAAAAACAAGAAAATTTCATAATTTAATGTTAAGCAGTTCCTGGAATTATAAATATTAAGTGTTTCTTGAAATGGAACTTTATACTATAACCAAAGAGTTGCAGGTTATCTAACTACTGTGAAAATAAAAAAGTTGCATATTTGTGTATCAACGTTTCGGCGTTTCTAATAGCTTCTTCAAAATTTGGATTAGAAATTTCTCTATTTCTCTAAATAATATCTCGAAAAAGTGAAAGTCCCGAAGAAGCAATCAAGATAAGAATTTCTTTGTTCAAGTCTTTCATCTTGAGGTCACCATGTGTAGGTAGTACGTCAGCTTCGTAGATACACATTGACAACTAAACTTATACATAAATAATTACAGGAGTTCTCTTTGAATAACATATAATAAAGTTAAATAAATACTTACTCGGAAATACGAACAGCAAAATCACTTGTTGAATTTTGGTCGTGCCAAGATATATCTTGATGTAAAATATGATGTAAGTATAACTTCCGAATTTTAAAAGTCTACATTGAAAGAATACATGAAAATTGTGCTTTCAAATGTTTGTATTCTGTTACCTGTCTAATGGCAGTATAGTTAAAAATCGTTAAAGCCAAGTAAAAACTTCCAAAAATAAAAATTGCGGCTGAAACACCTGTTACTGCAAATATATTCATTTTACTCGTGAATGCTTCTAAGGCTTCAGTTTTTTCATGTTCGTCAGCAGCAAGTGACAATGTTAACGCATAAGTTATAACAGCATCGACACCTTTTCCTATAATTAACGAACAAACGGAAATACAAATTCCGCCAAGAACTAATAGTAAAATAGCAATGCCCAATAGAATTTTATCGCAAGTCGTTGAAAATTTAAACTAAAACATAATTTAACTGATCCAGAAAACATTTGAAGTAATTAAAATAACTTACCAATTGGAAATATGAAATAGTTGAAGTTTGTTTGTCTTTAGTATTTTTGTTTGTTTCATTCAGTTCTAGAATTTCTGTGGGACTAAAGTTTAAGCTACATTTTTATTAAGCACAATTTAATAGTTTAGTTATCAATTTAAGTTGAGGAGTAAGTTTCAAACGGTTGGTTTTCTAAGCACAAGTTCTTTAAGTGTCCTTAATTAGGATACATATTATATGATTTATAAGTTTTCCAAACTCAAGCAATTAATAATATTTTCTGTTTGTCAATTTGAGGCTGACTAGGCTCACTGCACGTTTATCGGAATTGAAATCGCGATCATCCAGTAAGGTTCTTTAGAAATTTTTAAAAATATTGTTGAGTATTATAATGTCTCTTTAAATACATAATAATAAAAAATAAGTAAACACTGCAAACTTTATTTATATTCAACTTTACTTGGAATTATTACTCTAATTTATTTGATAATTACATAATAATATTACATTCTTAGTTTAATTACAAAGTGAGTAATTTTTTTATTACTTACTCCATAAATTGTAGAATTTGTAATATGTGTGGTAACAACCACACTTGCGCTTTTAGCAAATGCATAATATTATATTCATTTTATGTACAATTAAATAATATTGAATGCTTACCGATTTGTATCTAATTTTGAATATTCGCAATCTTTAGTATCCATCGTTGTCGCATCAAACAAGTTTGTATTTCCAAACTGTACTAGCGAATAGAGTATGTGAGAGAACTAATCTCATTCGTACTTGAAAGTGCGTATCTATCGGTAGATAACGAGTTAACTAACTGTAATTAAAATATCTATTCACATTTTATGTTTGATCATATTATTAAGAACCATTTTAACAATAGTAATATATACTAGGTAATGTAAAGTAATTCAAGAGATACTTAAAAAGTAATTTTCACGTAATTCACTGATAGTTTGCCGTACGTGTGCAAACTTATAAATTTTAATAGAAAATCTTAACTGGCCGTTAAAATATTTGAATTTTAACTGTAAGTTTGATTTATTGGTATATTATCAAGCAAATTAGATACCATTACTATTGTAAAAGTGGCTCAAAAATTACCAACTTACAATAAATTATGGGATAAATATAATAAAGACTAAAAATTGTTTTTGTTTTTAGGTAAGATTAAATCCTGCAAGGTTTCAACTATCACCTGATCACAAATACCTCTTATTAGCTCAAAATGTACAAAAACTCTTCAGACATTCTTTCTTTGCTCAATATATAGTATACGAAATAGATACGGGGTAAGTCACAATATTATTATTTATCCTTATTTTATATTGCTTTGTGTAACTAAGAGTGCAGTACTTTAAAAAAATTAAAATAGCCCTAAAAGTCAAAAAATACGCAAAACTCAAACAAGTCTACTAAATTTAAAAAAGATATCAATAAATTACACAAATTGTATTGCACGGAAAATCGCGTTTAAATTTTTGAGTATGTCACGAAAGCTGGAAAACGTTCGCTACCACTGTCATGTGTATAAATCACGATCGACTACTACTAACATACATTTTAATAATAAACAAACAAGTTGTCGCTCAATGTGCAGGTAGCACAGGCAATTTGAATAATTTATAATCAATAATACATTTTAATAAACAAACATATAATAAATCAAAAGTACCTCCAAATCAGTAGCTGTAGTATAAATCTAAAAACCTCCCATGAATTTAATTTTCACAGGATTCAGAATTCCTTTGTATTTTATAACAAATCACTTTAAAACTGATATCTTTTTATGTTAATTAACATAAATATTATTTTTAACTTACATTTTTTTAACGAGATAAAAATTATATTTTATCTTATTACCAAATTTAGCTTGATTATTATTAACAACTTCATATTTGAAGTATATCGCTCAAGTTAATAATACTTAAACTCATATATTATGAATATATTATATTCTTATTGATATAGTGGATTCGATACATTAGCATTAGACTATTGATAGATTTTCCTAAACTAAATGTAAATGTTTTCCAGGAACGAATTTCCTTTAAGACCGACACCAAATTCGGAGGATCATCCGTTTCTTTTATTAGCGGAATGGTCATCGAGAGGTCAGGGTCTCGTGATGGTCCACAATTATGATATATATTACAGACCATCGCCAACATCTCATGCGGGATACAGAATCACAAAAACTGCAGTGCCTGGAGTTGTCAGTCACGGTGTACCTGATTGGTTGTATGAAGGTAATCTATTATGTGAAACCGACAAGCAATACCATTTCGTTAAATTTTTAATTTATAATCCCACAATTGCTGATAATCTCTTCCAATATTTTACGTTAACTGAACTTTTCAAAGTTGCAACTTAATTCAAAAACAGTTTTCTTTTAGACAAACTGCTGTAATACTTAAATAACAAGATAAAATATAATTTTTCATAAAGGACTTTTATTTGTCATTTTGATGAATTTTCCAACATTTTACGACTGCTATACTTGTATAATAAATTACTTTAATATATAAAATTCTTTTAGAGGAAATATTGGGAACTAACAGTGCAGTTTGGGTATCAAGGGATGGTCATATGCTAGTGTTTGCGACATTTAACGACAGTTTAGTTGAGGAATTGAAATTTCCTTGGTATGGGTCGGTAACGGATGGTCGTTTATATCCGGATATACGATCGTTAAGATATCCTAAACCAGGAACTAGAAACCCTCATGTTGCACTCACCGTTGCTGATTTAGCAGATCCTTTGAATATTCGCATAAGAATGGTAAAACCGCCTTCTGGTCTCGGCAACACGTAAGTATTTAATTACAATTTTTAAAAATTTGGATATCAATTACCATTACCCACTTTCAAAAATGTCAGCATTTCATGTTTAATTTCTTATTTGTATGCAATAAATAAAATATTCTACGCATTGTGACGTGACACGATCATTGCGGAGCAGTTTTAACACTCAATATATCAAGTAGCAATATATGTATTTAACCTTTCTTTTTGTTTGAATAAATAATGCATACAATCGTATTTACTTTTTTGATTACATAAACACATTGTTTGAACTTATCTAAGGATATACTACATAATTTATGTTGTGTTTTCCAAGACGAGATGGGTCGAGAGCGCAACAAAATGCTTTTTAATAGTTATACAAAAAAAATTAATTAAATCGCTGGCAGTTGACTTTCTTCTATAGAAAAAGATCCGAGGGCTGCTTATTCCGGTTTGGCAAGTGTGGCCCGTTTAATCATCAGCACAGGGGGACCGCCGCCTGTACGTAGACTTCTCTCGATGTCCTCTCTTTAGCAGCTGTTTGCGCACGTCATGATTGTTACCTTCTATAAATCATATAATTATGATCATTATACATCGTTCTCCTGGACACCACTATAATTATCATATATTTTAGTCTTATTCACATTTTATTTTAGAACTCTAAATTGCACTTCAATTTGTTAAAGTACCTACATTTTCTAGACCTTTATAAAGCTTTTACTTAATATAAACAATAAAATATCCGCAATAAACTTTACGTTCAAGTATTTTGTTATTTCTTTTATTTCTTTCTTTTAAAATGTTGTTTATGTATAGAATAAATAAGAAGGCGCATAATATTGTCCTTTCGGAATTCCCATATCTATCGTTCCGTTCTATCCGTTGATACGTTTCACCCCATCTCCGGTTACTTATCCTCTTTCTTTCAAATAATTTTTAAACTGCTAAAACTGCTCGAAATTCAAAATTTGACTTAATTTACATTATTTATTTACGAGATTTCATATTAGACAAAAGGATGATGTTAAATAATTAATTATTAGACTTGCGGTAACAAATATACCTATTATATTGACTAAATTATATTTAAATGGATACAGCATTTGTTGGAGAAGTAAAACATAGTACATTTAGTAGGATTTATTAATTTACATTTCCAAAATTATACTTATTTAAATTAATCTACTAAAATTTTATTGCGTATTATCCTAAGCAAAGCTTCCTGTGTAACGTAGATATGACAGATTAATTCTCCAGATAATATAATAAATGTGTTAAATTTAAGAAACTTAGTTTCCATCAAAATTAATACAATTACTCAATGCTTAATTTTAATTGCTAATATTAGGCAGAGGATTACCACAAACCACTACCAGATTGCAAAATTTTTTTTGCATTAAACATTTTCTAAATAAACTAAAATTGTCGTTTTAAATAATATTCTTGTTTAAACAAAAACAAATTCAGTTTTAAAGTTATAATATTGTGCTTATGGAAGAAAATTACAAAGAGAAAACCAATAATATGAAAAACCTTTGAAATCACCAAGGTACTCTTGAAGTTCATCATTTAACTTGTCTGAAACCTTTTCAA
The DNA here is from genome assembly GCA_036346125.1 of Lycocerus yunnanus. Classification (NCBI taxonomy): domain Eukaryota; kingdom Metazoa; phylum Arthropoda; class Insecta; order Coleoptera; family Cantharidae; genus Lycocerus; species Lycocerus yunnanus. The sequence continues at coordinate 1,435,402 of JARFIX010000022.1, read as the reverse complement.
AAAATTATAATAATACAAACTGGTTTATACGAAATAACGTTTGATATAACATTTTGTTGTTCCTATTACCATATTGAAATAGTATATTAGGTCAACAAAATAAAACTTTTAATATTTTATTCTCTGCAATTTAATTTCAACCAAGTTTTATCAGTTAAATAACATCCGTTATATCCCATAGTTAATACTATAAAGTAATTTAATTTATAGAAACTAGAAAGATAATGATTATTAATATTATATTATTGATTTTATTATATCGGTCTCTGGAATAAGTTAATTTAAGGATATTTCAGAAAACTGAAATACATATCTTTGGAAAAAATTAACGTAGTGATTATTTGCACGTTTGATGTGTAAATACTTAAACGGATATTTACACGTTCAACGTATAAATAGTCTGACCAAAACGCAAAGGCTATTCACACGTCCGAGGACACCGACGTGTAAATAGGTATAAATAAGACAGATTGGCTATTTGTACGTCCGACGTATATGAACGTAATAATAGTATATTATACGCCAACTTTACATATGTGCATAGTAGAGATTTAAAACAGTCTACTAGGATACCAAAATTCTAAAAACAATAAATGTATAAGTAATATACTAAAATTCCCTTCATTTCTCTTTAAGCTTTTTCCGCCACTTTAAAAAATTGGAAAAGTTTTATATTTTTCGCGACATTTTACAGAAAAATGTTTATAATAAAAATTGTACATTGTAAGATTACAAGATTTTAGAAAATAATAACTTAGTCTACCCACCTGAGCTTGAGTATTAGAAGTGAAAAGTTATGAATTGTAAATTTTTAAGAACTGCCCAGTTCTTTTGCATTTACTATTATACGCAAGATTATTGATTTGCAGTTTTCCAATACTATGTTTGTATTGGACGGTTTGGAACATCGTCAAAACCTGAATGACAAAATGTCCAGATTGGCAGACTCATATATTCTGAACACTGTATGCCGAATTAATGGTTTAAATTTTCGTCTCAGGGTCAGTTTAGGTTTTTTGCTCTATTTTCATCGCTACTTAAAAATTTTATATTGATCACCAAGATACCCTTTCTAATATTTATCCTTAAATTCGAATTTTACTTTATATTTACACTCATTTAGTTTATTTCCTATCTGGGGCGGTTATCTAATAGAATTAACAACATCTTTAATGAATATATCTTTCAAGTGTAAAACTAATTACTTTGATAGCGCTGGCATAGCCTCGCAAATACGCTTGGGGTTAAATCCAAATCAATGTAGGGTAGTACATATTATTCAACAATATTGATATGTGTTCCTTAGATGATTTCTTCCCTTAAACTTAAAAAGCCAACACATCATCTACCTATACTACTACTACTTTAAAATGAAAATATTTTGCTAAAAATTACAAAACAATAACCTAGTAACTAGATATACTAAAATATCTTATACGAATAAAAGCTGTTTTAAAATCTATACAAATTTACTCGCAAAACCAAGGCCGCGTTCGAATTGGACGCTTACGCGTTGTTGGTACCAACGGACGCAACGCTTATAGCACACAAATTTTGTCGTTCCAAATGCTCACGCTGACGTTCCAAATTGAACGATATGTTAGCACCATCAGCGCTGCAATTTAAAAGTGACAGTTGCTTAACCTATAAAATATTCAAAAATCTAAAATAGCTTTTATTAATGAGTACATAATTTACTTTATTGGACGAACTAGGTTTATGGCAGAGCGAGCTTATAGCGAGGCTCATAAAATGGCCAAAAGCTCATTTGCTGAATTACAAATACGTATGTTGACATCACCCTATAATGAAGTTTTCTTACAATTTACGTAATATTCGAAAATCCACTTTGACATTTATAAATTTTATAATTGCAAAGAGTGCTTTTCTATTTTCCTGGTTACTATAAGTCATTTATTGATTTGTTTTAAATTGTGTGAAATTATTTCGGGTTAGCTAAAGTATCGCTTCTTCCGACCAAGTCGAAATATTTGTACGAAGAAACTTACGTCTAATGCTGTAATTTACAGATGTTCCTTTGCAGCTGTACATTAAAATTTCAAATTTAAATAATACTTGGACATTAATTTTGACGTTTATTTCATTGACATTGACAGGCGGCCGTTTTACTTTATTAATAAAGTAAATGGACTAGTACTATAAATAGTATCTTATGGCTGCTAAGTGATATTGTAATCAAATTATTATAATGCAGTCGTACATAAAAATTTGTTTTAAATGCAATTACATTTTAGGTATATTTATTTACAAATTAATAACAATTATTTCACACAAAATTTATTTTGGGTCAATTAATTTTATTTACAATCTTGTCACTAATTTTTTTTTATAACAAATTGAAAAAATTAAAACAAGGGCAATAAATTATTGAAGTAATGATTTTTATGTTTAAATTTAAATATTGAAGTAAAAAAGTAAACCTAAAATATTTAGGTTAACTTCAGCTTTCAAATAAATTCAAAAATAATTACAATTTTTACCACTACAGTGCCGCGCTTACGCTGCCCTACCGAACTGAAATATTCGTGGTGAGCATGAGAAAATGGCGGTTACGGTTGTGTTTACACTGCGCTGTAAGCGCCAACATTTCCGCGTTGGCGTTTGCGCCAGTTCGTACCAATAGCGTTGTAAGCGTCCAAGTCGAATGCGGCTCAAATAGGTATATGGTAAAAAAAGAAAGCTAAAGAAAGAATGGTAAAGACCTTCTACACAGAAATACATTTTAATTGCTTGTTCGCATGCATAATAAATAAACTTTCAACTTAATTTAAAAATTACTTTATTGTATTAGGAGGATGAATGCAGGATAAATAGTTACTATGTCATATTAATTACTGTCTAATTTCTGTATTATTTTTATAACATTTAACATTTTATATAATATAAATCGAGCTACCAATCTGTGAAAGTAGATACCTATTAAGTACAAAGTAATTTCTAAAAATTATTCTGAAAAGGTGAAAAAGTAAATACATAAATTCAAATTTGACATTTATCAATAGTTTTAAATATCCGAACATTTTCTCACAGAGAAAAGTTGACAAAATAAGCAAATGTCGGTTTATATATCTACATTGTCAGATGTAGGTAATGATGATAAATGATGCTATAGATCACTTTCCTCTAAAATGTCAGAAATTGAATGAAATAATTTAAACTCTACACATCCGCGTGCAAATACTTTCTATGAAGTTATAATTATACTGTTAGAATGAACCCCATTAATTTCAAATTAAGAAGTTGTGACTGAAATTTAAATATCTAAAAAGTTCCTACAAGGTTTCTCGCTGTAGTAGCTTTCAGTTAAATTTCGTCAATAAAATTTTGTATTAAAATTCGACCTCTCCTGCGATTGGTTAATTTTATAAAAATGCCGGACAAACATAATTATATTAAAATAATAATTTATTAAATTGAAATAATTTATGGAATTTGTTAATAAAATTATTAGTTAGAACGATAACAAGATAATTGTTGTTAAATTTGTAACAAGATGTGATTATTATTAATGTCAATTTGCTTTTCTGCGATTGTCTATGTAAATTGTTATCTTAGCAGCCATAAACTAAACTGAAAACGACTATACATTAGTAATTTAATTTAAACAAATTAGTAAAATAATAATTGTAAATGTTTGATATAAATGAGATGGGTTTGTCAAAGCATGTCAATTAATTTTATTTAAAAAGTTTCCAATATAGTTTTTGATTTCAATTTTAATAGATTTTAGTCCATTTTCATTCATTTAAGGAAAGTTTGACTGACGAGTTCTTGAAAAGACGAAACCGCTTATGCGTAACGGGGTCTTAGACTAAAATGTAAGTTGGAAAATTTTCAACGTGTAATTTTTAAAATATTTTATTCGACATTTGAAAATAATATTGTAAGAGTGAATTTTGACTTACAACTTGAACCTCTTGATGTATAAAGTTTTTTTATCTCATTTTTATTACATACTGTACACATTACACTTGAGCACTACTAATTATTGTAATTTTTTTAACACTGTGAATAATTATTGAGCTACGATAACCGACTAATATAACAAGTATAACCAAACGGATAAAATTGTAATTATTACATCATTTTTATGAAATAACAGTTATCAATAATAATTACATGTACATGTAATGTACAATAAATATTAATATTATTATTTAATAATTATTATAAGTATTACTATCTGTATACAATTTATTCCACAGGTATTTCTTTGAATATTCAGTTTCAAAATAAAAATTAACTTTAATAATAAGTAATAGTAAATAAGTAAATTTAATTTGTAATTATTTTGTTTCGTTTTTCAAGTAATACGTTTTAACTAAAAGACCTACCGTATTCTTTTGTCAAAAATTTAGAAGTCAGTATGAAAGGTTATTAACTAAAATTTAAGGCAGCGACTTTAAACCAACGCACGAAATTTCAAGTATATCGGTTCACGTATTTATCATAACTTTGTGTTTTTGTAACGTACTTATATACTTAATATAAATATTTACTGAAAGGTTATCGATGTAACGGATAATCTATGATCCGCAATTTGTGCAATGTTTATAAGGTCAAATTACGATCTGCTTAAGCCGGTCTCAATAGCTATCGATTTTAAGTAAGTTTAATTTAAGCAAAAACCGCTTTGATTTAGATATCAAGCGAGAAGTTTACAACCAATACGCTTCAATTTATAACACCCTATCTTTTGCAATATGTCAAATGAAAGCTATACAAAACTGTTCGTTTTCGTCGTACGATGTGTTCCCGAATTTTTATAAAAAGGATTTAATAATTTTAACTTAACTGTTTCAGAATATTATATTTAAAATAAAAATTTACTTAATTTTATTTTTAGCATTGTTCTCGAGTTACATTACCAAGGAATTAAAGAAAAAATTTGCTCTTTTTATGTACAATTTATTCAAAAAATTAAAACGTATATGCCAAATTGTAGTAATAATTGCACCAAATTTTGTCACTCTTGCTACTGGTTTGATCGCATTACACGATCACTTGACTCTTATACACTTTGGTTAAAATAGTCTTTCCCCTTTCCTAACTATCAGGTTGTCTTGATGGACAACAAAAAAATTGTTAAACCAAGAAGTGGGTTCTCTTGTTTAAAAAAATACGTTTACCCTCTGCCCTTGCATTGGCTAGCTCCGACGATATGCGAGGCAATAAATTCTATCAGGTAACCTAAAGGGAATGAATAATTAAACAACCAAACTAAAAATTTCAATTTATTCTCCGCGAAATTTTAACGGAAAGCGTGTGTATGAATGTCAAGATATGAGACAATACAAAAACGTAAACCATAAAAACAATCAAGTAAAAGTAAACTCGGGTTGAAGACCTGAAGTTCACACGTTCAAACAACAATCGGCACCTTCCGTTGAAGATGAAAAGCGACCCAACTCAAAAAATACAGTTTGCTTTCCTGAAGGGGAAAAACAACAATCGAAATAAGCTACCCTGCAAGAATGAAATGCTACGTCGACATAACAAAGCAGTCAACACACTAAAAGTGAATTTTTATTTTGCCTACAAGATTTCATCAGTAAATAACAAGTATTGCACATTCTTAAAGTTTCAAAACTCACCCAGCGGCGCACAAGAGAATCGTATTCATCTCGTCAAAAATATCCTTGCCATTGAGAATCTTTCTAACTTTGGTATATTCTTGGTTCAGTGTCAATAAACTCCAGATTTGCATAATTATAGAATTTTAAAAGTAAAAAACGCACAAAAACCATACTCCATATGGCGTCCAAACTAAACCTTGCTGATACAAAAATAAATTTTTAAATAAGATAATTTGGGGCAACACACGCCCATATCAAAACCAACAAGCATCTAAAATAATTACAATAAACGGATCCATAAAAGATCCACATTTTCCAATTATTCATAAAAAACTAATTACGAAAACGACACAGGACAAACTCGTGCAAACTTAAGTCATTCAATCCATATCAAACGGGTACAAATACACAACCCCCGGAAAATCGCTATGAATTAAATGTAAAAACAATCTACCCCCTTCTCAGGCGACAAAAAACTCTTACCCATTAAAACGCTTTAATGGCGAAGGTGAAATAAAAGTTATAAACTTCCTTGCACGAGTGAAACGTATAGAATGTCAATCTAATCGCTCCACTTGCGATATAAAAATAATAAATTAAATTCGAAATTCTACGCTTTATAGTCCGTTCCAGCATATAGAGCAAAAATGAGAATTCAAGTTACGGAATTAACAAAATTTCGTAACAAAGTATTTAGCCGCATGACAAGGGTTGGTTCGGAAATCATCGTGAATTTTTCATTATCTAAAGCATTTGCTCAGTATGAGAAAAAATAATGTTAAATCGGCGCCAGTTGCAGTAAATAAAACTACCAAGTTAGGAAAAATCGTTTAATTTACCACAACGCAGATAGTAAAAATATGAATTGACATATTCTCAATTTCTTACAAAAACAAGCACAAAATGAAAAATAAAAAAATAAAACAAGTAACATTAGCAAGTAGTTGAAGACTACAGTCTAAAATAGTATTTAAAAAAACACAAGTTAAATGAGCAAGTTAACCTTGTTGCAGTTTTATTTCGTCGACGCACACACCTGTAACAAAGCCTAAAATTGGCAGGCTAACTCGCCGCAAGGTCGGGGTCAGACAGAGTAAATTTTGATTATGTATGCGCCGGAATAATCGAAATCCTTTTCAATTATCCTTTTCCGAAGCCGTGCTTTAATAAACTTACTAGTTTGAAGATCCCGTCCAAGTAAACCTGTAATTAACATAAACACAAAAAAAAAGAAAACACAGTTATACAAAGAAAGGTATAATGGTTACATAAAACAAAACGATACATGAGTGACCTATTGCCACTCTGATGATCTTAAATCAATTAAAAATGTTGAAGGTAACGCTACGAAAAAGGTGACTAAAGGTCTTTAATTTTAGAACGAAAATACTACTAAATTTGGCTAACAAAAGTATTGAAACTTGTCAATGATAAGTTTTTACAAATAATAATTAAAACGGTGACGATAAATAATGCAGCAAAAGGCTTAACAAAAACAAAACTTTAGCAAAATAAAACTGATGAGTAATTCACACACATGTTGGCACTTTTATAATAACAAAAGAATGTTCTCACATGACCTTGACATACAATACCAATATGTAACTCAGCGGTAGATTCAAAGTAGTTTACGGTAGTAATAAAGATGTTGACGAGAAATGATCAAACCTATTTGTATTGTGGTGAAGGCAGTTGGTAATTTCTACAAGAAGCTTGAGGCTGACAAAAATAAGCTTGACGGTACGTAAACCTTACAAGAACGGCTTAAATTCGAAACGTAACGGTACAAAAACTCGGTCAGAAAGAAACCATTTTGGATGGTTCGAAACACTTTACATCACAAATGATTTCAAATCATGATCAAAACATTACTTTACTAAACGGTACTAAATATGGTCGAAATCCATTTAAGTGTCAAAACACGGTACTTTCTTGACAAAAGCTTAAAGCCCACTGATGATTTATGCAAATGCACGTAAGGAGGTAGGGGTCAGAAAACGAAAGGTTGGCGGCAAAGTGAGATTGGCTAGCTCTTTGACTGATTCTAACAAAACCGAACATAAAAGATAACTCGCAGACAGAACGAAAGAATTTAATTACAGAATGCAAAGCTTGAATATAAAATAGTAAATTAACTTGAAATAAATGTATTAAACTAACTGATTGTAAAATTAATTTGGACTTGGCTAAACTTTTATAAAATAAAATAATTGAACAAATTTTGGAGTGGGCTAAAACCCGTAAACTTACGTTACAACCTGACGGGTAAACATCCCATAGCAAACTACAAACTCCACTAGCTCAAGGCAAGATAGTGGTTCAATTTGACTCCCCATTGCTATGAATTGTTAAACAATTGAATTCTTGTTGAAAAAGTCATTGACGTTAAAATAAGTCCTACCTAAAGCGCAGTTAAAACACATTTCCCTGCATCTTTACTAATAATAGCTCACTCGCCTAGATATTTCCAAAATGATAGATTAACCATTTAAAATACCTTGCATTTTGCTATCTTAGCCCGGATCATATCAGCTATCTCGAAGCTTCAAGACTACCATCGTTTAATAATGCGAGAACTCCATCATTTTGAAACACACCAGTCGAAAATCCAAAAACAAAGAAAACTAATTTTCATCATACTTCCAAATTAAAAATTTAAAAATGGAAAGTTGACTTGTCTCGGTTGGCTAAATTTTCAAAAACAGTTCTAGATGTAGTAGTGATTTTTAAAGGTAGCAATTGCAAAAATATCACTTTGCAACCAAATGCATCAACATTACAACCCTCTAAAAATTACTAGTCAGAATTGATCAAATAAGTGATAATAACAATGAAATAAATTATTACAGTAGGTTTTAAAAAAGTAAAAATTTTGAAGAAAAAAACATTTTTTTGACAAAATTCAATTTTATTCTTCAACATAGTTACCTTCGAGGGCGATTCATCAATTACAGCGATCTTCCAACTTTTTGATACCATTTTGTAATATGATTTGTCTATAGCGTCAAAATAGGCCTCTGTTTTGGCGATTACTTCTTCATTGGTGCTAAATTTCTTTCTAGCGAGCATTCTCTTGAGGTATGTAAACAGAAAATAATCGCTGTGAGCTAAATCTGGAGAATACGGTGGGTGGGGAAGCAATTCGTTGTCCAATTCATTTAGTTTGACCATCGTTTTCATCGACTTATGACACGGTGCATTGTCTTGGTAAAAAAACACTTTTTTTCTTTAAATGGGGCTGTTTTTCTGCGATTTAATTCTTCAAACGCTACAACAATACTATATAATGATAATAGTCGCTGTTGATTGTTTTTCCCTTTTCAAGATAATCGATGAACAATATACCATGCGCATCCCAAAATACAGACGCTATAATCTTGCCAGCCGACTGTTGTGTTTTTCCTCGCTTTAAATTTGGTTCGTCGCTTGCAATTTACACAGCTGACTGCCAATTGGACTTTGGAGTGTGGTTCATCTATTGTTACATATCGACACAAAAATTCGGTTTTATTGCGGTTGAACAGCTTCAAACACTGCTCCGAATCATCAACACGTTGTTGTTTTATTCCACTGTGAGACTGTGACACTTTGCACAGAGCTTTCATATGCCCAAATATTTATGTACGATATGTCCAACAGGTTTCTTTGATATCTTTAGAATCTCAGCTATCTCGATTAACTTCACTTTACGGTAATTTAAAATTATTTAGTGGATTTTTTTTATGTTTTCGTTGGTAACAGCCTCTTTTGGACGCCCATTGCACTCATCATCTTCGATGCTCATATGGTCTGTACGGAATTTAGCAATCCACTTACTAATGGTTGCTTCCGCTGGTGCAGAGTCCGGATAACACTTTTCAACCCAAGTTTTTGTTCTAGCACTATTTTTACCCATTAAAAAACAATGTTTCATTAAACACGAAATTCCTTTTATCCATTTCTTTTGCAATAACAAAATTGCTTTACTCAAAATGCTATAACTCACGAACAAATTGTCCGATCGCTGTCAAATTTTTACACGTATCGTTTAAAGGTTGGTTCTCGCTGAAAATCACATTATGAAATAAATTCTAGTGTCACCCTCTCTTAGAAACGATACGAACTTATCGGCCGATTTCGTATCTATACATAAAAACATAGTGCCAACTTTGATAACTAAAAACCCTATTTATTATAAATTGAAATTTTAAAAAAATGAAATTGTAATGTTACAAAGTTATTTTCTAATATGTTTTAAAATATCTAGGTAACCGATTCTTATAGAAACTTATTAAAAAAAGAGTTAGAGAGTCAGATAAAAAATTTTATATTGCCATATAAATGTCTACCTCTTAAATTGAATCCTCCCGCGTTAAAACAAATATTAGCGCAAATATTAACAACAATGTTGTATAATCGGTTGCATTTTAATGTACTTGAATGTAACTCAACGCATTTTATGATAATTAAAACCATTGAATATATTCAAACTTTACAAATTTTAGATGACAATTTAGATAGTAATATACATTTATCACAAATGCATACAATATAATATGTACTATGTACATACATATTATTAACAGACATTGCTCAGGTGTAGGTAGGTACCTATTGTACATAAATTTTAAACCCAAGGTAAAAAGTAATATTTAAATTAATATGAAATTATTATTTACGAGCTGCTGCTTTTAGTTTTTAAAACTGCAATAGAAAAAATTTACAAAGGAATTTTTTTTCAATTGTATACTAACCTTTTGCTGAAATAAATTTAATAAGTTTTGAAATATTCTTTTTTTAATTTAGATCTAGAACGTAGCATAATAAATCTAGCGAATGATTTTTACAGTACAGTCACTAACTTACTCCCTAAAGCAGCTCTGAATTTCAAAAGAATAAACAAAGTAGATAATCCGAAATTTTAATTTCAATTTTCGTTACCCTTTCTTATGGGTGGGTGGCCCAGCTGTTGGTACGTTTTTAAAATGCGATCAAAAGAGTAGGCATTGATATTTTTATTAATTTTTTGTTGTTGGAAAGCTACAAGTATCCGCGTCAAGAATGAAAAACGATTTCGTTCATGTGGCTCCCTCTACTGGCCTTACAGTATGCCATTCGGTCACCCCAATTAGTGATGACATTTTGAACTACCTCGGCGCCAATTTCACTCAAAACAGTCGTAATGTTGTTTTCAAAGCTGGAATTGTCTCTGGATTATTCGCATAACATCGGTCTTTAACGGCACCCCACAGGAAGAAGTCCAGCGGTGTCAAATCGCAGCTACGCGCAGGCCAATTGACATCTCCTGAACGGCTGATTATGCGGTTGTCAAACTTGGTGCGCAGAAGGTCGATCGTAAGTCGGCTTGTATGGCATGTGGCGCCATCTTGTTGAAACCAAAGGTCGTCCACATTCATAGCGTTGATTTTAGGCCATAAAAGTTGGTCAACATGGCTCTGTAGCGTTCGCCATTGACGGTAACGGCGTTGCCAGCATCATTTTCGAAGAAAATGGGCCAATTATGCCACCACTCCAAAATCCACACCAAACTGTGACTCTTGGAGGATGCATTGGTCTCTACGATTGCATGTGGCTGTTCCGAACCCCAAATCCGACAGTTTTGCTTGTTCACATATCCGCCGAGATGGAAATGCGCTTCGTCCGAAAAGATGATTTTCGACCAAAATCGACGTCATTATTGAGCTGGTCTATGGCCCACACAGCGAACTGATATCGAAGCGGATGGTCATTTGCTTTCAACTCCTGAGTCATCTGGATCTTGTAGGCGACTAATCCGAGGTCTTTGTGCAGTATTCTCCCAGGCTGGTGCGACTAATGCTCAGTTGCTGCGATCGGTGTCGAGTTGAGGTCGTCGGATTCTGTCTCACACTTTGGGCCACAGCCTCAATATTCTCGGTGTGCGCACTGTCCGAGCTCTGGGACCACTTCTGTCATCCACTAACATCCCTTTCTCACGAACTTTCTTCACCAATTTGCGTATAGCGCCTTCGGTGGGTGCTTTATCACGACCCATATTTCTTTTCAAAATTCGCACAGTTTCGGCGACACAGCACTGACTTTGAAAATAAGTTTTAAAATTTCAAAACGTTCTTCAAGAGAAAACATGTTGTTTCGTGCCGCGGACGGTATGACTAATGAACTGTAAAATTTCGGGTCTGTAGCTCGTTTGCCGTTGTCATACGACGAAATTCAAAAACGTACCAACAGATGGTCTACCCATAGGCCTTTTGAAGTAATTAATTTTGATCTTAAAACCCTGTTCTAAATCTCTTCTGCTTTTTGCTTAAAGGATTTTACTAGGAAATGACAAATTCTCGCTCTTTCATGCAGAAGGAGGATGAAGGTATGCAATCTTGATTGAGAAAAGAAAGTTTTGTTCTCTTTTCCTTCGATGTTTTTTCCTACTACCTATTTTTCGCTTCTCGGTGTCTTGTATATATTTTTTCTACTTTTTTTCATGACTTTGATTTTTAAAAGAAGCTGATAAACTGTAGATTTACTATAAGCTAACAATAACTTTTGATTAGTTATTGGAGTTGTACGAGTATTGGTATGTAGGGCAAAAGATTGCTTTGATGTGAGGTGTTTCAATTTGTGCTTTTGGAATTAACTTTTTCAGTATCTGGAAGTAGAATGTGATGAACTATAACGATAACAATAATTTTGGTTTTGAAAGTTGTCGCCTTTTGGGTATGTAAGGTACAACGATTAACAGTGGGGTGATTAATTTACAATGCCCAAACCCTTGCAATTGGAAGTCCAATTTCAAACCCAATCAGAAAATTTTGGTTTGCCAATATTGCCACAAGGTAAAAAATCTAAAATATTTATTCACGCCAAACAGGTCAACGACCTTACCTATGAAGGAAATGATGATGATCTATGGGACTTGAAAAGTAATAAAGTTTATACCCCATACTAATTGGTAATCACCCGACCAATAAATCTCAACTTTCTGTACTTGAAACTTATTCAGCAAAGGCAAAAGCGTTGTTGAGATCCATTGCCAACTCATGCAAGACTTGGTTGTAAAAACCAAGAAGCACTGCCGTCGTGTATATTTTCTCTTCCTAAACCCATGACGAGAAAAATACTTTAATCAGAAGGTAAATTAAATTAAAAGATGAGAAAAATACTTTAATCAAAAGTAAATTAAATTAAAAGAACTGAACAAAGAAAGTAATCTTGCGATTATTGGGTAATAAACCTTCATTCTTGTAATGATAATATTGATTACCATTACAAAAAGATATAAAGGCAAAAGATAATTTTGTCTGTTTGCTACGTAAGAAAAACCCTTTTATTATATTATAAAATTTTTACAACAAGATTATTTATTACATGACCTATATAAAAAAAATGCTACTGTTTTAATTCAGCCATTTAAATAATATAAAATAAAATATTTTATTATTATATTATTAGCAAACGAAGTATATTTAAATATAAACTACTGATATTTTTTACCTTTTTTATTTATGCTTAAGTATATTTTTGTTTCAGAGAATTTTATTTTACGGCTGTCTCGTGGATAAGCTTAACCGAAATATGTGTAGTATGGCTAAATCGACCACAAAATTTATCTATCGTATCGATATGTAAAACTCCTATGTGGAACTGTCAAGAGGTAAGACTATCGAAATTTCCACTTATAAAATTTTCAACCACAAATTGCTTAGACTCAGCGAATCACTTCGGATGGTCCAGGTTGGGTGGACATGGGAGACAGTCCTCTGTTTGGCCGAGATAGTACAAATTATATAACCGTTGCGCCGGTAAGAGACGGTCCAGCTGGATACTTTAAACATGCAGTTTCAGTCAACATACCCAAAAAAAGAATTCTTCCATTAACTCACGGAAAGTTTGAAGTAACGCGTGTATTGGCATGGGATCACTCAAACGATGTTATGTAAGTTGTTTTTAGTTGACATTAATAATCCCTTGTTATTCACCACCACTTCAGATCGATATATCCATCGCGATAGTTTCATACGTAAACTCTCCAGTTTTACTATTGTTTGGTAGATATTAAACTTTTATTCGTGCAATATTAATTATTAGCATTACAAGAATCTTAATTTAAAAAAGTGCAATGCCCGATTACATTACAAGGAAAAACCTTTTATTATACTATAAAATTTTTATAACGGCATTATTTATTACAGGACCTATAAAAGCGACCCATTTAAATTCAACCATTTAAACATGTAATCAGAATATTTTGCATACCTACTAAAAAGCGAAGAGCCTTAGTAATATTCTGCTACTTTCTAAAAACGTTTCCAATGTTTTAAAACATGTTGGAATAAAACTATAAAAGAATCGTACAATGTGCTCTTTAAGTGCTATTTGTGATAATGCTGTAAGAAACATGCTTTTCAACATAAGAGTAACTTTAGTACTCGTTTAATAAAAATAAAAGTGTAATCATGATTGTAACTTTAGGTAGCTATTTTACGACATTCTGCCCACATAAAAGTGGCTGCTGATAAATTTTATGCATCCGAGGTTTTTCTTACTTTTTGCATAATTTAATAAACGATAGTTTTTATTTCCAGTTACTTTTTGGGCATACCGGAAGGAAAACCCGGAGAGCAGCATTTATATAGAGTAACATCATTACCTCCTCGTACAGGAGCAACATTACAGCCACCTCATTGTTTGACGTGTGTTGAAGTGGCACCTCCGACTATTTTACCGTACTTCGAATTCGATGCCGAGTTTCAAGCGTCCAAAAATCGTCAGTGGGATGATGACTGGTTGGAACAAGAAGTTGCCATTGCCACACCTTCGTCTAAAAAGAAAAAGACTAAGAAAGATACCGAAACCGATTTAGAGCATCCTTGTTTATACCACAACGCTATTTTTAGTTTGCACTCTTCTTATTTTGTATTGGAATGTTTAGGACCGGGTATTCCATCAAATATATTATATCGAGCAGTATTACCCAAACCAAAATTTATTGCCGTTTTACAAAACAACTCAATATTAAGAGAAAAGGTATCAAAAATGGCTTTGCCTCAAATTAAAACGTTTCCTGTGCAAATATCGGGAGGTTATCAAGCGCACGTTAGGCTGCATTTGCCACCTGGATTAAAAGAGGATGAAATCACTAGATATCCTTTAGTTGTGCAGGTGTATGGGGGTCCGGGTAGCCAATTGGTAACCGAACGTTGGAGAATTGATTGGAATACGTATTTAACCAGTAGTAAAGATTTTATTGTTGCTCAAATTGACGGAAGAGGGTCCGGTGGGCAAGGTCAGCAGTTGATGCATAAAGTTTATTATAAATTGGGATCGATTGAAGTTTCCGATCAGTTGGAAGTGACCGAGTAAGACACAACTATTAATCGTAATATCAAACCGCATGTTCACTTTGGTAATGTTTCAGATATTTAAGAGACACCCTTCATTTTATCGATAAGAAACGAGTCGGTGTTTGGGGTTGGAGTTATGGAGGTTTCGTTGCGGCCTTAGCACTTGCAAGTCCGAAAAATGTGTTTGAGTGTGCCATTGCTGTAGCACCGGTAACCAGTTGGAAACTTTATGGTAAGTTATCTTGAGAGGTGAAGTGAGGTTATTTTAATTCTTGAAATAGATTCGGCTTATACTGAAAGATACATGGGTCTTCCAAATGTAACTGACAATTATAAAGGTTACGAAGAGGCAGATGTTAGTAAAAAGGCAGAACAACTTCGAGACAAGATGTTTTACTTAGTGCACGGAACTGCCGATGATAATGTCCATTTACAACAGTCGATGGCTTTGGTTAAAGCGTTATCCGAAGCTGGAACATTATTTCGACAACAAGTAAGCAGCATTTTCACGAAATTATTGTTGTTGGTAACAAAGGCATTTTCTTTCTTTTAGATATATCCTGACGAAAGTCACGGTTTAGGTGGTGTTAAAAAGCACTTGTACAGAAGTATGGGTCAATTTTTAGACGATTGTTTTAAAAAGCAATCTCCTCCTGAATTTAGAACGGGATTAAGAAACGACGAGGAGTAGTACATTTTTTAATCGATATTAGAAAGTGGTACTTGAAGGTTTTAATTTGTGATCATTTGAAAGTTATGCCAATACAGACAATTTTTAAAATTATACTTAATAATAATTGCATTTTGTGATTTTCTAGTAACCCGTTAAACATGGGAAACATCATTCTAATCAATCACCTTTCTGCGACTTATTGTTTCATCTTTTAATTGTGTTATTTTGACATGTCCATTTTAACCATGAATGTGTAAAACATCTCTGTATTATTCCTTGAGATGTTTCGTGATGTAAGTGCCAAATTTTAACAATTTTATAATTGGATGTTACAATACCAACTACAAGTTTGATACAGATATGAGAGCAAAATGTGTAAATGTGTAATATTAATTGGGTTTATAATCTCAAAATAAGAAAACATGTACGTTTCGAGTTGCTTTAGTAATTAATAAGATGCTCGATAATTTGTGCTAGAGCTGCAGCGTAATTAAGAAAATGATGAAAACATATTTTAGTAGTAGATACTCTTCCATCTCGATTCTTTTAATTCGGCATATTTCCACTAATTTTTTTCATAGGAACTACTTCGTTCATTTTTGCGGTTGTATTAACAAGAAAAGCTTTTTCAGATTGCTCAGGTTAGCTGTGCTATTGCCGAACATTTTTAAATTAGGCAAAACTTATAATAATATATTTGTGATAATTTCGTAAGTAATATTTAGTGACGAATGTTTTTTCCAGTAATCACACTCCAATTATGTCTAGAGTTCTTATACTAGCTAGTTAATAGTTACAAATGCAGCTTCCATATAGTAACTTTCCCTATGTAGTCGTCACGTCCGAGGTTCGAATCTCAAAATGGATTCACCTCAATTCCAATAATTATTGTCACTATTTTCTTTAAAATAAAACATTACTTTTATTTCTACCGCTTTACACTAAGTAATTGGACACAGTGAAAGTTGAAAGAATTTGAGTGTTTGTGTGGCCTTACAGAAAGAATAGCTTGAATAGATTATTTATTATTATTACTTAATAACAAATGATTATATTTTCATCTTTAAATTTTAACTAACTCTATTGAAGTATAAAAGCCTTAAACTAGTGTGTAACTTGAAACGTATATACCATACAAAAATGGACTTCAAAATACATTAAAATACATTTAGAACGACTGAAAGCGATGTGTTACAGAACTTTGTTGTCGAATTATTTTAATAAGCCAAATCATTTAGAAATAGTTCCGTACGTTCCATCAAATTCTGTTGCCTATTTTTTTGCTATGACCAATTTGTTACCTGGCCATGGAGATAGTTACTTATTGCATTATATCTCACCAGTCTTTGTAATCTTCCCTTATGGCACTTTTCATAATATAATTATTGATTTTAAATACTTATAGATGTACCACACAATGCTTTAAATTTGATTCTCCTTCAGATATTCTAGGCAGTTTTAACCAGGAACGTTGGTCTGGGTGTTTCGTACCTAATAATATGTTGAACATGCGCACACTTTGTTAAATCTATATTTCTATAGGACGAAAGCAAATATTTTTAATCACCAAATCGACTTGATAGCGGTGGATATATTGATACTGTTTCATGCATTCTTTATTATTGGAATAAATTCTGAACCATCTCTAACAGTATTATGTTACATTCGTTTGATTACCCTACATATCTTAACATAGCTGCTAGTAAGTAAATTTAATTTTAAGTTTATTAGCGATTATTAGAAATTGCTATACACATAGCTACTTTTATTGCAAAGAAAATTACAGTCAATAAATTTGTAAATACTTTAAAGTTATTATGATATTAGCTAATAGTTATATAAATAAATAATTAATAAATGACCAAATAAATTCTTGCAGTAATTGTAGATTATTAGACTATTTAAATATTATTTTAAAAACTACTTTTATAATATGAAGTAGTAACACAGTGATTGTTAGATTATGTTATGTATTCGAAATTTTAAAAATATAACAATTTAAATTAAATTTGAAGAATTTAAATAAAAAAGTTAGAAAGCAAAATTATTTCGTATGCTCTAAATTTTTATTTAAAATCTTAATTTCCTCTACTTTATTGATGTGGAAAATTTAAAACTGTGTGCTGATTTGATAGTGTAATAGTAAAAAATATTATACAATTGTTCAAGTTTTAAAAACAATATTTTACTCTAGATCATAAATTTATTCTGTCGATACTTTAAAACATCAAATTCTAATAAAATTGAAAACTTCTGCGAAACTGCACTTAGCAATACGTAAAACTAACAATCATTCATAATAAACTAAAAAATAAGTAACAGTGCTTTATATTTTTAACTCGTACCTACTTGTAATTTGGTTACGCTTTATTTCTTATTGGAGATTTAAATAATCTTGTTATAACACACAGGTATTGCAAAATCTTGTGATTTGATAAAATATTATGCAATAAAAATATATTTATATTTCATTGATAGGTTACAAATCACAGGATTCTGGAAGGTGCCACTAAAAATCGAAGACAACTTTCAGAGGGTTGTTTTATTTAAATTAAAACAGCTTTAATTAAATAATTGTAAAATATACATAGGTAACCAATTAACAAAGTATTTCTAAATTTGATAACACTTTATTCCTAACCATTTCAGAATATATTTCACTGATTGATCCTGAAGAGTATGACGGAATTCATAATATTGCTTTCATATTTTATAACAAAAACGGGAATCTGTGATGTTGTTTTTGCATTAAATTTCGTTGTACCGATATAATATGCCAAGATGTTGAATTTATTAAAAGCTAGGCAATCGATGTTCTGACAGCTTTTGAAGAAAGTGTTTAAATATTTTTTTTGTCCAAACATGTATGTAGAGTATAAATATTTTAAATAATAATTATACTACAAGGTTTTTGTTATAAATTAGAAAGCATTTATGGTTTACATAGCCGAAAAGTAAGGGTCCAAATTAAGATATGCATCACTAATTAACTTCTCTAATAGAATCTTAAAACTTGTTACTCTTTTTTTACGCTTTCTGTTCAATAATAATTCTAATAATATTATATAGCAATAACAATAACATATTTTTTAGTGTATAAAATTACTTATTATACAAAAAGTAACGTTACTAGCTCTCAACGCCTTCGTCTTTAACATACTCTCTATCTAGAATTGTGATAAATTGTAAAGTTGTAGATTTATTAAACATTAAATTGTTGTAATTATGTTTACTTAAAATATTATATAAGGTGATTTAAAAAGTGATTCTTTTTCTTAAACCACCTGGTATAATATCATAGAATATTATCTTAGACGAAGTAATAGTTCAATTGTTAACATTCTTATCATACCTTTGATTTTTTCATATTCTAAAGCTAAACTTATGGCAGAAAAGCAATTTAGGAATGAAAATTAGTAATAACTGCGTTAAATTTTATTCTATTACGATTAAACTATTAATAAAACATTTCAGGAATCCATTTAAACGCTTTAGGGCCATTTCTTCAATGCTCGGTTAAATATCAGATCAAGTTAATGAAAAATCTGCTTTGGTAAAATACAAATTGTGATTAAATATAAATTTATTAAAATAATATTTAAAGTTTAGACGCCATTAATCAATGGTAACAGCAAACTGTTAATCGTTAATTAGTCTCTGGTCTGAAAATTAACTGAGCATTGGAAAACTTTCTTTAGTATACTAATTAATTACCTACCCACGTAATTTTTATTAACTTTAATTATTTTTTGTTTTTTTTAGAAAAAACATAGTAGATTGTTAATAATAATAATAAACGTTTTTCGAAAAGTTATGTATTACCAACCCGTTAACTTTGTTACATAAAAAATTATTTGCTAGTAAATATGACATTAGACTTGTATATAACATTTCATCAATCGCTAGTGATTGTAAAATACTTAATATTTTATTAGGTAAATTATTAATAGAATCAAATATTATAATATAAATAAAATAAAATTTCGATCATTTATTGTGTTTACTTCTTCCCATACATCGCCAAGACACTGTTTTGTACAACTCCTCGATACCAAAATTCCAAAATCAAAGTGTAAAATGTAGAAAGAAACAGCAAAAACCAATAGCATCGTATCACAACCAAAGAGAAGATACTATTAACGAGACGAAAAAACTGCAAAAACGAATAGTACCAAAAGTACAATAAAAAATACTACTCATGGAACGAATAAAAAACAAAACAAAAAGAAAATGACTACAAAACCTACGAGAAGACAAACACAAGTAAAAAATTTAATATTTTTTATAGGGGGTCGTTTTCATATTTTATATTTTTTCTTGTTTTATAATAATTAATTATCAGAAATAAATAGTATCCTAAAATCAGAAAATAATAATAAACGGTATCCATATTTCAGTGACAATAGCAATATGTAACAACCCAGTTTACATACTTATTTAACAAAACAAAATTAATTTGTTCTAATACATAATGTTTTGTTTTTATTGCGATTTATGTTGATTACTGTAAAGTTGATAGTACATGGTCTTCTTACTCATAAGTTCGTCGTGAGTACCTAATTCCACAATATCTCCCTCGTTAATTACAACAATTAAATCAGCATCAACGATTGTTTTCAATCTATGCGCAATCACCGATACAAGTTCTTTCTTTCTTGGCATTATTTAGAGCTTCTTGTATAATCTATAAAGAATAGTTGAGAGATTTATAAACTTTAAGACAATATAACTACCTTTTCATTTTCAGCATCAAGTGCTGAAGTTGCTTCGTCTAAAAGAAGCACTTCAGGATTTCGAATTAAGGCTCTAGCAATTGATATTCTTTGTTTTTGACCACCTGATAATTGCGTCGCTTTTTCGCCTAATTTTGTGTCATAACCCTAAATTCAATGGAATAATTAAAAATTTCTTTATAATTTAGAAAACTCTTATATGCTCACCAACGGCAAGGAGGTTATAAAAGCATGAATGTTTGCTTCTTGAGCAGCTTTAATTATTTCTTGCTTTGATGGCACAACTTTATTATTGCCGTAAGCAATATTTTCTGCAATCGTTGTACTGAAAAGATTGGGTTCTTGCATTACACTTCCAAAACGCGATCTCAAAGTGGATAAACTAACTTTTGTTATATTTTCATTTCCAAATTCGATTTTACCAGATGTCGAATCATAAAATCGTTCCAGCAATTGGATAATAGTTGATTTTCCACATCCGCTTGGACCGACCAAAGCTACAGTTTTGCCTTTAAAAATGTGTAAGTTGAAATCTTTCAATATAGTAGCATTTGGTCGAGTTGGATATGAAAAGCATACATTATCGTACTTGATATCCCCTTCAACCTAAAATAATAACTTGACAACAATAACTAATGAAATACAACAACCAAAGCACCAATTTTTGATTATCTTTTTCGTTTTTAATTTTTGGAACCGAATGTAGTAACTTGTTTATCTCATTAGCTGCCTGCAATCCTTTTGTTACGTTTGGTAAAAATGCTAATGCAAATGTAGATTGCCATGCAGTAACCACTAAAACTTCGCTGATACTAAAATTATATATATATTTTTTTAATTTTACCAATGCAAGCAAATCGTTGGTCATTTTACATTAAAATACTTAAGCTGTCGACTTCGCCATTTTTTAGTAACACAAATCCACTATAAAAAATAATTACATAGGCCATCGGATAGGCACATCTCGATATTCCACAAGCACAACCCCTGAAATGAATATTTCTTAAAGCCACCTTTTTATGGGAATTCATCAAATTTGCAAATTGTTTAGTGATTAACGTTTCTATACATAGCGAAGCTACGGTACGAATATTACTTATTGCTTCCATTGCCAACTAAAACCCATTATGCTTTATAATTACCCAAAATAGAAAACTTTGCACTACCTTAGTAGATTGTTCTATATATTTATTATATATTTTATTTTCTTTAACCAATAGTCTTTGCTCAGCAAAAACTGAAATAACTATCATAGGTGTAAATGTAATCGACATGAGAAATAGCTTCCAGGAGAAGTAAAATCCAACCACAATGCAAACAATAATAGTCGTAACTGTTTTAATAATGATTATAATTCTTAACCCAAGTGCCTAAAAGTTTGTAATGTTAACTTTCTGTAATCTAACAAAAATAAAACAACAAACCCCTTGAATACTAGAAGCACCATTAGATAAACGAACACATATAGATCCAACACCATTTTCGCTTCGATCAAACCATTCCATATCTTGATTTAAAATCTTCTCGAACATGGCATTTCTTAACTTCATTACAAACTTTTCGCCTGATACGCCAATTAAAAAATTCTGCAAAAGACAATCTAAATTAAATATTAAATGCTAAACGGGAGAGAGAAAAAACGAAAGAAATTTACCATCAGCACTACAAAAGCAGCCTATGGTTCATAGCGCCCAAATTTCAACAGAAACAATCATTAAAATAAATTGGATATAGCAATATATAAATTTCTAATAACTTCAAGATGTTGTTAGCAACTTTTAAGGAAGACACAGTCTAAAAAAATTCAGATTTACTTGTTGGAGATTTAATTCCACGACTACGGTATAGCAGTCCAACGTTCTAACCATCAGCCTACGACCATGCTCTTCTTATAATAACTAATATAAATAACAACAAAAATTGCGAACAGAACTCCCTCCCTGTATCTATCCTGTAACCCATATATAGAAAGAATTTACAACTAGTCCCGTAAGTGTTACAATGCGAATATTAACGCGAAAATAAGTTAGGAATAAAGAATAAACGATGTTTGTTGATGAACTTAAAGATCTACCGATGGTAGAACTAGGAATCAGATAGACCATATAGTGGTGAATACAGAACACGGAAGTAACGTAATAGACATGAAAAGTCTCAAAAGTGCCGACGGTGACACTGACCACTTTCTGGTGAAAGCCAAAATAAGATTACAAATATCGACATACAAGACAAAAAGAGAAAGTGAAGGTGAAATCGTACAATGGAACGTTGCCAAACTGAGAAATGACGAAGAAAGAAAGAAGTTTGAGGAATTGAGGAAATCAACCCGATAAGACGTGAAAAGTGCATAAAAAGATATCAAAAAAGCGACGCCGAAAGCAGCAGACAGAATACTGGGCAAAGGAAACAAGAAAAATCAAAAGAATAGTGAGATTACCTTACGGTTATTCTCAACTACCCGATGTACCTGTTTTATACATAATGTGCCTGTTAAGTATTATGTATGTATGTATATATTATAGTGTACCTCAAAAAATGATATGAGTCCCAAAATAATGCCAGAAACTACATAGGCAACAGCGTAGATACGTGCTTGTTTCTCAATGTATTCGTTGTTTGTTTCGGATAAAATCTGAAATGTTAATAACATTTTAAGATGAAAAAAAACTTTTTAGGCATATTTAAACTTACTACCATCGAACATGAAAATATATAACCATAAACTAAGGCAACGAAACCACTTAAAATTGAAGCTAGGATACCGAAAATCGCTACCAATTTGTCTGACATACTCGGTTTCATAAGATTCCATAGGCCCCTGTAACTTAAATTCTGGAATTTCTTCGGTCTCTGCTGCCTAAAATTTTGTAAAAATTATTGAATGTCGAACATTAATTACGTTTAATACATATGTGCTTTCAAAACAGTTCAGCATCAACCTTCTGAATTGCACAATATGCAATGAAGTTTAAACTGATTTTGTTCTGAAACTTACTTCTTCTACTATGCTTTTCTTGGGATTTTCATGTAACTTTAAATCTGAAACAGTATCTGTAAATAATAAAATGAGATTAGTTTTTTTTTCTTTTCCGCAAACAATTTTTGTAAAATGTCTACGTTCTACACGTAATACCTAATTCCAATTCGTCAGTAGTTTCTAGAAAATCATCTTTAGACAGTTGAGTTAATACCAATTTATGATAAAACCCTTGCTTTAAAATTAAATCATCATGAGAACCTTCTTCCATCACTTTTCCATTATCTAAAACAATAATGCGATCTGCTTTCCTGACAGTAGACAATCTATGAGCAACTATTATTGTTGTGCAATTGTGAGCAGCCTAAATTGTGAGCCAATTTATTAAAATGATTTATTTCATTAAAAATGTTACCGTGTCTAACGCTGCCTGTACCATAGATTCGCTTTTCGAATCCAACGCTGATGTAGCTTCGTCGAGCAATAAAATAGCAGGATTACGTATTAGCGCTCGGGCTATCGCTATCCTTTGCTTTTGGCCACCAGATAACTGAGCACCTCGTTCCCCGATCACCGTGTCATAACCATTGGGAAGAGAAGTAATGAAGGAGTGAGCATTTGCTTTTTAGCAGCTTCTTCCACATCACTCTGAGATGCATTTAAATGTCCTAATTTAATGTTTTCGAAAATTGACAAGTCAAATAAAACAGGTTCCTGACACACTGCACCAATATGACTTCGTAAGGAATTTAAATTTAATGTTTTTATATTTAAGTCGTCCACATAAATCTTAAAAGAAATTTTGCTAACCACATAAATTAAAATTTTGGAACTTACAACTTACAGTTCCATGAGTAGGATCATAAAATCTTTGAATTAATTGAATTATTGTTGATTTTCCGCATCCCGAACTTCCCACTAATGCTACAGTCTCTTTTGGTTTAATTGAAAGATCTAAACCTTTTAAAATCTAAAACAGCATAATTAAAATCATTATGAATTATACGTTGCATTATCAACTAACTGGCATTGTGTTTCGTGCAGGATAACTGAAATTTACGTTTGCAAAAGTTATTTTTCCTTGGACACTATTTATTTTTGTACCAATTTCATAAGATTTATTAATTTCGAATTTGTTGTCTATAACATAAAATATTGAATATGCCGCTCCTTTTGCCAAATTAAACGTTTCAAAGTACGGAATGGACATTTTCACGTAGAAAACGGAATTTGCTACGCTTATCAGAATCTATAACAATAACTTTGATGATTGATATAATAACTACCGTATTATTTCATCCTCACTGTTATAATGTTTTCCACTTTGTAATTTCCATTGCCATCTCTTCCTTTTATTACTAACAATACTCCATACCAAATTGCCAAAGCGTTACCGGAGAACAAGGTAATATTAATTATAGCTTCTCCGAGACCACTCGCAAAAAATCGTTTAATATTAAATTTCATTGCGGCATTAGTTAAAGTGTCGTACTTTTTTACTTCCTTTGATTGTCCATCAAATGCAACAACAGTTTTAATATAACTTAAGACTTCTTCTGCAACGCTTCCAGCTTCACCATTCATTTGTGATTCTCCCTGACTGAACTTGGCAGACAACTGCAAAAATATTACTCATGTGAGAGTAAAAATATTTGAGTTTCTGTATATACCTTTCCTATGAGTCCCAATATTACCAGTGATATCGGAAATGGTATTACACATATCAATGTTAATTCCCAACCATACATAAATGATAAAATTATTCCACCTGAAGCTATCGCCATTATATAAATACACTCACACATTTTATCGCCTATGCCTTCTTGAATTTTACTTAAATCTCTAAAAATAACAAATTATATTGCACTAATTCGCATTAAATTAAATTTTAGAGAGTTGTTTTCGTTTTGATTTTTTTAAATTTTTATTAATAGAATTTATGATGAGAAAAGAAATATAAATATTTTTTACCATACGTATTTGAATTGTAAATTTAAATTGTTTTAGTGGTCAAAAAAGGGACATACACAAAGAATTGCCCATTATTTATTGAAGTGTTTCGGTTGAAAATTTAATCTTAATCAGTTTCTACAGTTAGAAATATTAATTTTCTCTTGAAATGAAAATTTAAACTATAACCAAAGGATTCCGGAATACATAATAGGGCTATTCATGTCACTTTGCAAACACATTGTAAACTTTGTGAACCTCATTTTTTTCAAATTAATAAAAATTTATATGTTAAAGGGTTAATAAAAACAAGTAAATAAATATTTTTCAAACGACTAGTATTTTTAATTATTTTCACATTCTTGACATTATATACAGGGAGTTCTATCTGCCAGAATTTTATTAAATTTATATGTAAATATTTACAGTTTTAACGACCACTTAATCAGTTTGAAAAAGATAAGAGGTAAAAAAGGTAAAAATAACATAGCAATATATGTATGTATATCTTAATAAATTGAAAGTCCCCAAAATACCACTAAAGATAGCGAATGTTGATACAGGAATAAGCAGTTGTTTTGTCACATAGTCGACGTGTAAAATTATAAATATTCAAGTATTTTCTCTTGAACAACTTAAAGTTAAGTAAATACTTACTCGGAAATACGAACAGCAAAATTACTTGTTGAGTTTTGGTCGTGCCAAGATATATCCTGGTGTAAAACATGATGCAAGTATAACTTCCGAATCTTAAAGGTCTGCATTGAAAAATGTTTATAAAAAGTGTGTTTTCACATATTTGTACTTAGTTACCTGTCTAATAGCGTTATGGTTAAAAATCGTTAAAGCCAAGTAAAAAGTTACAAAAATATATACAGTTGCTGACACGCCTGTTATTGCAAATATATTCATTTTACTCGTGAATGCTTCTAAGGCTTTAGTTTTGTCATTTTCGTCAACAGCAACTGACAATGCTAAGGCAAAAGTGATGATAGCATCGATACCTTTTCCAAAAATTAAAGAAGATAAGGCAAAACAAATTCCACTGCTAATTGATAATACACTAGCAATGACCAATAGCACTTTATCGCAAGTCGTTGAAAATTTAAACTAAAACGTAATTATTAAACCAATGAAGTAAGCATTTGAACTAATTCAAATAACTTACCAATTGGAAATATGAAATAATTGAAGTTTGTTTCTCTTTCGTATTTTCGTTTGTTTCATTTAGTTCTAGTATTTTTTGGGACTAAAAATTAAATTATATATTTATTAGCACAATTCAATATTATAATAATAATAAAACTACTTTTAATACTTAAACTATAATTGACAGAATTGTATTATTTAACTGCATAAAAATTAACTGCAAATATCGGATGAAAAAATAGTTGTTACATTTTGTATATATTCTAAATTGTATCTAAATAAAAAATAAAAAAAAAATTATAGATTCTTAAAATTGATGTCATCAGGCCCAGACTAACGAGAAGAAAATATAAATTACACTTCCCATTTTTTAAACCGATTCCGATACTTGAGACAATCTTAATCGTCTTTCTATCTAAATTCTTGGTGGTTTTGTATGCAGAAGTTTTGTAAGCGTTCTGTTAAATTAAATTGCATATCTGATTTATAAATTTTCTAACCTCAACTAATTGATTATATTTTCTTTTTGTCAGTTTTGCTTTGATGAGATCAATTATTGCACGTTTATCGAGATTAAAATCGCGATTATCCAGTAGGGTTTTTGAAATATTTTTGAGTATTCAATATTAATAAGTAGGAATTGTAAACAAATTTATATTAAACTTTGCTTGAAATTATTACTCTAATTTGTTTAATAATTACATAATATTATTAAATACTTAGTTTTATTAGAGAGTAGGTAATTATTTTTATTAATTATTCTATAGATTGAAGAGTTTATGATGTGTGTGGTAACAGCCTCCCTTTCGTTTTTAGCAAATCCAGAACAATAAATATATTCATTTTATGTATAATTAAATTATATTGAACGCTTACCCATTTGTATCTAATTTTGAATATTCGCAATCTTTAGTATCCATTGTTGTCGGATCAAACAAGTTCGTACTTCCAAATTGTACTAACGACTAGAGGATCCTAGGAAAATAATCTCATTCGTACTTGAAAGTACATACCTATCGGTAGATAACGAGTCAACTAACTGTAATTAAAATATCTATTCACGTTTTATGTTTGATCATATTATTAAAAACCATTTTAACAATTACAGTAATGTAATGTAATTAGTATTCAAGTAATTTTCCAGTAATCGAGTAATAGTGTGTATTTTGCAAATTTTCAAATTTTAATAGAAAAGCTTAAATTACCGTTACAATATTTAAATTATATCTGTAAGTTTAATTTATTGTATATTCGTAGGAATATTATGAAACAGATTATCTTATTCTTTCGATTGTAGATATTTAAAATTAAAAAATTTTAAAAATTTTAATAAAAAGAATTGCAAAACTTTGTAAAAATTTGCAAATAATTTCAAAATTTGCAAATAATTTCAAAATTAGCAAGCATTTGCAAAACTTTACACAGATATTTGCAAACAATTTCAGATATTTACAGACACTTGCAAAATTTACACTGATATTTGCAAACAATTTCGGACATTTACAGACACTTGCAAATATTTACAGTCATTTACAAAGGTTTACAGACATTTGCAAACAATTTCAAAAATTTGCTAACAATTGCAAATCATTTACAAATTTATGTACACCAAATATACTAGGTAGTCAACCCTCCGGGTACAACGAAGAGGAGGTTAGGACTAGTGGTATAGAAACACCAACAAAAGAAGAAATCTTGGAAGTAATACAAAACATGAAAAATAATAGATCTGCGGAAGGTGATTTGAAAATGATTACAAAATTGATTCAGAAATGTTAGACAAAAGAAGAAATGCAGCAGACGTGGAGAGTAGCACTTATCTGTCCTATTCAAAAAAGGGGGGAAAACAAAATGTGGAAACTATCGTGGTATAACCTTATTAAACAGCGTTTATAAGATCATGGCCACCTGTATAAAAAACAAACTGCGCACTTATACGAAAGAGTAACTAGATGAATACCAAAGTGAGTTTGGAAAAAATATATCTATGATAAACTAGATTTTTGTAATAAGATAGATCTAAGCAACGAGTCAAGAATATGATTTAAATACACATGCACTGTTTTGAATTTCAAGCAAGCCTATGATAGTATCATAAGAGAAGAACTCTAGATAGCAATGTATGATATGGGAATACCAACAAAACTGGGATAAAATTACAAGTAAAAATAGCACTAAATGATACGCAGATGGATATATGTATATCTAGAGGCTCTGAAGTGAAAGTGGGATTGAGACAGGGGAACCCACTGTGGTCACTTCTGTTTAATGTTGCACTAGAAAAAGTGATAAGAGAAGCAAAGATAAATCGAACTGGTACAATCTACTAGCGGAAATACCAGTACTTGGCTTTTGCAGACGACCTGATGATATTAACGAAAACAAAAAAAGAACTACAAGAAACCATAAAAAAAACTATTGAAAGCAGCAGGAACAATTGGACTAGAGATAAATAAGCATAAGTCCAAATAAACGCCATGGGAAAAGAAACCGTTTGAGCCAAATAAGATACTGAACATCAAGATGAACAAAGACAAAGTATTAACCTTCGAAAAAGTAGCGTTCTTCACGTATTTGGGTACAATAATCTCTCCAAAAAATAGGCAATGAGATTGAAGTGAAGGCAAAATTGAAATTATTATCCTTTTTGTGTAAACAATTGAATGTCTGCATTCAAATACTCGCCAATTACACAAAAATCAACATTTTTAAAATTCTCTACGTATTTTTCTAGCTATAAACCTGTAGATCAAATAAATTTTTTTTTAGATTAAAATTTTTGTTTAATAACTTCCTTAAATATTATTCTATTGCCTTTTCTTCCATCCAAAAACAATTACCAAAAAAAACGCTTTTTTAAGCTGTCACAGAAGTCTTACCTCTTAAGCAAACTACACATTAATAAATAAAATTTTTATGTTTTGCATTTATATTTATAAATTTAAAATTAACAATTCAATTAAAATTTTACATAACTAAAAAATCATTAAATCAAAAATCAAAAACATATAATATTACAAGTTAATAAATTGGTTATAAGTAAAATTTCTTTGGTAAGATTTCATTTTATTTGTAGATAATTGTAGCAATGAATTTTTACTTACATTTTGATCGATTTTAGAACTCTTAATGAGTATAGTTTTTGTATTTTTTATCTTATTTTTATTAAATATATGCTTGAACATTACTAATTATAATAATTATATTATTAGACATACTAAATTTTTAAGGCACGATGACCTACTTGAGCAGATAACATTGTAATGAGTAGTACATAAAAATATTATCAATATAAGTTATTGGCATAGTAAGTTTGCCGATAATTTGGCTAAAATGCACGACATTATTACGACGAAAATTTGCACGACGCGAAGCGAGGGCAAATTTTCTCAAGAAATAAGCTGGATGCATATTTACAGAATTATCGATGGCAACTTGCTATGCACGTAATACATTTTGTCAGACTATTGCATAAGTAATAAGAAAAATTTATAAACTTATCGATAAGTGCACTTGTGCAAACTTATCGTTTAATTGCCATGGGATTGGTTCTAATTTTGACATTTGAGTTATTCCGAATTTTTCTATTGGTTCATAGGTAACTGTGTACATACGCGTGCAATAGTCGTTGCAATTTATATTAAAACTTACTGAGATTCGTACCAAACCATTTGCTAATTATCATTATTATTATATAATTTAATATTCTACCGGTATTTCTCCATAATGTGAAATTTTCAAAATAAATATTAACTGGATAACTTTAAATTTGTATTAAACAAAGGAATAGTGGGATCTGGGATTCAATGCAAATAAAACAATGTCTTCATTTCTCTCGACGTTTCGCCATCTCTCACGGCTTCCTCAGGACTAAAAGGTTGTTTTATTAGTTTAAGTGCACCAATTGCTACAAAATTATCTCAACTAAGATATCACAATTTGGATCAACTGTAGAAACATACAGAAACAGCATATAAGTCTATGAATGAGTAAATGAATGAAAATGGATGAAAATCCTTTAAAATTAAAATCAAAAACTACATATTATATTGAAAAATTTTTTATAATAAAATTAATTGACATGTGTTTTGACAAACCCATATCGACATATTATGTACTAATCTTGTAATTTTTAAAATATTTTATTCAACATATTGTACCACACTCGCAAAATTGCGTAGGTACTACCCTAGCTACTTGTGCAAGTAGCGGCTACTGCTGTTGTCGGAGAAAGGCTGTTGGGTCAGTCGTACTTTTAGAATTATTCTGCCAGGGCGCCAAGAGTTACAATAAACCGAAGAAAACACTAAATTACGAAATTTTGTTTATTGCAACTGCACGGAAGATAATACAAATTCGGAAGGGACACTGAAGGTGTCTCCTTAACAATAAAAATAAAAATTAAAGACCAATTAATGAGAACTGAAGGTTCACTTAATCGAGAAAAAAGTCTTAAAATTGCTGAAGGCGTAATTGGTCTCTCACACCCTGAGTGATACTTCGGAATTTTAAATTCCGTTTTCAAAAATTAAACAACTAAATCACAATAATCTCCGTCAAAGGCATGCAATGGAAATTGTAATCTTTTACTCACCAAATGTAAGATGTGATTTTGTTATTAAATGGCTTGGTTAAAATCCTGTCGGTTCCAAGAAAGCTTTCCCTTCTCCGCAGAATCCTCGCCTTCCAACAAAAATTGGCATGAACTAAAATCAAAAATTACAACCCCACTACAACCCAAAACAGCAGACCATATGTGACCCGTTTTGTCTACAAAAAAATGGCAATAAAATTTGCATCCACTCAAGAGCGCGCAGAACCAAAATTATTATAATGAGTAAAATTAAATCTTCCTTGATACGCCTTGGGAACGATGTTGAGCGATGAAAACGATGATGCTTCACTGTTTCTAATCCAATGCGTTATCATACAAATAGAGCACAGTAGCTGGTTAATCAAATTTTGATTGGCTCAAAAATCAGGTCTCGAGACACCCCTCACTATATGGTCAACGGTCGTCAGATGTTGACAAATAAAAACCTCATACAAATTTTCCAATCCAAAAAAACTAAAAAAAATTGAAAGTCGGCATCGATCCAAAAAAATGCAAGGTATTACCTGTAAATATTCGCAATTAGGCTTTCAATAAAATACTATATCGGCACTAACTGTTATTACAGTTTTTTCCAAAAAATTATTCAAATAATTTTTATTTGCTTTAACAAAATGTGTTCTTGTTATCTTGGTGACCTGCATATTTTTAAAATCTCATACCAACATTTCAATTCCTTTATGTATAGAATGTTCAAAAATAAATTGAACATCAATTAATTATTAGATTTAAAAAAAAGTTTTATTTAGCGTCGCTGGTTGACATTTGCAACGCTACAATATAATTTCACAACTTAATAAACATTTACAATAATTGTACAACAATTAAACTACGTCCATTAATAAAACTGCAACACAATTAACATAACATAAGATAATAATAAAACTTATCTCTATAAGTACAAAATTAAATAATTTAAAGGTTGCCATACACTCTAACTCCGGAACCAAACATATCAGGTCAATAAATATAAGGCTTAGCATCTGGGTATTTTTTCTATAGTTTATTCGTTTTAATATAAAACATCTCACTTATGCCTTCTTTATTTTGTTAGCTTAGCTTAATAGTCTAAAATTTCCATGTTGTCAAAATCAAATTGATGCTCAGTTTGCGCTTGGTGGACCGCTTTTATGCTCCCACCAATGCTTTTCTTAATTTTCATGTCTAAAAATGGTAACTGCCTTTCTTCTTTTGATTTTTCTATTGTAAAAACTATATCTTTATGGTCCCAGTTAAATGCTAACAGTATTTCTTCTTTGGTTAACCTCGGAACTGCCACCACCAGGTCATTCACATATAACCTAAAATGAAGAACGAATGAAGTTTCATCTTCTAGCTCTTTCATGACTAAGGCTATCAATGGCGGTTTGGCAGGATTTCCCATCGCCAATCCATCACTTTAATTTCTATGTACATCCCAATATATTTCCATCTCCTCCTTACCACTCCTTAAGACCAATCGCTTGGAAATACTAGGAAATAACGACACCACATCCAACGAGATCAATCTGTAATCTTCAGGCAACTTAACGTTTTCAGCACCTGCTCCAAAAGTTCAAGTAAATCCCTAAAAGCAATATTAGACGTCGTCATAATTTTGGTGAATGTACTTCTTTTTCTTCTTTAAGTGCCGTCTCCGCTACAGAGTTTGGCAATCGCCGTTGCTATTCTTATCTGTGAAACAGCTGTTCTAAACAATTGGGTAAATGTACACTTATACCAATCTTTTAGATTT
Organism: Lycocerus yunnanus; assembly: GCA_036346125.1. Lineage (NCBI taxonomy): Eukaryota > Metazoa > Arthropoda > Insecta > Coleoptera > Cantharidae > Lycocerus > Lycocerus yunnanus. The sequence continues at coordinate 1,402,659 of JARFIX010000022.1, read as the reverse complement.
TGTAGTCAAGGTGTACATCGGCGGCCAGTACTTCTTTTTCCCTGAATTTTTCCCTGCAATAGTTAATATTTTTGTTCTCTCATCATGTGGCCCAGGTATTTAAGTTTTCGTCTTTGGTCATCAGAATTTCCCATTATTTCCTCATTTTTCTGAAGATTCTGAGTTCCTAACTTTGACATAAGAAAATTTTATGTCAAATTTGGTTTTCACCAAGTCCAAAGATTTTAAGATGTTAAGAAATACCTAAGCTTTAAGGACTTTTTAACGCCTTTGACATAAAAGTTTTTATCTCAAAGTTAGGAACTCCTAACGTTAGGAATTGGTTGGTGAAGGGGGAATAGTATCTATCCAGGGGTGGCAAAATTAAAATACATTTTGTATTTCAAATACAAATTAAAATGTATTTTGCATTTTTATTATGTATTTCAATTACATAAATACAAAATACATTTTGGACGAAACCAATGCAACTAATTCTAATGCAGAATTGGAAGTATTAATATTTTTGAACGACCAAAGTCGATGCTTCTCAATTTTGACAATTACCTAAATGGCAAAACACTTGTTATAAAAAGTAATACAAGTTTATGTTCTTCTGTACCTGCAGAAAGATTATTTTCTTTGGCTAGCTTAATTCATTCTCCAACTAGGAGAACATTGAGCCACAATTTTGATACGCTTCTATTTTTGGAAAGAAATCACTTATTTAAGAATTAGACTAAACTGTTGAATAAACAATGGCTTTTGTTTATAATAGTTAATTTTTTTAAATTTTTAAAAAAGATTTATTTGAAATATATCTAGAATTTTGTTTTTGAAATGTTGTGCTTTGTATTTTAAATGCTGTATTTTGTATTTTAAATGATGCATATTGTATTTTGTATTTCAAATACTGTATTTTGTATTTAAAATACAAGATTTTGTATTTAAAATATTGTGTCATGTATTTTGTATTCAAAATACTGTATCTTGTATTTTGTATTTCAAATATATTTCCATATCTTTGAACAACCTAGTAACCTTTCTCTAATAACTCAAAGTAAGATCTTTGAGAAGTTTTATGTATTTTCCTTAGTTGCTTTTATTTTTCATTCTGTGTCTATAATTGGTGACGACGTTTCTGGAGACAGGTCATCTGAATGAAGAACATCTAGTGGAAGAAGTAACTTTTAAAAAAGTGAATGATAATGAACAGGCTTGAAAACAGTCTCAATGAGAGTAGAAGAGTTTCGTGATCACTTCTGTGAATCTCTTATGCCCGATTTCTTCACCTAAAGATATCTCTTAGATAATCTATCTATTAGATAAATTCATAAAGTAACCAATCAGACAACACCAAAACAAAACAATTAGAAATATAATTGGATATTTCCTTAATTTATCTTATAGATAAATTAACTTATAGATAAATTATCTCATCTAAGAGATATCGCTAGGTGAAGAAGGTGAAGAAATCGTGCATTCTTTTATTTCTGAGCAACAGGCACTATTTTATAAAGAGAAGATCGTAAACTAAACCTGGAGAATTTTTAGTTATTTGCGATTTTGCCGAAAATTATTCGTTTATTTTAAAAGACATACATAGTTCAAGGTTTTCACTGAAATAATTCTTCGGCAGTAATTCATCAATTTGTAACTTACTTCATGAAGGATTGAAAGGTACATTATATAACTTTTGTAATTATCTCGAAATGTCTAAAATACAACACTGTAATTGTTCACTTGTTTCAGAACTATTTCAAAACTGTTTCAAAACTGCTTCAGAACTGCTTTCTTTTTTGAAATTTGTTAAATTTTTTAAAACTAAACACAGTGATGAACCAAAAAAAGTATTTATATTTTGAGCGGTGTTATATCACATTATAAAAATAAGAAAACATTTTCTAAATTTACTATAATTTAGCAGAGCTCTACAAGCCAAATTTGAATTTCTTTGAAAATCTATACACCGTAAATGGATTAGATCATGATTGTGGGAGAACTACTTGATCCTTGATTGGAACAAGATAGTTAAGATAAGAGTTCGACAATTTCCTGAAAGTTGTATCTTTTTTCGGCTAACTTTTCTCATCACTTTTGTCCGCTATTCCTTCAATTCTTTTCTACAACCTATTTTTGGCTTTTTACTTCGCAGTATTATCTTATATTTTTTGCTTTTCTTTGTCAAGGTCGCTCTTATATGAAGAACTGGTAATTACAACAAAACCAGCAAACTTTTGTTTGGTGGTACAACAATTCTTTATGCCAATTAATGTGGTTCGTTAAAAGGAAGACACAACAGATAAAGTTGAGAGATACTGTTCTACGGCATACTGATTATAGGCACAAAATTTGCTTTACTTTTTTAATAGCACTGAAGAAAAATAAAATTTTGTACATACTACAATACTAAAATATTAATTATTGTATAGCACTGGAATATTTTCTTTTATCCAATTCACATACTTTCCAACATTAGTGTAGACACTAGGAACTCCTTGTACACCACATTGATCAGATCCAAACGATAATATTCCAAGCTGCAAATTTTTAATTTGAAACAATCTGAATACCTTTTCAGGTTAAGAATACTAACTTGCGTGTAAACATTTCCACGATGTTGAACCAACGGAGAACCTCCAAATCCAGAGCAAGCATCTCTTCCTGCTTCACCCCCAACGCATAATTGATTATCACTTATGGGCAAGGTTCTTCCATACACATTAATGCAAGGCTGTAGGTTAAGCACAGGAAGATTGAGTATTTGCTGCATAGGTGATTCAACTGCACAATAAAGCTTTGTTTTACTTTTTCTTATTATTCTTAATTTAAAATACCGTAATTATTACTTACTTATTTGTCCAGCCGTTTTTCCCCAACCCACTAATGATGCATGATTGCCATTAACGGACCATGATTCCGGCAAACAAATTGGCTGAGTTGTAACTAATTTTAAATTATTGTAACAAATATATAATTTTTGTTAAAATTAATAGATTTTTAATTACCTGAATAATTAATGTTTGCGTTTAGAACTAAAAGTGCTATATTGTTTTTGTACAATTCTTGATTATAATCCGGATGTAGAATAACGTGACTAATGGTAATATCTTGCACTGGAAGGCCACAAAATTCTTCCCCACAATCGATGTCAGAATTTGTTAACCATTCTCCCACTCTTACGGTATATCTAAAAAATAACTGTTAATTAATTTTATATTTCAAAAAATAATTTTATTGTTCGTACAGTTTATAGTTATCGGATTTAGCTAAGGCACAATGGGCGGCAGTTAGAATAACCCTTTTGGTAATTATAGATCCAGAACAGGCGTACTTGATTTCACCATTTCCGGTATCTAAAATATATAAAATTAAATCATAAAAATAGGTCAGTTTTTAATTACTACTTCTAAATCCAACTCGGACCACCCACGGATAAGCTCCAATTCCATTATAGTTGGTTCCTTGTACCAAAGATTGTCCACAAGTTTCACGCTCCGAGTCGGAATTTGGCGAAGTTGAGTAAAGAGGACAACAAACAAGTCCAGATCCTTGATACCCGCATCCCAGTTGACCTATTCTGATTACATAAAATTACTTTTTAAACAATTATTATAATTTACTTTTACCTGTTGCTGTAGACACATGCGTGATTTAAAATATTATTCAATATTGGACAGGAAGAAATCGGAAGACATTGAGTGTTTGATGAGCAGAAACCGGAAATTCCGTACCGTTGACTTTGACTAAGACCACCAATCGATGATCCCCAATTATTAGCAATTTCATTCGTTCCTAAATTTTTACGTGAAATTATAATTTAACGCGGTAATCAATTTGGCATTACTAAATTTAATTATAGCCGTAGCTTCTCATCAGTTCCTACTATTTTAAACTTATTCATTAATACGACCTTAATGGTTAATAACAAATTTTTGTTTAAGTTTTACGTATATGTAACATATTATCAAGGTTGTGATTGGTCAACCGTTTTATTATTACACTAATATTATGAATATAATGCTATTTAGCTATATTAAAATTTTTTTATGAAAATTAGATAGGTTTTCAAAGAGATTGTCTTAGAAAATTGTCTAATAATTTTTTAAAGCTGAAGTTATAAATTATTTTAGCCAAATTTAAACATTAGAGGCATTCAAAATTGACTAAATCTACTTCCGGATTTTTATTTACCCTATTATTTTCTCTTTTATTCACTTAATCGTTCCTGATAATAAAAATAAATTTTGTGTGGTTCAATTAAAATATTAATTTTAATTAAATTTACGAGCAAACCAGGAATAGATTAAAAAATTAATAATTCGTCTGCTTTTTCAAAATTTAATGAAATATGCAATTTATTATTGTGATATGCACATAGTGAAAATAAATAAAATAAATAAATGCCTCTACCTATTGACGCACAAAAATAAAACTTGTTAATTACATTAATTGCTTCTAGGTAAGATAATAATATTCAAATTTATTAACGAATGCAAAATAGACAAAACATTTAAAATCACATATTTTAATAAAAAATTAAAAATAATTTAAAAACGTTTACATGGACGAATTGAAAAATAAAAAAAATTGGTGCATTGGCTATAACAAATTATTAGAATATTTTTAATATAGCAAATATAACTTACCAATGCTGCTAATTGCTAAAACACTCTCAATAATCAAAAATAATATTGCACAAATTTGAGAAGCCAAAAATAAAATAAACATTGTTACTATACTGAATGTAAAATTTATAATGTATATCAAATCGTATATTTCAATCTACACTGACCTTCTATAAAAAAAAGTCTGACCAAGGATTACATGAGTCAACAATAAAAATCATAGAAAACATCCCTGTTGAATAATAACCAAGCACGGTTCGAATATTTATACGAAATAAATTAAAAAGAATAAATTAATAAATTTAAAAAAAGAATTAAGGATATTTTTAAATATTCTGATGTGCAATTAATAAATTTTCTGTTATGCACTTGAATATTTAATTATTCAGAAAAAGGTCAAAAATGCATTGGATTTACTATGCGGCCTGTATGCATGTAGAATATCATACCATGGTGACTATGGCGGTGTATCTCAATAAAACCTTTGCAATCATTCAAATTCCTTTCTTTTCCTATAAAGAAAAGAACAGCAGATGATAATAAATCTATTTTTGAGTCTATAGGTAATGGAACAAGAAATTTTTAATAGCCTTAGATTAAGAGCATAATGTCAAATTTTACCATGGGGGAGGAGGCAAAGCTGTAACTTTGTATTAATGATAAAATCATGAAGTAGACGAAAATAAGCAGCAAAAAAATTTTTTTCTAGCAAAAGTTACGGCTACTATTCTTCAACCCATTTTTATCCTTGTATAAGTAGAAGGAATCTCGTTCTCTGCCACATACTTTTTCCTTAGCCATTAATTGGTTGGTTATAAATCGCTAATGTTAGATGACCATACAAATAATTCTTCTTTAAATGTCTGTAATTTCTCTTAAAAAGGGCTGATTTTCTTAGTGCAATGCTATGGCCAAAGCTAGATGAGGTTTTAATAATATTATATACACAAAGAGTTGGCACTGAAATAAAAATAATATAAAACTCTCTAAGTTATTGAGCACCCCACCTCCAATGATTGTTTTCATAGCACAAGCTGAAAAGTACAATTTCTCCGGCTAGTCACTGGAGAGCTCTAATAGACGTGGACCATGCAATGGTTTCTAGGTTGGTTTACCATTAGGTAATTAATACTGCACAATAAAATGAAAGAATAAATATATTTAAAATTATATTTACAACAATTTAAACTCTACCTAAAAGGTACGAAAAACAATTTCACAAAATAATAATAATGGAAACTTTGCGATAATAGCAATATGAAAGCGGCTAGGTAACAAATGGGGTATTAAAAGATGCCGCAAAGTGTATTTAAAGCTAGGATGGAAAAGTTAAAAAAAAAGATATTTTATTAAATGCCAACAAAAGGTAGCAACGGCACCAGGCATCCCCATTGCTGGTTGGCACCTTGTTGAAAACTTAAAAATTAAAGCCCACATGGCGGCAGGGGCGTAATCAAGAAATTTAATAATTAAAATTGTAACTTAAAATGATGCGAAACGAATTTCGATATAATCTTCATCACATAAATTGTGTCCTATGTCTAAAATATAGTTACCGAAGGTCCCCTGTTTCTTTCCCTGAAGCTGCACGTTAAATTTTTTTTAAATTTAACTTGAAACTATCTTCAAGTTTTCCGATGTAGAAACTCATTGAGCATAAAAATATTTTCTTTGAGCTATTTAAGGGATGGATGCAGTCAACCAAATGTCGAGGACCGGCGTTTTCCAGCTTTCCTGTGGTCGGCGAAGTTTAGTAAATAAAATGAAATTGCAAATAAAATTAAATTAAATAAATAATAAAGAGAAAAGAAACAAATAAAATGACTTGAAGAATCGGGCTTTGGGTTTTCATTTAATTTATACTAGATTAACGCCAAAATTGGGAAAATGAGTTTTGATATTTTACTTTCGATGATAAACAACAAATTCTTGCTAGCCACTGGCGACTTTTTATGTATGCTAGGTGTGACAATTGCACATCTGTTAGAATGTAAAACTGAAAAAATGCGAAAATGTACTAGAAATGCAAATTTAAATGATTTATCTTTAATTTAATCAGTCAAAAAATAACAAATCCCAATAACCAAAACTAGGATCTGAAGAGTATAACAGTATATGCAGTTTAAGCTAACCAGCATATCCAGTTGACCGTTGCTATGGTAACATAACATTTTAATCACTATTGTTATACAATCATTGAAAACAGAAATTTTTTGTAAGTTTGAAAAACTTTGCCAATCAGCTTTTCCGAAACGTCGGATTCCATGTTAAATGTTGGTATTACCTGAAATACATTGCAAAAGTCAGCTTGATGAAACACATACAGAACAGGATAGGATACTTTTGTGTCCAAGTAAGTCATGAAAACAAACAATGCAATGTCTGAACATCAGTTTGTGGGAATGAAAGCCGCCAGTCTAGTGATATTTTGTATAAAATAATTAAAAATTATACTCAAACTGATGATTTGAATCTACTAAAATACAGATTAAAATTAAAAAATTGAAAATTCTGAACGAAATGCTTAAAGAAAATCAAAATCAATTGTGAATTGTATTACTCTGAAGCCGTAAAACCAACTAAATAAAACGCTTCACATACTTGAATGTCTTAGTTTTTTACATTTTACAATTTTTAACATTTTACAATTTTTCTTCTTACATTAGGTAAGGAATTTATTTTTATTGCTAATAATGGCAATTCGCCAACAAAAAAATTGACGGTTTTACTTGCACAGAATATTTTATTCCTAGTCAGCCTTAGAATATCCATATTCGGTAGGATTGAGTAAAATTCTCTGCCACAACGTTTAGTATTATAGAATTTCTTTATTGTTCTTTATTTACAGTTTACTTAACCTAGAAATTGTCTTATCTAACTTGCACAATTCACCACTCTTTGGAACTTTCTCATCTTTGGTAACATCTTATTTATTTTCGTCGTTCGATGCGTCTTAATTCCTCTTGCGTCTCATTCCTACAGTATTATAGAACTTATGAGTAACAATTCAAATGGCGCTCGAAAATTAGAACACCACCAGTAGCGCCCGTTTTTGCAATTTCTAATCAACATTGTAATTTACATTGCAAATGTTATGGAAGTGGGGAAGAGTGCCAAGATTTGATTTTTTGTACAATCGGCACATGGTGTAGAACCGTCACGGATTATAAAAACTGAAATTTATTTTTTACCCGAAGAACCGGTGTAGCAAAACATAATCTGCCTTGTAAGCCATATCAAAATGACGTATATTACATTTCTGTGGTTTGGAGCCCATGTTAAGCAATAGACATTTTATGTGTATGTACAACTCGAGGGGTTAACCGCTAGAGGAAATCGTGTACAATTAACTTCACACTTCACGTAATTCATGATAATTCTGCATACTTCTTCGTACTTCATTTAATTCAACAGTAATTCACGGGAATTCACGTACTTCATCAGTAATTCACTGTATTTCATCAATAATTCACGGTACTTCACCTAATTCATCGATACTTCGTTGTATTTCACGTACATCATTGGTATTTCAGAAACTTACCGAGATTCCAAAATTTGAGCAATGGAGGATGGAGTAATTTATTTTTTATCAGAAGTAAACTGAAAATTTCCCGTTTCAGAGGCACTGGAAGGTGTTCCACACCCTCCAGACCCCCGCAGATTAAGTAGTTTATTTTTTATTTTGTTGCAGAGATCTGCCTCCCAAAGGGTACGGAATTTATAATTACGCAATTTATAATTAATTGTCAAATTACGAATTAAACACATTTACTTGACCATAGCTAATTTTAATAAACTTGAGATATGCTTAAATAATTAATTAACTTTTAATAATAATAAATTATTTAAACCGGGGGTCTGGGTGTGGAACACCTCAGTGCCTCTCAACGGAGATCTTCAGTTTACTTCTGATAAAAAAAACTACTTGGTCTGGGGTTCTGCATGTTTTGCATTGTTCTTCATTCCAAAATTTGTGCACTGGAGGGTGTTCCACACCCCAGACCCCCGGATTGAGTAGTTTATTTTTATCCGAAGTAAACTGAAGATCTCCCGTTGCAGAAGCACTGGAAGGTGTTCCACGCCCTCAGACCCCCGGATCAAGTAGTTTATTTTTATAAAAAGTAAATTGAAGATCTTCCGTTGCAGAGGCACTGAAGAATGTTCCACGTGAAGTACTTCATGTACTTACATGAGATGTCATGTACTTCATGAGATGTGTACAAAAAACTTCACCAGCGGTTAACCCCTCGGTACAACTATAAGTTTTTTAAAGCTACAAAAATTTTCCAAAGCTAGATTATTTGAAGCTTGCAAAAAGTCTGCATTTTGGGTGCAATTTTATTTCAAATTTCTCAAATTAAAGAATATTAAACTCTCAAAACTAACCATCACATTTTATAACAATTTTTCTTCTTTCCTAACCTCAACGTAGTCCTGAAGAAAAATGTTAAACCAAAAGCGCAGTTCTCTTGTTTACAAAAAAATACGTTTAACCCTTATCCCCCAAAAAAATGGAAGGTGTGTGTAATTATCAGAATATGAGACATACAAAACATAAAACATAGCAAGATAAAATGAACCTAGGCTGAAGGCCTGGTTCACAAAATCAAACAAGCAATGCCGCTTTTCTTTGAGCATGGAAAAGCGATCAAAACCAAAAATACAGTTTGAATTTCCTGAGGGGAAAACAAACAATTATAACTCGCTGAGATGCAACAATCAACTGCCCGTCGACTAAGCAAAAACGGTCGACACAAAAATAACTGCAAATGCCTACAAGATATCATCACTGAATAACAAGCATGCTGCATCTTACAAGAATTTAAAACTCACCCGGTTCTGCACAAGTTACCATCTCAACCCATCAAAAATATTTTTTGTTGTCAAAATCTTTCTAACTTTGGTATATTCCTGTTTGTTACACGAACTGTGCATTACCTAAGTGTAGATTCTAAAGATTCTGTATTTAAGCAATGGAGTCGGCGATGTTTTATGGGCATGGTTGCTTTACATATTATGTAGCAACCTTATTGGCATCAGGTACGCCTGTTAATCTGTTTTTCATGGATATTGATGGCAATTCATCAATACAGGTAGACCACCGGCTTCACGTGCCTTACCAACCATCTTTCCAAAACAAATCCTATCTGCTCATTAAATTTCAGCCTCCGACTATCAGCGGAAGTAAGTGCGAACCAAAAACAAGAGTCGCAAAGTAGAAGAAGAAATGCTTGCAGGAAAATGTAGTATAACTTTTAATAACATTTGTTACACCGAAAAAAAGGGTTAGTGCCTTAGTTGAGTTTTGGTTTGGCTTTGACTAATTTTCTTTAATTTAATTTTCTGTTTTGTTTAAATCTGGAACTATTTTTTTATCGCATCTGGATAAAGTTATAAATTCCAATAGGAAAGTTAATTCTTTATAAGAGTGCTGCGATAAAGAATTAATTTTTCTAATTTCATACATACCAACTCGTTTGATGAGGTAAGAACTTACAGGGTATTTAATATTTGTTGTGCTTTCTGTGCCTTTGTGTATGCAGACTGTGATCTAAACTAAAATCTGCTTCAAGTTTACACGCGATTTCATAAAATTTTGGAAAAAGTTCGTTAAGTAATCTACTCTTTTTACCACTCGTTGCGTAAACTGCTATTTTTAAATAATTTTTTTTCTGTTTTTTAAATTAAAGTACAAATTTTAAAGTCGTTTAAAAAAGTATTATTTCTTGATAGAAAACTATAATTCAACTACTAATTTATTTTTGATCTTCTTTGTACCAAAACCAAAACTCAAAATCAAAATAATATTATTTTGATTATTTTTAGTGGCGGTAAACCCCTCTTGTAAACTTACTTTTTTCATTTTATAGATAATTGTTTGGTTTGCATTATCTTCGATAATAATTTATGAATAAAAATTACCGCCATTCCATGAAAAATTATCGATAAAATTACATAAAAACTATTATCAAATATTGACTTACCATCATTTTTTATTTGATGTAAATACCTACTACTTAGCAAACAAATAACAGATACAATAACTTAAATTGTCTTTAAATTCCTTCCATAGCAATTTATTTTTGAAGACTTTTTAAATAATTTATTACAATTAGTAATTTAATATTCAAAACAAGTTTTATATTCATAATATCAATAAAGTTAAGATGATTATGCATTCCATGCAAGTAATATTACTGTCCTGTGCAAATAAAAACAGGATTCTAAAAAATTTCTTTACTCATAAAATTGAACGTAATATAAGTAAAGACAAATAACTTCCAGAAATATTTTCACGAATGTCTAACAAAATTATATAAATTGAAAAACTTTTGAAAAGTATCGTCATTTCCATTACGATGCATTCAATGGTTTTAAGTGTCTTGGTTAATACAATCATACAAAATTATTTCCACGACTCTCGTTGTATGTTCCTCTTTTACGATAACTTCAAAAGTTTTGAATACACCGGAAGCGTTCCAATAGTGAATATTAAAGTAATCAATCAAACTATAATTGATGAACTCATCTTTCAAAGTTATGGATGTCAGATCTTTATAATTAACCACTCCAATGCATCCAATATTATTGTGCAATTGGAAAACCACATGAAATTCCATGAAGACAGATTTAATTTCAGGAAATATTTAGTAATTCCAACTGAAAATTTAGAAACAGATATATTTGGTTTACCAATTTTGCAATACATCGTCAATTTCCTTTTAATTATTCCAGACGATGATTCTGCTGTCAGTGAAGAATGCGAAGATAGTTTTAAATTGATTTGTGTATATCAAAGCAATTATAAGTTACTAACCCACAGTTATGTCGGCAAGCAAAATAATAATGCTAAGGAGATTCTCGATGTTTGGCTATCAGCAAATGAATCCTTTTTGTACCAAAACGATCTGTATCCCGATAAAATTTCAAACCAAAAAGGAAGGGTTCTCAGATGTGCCACGTTTAATTACAAACCTTACAGCATAATTGGTAAATTTATATTCCAATTTTGGGTTATTTCATCCGTCAAGCTTTTTTCAGAAACAATTCCAACTATTGGAAAAGGATCCGAAAACAGTATAGCTCACGAATATATTAAAAGGCATAATATGACCTTGGAATATATTAGGGACGATGAAGAGTGGGGAATTATTTATGACAACTGGACAGGAAATGGAATATTGGGAAATATTGCAATGGATAATGCCGATATCGGTTATGGTAATAAATCCATGTTATTATTTTTGGATTTATAGTTTCGTTCTTTTCAGGAGCACTTTACACTTGGGCACATGAATATGGATTTTTGGATCTTTCAAAACCTGCAGTTCGCACCGGCATATCATGTCTTGCGCCAGCTCCAAAGTAAGCTAACTCAAATCATTTATTGTTAATAATATATTAAATAAAAATTAGATTAGCAGCTGGATGGTTAACACCTTTCTTTCCATTTTCATTGGAAATGTGGATTTGTACTGGAATATCGTTTTTATTAGCATGGTTGACCATATCCTTTTTAACTGCAGTAACTTCAAAACGGCAGCAAAAAATGAAAAAAATTTTATTTTTACAGCAAAAAGTAATTTTAATTTTTAGCACTGATTTGAAGAGTAAAACAATTTTTATTGAATCATTTATAAGAGTTGTTAGAGTTTTTCTTATACAATCATTAACATCTACAAACAATGTATTTGGAATTGCATTTCGATATATGTCAGTTATGTTTCTGTTTTGTGTTTTTCTGACTTCGACATATAGCAGTGGACTTGCAACTGTCATGACAATTCCAAGGTAATATTTTTGATCAATTGATTTAAAAAACTCTAAAATATGTTTGCAGATATGAAGGAGCAATAAATACAGTTCAAGATTTAGCCGACAGTGGGATGCATTGGGGAGCTACCCAAGACGCTTGGATTTTTTCCATCATGGCTGAAACAAGAGTACATAAAATATTTCTTATCAGTTAGTTTAAATTAATAATTTCATTCTTAGCCCCAATATGTCACTTTACTGAAGATGTTCATACCTACGACTGAAGAAAATTTAATAGCACTTTCGAAAACAGACCGCTTTGCATATTCAATTGAACGCTTACCATCAGGTTTGTCATTTCGTCTTGATTTACTGATGATAAACATTATAATAATTTTAGGTCAATATGCTATTGGAAGCTATATCACGGAAGATGTTGTTCAAAAACTTCGGTTATTGCATGAAGATCTGTACTGGGAATATTGCGTTTTCATGTTACGTAAAAGTTCGCCCCTATTAGATTCATTGGATCTATTTTTAATGGAACTTGCTCAGAGTGGATTAATTTTATTTTGGGAAATGAAAGTAAAACATCTCTAGGTTTATTGGACGTATTGTACACACAAAATGTTTTATTTTAGGCTGCTCAAATTCACATGGATTTAAGAGTGCAAAATATTGTTAGCTATTATATCAAAACCAATGGAAAAAAGGAAAGCGATGCAATAGTAAAATTAAAATGGATGCACGTTGAAGGAACGTTTTCAATTCTAATAGTTGGCTACATCATTTCTGCTTTGGTATTTTTCAAGGAATTAATTGAATATAAATGCAAGAAAAGATCTAAAGATAAATCAAAGTAGAATGGATATTCTTATTTCGCTTTATTACATTAAGATTAAAACCACTTATTTGCTTTTACGCAGTTGGTATTATACGTCACAGTTATGCTTTATCTTCTTTAGAAAACGGTTTTTGAGAGAGCGGGTTACCGAAACTCTTCGTGGATTCTCCAAAGTAAGTTTTTATATATACAGCCTAGATACAATTACTTAACTAAATATGAAAAGTAAAAATATTATTGTAAATGCCAATTAACACAAATAAAACTAAAAAGAACTATAAGAGTTGCTTTATTGTTTTATCGACAATACAGCAATAACCGTATTTTCAACGCGACGATACTCTTCTTGATCAGACTTCTTCAGCAGGATTTGCCGCCAATTATGGTCCGCGTCTAAAACATGATTTGCAAAATACAAAAATTGACTTCCCCCTCCCCCCCCCCGAACCAGCATGTTCGTTAAATGTTTTTTCAATCTGGCCTGAAATGATCTTTCCCTTCTTCCGAAGTAGAAACAGCTATTACCAACGCAGAAAATCTGGTACACAAGAGTCTTTGACATTCGGTCTACCGCGTCCTTCCCATTGTAAAAATCGAAAGATTGATCGCTTCTGAACGTCACTTTTATGTGCAGGGGTTTAAAAAAAATTTCAATCATCTGGACAATCAATTCTCCAGATATGAGATGACACAGAATGGCTCCTTCTTCTCCCTTATCTCCGGTGTAACAAAATTATGTTTTTGGAAGCTCGAGTATTTGCGTCCATTCGGAAAAGCTTATCAACCAACGCATCACCATAACCATTTTGACGGGCAATACTTTTGATGGTCTTCATTTCTTCGTTAAAATCTAAATCACTGAGAGGCAAACTTGAAACTCTATTTATAAAATGATGGAAAAATCCAACACCAGAGAACAGAACAGAATATATGAAGCGAAATGCAATTGTAAGTAATTTTTTCTTAGCCCTATAACAATAGAAGAATGGGCAAAACACTATAAAGAACTCTGGTCAAACCCCGACAAACAAGGTACAGGATTTTTGGCAGATATAAATCCACATGTGGATTACATAACAGTGAATGTACTTTTAAAACTTAGAAGAAAGCAAAAATAAAAATCATTTGTAATTGATGGAGTTACTACACAACTGCTGAAATATTCTACCCCATATTTTATATAAAGCTTTTATTAGATTTTATTAATATCTGTTGCACCCACTAGTGAAGATATAGAACAGTTTTACAGAACACTGAAAGACACCCTAAAAAATATACCAAGCAGAAAAATGATCATCATAATGGGAGACTTCAACGTAAACGTGGGAGAAACCCGAGGGTTAACCGTTGGTGAAGTTTTGTACACATCTCATGAAGTACATGAAATCTCATGTGAAGTACATGAAGTACTTGTGAAATACATGAAGTACTTGTGAAGTACATCAAGTACTTGTGAAGTACATGAAGTTGAACCTAGCTTATGAGCATGCGCTACGGTCAATGTGTATCATAGATAAAACACGTGTATTTAATAATAATTATTTGATAGCAAATTAACTTACATCAATGGATTTTCTTAACATTTTTTATTTTAAACGTTGAATAAACCTTTGGTGGTCATTATTTTACTAATTAAAAGCTTTTGCTAGTTTAATAGTAATCAATTAATTAAATTAAACTTAGATTTTTAGTTAATTTTGTAATTTTTTAGCTCATTGATTTGAATATCATGGAGGTTTGGTAGCTCAATAAAAAACTTTGGTAATTTATTGTTTCGTCATGATTAATTGATTACATTAAAGCAAAATGAAAAGCGTTTTACAGAGACGGCTACAGAATGTGATAATACAATTTAAACTATCTTCTTATGCTTCCATCTTCTATCTTTCTTCAACTATAGTTATCTATCAGTTAAAATACATTAAAGTTAAATTGACGAAATAACCAATCAGGTGTTTGATTTGTTTTGTTTTGTTGTGTGTTTGGTTATTTCGTTGTGATCTGATTAGATGAGTTTGAATAAGGTGCATGTCCTCAGTCCCTTCCATTGCAAATTTTTACTTCAAAAAGTTTCTTTATTTTCGGTAGAACCTTTTTGTTTTGAATTATTTAGAAAATTAGTTGGGAAAGGGAGGGCTGAAACCTGCTAGCTCCCTCTCCCAATTTTGAAAACTTTCTACTAAATTTTCAAACCTTTAATATGCTTGCCTGCATTGTAATATTTGGGTACTGAAAGGTGTTTCACACCCCAGACCATCCGGATCAAGTTTATTTTTATTAGAAAATGTTGCAGAAGCACTGGAGAGTGTTCCATACCCCCGAATTAAGTAGTTTATTTTATATCAGAATTAAACTGAAGATCTCCCGTTCTAAAGGCACTTTTTAGCTCATTTGTTTGAATATCATGGAGGTTTGGTAGCTCAATAAAAGCTTTGATAATTCATTATTTCATTATTTAGACCTGCTAGCTCCACCCTCCCGATTTTAAAATAATCATAATAATCGTTTGAGCATGATTGTACATAATTTATTTTTGCTTTACATTTTGTCCCTCCCCAATAATATGTCATAATTTTTTAGAAAACTAAAACGGTAGCGGAGATTTTCTACTACATTTTCAAACCTTTAATATGTTTGTTTGCATTGTAATATTTGGGTACTGAAGGTGTTTCACACCCCAGACCCCGATTTTTATTTTATATTTTATTAGAAGTAAATTGTAGATATCCGTTGCAGAGCCACTGCAGGGTGTTCCACACCCCAGACCCCGGTTTAACTAATTTATTTTATTAAACGTGAATTAAATACTTAAGCATATCTCAAGTTTTTTAAAATTAGCTATGGCCAAGTAAATGTGTTTAATTCGTAATCTGACAATTAATTATAAACTGCGTAATTATAAATTCCGTACCCCTGGGAGGTAGATGTCTGCATCGGGAGATCTTCAGTTTACCTTTGATAAAAAATAAACTACTCAATCCGGGGGGTCTGGGGGGTGTGGAACACCCTCCAGTGCACAAATTTTGGAATCTCGGTAAGTCTCTGAAATACCGATGAAGTACGTGAAATACAATGAAGTATCGATGAAGTAGGTAAAGTACCGTGAATTATTGATGAAGTGCGGTGAATTACTGGTAAAGTACGTGAAGTACCGTAAATTACTACTGAATTATATGAAGTACGAAGAAGTGTGAAGAATTATGATGAAGTACGTGAAGTGTGAAGTTAATTGTACACGATTTCTTCCAGCGGTTGATCCCTCGGAGAAACCCATAAGATATTTGCGAGGGTCAACCGCTAGAGGAAATCGTGTACAATTGACTTCACACTTAACGTAATTCATGATAATTCTGCATACTTCTTGTACTTCATATACTAATTCAGCAGTAATTCACGGGATTCAAATTTGAGCAATGGAGGTCCACACCTCCGGATCAAGTAGTTTATCATTAGTAAACTGAAAATTTTCCGTTGCAGAGGCACTAGAAGGTGTTCTACACCCTCTAGACCCCCGGATTAAATAGTTTATTTTTATTTTTTGCAGAGATCTGCCTCCCAAAGGGTACGGAATTTATAATTAATTGTCAAATTAAGAATTAAACACATTTACTTGACCATAGCTAATTTTAATAAACTTGAGATATGTTTAAATATTTAATTCACTTTAATAATAATAAATTATCTAAACCGGGAGTCTGGGGTGTGGAACACCTCCAGTGCCTCTGCAACGGGAGATCTTCGGTTTACTTCTGATAGAAAGTAAACTACTTGGTCTGGGGGTTCTGCATGTTCTGGAATGTTTTCATTCTAAAATTTGTGCACTGGAGGGTGTTCCACACCCCAGACCCCCGGATTGAATAGTTTATTTTATCAGAAGTAAACTAAAGGTCTTCCGTTGCAGAGGCACTGGAGGGTGTTCCACGCTCCCCAGACCCTCCGGATCGAGTAGTTTATTTTTTATCAGAAGTAAATTGAAGATCTTCCGTTGCAGAGGCACTGGAGGATGTTCCACGTGAAGTACTTCTTGTACTTCATGAGATGTGTACAAAAAACTTCACCAGCGGTTAACCCTCGGATATTTGTGAGTAATGAAAGCTCAGCCACTGGTTACTCACACTTCTTTTTGGATCACTCCAGGTTACTTAGTTTACTTTAGGTTGCGTCGTACGACTGACTTGTATTCCTTTTCTTTTAATTAATGTACAGTTTAATAAACATTTTCTTTATTATTATTACTTTTCTTTAAACGATTTCTTCGATAGAAATTAATCAAAGTGTGAGGCAGTGGTGTCAAATGTCCTCGACACTTTTTAACATATACATCGACGATGTCATTCAACAATGGCAGAAGAGATTGACAAAGCATTTCAAAGTTACAGACAAGACATTGGATACACTCTTTTTGCGAATGACCAAACAATCTTGCGAAGGCAGAGGACGATCTCCAAAGGGCAATATTCACACTCAACAATGTCGCAAAAACGTATCAGCTGTGTATCTCAGAAAAAACGTCGATAGTAAGGTAGAGCCAAAATTGTATTAAACAATAAAACAATTGAACAAGTGCGGAATTTCGCCTACCTTGGATTCAATGTATCATACCAGAACAATATTACAGATATTGAAACAAAATTGAGCAGATTCCAAAAGATATGTGACACTATCAGACAAACTTGAAGAGGTACAAGAGGAAAAACTCTGCTACGATTATAATTTGTGCTATTTCATCGTTCCAAATTCTTAGGCCTCTACCATTTTTTTTTCTTGTGATACTGCTCGTGTCAGTGCTGTTTTAATTTTTTCCTACTCCGAGTTTATATTTCTGTTGTAAGATTTTTCCAGGAGATACTTTTGTTTTTTTTGTTTGGTACAGATTTTTACATTTTCGTCTTGCAGAAGATGCGTCTTAAATACTTAGGTTGGTTTCGTTTTGCTATTTCACACCTTTTTCCAACGCATAGGGATTGCTATACGTGTTATCACAAGGAAGTGGTCGCAACTGACATCACATCCCCTGTATACGAGTGTGTCTTGGACTAATTTTGTTGTTTGTAATGATGTAGTCAATAATAATTGATTTGGATCCTCTCTCGCTCCATGTAAATTTGTGGACATCTCTATGTCTAAAAAATGTAGTTGTAATTTTAAGATTATTTTCTATTTGTGTTTAAAGTTTTTTCTTCATTTTCTATTGATGCGTTACCGACCCTGACATTTAAATTACCAGTAATAATCATATAATCATTGTTGTTTACTCGATTAATATGCTTTTGTAAAGTGGAGTAAAACCTTTTGGATTCATCTAGTTTCCTCTCGTCCGAACCATAAACCCTTCTTCTTCTTCATGAGCCATATTCGGTTCTCCGGACGTTGGCTATTCAACTTAACTGAAGCCAAGATGAATCTTCTAGGGAGTATAATTCATGGGGTGGTTTCTCATTGCCTTCTTTATAGTCCACAAATCAATATTGGAGTTTTTGATCACAACAGGATTTGAACCCCTTTAGTCGACTCCGTGTTATTTCACTTCAATATTTTAGTAAGAGTGTGTCGCTTATGTGAACCGCGTTACTGCAGTGTGTGTCTTGCATAAAAACCTTTTTTGGCTTGTAATTTCTAATAATGTGATATGCGGTAAGAAAACGATTGCTATAAATAAAATTTTCCTCAAATTTTTCTCGTACGTTGTTTTTTTTATTTCATTAATTACTATCGCAGTTGTCCTTGAATTCATACTAACCTACATAATTACCATACCTTTACGTACTAGGTCAATGTATTGTTTATCAGATTAATACATAAACACATGTTAGATAATATTTTGCAATAATAATACTGTTGATAACTACATCAGTGCATCTGATGCACTAATCAAAACTGATTTTGTTTTCTTTGCATATTTTTGTGCAGTTACAACTTAAATATTCGAACAAAGTTCGAATTCCTTTGGAAAAACCAGAAACATTAAAACTGATAGCCTCAACCTTAACTACACGTGGGCTACGCCGATGCGCGAATTTATTGTAATCTGGTGCAATAAACAATCGAAACTCGACGTTCAGTTTTAACTATACAATAAAATTCAAGATCTAACACACCAATTTTTACAAAATCCAAGATCTGTAATGGCTTCTGAATCTGCATTGCAAAAGGGAATTGCAGTTATAACTAAGGCGACCGAAGAAGATCGTAATAATAATTACGAAGAAGCTCTGCGTTTGTATATGCAAGGTGTGGACTACTTCACGAAAGCGATAAAAGGTACGTTTATTTTTGTTACTAATTGTTGTAATAATTCAACTATTGTTTGCTTATAAGATGAAGCACCAGGCGAACAGGCTCGAGAAAGCATTCGAGCTAAGAGCTTGCTGTATTTAAATCGTGCTGAAAAACTTAAAGAATTCCTGCAGACGAAGGTTACAAATAAACATTTTCCCTTGATTACAAAGGCGAAAGAAATTGTAATTAAAGCCATCGAAGAAGATCGCAATAATAATCACGAAGAAGCTCTGCGTTTGTATACGCAAAGTGCGGACTACTTCACAAAAGCGATAACAGGTAAGTGTATTTTTTTGCTTATTGTTGTAATTTAACCATTGTTTGCTCTAAGATGAAGCAATAGGGAAAAGGCTCGAGACAGTATTCAAGACAAAACCTTGCAGTATGTATTAGATCGTGCTGGAAAAATTAAAGATATCCTCGAAAACAAGGTTACTAACCATCCTATTCCTTTGCTTGCAAAGGCGGTAGAAATTGCGACTAAAGCCGTCGAAGAAGATCACAATAATAATTACGAAGAAGCTATGCGTTTGTATATACAAGGTGTGGACTATTTCACGAAAGCGCTAACAGGTGAGTGTATTATTATTGCTTATTGTTGTAATTCAACTCTGTTTGCTATAAGATGAAGCAAAAAAGCGAAAAGGCTCGAGAAAGTATTCGAACCAAAAGCTTGCTGTATTTAGATCGTGCTGAAAAAATTAAACAATATCTCGAAACGAACCAACCTGTTTGTTTAATTAAAAAGGGAATAGAAATTGTAACTAAGGCAACCGAAGAGGACCGCAATAAAAATTATAAGGAAGCTGTGCAGTTGTACGAGAAAGGTGTTGCGAATTTCACGCATGTGGTAAAATGTAAGTCGACTTATTTTGTGTTTTATGGTATAACACGTCCGTTTCATGTAGATTCTAAAATTGGTGAGGAAGCTAAAGAGAGTATACGAGTGAAGTGTAAGCAATATACAGAGAGAGCCGAAAAAATTAAGGAAGCGATCAACGAGTACAATTTGGAAGCAATTAAATGTATAATTAAAGCGATCGACGAAGATCGTAATTCAAATTATGTAACTGCTCTTGCATGGTACGAAGAAGGTGTTGATTCTCTCTTGTCTGCTATAAAATGTATGTCAAATTTGTTTTGTAAATGTAAATTATTTTAATTAAATACATGATTTGCCTTAGATCACCTGGAAGACGGCAAAGTAAAAGAAAATATGGAAGCTAAGCGTTTACATTATTTAGCTCGAGCTGAAACAATTAAGGCAATTATTGCCAATGACAGTAGTGCAAAGTTAGTTTCGCAGTCTAATTTTGCATTTATTTCAATTTATGTATTTTCAGCGCTACCGACCTTCAAAAGAAAATACAACAACTGAATTTGAAAGATGATGTGTGTGTGTAGGCAATGTATCGCAAATAACATGGTCAGATGTGGTTGGTTTGGATGCGGCAATAGATGCAATAAAAGAATCAGTCATTTTACCCATGAAGTATTCTAAATTGTTTTCCAATAGAAACAATTCCAGTAGAGGAATTTTACTGTACGGGGTGAGTTTTAAGTTTCTCATTAATAATCACAGGCCAACAGCCATTTTGGCGAATGGGTATTTGAAGCTAATTCCGTATAGATTTAGTTTTTGCCTATCAGGTCAAATTTCTGAGATATAACACTTTAATGACATGAAATTACACTATTTTAAGTAAAATCCATGGATAAAATAAAAAAACTGAACAACTAAAAACTAACAATATTTATTATTATATTAATTATTATTATCAAATATCACTGAACACTTGGAAGGTTCTTTTCCGTGACATTCTTGAATGTATTTTAAACACTCCTTTTAAACTCAGCAGTAATCTGCCAACATGTGCTTATCCCATCTTCTTGGTAGCGGTCCTCCACAGTTTCAATATCCTGGTGAAATCTTTCACCTTGTTCTTCACTCATGTTTCCTAAATTTTCAGGAAAACGGTCTAAGTGGCTGTGTAAATAGTGCACCTTAATACTCATGTTACACCCAAGGATTTGAAACTGTTAAGCATCTCGTTTACCAGTTGAACATAGTTTGAGCTTTGCGTTTGCCCAGAAAATTTCTGACAACTTCAACAAATGAAGTTCAAACTTTTCGCTCAGTTTTATTCATCGAATTTACAAAAGTAGAATCCTTAATAAATTGTCTTATTTGTGGGCCGTCAAATATTCCTGCTTTAATATTTTGGTACTCAACTTAGGCATTTTCGCCTCTATATATCCAAAGCATGAACCACTCCTATCAAGAGCCTTTACGAACTGTTTTATAAGGCCTAGCCTGATATGCAGTGGAGGAAAGATGATTTTCTCGTTCAACTAAGGGTCGTTAACGACATTCTTTTCCCCAACGTCCATGTTTTCTCTGTTGGGCCACTCTTTTCTAACCCAGTGCTGTGTTTTGTCTCTGCTATCCCAGAGGCATAAGAAGCAAGGATATTTGGTGTATCCACTTTGCTGTCCAAGGAGAAAGTTTACCATTTTAAGTCCACACAAATCACATATTTATGTTCATGATACTTTATCTTCTCCAAGACCAAAGCTATATTGTTATATTCTTCTTTCATTTTTGTTGAGTGAGCAATTGGTATTGAACCATATTTGTTTCCATTGTGTAGAAGGACACATTTCAAACTTCGCTTTGAGCTGTCAATAAATAGAATCCTTAATAAATGCTTTTTTTGGGCCGTCAAATACCTGCTTAATTTTTGTCTCAACTTAGGCATTTTCGCTCTATATATCAAAGTGACCATATACAAGACTTTCGCTGTTTATAAGGCCAGCCTAATGCAGTGGGGGAAAGATGTTTTCTCGTTCAACAAAGGGGAACGCTTTTTAATCATGTTTTTTGTTGGGCCATCTTTCCAGTGCTTTTTTTCTCGTACCCCAAGCTAGAAGCAAGTATATTAGTAATGCCACTTTTGCAAGAGGTTTACGATTTTAAGTCCAGCAAGAGATCATTTACTCGTTCATGATAACGTTTGAATCTTCTCCCAAGCCAAAGTATCATTGTTAATCCTTCTTCATGTTCGAGGACAATCTGGTATTACATATTTGTTTCATGGTAGAAGGACATTTCACTTCCTTTGATAGACTGTCAAAAATTTAGGATATCACTGAATATTCGAAGCTCATTTTCCAGATCCTAATGATATAACGTCTTCTTAAAGTGGGTAGCAATTGTTTCTGCCAAATATTGGTTCCATTGTTAACCAGTACAATTTTCTCGCATTGAGCAGTAATCAACTTCTTGAATTGATTCTGTGAGACATTTACAACTTCGGTGCTGATTTTGGAATGCATGATCCTCACAAGAATCTTAACCTTCAAGTATCCAAGAAATACTCTCTTACAAAGTCAGTGGGAATATTGAAGTCTGTCTTTTGACAGTAGACCGCTATGACAAAATAATCATGATTAAGCACAACGTTTTTGATTGATCCAAATATTGTATTTATTCAGTCATCAGAAGTATTTTGGGGTACTCAAAGTATCGGTATCCAAATTTATAGACCACTTCTTCGGTAACATGTAAATGTTACAACTTTTTAGATTGATGCGTACAGATTTTATCCTATCACCAAGTAAACGTTCAATTTGATATCCAAGATAAACCTCTTTACAAGCAGTAATATTTCTTCTTTTTTACACGCATTTTCATTGTACAAAACACATAGATGATAAAAACTTCTTCTAAAAGTTCAGTCAATATTTATTTTATTACATTGAAGTAATCTTACTAATGAATTATACATAACTACATTATCGCTCATTCTATATTTTGTTTTTTCAACGATTATTTTTTATAACAATACACTTTAAAACATTGGAAAACGTTAACTACTTCCTTTTCTAAAATTATAGAGAAAGAACTTTTCCTGTTTTAAAGTGGATAACCAAACAATTGGAAGAGGTTTTGTGGTGTTTAGTAATTTTAAAGAACAATGGTTTATATGTTTGATGAATCTTTGTAGTATTTGACATTTTGGTTTGAAGATGCCCAAAAGCGAAACGCGTCACATAAAAACTCTAAAGCAAGTGGAGTGCATTTAATTTATTATAACCCACCCAACACTTAACGGTTAGGCTTGCAAACACCTCTATAATGAAGGAATAAAAATTAGACCTGATAGAGAAAAACTGAAAACAGTTTTAGATTCAGCGACCCAAATATGCCTTAAATCAGTTTAAAAACCCTATTCACCACAAAAAAAATTTTGTTGGCCTGTGAATAACCAAAGGGTGGTACCAGCATGGTCGGTTTTGGGTTGAACTGACATAATATTCTTTTTTAGCCTAAAGGTTCGGGAAAATCCACTTTAGGTTCGGCTTTAATAGCGGAAGTCAATAGCTTACAGAAATACAACAGATATGTAATCAACTTAGATCCATTGCAATGTATGAGTGAATCAGAAAAGATTATAAAGGTTATATTTGAAACAGCACATGAACGCAAACCTTGTATCATATTTATTGACGAAATCGAATTATTGTGTATCTCAGATTCAAACGAAGAATCTGAGGCAGTTCGGCGTAAAAGAAATGAGTTTTTGATTCAAATGCAAGGTAATTAAGAGAGCTTCAGTTGTAAATGTGAGCATTTAATTATTTATCTTTTAGGTGTGGAACATAATTCTGATGAAATGTTAATAGTGGGTGCTACGAATAAACCCTGGATGCTGGATGCGACTATTTTGCAACATTTTGAAAAGCGAATTTATATTCCGTTGCCTGACGAGGACGCCCGTTTAGCTATTTTTAAGTTACACTTAGGCAAAACTTCTTCAAAATTAACCGAACACGACCTTAAAAACTTGGCTAAGATGACGCTTGGATACTCGGGGGGAAGATATCGACACTGTGGTAGATGATGTCCTAATGCAGTCTATTTGCAATGTACAAACGGCAACACATTTTAAAGTGCACAGTGGACCATGCCCAAAAGATCCTTCAAAAATTAGGAACGATCTTTTAACACCCTGTCATCCCGACGCTCAGGGAGCTATTGAGATGAGTCCATGGTATGTGGACTTTGATAAGTTATTGAGGCCACCAGTAACGATGGTAAGTTTGAATTAGCTTTAAGTATCTTTAAAATGTCATACGTTTTTATTATGTACAGGGCGATATGTTAAAATCGCTGGTCGTATCAGAACCAACGGTTAACCAAGAAGAATTGGCAAAATTTAAGAAATTTGAAGAAGATTTTGGACACTAAGTCTAAAGCGTATTTTGTTTATACGATTTTTGGTAGGTAGGTAAGTATCCATATATTATGTACATATCCTGAAGAATTGTAATTAAATTTTCTTATTCAAGTACATTCACAACTAAAAAGGTCTGTCACTTTTGCTGCGATTTGCTAAATAAGGAAACCTCGAAATTTGATCAAATGTTGAATGTTGATTTATAAATTTATTACATGTTATTATATAATATTTATCTACATCTGTATAATTATGTACTTTTATATAAAATATAGTTATGTATATAAAAAAAATTGATTCGTTTTTCTTATTTGGGCTTTTAGAACCTCCGGAACGGTTGAAAACTCAATAGGGATGTTGCATGATTTTTGAAGTATTTTTTTGTATAAACTTTAGGTGCTGGTAAAAGTTCAAGAAACCTTCAGTTTTCTCAAAAAAAATTTATAAAAATGATTTTTGAAAACGTGTTTTTAGCGTGAATGACGTCATCACTATTCGAATTGCATATTAAAAATTAAATGCCATTTTTTTCAAAAATTGTTAACCAACCGCAATTTTTTTAATGCGTTATTTCATTATTATCTTTCATAACTTTTAGAAAATTTTAAAAATCCAGTTTTTTTTTCTTTGAAAATCCCAAGAGCCCAACAAGAAAATTGCAACACTTTGTATATAACTAACAAGAAGTTTCCTTGCGCATCTGTCAAATTTAAATGTTTGACATCTTTTGCGAATTTTATCGATTTTACAAAACGTGTATCGAGTTCACATTTGTATTGCTATAAAAACTGATAATAAATTAAATTTTTAAGCAGTGAAAGTATTCTTAAGTTGGTTTGAATTTTAAAGTTCATATAAAATTTTTCTCTAGTAAAATGGGAAAAACATCGAAAGATAAAAGGGACATGTATTATAGAAAAGCGAAAGAAGAGGGTTGGAGAGCACGTAGTGCTTTTAAATTAATGCAAATAGATGAGCAATTTGGCATCTTAAAAAGTACGTTTATCATATATTTTATTTCAGCTTATTATTTTTCTTTTAATTTTTAGATGTGAACAGAGTCGTGGATCTCTGTGCAGCTCCCGGCAGTTGGAGTCAAGTGCTGTCGCGAAAATTGTACCTCGGAGAAAATGTTTATGAACCAAAACGTAGGTCATTTACAGTATTGGTTGAAACAAATATACTTATGGCGACTGAAGAAGAGATGGAACAGAAAAAACGTGAGGAGGCTGCAATTCGTGAAGAGAAAAAAACTAATGTGAAAATAGTTGCTGTAGATTTACAGCCGATGGCTCCTTTACCCGGTGTTATTCAAATACAAGGAGATATTACTAAATATTCAACTGCAGAAGAAATCATGAGTCACTTTGAGGGAGAAAAGGCTGATTTGGTTATTTGCGATGGAGCACCAGATGGTACTTTCTGCCATTTAATTTTTCTTTATTAGGAAATTATTTGGATTATATTTTAGTAACTGGCCTTCATTGCATGGACATTTACATTCAGGGGCAGTTAATCTTGGGTGCTCTACATATTACGTGTAATGTTTTAAAACAGGGTGGACACTTTGTTGCTAAAATATTTCGCGGAAAGGACACTGATCTCTTAACCAATCAATTATCAGTATTATTCAATGATGTGATGGTTGTAAAACCTTGCAGCTCTCGTAATTCCAGTATTGGTAAGTATTTAATTTATCGAATAGCTCAAGAGTGATCAAACCTAGCATTAGTTTCATTTAAAAACTAAAATTTATCTGTTTAAAAAAATGTATATTTGCAGAGGCGTTTGTTGTATGCTTAAATTATTGTCCTCCGAATGATTTCGATCCAAAATTAATTACACCTTATCTGGACAGAAAAAATCGCGATTTCAATTCGCTTTCTGGCAATAACAGGGTAGTCATTCCGTTTTTGGTTTGTGGAGATCTCAGTGCATACGATTCCGATGCAACATATCCTCTCCAGGTAAGATTTAGTACATTGATGACAATTTTCGTTAATTTATTATGTATGCAGCTTAGCAAAGAAGAACTTTACACATATAAAGAACCAGTGCAACGTCCTATAAGTCCACCTTATTTCAGAAACCCGATAGTAACTGAAACTGGATGGGAAAAAGCTGTAAATGATTTAACGAGAACAAGGATGTTAGTGAGAGGTGATGAACTGGAATGTTTAAAAGAAAATGATTGCGGTTTTGAAGATGATTTAGTGAAAGAGTTATACAATAAATACACTAAATTGGAACCGAGTGATTCGTTAAATAAACTTTATGAAGGAAAGTTAAATGCACAGTTTAATAATCTAGTTGCTCGAGTGACAGAAATGCGCACCAATAAATTACCTAAAAGTGATTGGAAACCTGTTAATTTAAGCGATTACATGAGTACAACGGGAGAATTCAAACGAGCTAATAGACGTACCGTTGCCTGTGCCAATCTCTCCGATAGTGTTAACGCTACATTGGATTATCCCAGCATCAGTACAAAACATATACCCAACCCACCTGAATATCAAAATTATGAATTCTTAGAAAGATTTCACAGGCAGATTTCAAAATTAGAAAAAAGTTACGAAACAAACGAAGCAAGAAGAAAACAAATAATGGGAACACTACCAGAACCTGGTAATTCCGTAACCAGAACTACTTATGCAATGAATGCAAAAAATATACCAAAACCTGTTTTGGCAAAAATGGAGCACGATATGAAACAAGAGTTAAAATCGATGGGTGTTCTACCTAATCCAAAAATTGAAGCTTTGTTTGAAGAAAAACATCTTTTTGAAATTTTGTCTTTACAATTGATTGAAAAAGCGTTGAAAGAAGATGAACCAAAGTAGAATTAACATTATTTCTTAATGTGGCAGTGGTAACTTGATCGATTATTCAATATTTATGTCGTAAAAATGTGTGTCGTTGCATTATTTGCCTCCGTTTTTAAATGTTTCAAGTATATTAACTTCAATGCAAAATATTTTGTATTTTTTTAGAAAAGATCAAAATGTTTTAGTAATCAAAAATATGTTCTAAGAAATAAAAGTTTGTAATGAATTAAAACGTGAAGGATAAATAAAAAAATGTATGAAATGATATCTTTTATTTTCTTAAAGTTAAGTTTATAAAATTGGTACAGACTAGAATCATAAAATATATACAGCCAAACTTGGATAAGCGAGATTTGATTGGAATAGTTTTTTTGTTTATGAAGGTTTCTAACTTAAATTTTTCAAAAAATCTCTTTGTATTGACATTTTGACAGGGCGTGACAAGCCTTTCTTCACAATTGCTACTTATTAACTGTAATAGTTTGATTAATAGGTCGATAAAGATGCAGAGTTGTCAATTTTAAAAGAATGTGGCATAAAAACAATGATGTGGGATACAAGCGTTAGATTTGTAATTAATTATTACTGTATGTATTTGTTAAATATTTATGCTCCAGTCTCGGTTATAGAGGTCCAAGCATGAAAACCGACTCTTTCATAATAGAGGTTTCTGTTTCACACTTATAGAGTTTTCTCGCTTATCCAGCTCTTGCTCGCCCAGAGTTTGACTGCACATCTGCAATAATTTACATTTAAATTATTAAAAAATCAGCGTTTGCTGTTTTTTTCCTAAAATGCGCTAAAACGTAATTTAATAAAAAGTCAACTATATAATATAACGTTATGGTAAATAACTAAAACTTTACATTAAAGTAAAATTTGAATGAATAATATATAAAAATGTGAAATAGTTATGAGATAGAATCCTCAATAATGATTTGTGGCATCAAGGTACTACGACAGTTATCATGTTCTTCTATAGTACTCTGAAAAATAAAATTTTAATTGTTTTCCTGAATTCATTTTTTCTCAATATCAAAAATATTTGAATTAAAAGTTATGTTGTAATAATGACTCTACTTAGATCTTTAAAGCAATAATTAAAGAATTTTTTATTCTGAATGATATAGGGGTTATAAAAGTTGTTCTTACCGTTGATTCTCACTATGTAATAAATTTACCTGAAAGTGTTGATAATCGAGTAATTCGTTTTCTTGTTCACGTATTTTAGGAGTTTTTTTTCCATGATTTGCTAACCGTTTTCCAGTGTTACATGTGTTAGGCCTTACTTTACAGGGGACAGATTTAGGCTCTAAAAATAATACAAATTAAAAATTGAACAATAATTTTACCCTCGACACATTACCATTTATATTATTTTCATGTAAAATACGCCGACGTTTAATTTGAAAATGATCTGGTGTTACCATATTCCTTTTGGTTCCACTCACAGTTTTACAAACCAAATTGGACGCCTTTGTGATAGGTGTTGCATCAATCTTCTGCTGTTTGTTAACAGCCTTCATTTTCAAATCCTAATAATTTTGAAGAATTTTAACAATTTGAGTTTAAAAATTAATTTGTCAACCTACCACATTTTGCTTATCGTCAGCAGTAGCAATAATCTCCTCGACTGTTTTACCCCAACTCAAAAACGGTTTCTTGTTGGACATCTCGTACTGAGAACTTAATGTTCGAAGTTGTTCTTCTAGTTTTGGTATTGATTTTTTCAATCCATTTCTTTCTTTTCTTCCTGTAATAATTGGCCCCCTCTATTTTTGAACCGATCTGGTGCACAAGATTTTGTTTGTAGTTCCGACATTTTTTTGCACAATTTTTCATATTTTTCTAAGAGCTGAATTATTTCGCTACAAATTACAAGCACTATTATAATTATTTGTTGTAGTGATGCCAAAAAGCTATAGAGATAATAATAGTACATTTTCCCTACGTGTATCAACTTGAATTTTTTTACACAAGTTACCATCAATATTATAATAATAATAATAATAATAATAATCTTTATTAAGTTATAGTTAGCATTACAATAAATTCGGAATAATAAAATAACTTAAAAAAGTGGAGATCAGCATGTGCTGGTTTTCATCTCAACTTATTGACACAGAAATTCGGAGACTTCGTATAGTGCCTTTTCCGTCAGGAATTCTTTTGTTTTCCGTTTGAACTGCACTAAGGGAAGGCTCTTGATTTCTTCTGGCAGCTTGTTATACAACTTAATGCCTAGGTTGTCGCCTTCGCTACATTTGAGTCGAAGTCGTTTTGTCTGCAATTGGTTCCTTCGTCTTGTTTCGTAGGAATGAGTAGCTGTGGTATGTGTTGTACTGTCAGTCTTAATATGCACTATGGAGGCGTATACGTATGCGGAGGGCAAGGTCATGATTTTGAGAGACTTAAACAATGGTTTGCAGTGTGTTCTGCAAGGCGATCCTTCTAATTCTCGTATGGCTTTTTTGCATTATAAAGATTCGGTTCAGGTGTGCCGAGTGCCCCCAAATCTGAAGACCGTACACCATTTTGGCATGAAACATCGAGAAATATACAAGTTTTGCAGCTTCTTTTCCAATGGTTGCCTTTATTCTACGTATTGCATATAGAGCTGTGCCTAGTGAGCTCATTAGATTTGTTGTATGGTCGTTCCAGGTGAGGTAGCTGTCCAGTGTTATGCCTAGGTATTTTGCTGTGTTTTGCTGATTTTTATCGGTTCTGTTGGTTGTGAAAGTTATCTCGTAAGTTTTATTATCATTCATCAATAATCTGTTTGATGTAAACCATTTTGCTGCGGTCTCCTTGTGTTTGTTGGATTGCGTGTCGCTTTCTTCTATGATGGCTGTGTCATCCGCGTATAGAATTGTCGGGCATTCCATAATTCCTGGAAGATCGTTTATATACACGACGAAGAAGAGCGGTCCTAAAATGCTGCCTTGCGGAATACCACATGTTACAGGTTCTTCATTGCTTAATTGTTCGTTCCATGATAATATGTACCTTCTAAATTTTTGTAAAATATTAGCCTTGTAGCTACTAGCATGTCATAAAAATATTTTGTAAGCAAAATTCTGATGGAAGTCAAAAACTATCTACGATGTTGCCCAGATAAAACAGTAAATGGATGCACATAAATAACCTACGCAAGATCCCAATCCATATGACATCATGATGCGTGAGCCAGACCAGTACAGGCGGTGCTCATGCAATGCCGGTGATAAACTTCTGAGAGAGAATGAAGAGTGTTTTTCAGAGAAATACTGTACGTCTATAAATTTATCCTCACTTCCCGACCCATCTTTTTTTATTCAATTGTACGTACACTAACAGTGTCTTCACGTTCAGAAAAGGAAAGAAATTGAAGATTGAAAGTGAATAGAAGTGAATCAAATAAACACCTTATTTTCAAGATATGGATGACAATATCGGATACAGTTTAAATTCGTAAACCACAGGGCTGAATAGGCTATAGTCCCGGGGCGGTAATTTTGCTTGCACTGGAATCTCGAAAGGCTGCAGGCCAGCGGGTTTAACAAATTTTTATAAAACACACCCTTTCCCTCTCCCGTAGACGATCAGCGGTTAGCATGTTTTTGTTAATTGATCAATTGAGACAAAAAAATAGAAGTCAGAAATTAAAACCGAGGTTGTGAAGTTGTCCGACGTGAAAACTGCTATCAAAACAGGCAATCAGTAGTTTTATGAATTATGTAATTTTATTTTTGTATGATGATTAAATGTAATAAAATAATATTTTCTAGGTAGCAAAAAACTAGTATTCAGAAAAAATGTAAAATAAATTTTTACAAACAAAATTAATAACTATAATAGAGCCTTTATTGTTTAAAATTTATATTAAAGTCACATAAAAAGGAAAAACAACATAACTATTCACTTTAAAATTAATAAAGTTAAAGTTTTTTAAGTTCATTATCTTAGCTTTTATTACCATTTGTGTAATATTATTCATAACTTCCAGCTTTAATTCTGCGTTCTGGACGTTCAACAAAGTAAAAAGTTTAAAATACAAATTACTGCACAATTTTAAATAAACAGAAATAAGATAATGCACTAACACGCTCGTCACTTGACAACAAACGATCAACTGTTAGCATCGTCATAACCCGGCAGCGCTTGTATTTATGAAGAAGACGCAATTTTGTCATTGGTTAATGCTAAAGCAACCAAGCCAGCACGTGATGTCCCTTTCGATCACGACAGCCAGCACCGGTCCCATCACAGTGGCCAGCAAGCAATCTATCAGCAAAACAAGTGTCGTGTGAGGCGAGCTTAAGTTAGCAAAGTGTATCAGGAAGAGGACCACATAATTTAAAAATCGAACACCTTAAGGAGCAATAATTTTTGTTTGAATCGAGTTAAATCACTAAGGTTGAGTTGTACAATCATAAGTTAAACAAAATTCAGTAATTAACAGTAGGTTAACGCTTGAACATGGTTTAACTCACGATTATACACTCGGCCTAAACATATTTTTATAGATAATTTAAAAAAACTTCAAAAGATTTTAACTGCGATCGACCCTCATAACATTGCTTTCGTTTTTTTGAGAATTATAACATAATATGCTGAGAGAAACTCCCTGGACACTGTCTTTCATGTTACGTTATTGACAGACCCCCCCAGTATATTTGAATTTTTTTTGGAAAACTCTCCAGCCATTAATTCTATTTTTAAGATCTAAAGTTGTTAATTTGGAAATGTAACTTCAAGTAATTAATTTAATTCCGAATTTAACCCAGATATGCCTATAGCGTAGTTTTAAGATTAAAATAAAATTTTTTTTTAATTATTGTTTTTTGGCTTAGTGGACACAGAAAAAAACGTTAAAAGTAAAAAAAAATTTATTTACTACGTAATACAAGCCGTCCTAAATATAGGACATTAGGCACAACTACCACTACCTTGTGTGATATTGTACAAAACATTTAACATGCACTCCAGCATCGCATTTTCTGCATCTTGTTGTCGTTTTTTCGTGACACAATCTACATCTTGTTTGACGATTTTGTGGAACTACAAGATGGTCTAAGCGGTCAAATCTTACTTCTTCATCTCTACTTGTAGAAGGTTTGCCTGCTTGGTAAGCATATTCCTTTTTATATTTTGTAAGCAGCGTAACCGCAACACTTCTTCTAAAACCTAATTGGTCTAATTTATCTTGAGCATTTTCCCAGAACATACGTCGTCTAGGAAGAGGTACATAGCCACTAAGTAGCAAAACACCAATAAAACATTTTATTTCCGATAATTCAATCGTATTAGTGCGATTATACTGACGAGCATATCTATTAGATTCATCCGTAATTACTTGTAGAATATTATCGTCAAAAAACAGTTCAAACAAAGCAGTAGGTTTAGTTTCAGTATCTCTATTTTCATCAGCGTCGTCAAACCCAATTGAATTTTGAGGAACTTGTAAATCTTCTTTGACGTATTCGTAATGAGACTTTTTTCTTCGTTTCTTTACTTGTTTGCATTTTACAAAATTCGAAAGGGGCAAATCATCTTCGGATGACCAACTTGAATCGTAAGTTGCATTTTTGAAATTTTTTACAGATAATTCAACTTTACTGTTCATTGCAGAAGACGGTAAATTGTTGATATCTGTAAACTCTTCATCCCCTGAATCTTCATCTGTTAAATTTCCACATGCAGTAGAAGGAGGAAACAAAGTAATAGTATTTGCATCTGTACTATCATCTTCAATCATGCTTAGGGCTTCATGTAATGACAATCCTCTAAAACAATATTACAATAATTTAATATAATATATGGCGGTACTTGTGCCTGATGACCTACATGTAGGTCGGCTAAGTTTGAAACGGCACAGAAAGAAATTTAAAATTGTTATATTGATGATTTTTGCTTTAAATGTTTACAAAATAACTTGAAAGTCAGTAACCAAAAATTAAAATTTTATACGATTATACAAAAAAGCATAAAGTTACTTACCGTACAGAACGAATATCATGTTCTTCCATTTTCAAAAATAGTCAATTTCTAACACTCACAAAATTACGATTTAAAAAAATAAACGTCGCACAACTTTACCAAACTAAGGGCACACTGTAATGATTCAGTTCAATACATTTTTACTAATATTAGGGTGGGGGAGGATTCGTATTTGCAGTTATTATAGCCGTCCTATATATAGGACATTAGGCATATCTGGTTAAGGTTGACAATTTTAAAATCTGAAATTATTAATTTAAATAATTTCAATTTTAATTCTAAATAAGTTGACAATTTTCCAGAAAAAATTTTAACTTGATACATTTAAGAAAAAATTTAACATTTTCATGCAGCTAGGGCTTTTACGAACCTGTTTTTATTGTAATACTTCTGCATTTTATCCATCTCCCGTTCATGTAAAGTCAATAAATCTTCTGTAAAAAATTCGAATGGAAGTATTTAAAATCTGTACTATTTTCATCAATGTGGCACTTTTCGTACATTAATAATAACTCTTGGCGGAGGCATTTTACGTACATCTAAAAATTTTTACAATTAAAATCAGCAAAATTATGGAAATAAAATACAAACTTCAATATTTTCCTTCTTTATATCTCTACATCTATTTAATTCTTGTTTCCAATTTTCCAGCACTGCTAGATTGTTTTCAACTTGATTTATAAGAAACAAATCGCACCTGTGTCTGTCTTCTTTTAAAAACTTCCACAAATTTTCCACCTCTTCCTTTATTCCAGAAATTTCCTTTTTAGTTTCTTTGTACATTTTCTTAATGCGCATGTGAAACTGTTCCAAGTTTTGCATGTTTTGCTCTGTAACATGAAACAACGATTCCTCTGAATACAATACAAGTTTTTCAAAATCGGTTTTCGATTGATATTTCAACTCCTGCACTAATTTTAAAATTTCAGACTTGGTTCCTAAAAATGTTTCCAATCGAGTAAATCTTATAGACTCCAATTGTTCTAAATGACTTTTAAAGTCGCCTATTTCATTGTTTGTAGGTAAAGGTGAATCTTTCAGTCCTTTTGGCTGTGCGCCAAGAACTTTACACAATTGCAATTCCTCATCTCATAAGCAATTATTTCCCGACACTTTTTCTTGTGTAGAATTTCGCATCTTAAAACAAATATTAAGTTAATTATTTTATATCTTCTTCAAGTGCCATACACTTCATTGTGCGTAGGCGATCAGCTTAGCCGAAGCCAAGCTGACTTTACTAGGGAATATAATTAATGGGGTGGTTTCCCGTTGCCTTCCCCACAGTCCAAAGATCGGACCTTTGATCACAGCAGTGTAACCGACTCGACTAGGAATCGAACCATGGTCTACCGCTTTAAAGTTGCTTTAAATGCTTTATGCTTTACGCTACACTGCTGGTTTATTTTTTTTTTATATAAAAACACAAAATAATATAACTTACTCTTCAATATATTTCGTCAATTTTTCAAACTCTTGTAAAAGTGTCAACTTTTCACTTCCAAATCGAGGCATGATCAAATGCAAATCCTTACATAAAGATCGGCACTTCTCTAATGACTTTTCTATTTTTTCCATCACTTCATTTTGAAACGTAATCGTTTCTTGACCATAGCTTGACAAGTCCCTTCGATTTGATTTACAAACGTTTCAGACCAATCTTTTTTTATTTCACTTTTAAATCCCACAGTTTTCATTATATCGCACCAATTACTTAATTGCTTTTTTACAATTACGGTTGTTTTATGAAATAAATCATCTTCCCAGGAATCTGAGTTATCGGACGCATTGCTACAAAAGATTGATTACCCAATTAGTAATGTTAATTATGTATATAAACAATTATAACAATAATATGTGATTGTAAAGTATTTACAATCACATCAATGATCGAGAAGCGGACTTTTTTAATTATACGGTTAATGGTCATTGTAATCAACTAAATTTAAGGTTCTAATCACTATAATTAAAAATATATATAAATTTACCTTTCTTCAGACATGATTAACAAATTATTTTTTATTTCCTAGATAATTATTTTCTAACTTCAGCAAACACTTGACAGACAAACGACAGTTAACTTCAAAATTCAAATTCAGTACATTAGGCAGGCGCAGTAATTTGAATCTGATTCGTCAGATGGTGAACACGGCGTCAAAAATTTTAAACTAAATCGGCAGGGCCGGATTTAAAGATTTTGAAACCCTTGATCAACGGAAGTCTACTGTGTTGTGTTTATATTCTGTAATAAAGAACATTGATTACCATACGGAGGAGAAATTAAAGGAGAGCGGTGCTTTCAAGGATTTTTAAGTAAAAAAATAGTTTTTTCAATGTTCATCTATCAATAGCTTTTTTGAATTTAATAATCTAAATTGACCACGAGACCAAAAACTAAAATAAATATTAATTATTGCAAGAATTTATAATCGTGCAAGAACGAAATAAATTTCGTATAATCGAAACTTTTAATGCGCCTTGTACATACCATTATTTTCATTCGTTTGTTCCTGTGGTTTGTTCTCAAGGTTGTCTGTATTTTTTAAATTTGAAGATATGGAGGTTAAAAAAATTTTTTATCGGCTTTATTTGTTCAAACACAGAAATTACAGTCACGAAATAAAACTTACACATTATTATAAATGTAAACGAAAACCTGTAGATTACGTTCTCTCAAGATTATTTTAAAGAGAACTTCCAAATTTTAACCCCAAAATTGTGTTTGTTTTAAATTTTTGAATTTTGAAAAAGTTTGTAATTCTTCACAATGGAGAATAGCGAAGATGAATTATATGGAATTTTGTCCATGTTTTACATTAAATATAAGTTGACAGGTACGGATATAGTAGTTATCGCACAAAAGTAAGTGCATGAAATATCGAACATGTTAATTTCAGATGCGGGTATTTCATACCACGGGTTGTCGAACAGTGGTATACTACAATTATACAGTACTCTTTATGGCCCCAATTTACCGCAGTGCAAGAGGATGTAAAGAAAGAAGTAAAAAAACAAATCAGATGATACGGAGATGAAACATAGTAAACAAGGCAAATCAGATGATACGGAAATGGAGCAAAGCGAACCTGGAGGTAGTGACATATCAAGTTCACTGAATACATGTGTACACAATGGAAACCACAGTGAAAATGATGTAGATGTATTTAATTGCATTCCAAATGAAGCTCGCCCTTTTGAACCGTCAATTATTCCACCCAGATACAATCCGCCATATTATTGCAATTCCCAATATTCTCATTTAACTCGAGAAGAAAAAATAAACCAATTAGTTGATTATCA
Organism: Lycocerus yunnanus; assembly: GCA_036346125.1. NCBI lineage: Eukaryota > Metazoa > Arthropoda > Insecta > Coleoptera > Cantharidae > Lycocerus > Lycocerus yunnanus. The sequence continues at coordinate 1,365,830 of JARFIX010000022.1, read as the reverse complement.
CTTGATGCTAAAGGCAGAAAATAAATATTACAAATTCCCTTCGAAACCTAGTGTGAAATGTGGTAATCCAATGTCTCTTTCAATGTGGTTTAAAGCACAAAAGTTTAAATCGAGTAAGAATTTGACTAGCAATTTTACGAGATTCCTGACAGACTTTTCAAATTGGATACAACCGCAAAGTCAATATTATGTGTATATGTTTGGTACTGATAAAACTGAACCACAGCCACATTGTTCAAGTCGGCCAGATAATGTAGAAGAAAACCCAAGTGATCGTCAGCTGGAAATAGTACCAAGTGGTCGTCAGCTGGAAATATTACCAAGTGGTGGAAATTTTGGTTTAAATGATCTTTTGAATCGTACAGTCATTGATGCACCACCATCGACTTTGAGCAATTGGGTAGATAGCATAATTAGTACATCACCTCGTTCAACTCCCACTCAAGATGAAGGAGCTGCTTCATCTTCAAGAAAACGACCTCTTTCACCTGAAACTATAAGCACCAAAAGAAAGAAACTTAAAAGAATATATGCAGGTAATTACATTTTAAAATATTAAGTGAAAAATTATTATTTGATGAAATTTCTAAAGTTCAAGAAGATGTATCTTCACCACCTGTTGAATCCCAATCGAGGAGCTCTGCAGTCGAGTCTTCAGAGGGTAGGTGGAGCTCTGTTGTTGTTATTATTTTTTAACTATGTGATGTTTACGTTGTTGTAAGAAGTGCATCTTTTTCAGTATCTACATACAGATGTTCTTTAAAAATCTAACAGTAACCTTTTGAGCATACATTTTTCATAACATAGTACTTCTTTATATCTGATTTTTAGCAAAATTTTGAATGGATTATTTTTGTTTATTACAGGGAGATTGTGTCTTATACAAGGGTATTTAAGAGCGACTCTATGAAGGCAGTTTCCTTTCCTCAATTTTTGAAAAGATATATTTTTAAATTTCTCAAAATTGAGAGAAAAAATTGTTTTTTTGATTTCATTATTTCATTTTGTTGCCATAGGTATTTTTAATTCATTCCAAATCAGGAAGGCTTCCTTCTAGAGCCCTCAAAAATGCCCCTGAGTGAGACACAAATAATATTTAACGTTTATTTAGAAAAAATATTTTTTTTTTTAATTCCCGGTTAGAAGATATTTTCACTGTTTTATTGTTAATAATTTATAAAATAGATTATGAACTGATTATTAACAAATTGGAGAGTAAAATGTCTTTCGATTCTCAGTAGGTTAAACTGAACAATAAAACGAAATTTGTGAGCTTTTAGCTGCCATCAGACGTTTAACAATTCTTCTTCTTCACGTGCCTGTCCGTTACCGGATGTTAGCAATCATAAACTTGGCCGAAGCCAAGATGACTTCTCTTGGGAGTATAATTCGGGGGTCCGTTGCTTTCCATAGTCCACAGATTGATATTGGACTTTTTAATCACAGCAATATTTTTAGCGCCAGCAGGATTCGTACTGCGAACTTACCGCTTCGTAGTCGACCCGTGTATGGTTCGCGTTATACTGCTGGTTTAACAATTAAGCAAATAAATTGAATTGAATAATTAAACTAATAAATTGTTATTAAACATCTGATGACAACAGTAACCATAGCTGAAAGTTCACAAATAATTTTGTTTTATTGTTCGGTTAACTTGTTAATTTTTAAAATTTTACTGTAAGATTAATTTTACAGGTTAATAATAATTTCTATAATTTATGTATGAGATTCAAACTAAATTTTGTTGACAGTAATACAGAAATAATTTAATTAACAACAAAATTGCGAATTTGAAAAAAATACTTTCTTTTATTGAAGTCTTTGTAACACTGAGTTATGGTTATTTCATTCTTCTTTATAATGTATGGATGCCCATGTTAAAATCTGAGCCTTATACAATTTACAATCTGAACTGGCATAAATAACCCCGAAATTATTTAAATAATATTTTAATCGCTTACATTATTTAAATAATTTTGAATTTATTTGTATTTTTACTTATTTTAAATTTTCCTTTTCGCTTATTTTTTTAAATAATTATAATAATCTAATGGTGTAGGCTTCTAATTTTATTAAATTAAAATTAGTGATATATTTTGGTTTATTCGAATACAAAATTACAAAATTTTCACTTGATAAAAATTTTACTAACAAAATAATTGTGTTAGTATTTTTCTTCTTGAAATTTATTATTTTTACTGGATTATTGATAGAACCGAGCGTCCCAGTAAGGGCTGCATCAAGGTTAAGTTCAGAATTTCCATTAACTGCACCTGAAATTAAACACTCTTCAATTTTACCACCAGAAATAATTCCGGGAAAGACACATATACTGTGCAAAACTTGCTGGTATTGGGTTATATTTGACCCAAAGGTGCATCATTATTGTGCTTCTCCTCCATGTTCAGATTCAGATTAATTTTAATATATTGTAAATAATAGTTTTCATAAAACCGTAATATAAATGATGCATTTTCTAATTATGATAAAATGGAAATCATTTGTATATTAAATTTGTTCTATGTATAGTCTTCCAAACTTGTTGATTGTTATATATTATTATTTATGTTATAAATTTAATATTCATGTTTTGTTAATGAAAGTATTGAATTAAAATTAAAAATGAATTTGTTAATTAAAACTATATTTTTCTTGACCATAATTTCTTTTTAATTAATGTTCCTTATAGTAACTGTTAAATCATAAAATTAATTTTATTGTATTGTTTAATTTTGAATACGATAGAATGCAATATCAAGTTTTGGATAACTCGAACACTAAATATCAACAATTGGGTTTCGGAGTTGGAAATCAACTTAGCAGGAAACTGGCCAAGTTACTGACAAGTAAAAATTTATATGATATTATAATGATGTGACATCCAACAGACATAAATTTTGGCTGGTTTCTATGTGTGCTAGGTGTGACAATTGCACACCTGTTTGAATACATAGTTGAGAATAAGCTGGTTTTTCTCACAATTTTTAAAAGTTCTGAACAACTAATCAATGGTAACTTTTAGTATATTAATTTTGTTATCAAAATGAGAGGCTGTGTATCAAAATTCGGCTTGGTGAGAATTATTCCAAAGTGAAAAGTTATATTTCCTGGACTATTACTAGGTTTTTCAATTGTACGCTAGATCTGTTCGTCATTTTTGGAGACTTTTTTTGAGAGAACATTTGAATTATAACAGATGCAGACAAGCAGGAGGAAGGGAATTCCGAAGATATTTCTTATTTACAGTAAATTTACTTTAAAAAAGGTCATAGAGCCGTCAAAGGAAGCATTGCCGTAGCAAAATTTTATTTCGAAGAGAGATTTTTAAACTGTTCTAAAAAATATTTATATCCTGACCACGTTAAATTTCTAGTTAAGTTTATTGATCCCTGCTTTTACTCCAATTACTAACTCGCACGCACTTCAAAATTTCTGCTTTGCGACTATCTATGACTGCGCAAAATTTGTATTGGATTGAGCGTCAGCATCAGTTGCAGCATCTGCATCAACGATCAAACTATTAATCCGTTTGTATATCTTGGAATTTCTTATCTAAATGTTTCGTTCCATTCCAATAATCTGCCAGTTTTCTTTCCGTGTTCTAAAAGTTATCATGTAATTTATTTTTGAATGAAAAGCAATTTTCTAATATATTATTAATAATAAAATTTAGTTAATTAAGTCATTTCTAACAAAAGGTTAATTTAAAGTAAGTGCTTAGGTATGCGATGCTACTTACAATATTAATTTATTCCATCGGCAAAATTTTTCAATAAGTACCTTCTTACTACTTATTTTTAAAAATAATCTGTAATAATTGACAAAACTAAATTCAAATTATCAACCAGATCTTATAAAAGCATAATTCAATTTATGAAATTTTACTTTTTATTTTTTTTTTTCTATGTAAGGAATGCAGAAACAGGATGATTTTCAGAAGATTATCGCTAAAATTGATTTATGTATGTTGTAAGTACATTTATCAAATAAATGGACTAGAAAAGCACACTCTCATAGCCGAATCAGAAAAACAATAAAATTTAAAAATTCATGTAATTTCAAATACTAATTTGACACCCCCCAACGAAGAAGAACGTAACTCACTTTTACCAATTTTTCAGAAGAGCGATTTGAAAGTTGAAAAATTCTAGAAGTATTATTTTAAGCGCGAAAAAAATATTATAAATAGATAGAAACATCTTTTAAATTGTTGTTGGCTTTTTTTTTTTTTTACCAATTTGCCTTTTTTCCTGATACAGAAATGCTCATAACTAAAATTGGACGTAATTTTTGAGTTACGTCCCTCTTCATTGGGGGTGTCGAATTGATATATTTTGGTAATATTTAAAATGCATATTTATGAATGTCCAAACCTATGCGTTTTTCTATTGCTGACCATGTTTGATTACTTAAGCAGTTTACTTAACATATATATTTTAATAACGTTAATGCGATTTTTTCAAATTTAGTTTACATATACAAATTTTTTGAATGTGAGCAAAAATTTTTCCAATATAAAATAAAGCACTTCAAAATTTCCATCGTTCTCGACTAAGTTTGATGAGTAATTCAAGCTTCTCGACATATACCAACATGAATTCAAAATTGCTGGTAGCAGTTTTGTTGTTGTCTTGCGGTTTAGTTATATGTTCTGCCGGTAAGTTTACTTTTTTACATAATTAAAATTTAAAATGTTCTCGCTAGGTAAGTTGTACTTATTTTACTTTTTTCACATCTGGTTTTTACTCTTTCAATAAAACTTTTTTAGTTCCTTCATTTAGTTTTAAAAAAATTTGGAAATATTTTTCAGAAAAGAAGGTAGTTTGTTACTTTGGCAGTTGGGCAGTTTACAGACAAGGACAGGGCAACTTCCCCATTGAAAGTATTGATCCCAAATTGTGCACACATTTGGTTTATACTTTTGTTGGACTTAACGCCGATGGATCAATTCGTATCCTCGATAAAAACAGCGAAATTGATAAAGGTAACTTAATTCAAATTTGAATTATCCATTTTTCATAAAATTTTTAGGTGGTTTCAAAAGGTTTAACGCTTTGAAATTACAAAATCCAAAAGTTAAAACTTTGGTGGCAATAGGAGGATACAATGAAGGATCCGTTGTATATTCGCAAGTCTCAGCGCTCCCAGAATTAAGAACAGCATTTGTTAACAACGCCGTTAACTTTGTGAAAACTTATGGTTTTGACGGTTTTGATTTAGATTGGGAATATCCAGCCCAAAGAGGAGGTGCTCCCGCAGATAAAGTTATTTTATTAGCCTGAAAGAAAATTTAATTCTACTTATTCTGTCAAAATTTCAGGTTAACTATGTTTTGCTGATCAAAGAGTTTAGAGAAGTTTTTGATAAAAATAATTTATTAATTACGGCAGCTGTTGGAGCAACTGAAACGGCTATCAACCTATCTTACGATGTTCCAGAACTATCCAAGTAAATGGGTTATTTTAGGTAATTAAATGTAATATTACCGATGGTAAAATTTTTAGGTACTTGCATTTTATCAATATTATGGCTTACGATCTCCATGGTTACTATGAAGGTATTACTGGTGAAAATGCTCCATTATACCCTTCATCTAAGGATGTCACACCAATTCAAAAGGAATCAAACATTGTATGTTGTTTGATGTTATTTTAAAATTAAATAATCTTATACATTTTTTCTAGGATGCTATTTTGAAAGCCTGGATTAGCAAAGGAGCCGAACCAGAAAAATTAGTTTTAGGCCTTTCAATGTATGGTCGATCATTCACTTTAACCAATCCTGCCGATAATGGTATTGGCGTCCCATGTTCTGGTGCAGGAAATCCTGGTCCATATACTTTAGAAGCTGGAATGTTGGGATATAACGAAGTGAGTACCTATAATTATTTTTAGTATGCATAATAATAGTAACCTCCTATTAATTGATTTTTTCTTAGATTTGTGAATTACAACAGAAGGGCGGTTGGAACGTCGTTTGGAACGAAGAACAACAAGTACCGTACGCTTATTCTGGAAACCAATGGGTTGGTTATGACAATCCAAAATCTATAGCTCTAAAGGTAAAATAGCTTCTTACAAAGTCGGATTTGATTTTTATTTTACTTCTAGGTTGCTTATGGTAACAAATTAAATCTTGGAGGTTATATGATCTGGGCTATAGATATGGACGATTTTCGTGGCGTGTGCGGTCCCAAATATCCCTTGTTGACTGCAATCAATCAAGCAATTTAAATATTCGTTGAAATGTCTCATTTGAATTGTTTCCAATAATGAAAATTTTCTATATAATTTTTGTAACAAATTATAATTGATTATTAAATTTAATAAATTTTTAAGTTTTTGAATAAAATTGTATTTTTTAATCGTCAAAAAGCGTATCTTTTTGTTTTTATATGATATGCAAACATATCTGGATGATGAATATGCGGCGTTAAGTTCCCAAAGCGGTGTTAGCTCCCCAATTCAGTAGCAATTGCCTATCGATTTTTTATTAAATAAAACATCGATGCAATTGCCCAATGCGGTGTTAAACCATGGTATGGTTTAACATGGCATTATACCATGGTGTTAAACGCTAGTTAGAAGGTCAAAGCGGCCAACGGTCCACCTGATCCGCTAATATGCAATAACAAAATAAGCTTTATTTTATTTTTAAAACTGATTTTAAAAGAAAATTGATGATTTTCATTGGTTATTTTGAACTAATTTCAAATACAAATCCCAAAAATTTAATTTTTTCCGGTGCCGTTTAACCGACACCATTTCGCCGCCACCGCTTCGACATTAGCTATTTTGCTATCCCGTAGTTTGTTGTGTTTTAAGCAAAGAAGAAAAATCAATTCTTTATAGAAATGTTAGGAAGATATTCCTTCATTACCAGAAACACAAATTTCTGGTAATTTGTTCTTTAATTAATTATTACCGGTAATTGCTAGCGACAGGCGGCATTAAAGTAAACTGAACTAAAGTTGACAAAAATTCAATTTTTTTATCGTTTGGAGAAAAAGATTACTAATTTTGAAGAACTGTACATTTCTTGTATCAATAATTTTGTAAGCCGCTGTACATAATTTTAATGTAAATAAACCAACTGAAGTGACATCTGGTGAATGGCACTTGTAACGAACTTTTATTTATATTAAGATTTGACAGATGACGTTTAATTTAAATGATTTATAAAAGTAAAAGTGGCAATTGCAATGAATTCAAAACAGGACGTTTTTTTGAAACCCCGAGTTCAGGTAAATTCACTGTCGTGATCGTCGCGTCCTGGGAAACATTTTTTAAGTTTACAAGTATTTTTTAGGTTAGCTACCTAAAAATTAAAGACGTATTAAAGCCCCTTTATGAAGGATTAAATTTCATAGGAAGGAAAAGAGATGCAACAGTTATCATTGAAAATCAAGTACGTTTTTCTTATATCGCTTCTTGTTCTGTATAAGTTTTCACAAACACAACGCCGTGGTAATTAACGATGTTCACATTTCACCTTTTTTTCCAGAACGTCAGTCAGCATCACGCAGTTATAACGATTACCGATGATAAACATTATATAAGTGATATAGGTTCATTTAATGGTTCATTTTTGGATAAGAATAAGTTGCAACCTCTACTTTTATATGAGTTAACCGAAGGCTCAATTATTCACTTTGCATGTGTCACAGCCATTTATGTTAAGGTAAGAAATTATTTTAACGTTAACAATTTTCTGATTTTAAATTATTTCTAACAGACACCAAGCAATTCGCAAGCTGTGTTTGCTAAACCTCAAAAAGCATCACAAAATCTAAGTGAATCATTTTTTGTCGCCCAAACTCAACAACTTGAAGTGGAAGGTGTTGAAGAAGTTTTCAATAATTGCTTTGATGATGATTATGATTTTAATGATGTTCCAACAACAGAAAACGTTTCTACTATCATGTCCATTCATGATATGCCCACACAAATATTTTCTTCCAGTCACATAGAATCGATCGAAAACAGTATTCACAGCATTCCCACCCAAATTAATACACCACAGAGTAAGTTATCTAGTATTCATGAAATGCCAACACAACTTATGCTAAGTGAAAGCAACATTGAAAACGAAATTTCTATAACTTCTACAAGTATGCACGAATTACCAACACAAATTATTGATTTGGATAGGGATCTTGATTTAATTGCATCTAAAAAAGTCAAAGAAATAGAAATCCATGAGCTACCAACACAAATTAACTGCCCAGATGAAACTTCTCCACAAAAACCTCCACAAGACAAACAAATTGAAATATGTAGTTCACTACATGAAAATGAAGATAACTCGGTTAAAACAATTCAAGAACAAAATAGCTTGGTCAATCCCGACAAAAATGAAGATATTTTATGTCGGCCTAATACTTCCGAAGGGTTGGATAACAATGCACGGAATATTGATGATTCTACAATTACTTCTCCCGAACCTGACATAAACAACAAAAATGAAGATATTTTGTGTCAGCCTAGTACTTCCAAAGAGTCAGATAATAATGCAGACAATATTGATGATTGTGCAATTGCTCCTATTGAATCTGACACGAATAACAAAAAGGAAGATATTTTGTGTCGGCCTAGTACTTCTAAATGTTTAGATAACAACGGAGATGAAATTATTGATGATGATTGCGTGATTGGTTCTCCTGTACCTGAGCACTCTGCGGTTAATATATCTGACGATATAATAGACGATTCCTTTTTAGGAAATGTAAGTGAAGGTGGTGGTAACCCAGAATATTTATTGTTGAAATCGATAAGTAAATTAACTAATTTAGAACCAGCATCATTACAAATCTCTCAACCTGTTGGATTATCAACAAAGAAAAAACAATGTCAACCAATAGTTTATAGTACATCGGGTTCAGAAAAAGATAATTCTCCAATGTCTGAAGACATAATAGTTGCAGGACAAACTAAAAATTGTCTGAGAATTAATTCCGATTCTGATACGGACATAGATGATTTACTACCACCATTGAATTGCGAAAAAACAAATGACGCAAAAAATGATAAGGTAGATGATTCCGGATCTGCTACGGATATTGAAGGCAATTTAAATGTTATTGTAGCTGCCACAACTAGAAAAGTACTCAGAAAACGTAAAAAGTGTCGAAAGATTGATTCCGATTCTGAGACGGACTTGGAAAACTCCAATATAGAAAAATATGATTCTGATACCGACATGGAAGATATTCCTAAAGCTTCTACCGATAGCCCAAACAAAATGAGTCTTAAAAAAAAAAGTGAAGATTTTAATATCATAAATTCCGACTCCGATACGGATATTGAAAAAAATGAAACCCAAGTGGTTGATTTGGGCGCTAAGATTAACGTTAGAGAAGAACAAGATAGTGATATAATCCCATGTACTCAATTATCTGATGACGACGTTGATGACTTTAACTTTGGAATACAAAAAAATGATCCAATCGAAACAGTTGAAAAAAATAATTTAGATGACGTTTCAGAAAATTTTAGTTTGAGGTTCTCTTCATATACAGAATTAAGTGAAGAAGCAAATAATTCAAAGAAAATTGGCGTTTCTGTGTCTACAAATGAAATACATCCAAATATTTGTGCTGATGGCAGCAAAAATGAAGTACTAATTATAGATAAAATTGAATCGGCTGCTACAAAATCTACATCTCTACCAACTTTAACGTTGGCCACAACCAACACACTTATTTCTAATGATTTACTCACTCAACCTATTCAGAAAATTATTCCACATTCAAAAGATGACAGTGACAACTTGTTTGCTCGACCTACTGAAAAACAGCCCGATAATGTTTTTGAGAAATCTTCAAGTTCAAAACATCGACTTGATCAACCGACGCAGCCATTGCCTCTCGATGTAGTTTGTGATGATGATTTATTTATGCAACCCACGCAGAAACTTATTCAAACTTCTAAAGATGAGGTTGAACATTTGTTCAGTTGTCCAACTCGCCCTACTCGAAAACCTCGTTCTAGTTCAGAAAGTTTATTTGATCAACCCACTCAACCGTTAGTTTCCGATGACAAATGCGATGATTTATTTATGCAGCCCACCCAAAAAGTAGTTCAAACATCAAAAGCTGGAACTGAAAATTTGTATAGTTGTCCAACTCCACATGCAGGAAAAACTCGCTCAAGTTTAGAAAATTTATTTGATGAACCGACTCAATTGTTGGTTAATAATGAAAAATGCGATGACGATTTATTTATGCAGCCTACTCAACAACTTACGCACAATTCGAAAAGTCAAATAGAAAATCAAGGTTTATTTGATCATCCAACTCAACCGTTGAGTCTTGATGACAAGGTTGATGATTTGTTTTTGCAGCCAACTCAAAAACTTACTGAAGAAAACGAAAATTTGTTTGATCATCCCACTGAAGTAATAACTTTTAATGAAAATAATGAGGAGGATTTATTTCTTCAGCCTACTCAACAAATTATTTCAACTTTGGATAAACAGAAAGAGAAGGAAAATCTATTTGATCAGCCTACGCAACCGCTCACTATTGAAGAACATATAAACGACGACAATGGAAATGATTGTGATGATTTTTTTCTTGTACCTACACAAAAAATTGTTTCTCCTGCAAAAAAAGCAAAGAAGAACGAACATTTGTTTGATCAGCCCACGCAACCTCTCATTCTTGAAACAAATTTGGATGACGATTTATTTTTACAACCCACTCAACAAATTACATCACCAAATGCTGTTACTTTAAAGAGTAACTCACCATTGAAGGTGTTTTCTGACAATTCAGAAAAAGGAATGTCGGTTGAAAGTCAGTTGGAAGTTATGTTTGCCTCACAACCCTTACTGCCACAATCAAATTCTCGACCCTCCAATCCTCTGGTAAGCATATTGGAAGGAAATTATACAATTGATTCTCAGGATGTGGTAAGTGATAATTTGCCAGCATCAGAACTGGCGGAACAATGTGATGTTGATCAAAATGAATTACGGTAACGGAAAATTTATCCTCAAAACAAGATGTGGTTACAACCAAGAAACAAACCAGGAGTAGAGAAAAAGTTGTGGTTAAGAAAAAGTTACTGTTGATAATGAAAATAATTTGACATCCAAAGAAGAAAGTAAATCGAATAAGCAGCTTAGGAATGATCGAAGACCTAGTTTGGACGACGACAAAATGTTAGCAAGAAGAAGTCAGAGAATTGATAATGCAAAAGGTAGTCAAGAAATTGAAAAACAAGAAATAAAAGTAAATAAACAAAGCAAAAAAGAAAAGGAAGGTAGTACTTTGAAAAAAACTGAACAGCCTAAACAATCAAATGAAGACATCGAAGAGGAAGTTACGGTGAAGGAAAATTTATCCTCTAAACAAGGTGAAGTTACAACCAAGAAACAAACAAGAAGTAGAGAAAAAGTTGCAGTGAAGGAAACTATTATTGTTGATAATAAAGATAATTTGGCATCTAAAGAAGAAAATACATTGAATAAGAGGCTTAGGAATAACAGAAGGCTTAGTTTGGATGATGCTAAAGTGGAAAACGACAAAATATCAACAAGAAGATGTCGGAGAATAGAAAGCAGCGAGAGAATTGAAGAACGAGAAGTTAAAGTAAATAAACAAAATGAAAAAGGAGGTAGTCCCGATAATGCTAAAGTGGAAAACGACAAAATATCAACAAGAAGATATCGGAGAATAGAAAGTAGCGAGAGAATTGAAGAACGGGAAGTTAAAGTAAATAAACAAAACGAAAAAGGAGATAGTCCTGGAGGACGTTTGAAAAAAATTGAACTTTCCAAACCATCAACTGAAGATAAAAATGAAATAGGCAGGAAAAATATTGAAAATGAAAGATTAAAAGTAGAAGAAAATAAACAACGTAAAACAAGAGATGGTAACAATTCCCAAGAAACTAAAATAGCAGTTGAGACTAAAATGAATACTAGAAAACGCACCACAAGAGCAGATAGTGTAGATTCACTGAATGAGGCAAAAACTGTCAAGAAAAGTAAAACAAATGACAAATGCGAATCACCTGATCGAACATCCCCGATAAAAAGCAGCAGCAGATTGAGAAATTTAAAAAAAGATACAAAAAAACTGAACGAAATTGAAGATGCAGTTCCAAGTAAGGAAGTTATCACAAGCGATGTAGTCAAGTCTTCTGCAGTTACCAAAAGTGAAGTTTCGACAGTTACTAGAAGTACTAGAGGTTCTAAAAAGAATGCAAATTCTGAACAGCCGTTAGCTGAAGCAAATCTTACGGTAATATCAATTTCTAGCGATAATAGTGACGATGACATCATATTAAATAAACCGAGAAGTAGCAAACGAAAACAAGACAGCCAAGCTTCTTCCAGCAGTCCTAAAAAAATAAAAAGTTCAGATACTTTGCCTATAAGTACACCTATTGCTAAAAGAAGCAGGAGAATGTTAAGTAAAACTGATACAGTGGAAGAACCTGTAAATCAGAAAAAGGAAATGAAAGTGATACAAGCAATGCTAATTCATCAGATCAAAGTTTACAAACTTCAATTAGAAATCAGAGACTTTCTAGTGTAAGTTCCATCAACGACACACCCAACGTAAGTAGTTGAATAATTTTGTAATTTTTAGAGCATTAATTTTTGTTTTTTCAGAGAAATAAAAGAAAACAGAAACCTAAAGTCGTATTCACAATGTTGGATAGCCCAGAATTAGAATCTCTAATTAGAAGTTTGGGTGGGACAATTGTTGATACGGTTAATGCTTGCACAGTTCTTGTTACCGGATCTCTGAAACGTTCCCAAAAATTATTGTCAGCCGTAGGTCAAGCTAAACCAATTTGTTCTGTGAAATGGCTCCAGGAATGTAAAAAAATGAGCACATTTCTTGGTAATTTTTTGTTTATTTGTATATTTCTATAAATTTATATTAAACTCCTTTTCTAGATCCCTGGGATTTCATACTGGAAGATAGGGAAGCCGAAACCAAGTGGAATTTCTCTTTAAAGGAATCATTAATCAGAAGTCAAAATAAGAAATTACTGCAAAATTATTGCATTCTTATCTTAGTTACAACGGCAGTAGATGTTCTTAAAGGTAATTAGTAGGAAATTGCTGAACTTTTTACTTATAAGTCCTTAAATTTTAGCTGCAATTGAATGTTGCGGTGGAAAGTGTGTATCGAGAGCTCCATCAGATACAACGAATTTCATAGTGGTTGCTTCGCCAGAAAATAAAAAAAAATATGCCAAGTTTATAAAACAAAAAGTTACAATTGTATCTCCCGAGGCAATCTTTGATGGAGTTTTAAGACAAGAGTTACATTTCGAAAAACATCTGTTATCTTAACTTGTTTTTTATTGTACATTATTTTTGTTTTCACATAATTTTGCATGTATAAAGAACAGCAAACAAAATTTTTATGTTATATTTTTAAAATTTTAACTTATATTTTTAACCTCATTTTACAATTTTATATTTAAAATTATAATTATAGGAAGTATAAAAGGAAATATTTTTTTAATAAACCACAATATTGGCGTAATTAAAAATTTGCTTTTTATTTCGAAAATCTCGATAGAAAATGCAAAAAATGTAACCCTTACGTCCATCACCACTTAGGAGCTTTGTATTTTTCATTCCCAACACCTTGTATAATGTGGTTACTATTTGCTGATATCCGAAAAATTCCCTTCTATTAGTTGACAGGTGTGTAGCTTAGCAACCACACAATCAAACAGTGGACAAGCCCACGTCGCTTGTTTAATACAATCTATTAATCAATCCTTTTTTAAATAATTGACCAGAAACATGGAACCAAAAAATACAATAATTTTTAATGCATCCAAAAATGAGTTATTTAAATTATCTGACAATTATAAAATATTTAATCGTAAAATGAAAATTTATTGGAAGTTAACTGTGTAAGTACTACCAATACATTGTAAACAATATATATTTCTTTACCAACCTACACTTTTTTCAGAAATAAGGAAGAACTATCGGAAGATTTATTGAAACAGTGTTCTGCCTTAATACTGCCTGGTTGTCGAAATCCGTTCAGCGATAATGAAATTAATGTTTTAAAAAACTATGTGGAAAGTGGTGGAAGAGTTCTGATTCTTTTATCGGAGAGTAACCAAGATGACATCAGCAATATTAATATTTTGCTTGAACAGTACGGAATTATTCCCAATATAGGTTTGTATAAATGAGGCATAGAAGTCGATAAAATTTGACTTATGATTTTGTAGATTCTTTAATCAGAACACATTACTACAAATATTTTCACCCCAAAGAATGCTTCATTGGCGACAGTAACATACATTACGCCTTAACAAAAAAACGACAATACCAGTTTGAACTTAATTTATCCGTTCGGATGCACCTTGAGTGTTAACAAACCAAGTTTTATGGCTTTCTCAAGTGGAACTACAACATTTCCAGTCGATCGACCTTTGGGTGCATTTTATTGTAACCAAGCCACGGGTAAGCTTCCACCTGGTTAAAAATTGAATTTACTTGTCATGTTTTATTAGGTGGGGTGTTGATAGCGATCGGTTCTGGACACATGTTTTCGGATAAATACATCGATCAGGAAAGCAACGAAAAATTTCGAGAAATGTTAATAGAATTTTTGGTGGCATCAGAAAAACGTAATACAATTTACGCAGATCATGATGATGACATTGATGTAAGTATCTTCGTGATGACATAACGTTTTTTTTTTTAAATTTTATTTTAAGATTTGGGACCACCATATTGTGCCTGACGTAGCTGAAATAGCCGATAGGCCTAAACTGTGTTTAACCGATGCAATTAGTAATACTTTACCAATGGATTTCACAAAACTTTTTGACTACAAATTGTTTTCGTTAGGCACCAATTTAAGTAAGAAATCGTTTTCTACGTTCTTGTGTAGACTGTGCAAAATATTGTTGTTTCATTTTAGTTCCCGAAACAATAAAATTGCATGAAAAACTTGGCGTAGCTCATAACACACTAAAACTGATCAGTCCAAGTTTTGAGTCTCCTTTACCGCCACTTCAAGCTGCGGTAAGATTTACCAGTTATTTACAGAAATACACATATAGGTTCCAATATTTTAGGTATTTCCACCATCATTTCGTGAATTACCACCACCACCGTTGGAACTTTTTGATTTGGATGAATCCTTCAGTTCGCTACTTTCAAAATTAGCACAATTTACAAACAAATTCATGACGACCACGTCCAACACCAACGAATCTGAACAGCAACTTCAGTTTTACATTCAAGAATGCACTAAAATTGTCAAGTTAAATATAAAAGCAGATGATCCTAAAGCATTATTGCACGAAATTGCAAGCGAATGTTCAAAGTACAAAAGCGTCGATCCTATTAAATAATTAAAAATATTTATATACCTTCATGTTGATTCTATTTAAATAAATTGTTAAAGGAACTAATAAAAGTTTTAATAATTAGAAAAAATGTACCCAACCAGGAATTGTCGATTAAAATAAAACAAGACGTGATAATATTGAAAAACAGACGTTACATTTATTCACCTTCAATTTTACAGTTTGTACTCAAATTTTACACACATATTGGTTCGGTTTTATAAATAGAAAACAAACAAGCAACAAAATAAAAAAATGTACAATATTTAATACTCTTGAGATTGACTCTTAGTGCCTTTTCCTGGAGCAGTCGAGGCACCAGTTTTCTTGGGTAACAGAACGGCTTGAATATTTGGTAACACACCGCCTTGAGCAATTGTGACGCCCGATAAAAGTTTATTTAATTCTTCGTCATTCCTGATGGCCAACTGAATGTGACGAGGGATAATTCTAGATTTCTTGTTATCTCTAGCTGCGTTACCGGCCAACTCCAAGATTTCGGCGGTTAAATACTCCAATACGGCCCCTAAATAAACTGGGGCACCAGCACCAACTCTTTCGGCATAGTTTCCCTTTCTTAACAAACGATGAATTCTTCCAACAGGAAACTGAAGTCCTGCACGACTTGAACGAGACGAACTTTTCGCTTTTGCTTTGCCACCTTTTCCTCTAGCAGACATGTTTCAGATTATTTGTAACTGATATCTGAAATATATTTTACGGTTATAAACACTGCTCTTGCCACACTTGACGTTCGAAAAGTAACGAATTTAATGGCGCTGTTCACGTTTTTGCGAGATTTTGGCGGGAGATTGGCACTACCACCACTACAATATTTGAACCAATTGAAAAGCAATTTAATTTTACCGCCAAATTTAAAGCTTAGTCCATCGATCAGATTACGTAATAATATAAATCGTCCTGTTATTATTTATTTTTAATCAATAACAATTATTTACGAATGTCATTTTTAATATCAAATTTAAATTAAATGATCAGGACCGTATCCAGAATCAGTGGCACTTGAAAAATTTAATATTTAAAATTTTTAATTAATTAACACAACAGTAACCGACTTCACAATATTAAATAAAAATAACAGACAGAAGGTGTCTTTTAAAATAATTTAAAAATATAATCAAAATTACCAGAGCTCGAGTATGACTAAATCCAGTTTTTCTATAATAATTCGAAAACGGTAAAAGATATTTAAAAAATAATAGACAACGCGCCCTTATTACAACCCTGGTCGATAGTAGTTAAATAGAGCTTGTTCTGGCCTACTTTTGATTGAAATTTTGATTAAGATTAATTCGTGGTTTAATGTGCAGAAATTAATGCATGAATGTGAATTTGTATTTAGAATTCAGATTGCCATCTGCCAACATCAAGGAAACATTTTATTCAAAATTTAGAACTACTACATTAAAATTTTAATAAGTTCTAATTGCGGGTGGGACGGTTTCTACCTCTTGACTTAAAGTGCGGTCTATTACTGGGCGATAACATATTGAAACTTCACCATTTGCTAAATTGACATATGTCAGGGTATGTTTTCTCCAATGATCAGTCATTGGTTTCTGCTCTTGAGAATCGATTGGTTTGCTATAGTCAAATTCGTCAAGTCTGACTTTGAAATCCTCTCTTGCGTGAGATCCTCTCGATTCTTTTCGATTTTCGGCACTTACTACAGTTTGAACGGCGCATATAAGTAAGTTTTGGAGCTCTAAAGTTTCCACTAAATCAGAATTCCAAATAAGACTACGATCGGTCACTTTTAAATCTTTCTGGAGATTAAACAACCTTTTTATCTCTTTCACTCCAATGAGTAAGGTTTCTTGAGTTCTGAAGACAGCAGCATTGGTTTGCATAGCCTTTTTGCATGTCCAAACGTAACGTTGCCGTAGAAATAGTACCATTATAGTTTCGACAAGTTTCTAAATTATCGACTAAATCTTGACCAGCGTTCTGGAACCATCGTATTAAATTTTGTTAAATTGAAAACCACGTACCTTACGTCTTTCATTTTGGGAATTTTATCACCTGGTTTATTAAGCGCGGCTATCGTTTTAGCACATCCACGTCCGAACACCACCAAATCTAACAAAGAGTTTGCTCCTAGACGGTTTGCACCATGAACACTGGTACAACCACATTCTCCAGCTGCGTAAAGCCCATTTACTATTGTATCTTGACCATCTTTTACATTTAAAACCTAAAAAGGCAAATCAGATTTATTTGAGAAAAAAATAAATCACGTACCTGTCCTTTGTAGTTTGTTGGTATTCCACCCATATTATAATGAACCGTTGGTAAAATAGGAATTGGCGCTTTTGTGACATCCACGTTTGCAAAAATCATGGCAGTTTCTGAAATTCCCGGCAATTTTGCGTGCAATTCATCTGGGGTCAAATGATGCAACTGCAAAAACATGTGATCCTTATCCTTTCCAACTCCTCTACCTGGAAGAAAGTTACAATCTTGACATTTTTTTAAATCAATCACACCTTCTCTAATTTCAATTGTTATGGCTCTGGAAACCACATCTCTTGATGCTAAATCTTTAGCTACCGGGGCGTAACGTTCCATGAAACGCTCTCCTTGAGAGTTTACAAGATAACCACCTTCACCCCTACAACCTTCAGTCATGAGACAACCAGACCCGTAAATTCCAGTTGGATGAAACTGCACAAATTCCAAATCTTGGTTAGGTAGTCCGGCTCGAGTAACCATAGCGTTACCATCCCCGGTACAAGTGTGAGCTGATGTGCACGAAAAGTACGCTCTTCCATACCCACCTGTTGCTAAAACCTAATAACGGTTAATTTTTTCTTTTCAAATTTAAATCTTCAAAGTTTACAGTATTTTTGGCATGAAATCTATGTAGGGTTCCCTCGGTAAGCGAGAGAGCCATTGCTCCTCTACAATCTTCACCTTCCATTAATAACCCCAGAGCAAAATACTCAATAAAATAATTACAGTTATATTTAAGAGATTCTCCGTAGAGAGTATGCAATAAGCTGTGTCCAGTTCTGTCTGCAACACAACAACATCGGTGAGCTTGTCCGCCTTTTCCAAACTTCAATGACTGTCCTCCAAAAGCACGCTGATAAATTTTACCGTCCGGCGTTCGAGAAAAGGGCATTCCAAAATTTTCTAATTCGTACACCGCTTGAGGTGCTTCCCTCGTCATGTAATGAATCGCATTTTGGTCTCCAAGCCAATCCGAACCTTTCACGGTATCGTACATATGCCATTTCCAAGAATCTTCTTCCATATTTCCTAAAGGAAAACGATAAACCGCTAATACTAAAGTTAATATTTCAATCACCCAAGGCCGCGTTAATTCCTCCTTGTGCTGCTATGGTGTGCGATCTCGTCGGAAAAACTTTGCTTACGACGGCCGTTTTAAAACCTTCGGAAACGAGCCCGAAAGCTGCTCTTAACCCCGCTCCACCAGCCCCGATAACGATGGCGTCGTACTCGTGATCTGTTACTGGGTAGGATTTCGACCCCCCGGGGCTGGTTTTTGCATCGCTGCGATTTACTCCGATATGCAGAAACTTGGATGATATGAGTTGACTTTCAAGCTTAAAGTTGTATTATTAACAGCAGGGAAAAATATTTGGAAAGACTTACTTTTGAAAATATCGATTTTGATAAAGCATTCATTTTTGATAATCAATAGTGACAAACGTCAAGTTTAAGGCAACTTGATAATCACTTGGAGTGGGTTTGGTGGTAGGGCGATGGTCTTTTTTGGATATAAAAAATCATCGGAGTATATTCTTGTATTTTTGTTGAGAGAGAGAGAGCAAATGATATAAAAATAAATGATTCGGCTAATTAGCCGAATTGTTTATTTTTCTTTTAGATTGTATGCATGTTGGAAATCAATATTGCACCAATGTTGTTTTACTACTTTGCCTCAATATTGCAAAATGTTCACTTCACTATATTGGCGCTATATTGGAAATCATTATTGCTCTAATATTGTTTTACTACATTGCCCCAATATTGCAAAATGTTCACTTCACTATATGGGAGCAATATTTCAAATTATTATTGCACTAATATTGTTTACTAAATTGCCCCAATATTGCAAAATATTGCATGTTTAATTCACTATATTTGCGCAATATTTTAAATCAATATTGCACCAATATGGTTTACTAAATTGCCCCAATATTGCAAAATGTTCACTTCACTATATTGGCGCTATATTGGAAATCAATATTGCACCAATATTGTTTACTAAATTGCCCTAATATTGCAAAATGTTTACTTCACTATATTGGCGCTATATTGCAAATTAATATTGCACCAATATTGTTTTACTACATTGCCCAATATTGCAAAATCTTCACATCACTATATTGGCGCAATATTGCGAATCAATATTACACCAATATTGTTTTACTTCTTCATGTGCCATATCCGGTCTCCCGGACGTTGGCAATTCACTTGGCCGAAGCCAAGATGAATTTACCAGGGAGTATAATTCATGGGGTGGTTTCCTTTGCCTTCCCCATAGTCCACAGATCGATATTGAACTTTTTGATCGCAGCAGTATATCTAACGCGAACATGGTTCGAACCACGAGCTTACGCTTTGTAGTCGACTCGTGTATGCTTCACGCTAAACTGCTGGTCATATTGTTTTACTACATTGCCCCAATATTGCAAAATGTTCACTTCACTATATTGGCGCGATATTGCAAATCAATATTGCACCAATATTGTTTTACTACTACATCGCTTCAAAATTGCAAAATGATCACATTACTATATTAGCGTAATATTGAAAATCAATATTGCACCAATATTTAAACGATGTAATGCCAATATTGGTGCATTATTGTGTACTACATGAGAAGCCTTTCTTTTTGGATGGTTCCAGTGATTTTGGAATTTTTTTTATGCCACAATGTTGTTTTTAGTTCGAGAAAATTGCTAATTAGCAGCTTCTGTTTGAAAGCAGCTGTCTGTTCTTTGTGGTGAAAAGTGACTGTTTTGGCGAAAATCCAACTCCAAATTGAATGGTAATGGCAAAATAATAAATGAACTGTAAATATATTGCTGATTGTGTTAATCATGTGTTAATAATAATTAGTCACTTACCGGTGGTTGGTTGGACGAACCTCCTCCTTTCTTTCGGTAATGGAACTAATAGGTTAAAGGCAAGAAAACAAAGGATAAATACTATTATGATGTGGTTTCACAATTATTCAGCGCATTGGTCACAAAAATACTTAAAATAACCAGGTGGTTATTTTGGGAAAACATTTGCGCACTCGGTTGGTTTTTTCCACAATAATGGCGAATATTATCAACATTTGGTACGCACCAGGACAATAAAATTTATTCTAACCGCTTTCATTGTAATTTTCAGCAAGGAGCCCCAAAAACTCTTTGCCAGAGGTCTAAAATATAGCCAGTCCGATCCTGCGGTGAACCGCAGTATTTGTCGATTTAAATTTATCATCGCTGGTTGTGATTATAATATGAAAATGTGCATTATAAATATTTTTAATCGTTATTTTCGTTGCCAGTAAATTAGAATTGGAAGAAAACTTGGTTTAAATACTGAGGAACCCACTGAAAATTGCGTGTAATATAAATTCATATTGAGCAAAATTATAATCCAATTGTTCTTTCACTATGCCAAGAACAGGAAGAGCAGCTAGGTTTGAAAGTCCGGAAAACGTAAAACCAAATAGCCGAAAATTGAAGAACAAAATGGTATTGGAATTCCTAAAGAAAGTTGAAGACGATGGTAAGTTTAACTTGAATATTTTTATGTCGATGCAAACTTACAATTTTAGTTATAAAAAAGTCAAATGATATAGATGAAGACTATCTGCTTTTCAAATTTAGAAATGGTTTAAATCAAATTGTTGCTGAAGTTCCGACTGCAGATTTAGGAAAAACTTTAAAAGAATTAGTAAGCAAAATTAAATGACTTTTAGTTAATTAAACTTAATGGTTAAATGTATACCAGAACTTGGAATCGGAAAAGTCTCATAATGAAGCGACATTGTTTGCAAACAGCACACCAATGAGTGCCATAAGAAATCCCATATTATCGTCGAGAAGAACAGATGATGGTAAGTGTGTAATTAGGATCGTATGTTATGAATTTATTCTAATTTTTTGCATAATGTGTAGCTTCAACCGAGATTCGTTCTAGAAGACGATCAAAATCGCAGACGACGATTGCAAGGGCAAAAGTGGGACGCCCAGCTCGGTCACTGTCACGAACTAAAATTCTTCGTCCTTTGCCTGTAAATCATAATCATATTATTCCCAAAACAGCACGTACGAACGTTTTACCAATAGTAGGAATAATAACACCCAAGGTAAAGTTTTTTTTATTATCAAACAATAAGAATTCGGGCTTTGGAGGGCACCTAAAGACGGCCCCCTGTGTCGACGAGAATACAAAATTTGACATATAGGGTGTTCTCTTGACCATGGTAAACTTTTGATATTGAGATATTTTTAAATAAAATTTTTCCCAACTTCCCTCACTGAATTGATTCATTTTCATTGTGCGTGTAGGTTTTGTATTGCACTTCAATAGGTGCAAGTATAAGGGCACGCTTCTTTGCCAATTTTGAAAAAATTTAATTTGAATAATTATATATTACTGATGAATTCCATAAAAGTTAACATAAACTTAGTAAGTTGTTAATGGAATTGCGTAAGATTACAAAAAATAAAAACATGTGCGAAGAGTACTGGGATCGCATCCAGCTCCTGCCAATTTGTTTTTTATTTATTTGATTATTAATTCCCCCTAGTATAATTTATGCCATCGTTCTCAAGAAAACCAAAGCGCTATAATAAACCCTACTCATAATCTGTAAACATTGAAAATTTTACCTTTCAGCAGTGAGACACTGGAGGGTGACACTCCCCAGACTCCCCGGTCTCTACAACTTTGCCTTATTATTTGCCTTATATTAGTTACTCGAGTGTGACTTGTTAAAGTTAAGATTAATTAGTTTTTCTAGAGATTTTTTCTAGATTGGTTATGCTGATATCTTCAATTAATTACTAATAAAAAATAAACTGCACAAACCGGGGGGTCTGGGGGGTGTGGAACACCCTCCAGTGCCTCACTGCTGAAAGGTAAAACATTCAATGTTTACAGATTATGAGTAGAGTTTATTATAGCGCTTTGGTTTTCTTGAGAACGATGACATATTATACTGAGGGGAATTCATAATCCCCCCCCCCGATTCTTAGTCACCGCTTTATATTTTTTGTGCTAAAAACTTTCACCATTATCGCTTAATACTGATAACCAGAAGTTTGCAAATTTATCTAGCACAGTTTGAGTGTACCTGGGGTGCTCCACACCCCAGACCCCCGGTCTCAACAATTTTGGTTCATAATTTGGGCTAATTGGAACATTAGTTACTTGAGTGTGACTTGTTAAAGATAGGATTAATTCGTTTTTAGAGTTTTTTTCTAGATTGGTTACGCTGATATCTTCAATTAATTACTAATAAAAAATAAACTGCACAAACCGGGGGGTCTGGGGTGTGGAACACCCTCCAGTGCCTCACTGCTGAAAGGTAAAACATTCAATGTTTACAGATTATGAGTAGAGTTTATTATAGCGCTTTGGTTTTCTTGAGAACGATGACATATTATACTGAGGGAATTCATAATCCCCCGATTCTTAGTCACCGCTTTATGTTTTTGTGCTAAAAACTTTCACCATTATCGCTTAATACTGATAACCATAAGTTTGCAAATTTATCTAGCACAGTTTGAGTGTACCTGGGGGGTGCTCCACACCCCCCAGACCCCCGGTCTCGACAACTTTGGTTTATAATTTGGGCTAATTGAAATATTAGTTACTTGAGTGTGACTTGTTAAAGTTAGGATTAATTAGTTTTTCTAGAGATTTTTTCTAGATTGGTTATGCTGATATCTTCAATTAATTACTAATAAAAAATAAACTGCACAAACCGGGGGGTCTGGGGGGTGTGGAACACCCTCCAGTGCCTCACTGCTAAAGGTAAAACATTCAATGTTTACAGATTATGAGTAGAGTTTATTATAGCGCTTTGGTTTTCTTGAGAACGATGACATATTATACTGAGGGGAATTCATAATCCCCCCCCGATTCTTAGTCACCGCTTTATGTTTTTTGTGCTAAAAACTTTCACCATTATCGCTTAATACTGATAACCAGAAGTTTGCAAATTTATCTAGCACAGTTTGAGTGTACCTGGGGGGTGCTCCACACCCCCAGACCCCCCGGTCTCGGCAACTTTGGTTTATAATTTGGGCTAATTGGAATATTAGTTACTTGAGTGTGACTTGTTAAAGTTAGGATTAATTAGTTTTTTTAGAGATTTTTTCTAGATTGGTTACGGTGATATCTTCAATTAATTACTAATAAAAAATAAACTGCACAAACCGGGGGGTCTGGGGTGTGGAACACCCTCCAGTGCCTCACTGCTAAAAGGTAAAACATTCAATGCTTACAGATTATAAGTAGGGTTTATTATAGCGCTTAAATTATACTGGGGAATTAATAATCAAATAAATGAAAAAACAAATTGACAGGAGCTCGATACGATCCCAGTACTCTTCGTATATGTTTTTATTTTTTTGCAATCTTACGCAATCCCATTAGCTTACCAACAGCTTACCAAATTTATCTTAATTTTTATGCAGTTCATCAGAAATATATAATTATTCAAATTAAATTTTCTCAAAATTGGCAAAGAAGGGTGCCCTTATACTTGCACCTGTTGAAGTTCAATACACCTACACGCACAATGAAAATGAATCAATTCAGTGAGGGAATTTGCCGGTCTCCCCTTGTTAGTCCAAACCCTTGGGGGTGTGAAGGAGGTACTTCTTTTCAATGCAATTTTTTGAATTTTTGCCTTCAAACGGTCATAGCACGGTAACTATTGATTTTAAAGTATTAATCAATTAGTGATTTTTAAAGACAATTTAGTTATTTACAAACTAGTTCATAACCTTCTAGTGTCTAGAATGAACGAATTTCGAGTTAGGAATTAAATTAAGAGAAGAAATGTTAAAAAATGTCAAGTTTTATTTTTTTGTTTTTGTTGCAAAGCCTGCATCTTTTAAACGAAACTACTTAAAATAAAACTAATGGCCCAATTCGGATAGAACATTTAACGGGCTATAACTATAGTCTAGTAAAATTTTCTTGAAAAATAAATCCATCTCACAGAAAATCCCAGAATAATGAACAAGGTCGGTACAAAAAATAAATTTTTTATTTCTTTTTCTAGCAGCCTTGTTTATTAATTTGGAATTTCTTGTAAATTAAGTTGGTTTTCCAAAAAATATTATTTGACTAAAATTATAGCCCGTTAAATTTGCTATCCAAATTACGTCATTAGTTTTTTATACGTAGTTTCGTTTAAAAGATACAGGATTCGTAAGAAAAACGAAAAAATTAAACTTTGAATTTTTAGCATTTCTTCTCTTAATTTCATTCATAACTCGAAATCTGTTCACTATAGGTGATAGGAGGTTATAAACTAATTTATAGACAATAAAATGATCTTTAACAAATCACTAATTTATTAAACCATTAAATCAATGGTTACGGTGCTATGACCGTTTGAAGAAATTACTTTTAAGAGGGGAACCCCAAGGTTTGGGTTAGGACAAAAATTTTATTTAAAAATATATCTCCTCAAAGGTTTACCATGGTCACGGAGACACCCTGTATATAAAAATATTTTTATAAATAAAAATACTTATTAGATGAAATCGAACGCTCCGTCAGTCGTTTTGAGGAGACCACGTCAAGGAGAAGTGGCAGTGTCCATGGAAGGAAGTCCTCTAATGGTTAGCAATGTTGCTGTTGACCAAATGGCAAATGTCAACATTCCTCTTCGGAATGGCCGTATAGTGACGATTCAACCAAAACTCGGAATTAGAAAATCGGAACTTCCTGCTTTGGACTTAGAAACTTTAAGCCAAATTAAAACTTTACGTGATAATTTGAATCAAGTTTGTGAAATGCATTAAAGCGTATCTACCTATTAGGCTTTCATACCTTTTTATATTTTTACTGTTATATGTTTGTTTACTGTTTATATTTTTGTTTTTACTGGTTTTAACTTTTAAATGAATGATGTAATTTTTGTAAATGTTTTTTCTTTTATTCGATTTTAATTTTTCAAAATTCTAAAAAAAATAATATCATCTGTGAACCCCAAGAAACTATTTTATTGGTACAATGGATTTTTTGGATCTGTCTTGCATTATTTTGTTGATATATAAATAAAAAAAATTAGTTTTTTGCCATTTTCTGGAACTTATTGGAACAAGATCTAAATCCAATATGGCAGGTGATAATAATGATGATAGATGAAAATAGAAAACTGCGAAATCTGAAATTGGACTTATCAGCATTCATACAAATTTTTGAAGGTTGGAGTATTGTAGGAGGGATGTTTGCAGGTTGGTGTGCAAGAATTTTTTGTGATTTTATCGATTGTGTAAAAAATCAAACGTATTGGGTGCAACTGTTTATTTTGATATGCTTGTATATAAATTAAAATAATCTATTCTTTCCACAAATTAATAACTAGTAGATAATACACACGGAAAAACATTAAATAATGGTAAAATTTTTTGAAAATAACAACACCACATGAAAGTTATTACACTAAGATCAAAAGAATTACTTATAAAATTACATTTAGTACTTGAAAAATATCAAATAAATAAGTTTTTTTTAATCAACTTGCAATTTTTTAAAGGATCCTTCGATTCCAACTCCTAGTTCTTCGTTCATTTCTTTCAGCAATTTATTGTTTTCGTCGATTTCAATATGCAAATCGTCCAAAGCTAGAATGTGTTTTCTGCGTTCTTGAAGCTTGCTCTTCAATTGAGCAATCATGTCTTTAAGAGGAATTTCACCACCATATTCTTTTGGTAGAATTTTTGGATCAATTTTCGTTTTCAACTCGTCTAGTGAATTGTGAATCTAAACCAAACTTTCGTTACGAAAAAATAATTGCCAAAAAGATGATACTTACAAAAGTTCTTTTTCTTAATTTTTCTGATAAAACTGAAGTAGCGAAATCGATTAACTTGGTCAAATTGGGTGAGAAGTTAAAAAAATGATTTTCTTTATGACGCATAGGAGATGAGTTCTGCAAAGAAAAACATTTGAGATAAAGTTTTGGAAGCTGCACAATAATTTACCTGGACACATCGTACTATGTTTCTGACGTCTTTAAAAGACCAAAGCGAAATATGAGCCATTTGGCAGCCACCACAATCGTTAATATAAATGTATCCATTAACTTGATTTTCTTCATCGTCCATCAAGGTTTCGGATATTAGACTAGTAATTCTGATGATGTGGTCCGAAGTAAATTTGTGTGGATCTACTTTTGCAGGACAAGCATAAATAACGGTTTTTCCTTCATGTTTTTCCGGTAATGGTACTATGTATCCGGCTTCCAATAATTCACTTATGTCGTTGTCCTCGCAATCCAATTTTCTGAACCATTGTGGATAAAGTTGCCTAATTATTAAATATCTTTCTAACATTTCGCAAGCCAATGGAACACTAAACTTTTTTGTTCTTAAAAATCTCAGTAAAAACGATGCATCCATGCGGCAATACTTTATGTGGGACGATTTTCTTATCCATTCTCGCATGCTCTCCAAGGATTGCTCTCTCGTGTAATCATCTTCGCGGAGTTCATCCAACGCAGTTTTCTTGGTCTCCTCATTCAGCGAGCAGACATATTCTTCGGTTATAATATCTTTGCCACCTAAACCCATAATTTAATTTGTCTGGAAAGAAATAAATTTTATTAGCACTAATTAGCGACCTTGCTGTAACATTTAAATATTTTCTACATCATGTAAAAATTATTTATTATAAAAAATAGTTTTTTAAAACGACAATGATCATTATATCAATTTCGTAACACAAAATTTTCACTTTTAATTTTAAATTGCACGACGATTTTTATTATAATTGAAAACTTTCACTCTTTTTTACTACATCAAAAATAACTTTAAAATTCGACTCGTCCTGTCTATAACAAACAAAATAATAATTTAATTTTTCTTCTACAAGAAAGTTTAAATAAAAAATCTTACGGGCAAGTTTACATATAGAAGTATAAATGATGAAACAAGAGTGAAAGTAAAGAAAAAAGTAAAAACCGATGTGTCTGCTCTTGGAATATAAAGAAAGTTTCGTTTTCAATTTTAATCTTGCAATCGTATTTTTAAATTCATAAATACCAAATTATTTACATAGTTAATTTTACAACCCCTGTGGCATTGACAATAAACTTGATGGCCTTAACCGTTAAAACTGTTAAAAAAAACATTTTATAATAATTATATTAAATTAATTATTGTAATATAATTTGAGATTGCTGATTCCGCAATGTTAATAATAATAAATTCATCAGATAATTTGCTTTGTTTATCACTTTCTTAACATCTGAATTCAAATTAAAAAAATTAAATTAAAAATTTAATTGTGAAATTGATTAACTGTTAATTACAGATGTTTGAATTTCTATTCTGTTATGGCAATTTATTTTATTAAACGTATAAAAATTAATTAGTATAATTAAAAATAAAATTAATTGCAATTGTATTAAAAATTTTGAATATCTATGCATATAATTTTTTTTAAACACGCACTCAGTTCGTTACCCTTAACGCGATTTTTAAAAAGTTCCTCTTTAAAACTAGGTCGGTAATAGCGTTAAAAATTCAAAAACAATTTTGAAAATTTCTAATCCAAAAATTTAATATTGTAAACGTCGTCGAGCCTGTCCGACACCGAAAATTACAATCCATGGCTAAACGAATAAAACAATCGAAAACCGAATAAGATACATTTATTTGAAATTTAATTTAAATTATAAAATAATGGGTGCCTGCCATAAGTTTTCAAAAAATTTAAATAAAAAAACGCATAACTTACATTAGAACTCGCAAGGAGATTCTCGTTCAACTGCAATATACAGACTGAACTTGAATTGCTATTGCATCGTAAAAGTTACTTTCTCTCAACCTACTTTAGATAGAATTCTAGTAGAAATTATTATTAAAATTTTTATACGCAATTGGTAAAGTAAGCATCATCAAATAATTGGGTTTTTGGTGGTAGAAAGCGTTTAATTAAATGTATTGTTTGTTATATTTGGAACCCATAACACATATCATGCCCAATTTAGCTGCACTTGTACCTCCTTGTACCCCATATAAATATTTATTCAAACTTTTATTCTAAAAACCGGTTGAAAGTATTGATTTTCCTAAGGTTACAAAAATTTTAAGTCATACATTAGATAAGTTCTGATTTCCTATATATTCTTATGTTTAAATTTACACGTTTTCTAAAGATCAAAAAAATGATAACTAAATTTTTTTAAATAAAATTTACACTACATTTATTTAAAATTAACACCTTGTAAAGTGTAAATTTTTTGTAAAGTCAAAATAATCTATTCAAAAAATAAGTGTTTTCAAAATATTTACAGAGTTTTAATAGCTGGCAAGTTCCAAGGTAACAATATTAGTTAGAATCAAAATTATTTTAAACAAATACTAATTTTAGTATTATTTTGTAGTCGTATGAGCATTAGTCTTGTGAGTTATTTGAGCCAAAGATGAGTTGAACTCAATTGATAATAATACCAGTTAATAAAAAAACCCGGGGCAATTGTTACAATCTGGACGGTTACACAAAATTTCTAACGACATTTTTTGTTTAGTTCTGTATTATAAATAAACTCCAATAAAAAATAAATTCCTAATACAGACAACCGATTTAAAAATAAAACAAGAGGCAATTTTGTAAAAACCAACCCCCAGTCTCCTCTACTTTTATAATAAACATCATTCTAAGCTACAGGTTTTATAACCCCCATATAACACAGTATTCTTCCAACAGGGTTTCACTGAAACACAAAATTCAAAAAAAAACAAATGAATACAACAAAAGTTATAAAGATCTCTCAGCCAAACGCAAATAACAGATTTTTTTATTCAAATTTAACTTTTTCAATTTACTAAATATTGAGAAATCAGGAAAAATTGCTAATTTTAATCATGGAAAACCTGGAAAAAATCAGAGAATTTGTTTTGAAAAGGTTTGGTAGGAATCCTGCTTAATTGCTATTAGGGTTTAATATAATATCAATCGTTTTTGGTCCAACAATGTAATTGCTTTGCCTAAAAATGCAATTGCTTTATTATATAATTCAATTGTTTTGTTCAATAATTCAGCTGTTTTTTCAACAATTTAGATTTGTGGTTCAATAAATCAATTTATTTATTCAACAATTCAAATATTTTTGGTTTTATAAAGCAATTAAATTATTTAATTTGAGTAATAATTTAACCGTTTTGGTCCAAAAATGTAACTGTTTTGTCAAAAAATTCAACTGTTTGGTTTAATAATTTAACTGCTTGTTCAATAATTCAACTGTTTTGTTTAATAAATTTAGCTGTTCTGCCAATAATTCAGTAGTTTGCTTCAATTATTCAATTGATTTGTTCGACACTTTAATTATTTTTGGTTTAGTAGTTCGATTGATTTTTTTATCTTTGATTTAAAAATTCAACTGTTTTATTTAATAATCAACAAAACAACAAAAAAAAACTGTTTTGATCAATAACTCAACTGTTTTGTTTAATAAATTCAGCTGTTTCGGCAATAATTCAGCAGTTTGCTTCAATAATTCAATTGATTTGTTAGACAATTTTGATTATTCTTGGTTTAATAATTTAGTTGTTTTTGTACAAAATCATTATCCTTGATTTAAAAATTCAACTGTTTCGTTCAATAATTTAACCGTCTTGATCAATAATTCAACTGTTTTATTTGATAAATTCAAATGTTTTGTCAATAATTCAGCAGTTTGCTTTAATAATTTAATTTATTTGCTCGACAATTCAATTATTTTTGGTTTAGTAGTTTGATTGTTTTTTTATCTTTGATTTAAAAATTCTACTGTTTCATTAAACAATTGAACTGTCTTGATCAATAACTCAACTGTTCTGTTTAATAAATGCAGCTGTTCTGTCAATAATTTAGAAATTTGCTTCAATAATTGAATTGATTTGTTTGACAATTTAATTGTTTTTGGTTTAATAGTTCGATTGTTTCTTTTTCTAATTTGATTAAAAAATTCACCTGTTTTGTTCTAAAATTTAACTATCTTGATCAATAATTCAACTGTTTTGTTAAATAAATTCAGCTGTTTTGTCAATAATTCAGCAATTTACTTCAATAATTCAATTGATTTCTTTGATAATTTTATTATTCTTGATTTAATAGTTTAATTATTTTTTGTTCAACAATCATATTATCCTTGATTTAAAAATTCAACTGCTTCGTTCAACAATTTAACTGCATTGATCAATAACTCAACTGTTCTGTTTAATAAATTCAGATGTTTTGTCAATAATTCAGCAGTTTTCTTCAATAATTCAATTGATTTGTTCGACAATTTAATTATTTTTAGTTTAATAGTTCGATTGTTTTTTTATCTTTGGTTTAAAAATTCTACTGTTTCATTAAACAATTGAACTGTCTTGATCAATAATTCAACTGTTTTGATTAATAAATTCAAAAGTTCTGTCAATGATTATGCAGTTTGCTTCAATAATTCAATAATTCAATAATTGATTTGTTTGACAATTTAATTGTTTTTGGTTTAATAGTTCGACTGTTTTTTTTAATTTGATTAAAAAATTCAACAGTTTTGTTCTAAAATTTAACTGTATTGATCAATAATTCAACTGATTTGTTTAATAAATTCAGCTGTTTTGTTAGTAATTCAGCAATTTTCTTCAATAATTCAATTGATTTCTTCGATAATTTCATTATTCTTGATTTAATAGTTCAGTTATTTTTTGTTCAACAATTATATTATTCTTGATTTTAAAATTTAACTGTTTAGTTCAACAATTTAACTGTTTTGATTAATAATTCAACTGTTTTGTTTAATAAATTCAAAAGTTCTGTCAATGATTATGCAGTTTGCTTCAATAATTCAATTGATTTGTTTGACAATTTAATTGTTTTGGTTTAATAGTTCGACTGCTTTTTTTTAATTTGATTAAAAAACTCAACTGTTTTGTTCTAAAATTTAACTGTTTTGATCAATAATTCAACTGATTTGTTTAATAATTTCAGCTGTTTTGTCAGTAATTCAGCAATTTTCTTCAATAATTCAATTGATTTCTTCGATAATTTTATTATTCTTAATTTAATAGTTTAATTATTTTTGTTCAATAATCATATTTTCTTGATTTAAAATTTAACTGTTTCGTTCAACAATTTAACTGTTTTGATTAATAATTCAACTGTTTTGTTTAATAAATTCAAAAGTTCTGTCAATAATTCAGCAGTTTGCTTCAATAATTCAATTAATTTGTTTGACAATTTAATTGTTTTTGGTTTAATAGTTCGACTGTTTTTTTTAATTTGATTAAAAAATTCAACAGTTTTGTTCTAAAATTTAACTGTATTGATCAATAATTCAACTGATTTGTTTAATAAATTCAGCTGTTTTGTGAGTAATTCAGCAATTTTCTTCAATAATTCAATTGATTTCTTCGATAATTTCATTATTCTTGATTTAATAGTTCAGTTATTTTTGTTCAACAATTATATTATTCTTGATTTTAAAATTTAAGTGTTTAGTTCAACAATTTAACTGTTTTGATTAATAATTCAACTGTTTTGTTTAACAAATTCAAATGTTCTGTCAATAATTCAGCAGTTTGCTTTAATAATTCAATTGATTTGTTTGACAATTTAATTATTTTTGGTTTAATAGTTCAATTGTTTTTATCTATGATTTAAAATTTCAACAGTTTCGTTCAACAATTTAACTGCCTTGATCAATAACTCAACTGTCCTGTTTAATAAATTCAGATGTTTTGTCAATAATTCAGCAGTTTGCGTCAATAATTCAATTGATTAATTGTTTGGCCATTTCATTATTCTTGGTTTAATAGTTCAATTGTTTTTTGTTCAACAGTTATTATCCTTGATTTAAAAATTCCAGTGTTTCGTTCAACAATTGAACTGTTTTGATCAATAACTCACTGTTCTGTTTAATAAATTTAGATGTTTTGTCAATAATTATTTTATATTCAAAATTCAAATTTTTTACTTACAAAATCGATATTTTGAACCCCTCTCTGGTTACGGACCTGAAATTACTTACAAAATATTAAAACTGACTGTTATTTAAAATAATTAAGGTGATCTGTTTAAAAAGTTCAGCTGTTTAGTTGAATAATTCAGCTGTTTGATTTAAATAATTCAACTGGTTGTTCAACAATTCAATTATTTTTGTTTAAAATTTAATTGTTTCTGGTTTCATAATTCAATTGTTTTAGGTTCAATAATTCAATTTTTCCAAACAATTCATCAGAATTTTCCATAATTCGACAGTTTTTTCAACAATTCAACTGTTTTAAGCAAGAAAACTACTATGGGGCCGTTCATAAAATACGTTCGCATACAAGGGGAGGGTCTTGCTGAGTGTGACAAGATGTGACAAGAGGGACGGGGGATCTACTGCAATGTGACGTTCGCAGTTTATTAAAATATTTTAAATTAATATTTTTCAATAAATACTTTTTCCTCAATTTATATTAATTCTCAAAATTTGTGTACTATTCATTGAAATTTATTATATTTAGAATTTTTGAAAGTGTGACACAGCGTGACAATGGGGGAGGGTCAAAAAGTTGGTTTTAGCGTGACGTATTTTATGAACGGCCCTATGTACTTTATCTAAAAATGCAACTGCTTTTAAATAATTCAACTGTTTAATTCTGATTTATGTTTAAATTTAAGTGGTTTTAACGCAACGTTAGTCAAAAAGGAATTTTTATTGTATGTTCAGGGTTCCCACTCTACTGGAAAATCTGGAAAAGTCTGGAAATTTAAATTGCTGCAAATTTTGTCATGCAAAATCTAGGAAACTTTTGATTTTTAAGCAAAAGTCAGAGAAATTAATACTTTGGGAAAATAAAATTCTTTGAAATATCAAAAAATCTGGTTTCAAAAATTTTAGGTGGAATCCTGTTAATCATTATTAGTTTAATAATTCAATCCTTTTTGATTCAACAATGTAACTGATTTTGTCCAAAAATGTAACTGCTTCACTAAATAATTCAGTTATTTTATTCACCTGCTTTGTTTAATAAATTCAGCTATTTTGTTCAATAATTTAAATATTTTTGTTTTATATTTTTTGGTTTATAATTCAGTGTTTTGGGTGTAACAATGAAACTTTTTTTAAAAATTCAACTGTTTCGACAGTATTCAGCAGTTTGGTTTAGTTATTTTTGGTTTAATGTTCAATTGGTTTTTTAATATACCTTGATTTAAAAATTTAACTGTTTCTTTAATAATTTAACATGTTTTCAACTGTTAGACTATTTTTCAACAATTCAATTGTTATCTTTCACAAAATATTAAAAATGTAACTGTCTTTAAAATAATGTAGCTGTGTTTAAAAAATTCAGCTGTTTTTTTAATAAATTAAACTGTTTATTGAATAATTCAGTTGGTTGTTCAACAATTCAATTGTTTTTGGTTTAAAATTCAATTTTTAATATTCAATTAACCCTTGATTTAACAATTCAACTGTATTTTCAGTAATTTTAATCCTTTAGTTTTAGTGTTCTTGTATCGGTGTTTTGACTTTAATGTTTTAGCTGCTAGTTTTGAATAATTCACTGTTTTTTCAACAATTCAACTGTTTTAAACAAGAAAACTACTACTTTATCCAAAAACAATTTTTTGAATAATTCAACTGTTTTTTTGTTCAATAACTCTGCTGTTAGTTTAAAAATTTAATTGGTTTGTCTAGCAATGCAATTATTTTTGGTATAATAATAATTGATCTATATTAGATTTTTGTTTTGTTTTGAACCAAGTTTTGAAAAGTCAAGGAAAATCATGGAAACATTGAAAAAGTCACAGAATTTGTTTTGGAAAATTTGGAGTCGACTGTATTTATGAAACTTATTTTAATTTATGATTGATATTTTGAAATTTATTTTGATAAATTATTGGAAAGAGAAAAATAACGAGATTATTTTTCTGCACGTAGTAAAATCATTAATTAATTAGCATGAATTGATGAAAATGACATGAGGCGGGTACTTACCGGACCCGGACAATTAAGCGCAGCCGAATAGACGCGGCCGAATAGGCGCGGCCGAATAGCGCAAGACATATAGGCGCAGAGATTTAGACGCGAGACATATAGCAAAACCTTTAGACGCGGGAATTAGGAGAGCCGTTTAGGCGCGATGCCATTTAGGCGCAACCCATATAGGCGCGACCCATTTAGGCGCGGCCCATTTAGGCGCCGAGACATATAGGCGCGATCCGCTTAGTCGCAACGTCATTACAGTATTTTTTTTATTTATGTTCTTATTCATTATATTAGTATTATTTATTATGCAATAATATAATAGGTTCACTAACTTATTAAAACCATAGATATATTTGCTAAGTGACGAAAAAAGAACCGTAAAAATTGCACCGGTGATTCAACGGCGGCGATTAGACGGCACGTATGCTGTGCCTGGATTGACTCTGAGATCAGTTGCGTCAACTTCCAAACTTTTCGAGTTGGAGCTACTTGAGGGATGTTTTTAGCAAGTAAAGCGCGTGTCAAAACCGCTCGGCCCCGGAGCGACCCGGAGGGTCGCGCAGTTGCGGAGAGGTTTTGACAGCGCAACCACATCAGAAACGAATTTACACAAAAGTTATTTTTTTTATTTAATATATTTTTTATTGCGCCTAAATGTCTTTGCGCCTAAACGGATCGCGCCTATATGTCTCTGCGCCTATATGTCTCTGCGCCTAAATGGGTCGCGCCTAAATGGGTTGCGCCTAAATGGCATCGCGCCTAAATGGCTCTGCGCCTATATGTCCCGCGCCTAAACGGCTCCGCGCCTATATGTCCTGCGCCTATTCGGCTGCGCCTATTTGGCTGCGCCTATTCGGCTGCGCCTAATTGTCCTAGACCGGGTACTTGCATCTAAAATGAGAAGAGAGAATGAGAGCCTTAGTGCTTCGGAGAGCACGTAACTCCCACGGTCATCCTAAATCGAGATATTGACTTTTTCTTTCTCTTAGAGTAATACCATGCAATATCAGTATGTTGGCATCTTTCTCTCCTTTGTTTGTAGTGTGCGTTTGAAGTTTCATCATATACGTAGGGGACCTACTGTTTAACATGGGATCCGAACCACGGGAAATGCAATGCATTTTATTTAGAGAAGGTTTTATTAAACATATTACACCGCGGGAGTTCGCAATTGCCTTCCGAGGAGAGACGGTCAAAAAAAAGTTCTGTGCTGAGATATGTTAAACAGTTTGATACTTTGGATAGTTAGTTAGTTAGTAGTAGGGGTGAGCAAAGAGGGTGAAAAACCTGAGTGAAAAAGTGCCTAAATATTCTATTTAACTTAACTATTCGTTGTATTTAAATTAATATAATGTTTATTCTGTTTTAACGTAAAGTCTCTAGAATCTTACCAAACCTTATGTTGGCGGGGTAGGGGTCCAAAGAGTTTCTTACGTAAGTTTTGTTTTAATTGAAACCAGTTGGAGCCTTAAAATTATTGTCATTGCATTTAAACTTTCATTGAAGGTCGAATTATATATCTATAGGCAGACATTACGTCCAACACATCGTTCATCATAAAAATCAACGTAAACAGCCAAAGATTATCTCGGAATTAAAAAAAATTACAGGTAGCATAAATTAAGTCGTATGTCACAACAGATTACGCGTTTCGACGTTATCTACGATTTATCTGTTGTACTCGTTTCGTCAGTCTTGTATGATGAAAAAAATATGAATCGGCCAATCACTATCAAACGATCGAATTTCCTCAAGCATAACCTCGCCTGTCGCGTGTACTCATTATGACGAAGTTTTATATGTGATGCGCTTAGAAATCTATACCGTGATTATCTTGCAAGAAAAAAACATTAAAAATTGATTGTGCCTACTTGTGTACGTTTTTACATATTATCCAATCGAGTAGTTTTAAACAATCAAACTACAACATAAGTGGGTACATAGCTGAAGACTTTTATAGGTTTTTTTTTTATGAAATTCAAATGTAGGACGACCGGAATTTCGTACTTGATGGTTGACGATATTAAATTAAACACAAATGTCAAGAGATGTAATGATATAGATAGAAGCAATAATTCAACTCAATTAGATCAAGATTTTGCAACTACATGAGTAGTTACAATAGGATGTAATTTCTTTAGCACTTGCATTCACAGCTGAGGCTGTGAGGTTACAGCTGTAGGGCTTCCACAATAGAAATTTCTAGCTAAAATTTTCCAATAATAATTAAAAAAACACGTTTAACTTATTTAAAAAGTAATTAGAGGCCTCCACTCCTTTGTTGCCCCAAGGCCTCCACACCTCTAAATCCTGCACTGGCTGCTAGTATACGCTAGAGTTCGAATCCAGATTGAGAAAAATTATTCATCTCACTAAATAGGTAGGTACCTAACTAATTATTAAAAAGGTAGTTCAAATACCTACAGTAATTATGTAGAAATATGTATGTAGTTATGCAAATTACATTGCAGTAAATTTTCGCGTTTAAAAATAATATCTGCAATTTTCTATAAATGCAGCATAATTTCAAGCAAGTCAATTATCGGCGTCTTCTCGTTCTAATGGGTGAATTGGTAGATATCATTTTATAGTACCTAACTTAACAAATAGGTTTAATTTCATTTTTTATAACAATTAAAATTTAATTAAAGATTTTCATTTAAAAAAAAACATACATATATTTATGTAGTATAATAGCATACAATCAGACAAAATTGATAATAATTATTATGAAAGCTATAAACATTTATAATAAATTAGGTATTACCCTAATTAGTGCTGAACAACAAATGTTTTAATAAAACTTTCAAGTTTAATGTAAAAAACGTTTAATTAAATTTAATATAACTAATAAATATAGATATACGATTAGTATTTAATTTAATTCAATAAAATTGTTTAATTGCATTATATTATTTATTCAACAGTTATTTATAAATATTCGGTATTTTTCTGCTTGATTTTAAGATTCCAATTAAAAAACAATAATTAATTAATTATTATTTGTGAAGTTGACCGATTCCACATATACATAATATCTGTTTTTTTAGAGAGCCTGTAAGGGACAGGAACTGCACTGTCACGGATATGCAACAATAGGAAAAATTTTAAAAATTACAAAATATCTGCAACAGTTTGTTAAATTTTAAATTGGTGTTCTTGCGTGACAAAATGTAATTATTTTTAAAATGTCAAACAATGGTGTGATATAAGATTATTATTACATTTTAAATCATTATAACTTTCATACCTACAATAAAGCTAAACGTTTACGTTAATGTTCAGTTAATTTTAAAATTTTATGCAATGAAACTAATTATTTTCTTAAACTATAATAGTATAATTGGATCTTCTATTTCCACACACTTTATTGCAAAACAACAAGCGTGCTTTTTTTAATTTTTCATAATAATCTTATATTACAAAGCGTAGGTAATTATAATATTTAGTCATATCTACAATAATTATACTTTCATGTATCTTTTTGGCAAATGTAATCTTTCATGCCTATATTATTAGATTTTGTCGACTCGATTAATTTCTACTCGGCTAAAGAAGGCTTAGTTTTTGTAAAATCCTCCCCTCGACGTTTGTTATGCATTAAACCATTGGAGTAAAACAAAAATTTCCAATCTAGTATACCAAAACCGGGTCATTATTGACCAACTGCTTAAATAACTAATTTTTGTTTATTTCAGCATTTTTTAAATTTTAAAAATTAACAAGTGAAATGAACAGGCATTCATTAAACATCTGATAACAGCGCTCATATTGTTCATTTAACCTGTTAATTTTTAAAATTTTAAATTAATATTAATTTCACAGATTAATAATATATAATTTTTAATTTATTTATTATATTTAAACTGAAATAGCTTTAATGTAAAAATAATGTATTGTTAAACAAATATAAAGAAAACTACAGCAATAACAATTAAATACAAGAAAAAAGATGAAATTATAAAATCAAATAATTAAAAAAATTCAAAGTAAAAGTTATCTTCACCTCAATCACTTTGAGAATGTATTTAAGCAAAGTTTGATTTGAAATTTTCCAAAACAATGACTCGCGATAACAAAAACTGAATAATTTTTATAAAAAAATTATTAAAAAAACAGCAGTTATTAAACAAAACAGTTGAATTATTCAAAAAAAGTCGATTTTTAGATAAAGTAGTAATTTTCTTGCTTAAAACTATTGAAGTTAAAACACTTAAAACACGTGAAAACGCCAAAAGTCAAAACACTAAAGTCAAAACATCTAAAACAAAAACACCGAAGTCAAAATGCCGAAAACAAAAACACCAAAAGACGAAAGGATTAAAAATCCTAAAAATAACAAATCAAGGACAATTGAATTGTTGAACCAAAAACAATTGAATTGTGAAACCAAAAACAATTGAGTTGTTGAACAACCTACTGAATTATTCAACTAAACAGTTTAATTTATTAAACAAAACAGCTGAATTTATTAAACACAGCAGCTAAATTATTTTAAACGACAGTTACATTTTTAATATTTTGTGAGTAGCTTCTTTGTATAAAACAATTAAATTGTTGAAAAATAGTCTAATAGTTGAAAAACATGTTAAATTATTAAAGAAACAGTTAAATTTTTAAATCAAGGTTATTGATTGTTGAAAAAAACAATTGAACTATTAAACCAAACTACTGAATACTGTCGAAACAGTTCAATTTATTAAACAGTAGAATTTTTGGACAAAACAGTTACATTGTTGCACCAAAAGCGACTAAATTATAAAACCAATTAAAATATAAAACCAAAAATATTTGAATTATTGAACAAAACAGCTGAATTTATTAAACAAAGCAGGCGAATAAAACAACTGAATTATTTAATGAAGCATTTACATTTTTGGACAAAATCAGTTACGTTGTTGAATCAAAAAAGATTGAATTATTAAACTAATAATGATTAAGCAGGATTCCTACCCAAAAATTTTTGAACCAAATTTTTGGATATTTCAACGAATTTTCCTTTACCCAAAGTATTAATTTCTTTGACTTTTGCTTAAAAATCAAAAGTTTCCTGGATTTTGCATGACAAAATTTGCAGCACTTTAAATTTCCAGACTTTTCAGTAGAGTGGGAACCCTGAACATACAATAAAAATTCCTTTTTTACTAACGTTGCGTTAAAAACCACTTAAATTTTTGAACATAAATTAGAGTTAAACAGTTGAATTATTTACTAAGCAGTTGCATTTTTAGATAAAGTACATAGTAGTTTTCTTGCTTAAAACAGTTGAATTGTTGAAAAACTGTCGAATTATTGAAAATCCTATTGAATTCTTAAAAGAAACAGTTGAATTGTTGATTCAAAAATAATTGAATTATTGAACCTAAAACAATTGAATTATGAAACCAAAACCATTAAATTTTAAACAAAAATAATTGAATTGTTGAACAACCAGTTGAATTATTTAAATCAAA
The DNA here is from genome assembly GCA_036346125.1 of Lycocerus yunnanus. Taxonomy (NCBI): domain Eukaryota; kingdom Metazoa; phylum Arthropoda; class Insecta; order Coleoptera; family Cantharidae; genus Lycocerus; species Lycocerus yunnanus. The sequence continues at coordinate 1,325,841 of JARFIX010000022.1, read as the reverse complement.
CAGCTGAATTATTCAACTAAACAGCTGAACTTTTTAAACAGATCACCTTAATTATTTTAAATAACAGTTAGTTTTAATATTTTGTAAGTAATTTTAGGTGAGGCACTTGGGGCACGTGAAATGTTCAAAAATATTCTTTTTGTAAGTAAAAAATTTGAATTTTGAATATAAAATAATATTGACAAAACATCTAAATTTATTAAACAAAACCGTTGAGTTATTGATCAAGACAGTTCAATTGTTAAACGAAACATTGAAATTTTTAAATCAAGGATAAAAATAACAATCGAACTATTAAATCATAAATAATTGAATTGTCGAACAAATCAATTGAATTATTGAAGCAAACTGCTGAATTATTGACAAAACATCTGAATTTATTAAACAGGATAGTAGAGTTATTGATCAAGACAGTTCAATTGTTGAACGAAACATTTGAATTTTTAAATCAGGAATAAAAAAAACAATTGAACTATTAAACCAAAAATAATTGAATTGTCGAACAAATCAATTGAATTATTGAAGCAAACTGCTGAATTATTGACAAAACATCTAAATTTATTAAACAGGGCAGTTGAGTTATTGATCAAGACAGTTCAATTGTTAAACAAAACATTTGAATTTTTAAATCAAGGATAAAAAAACAATCGAACTATTAAACCAAAAATAATTGAATTGTCGAACAAATCAATTGAATTATTAAAGCAAACTGCTGAATTATTGATCAAGACGGTTAAATTATTGAACAAAACAGTTGAATTGTTAAATCAGGTGTAATTGTTGAACAAAAAAATTGTTAACATTATTGACAATTAAAATTGAAAATTATTGAGAAAATATCTGAATTTATTTAACAGAACAGTTGAGTTATTGATCAAGACAATACAATTGTTGAAACAAACAGTTGAATGTTTAAATCAAGGATAAAAAAAAACAATCAAACTATTAAACCAAGAATGATAATATTGTTTGAATAATTTCTACCCGACTAAAGAGGGCTTAGTTTTTTGTAAAATTCTAGTTGTGTAGACTCTCTCTAACGTTTGTTATGCATTTAACCTTTGGAGTAATAATACTAATACAAAGTATTAATACAGGCCTATCATCTATGAGTAGTGCAGTCTCTGATATACTTACCTTTTATTCTCAGCCTTTTAATCACTGTAAGTTGTTAACAAATTTAGTTCTTTAAGAATACTTTTTTCATAAACAGGAGTCTGTAATAGTGTAATCACTATCACTGGTTTTGAAAATGTTTCAAAATGAAGAATTGAAGACATTTTTCTTAAATCTAAAATTTGATTTAATTTAATCATCAACAACACATCTTGGATGAGGCTAAAGCCTGTTCTGGCGTTCATCGCTTCCTCATTCAACAGACCGCTTGGGTGTTATCCCAAGATCAGTTTTGTTGGTCCGAGATTGTTCATCCGTTATTTAAATAATGTATAGTAAAGAAAATCTATTTTTATTTAATTTTCAGTTTGCTCCCCCTAAAATAATTTCTTTGGGTGCAATGATGAAGTCGGCCAGAATTAAACTATCTGGAAATTATCACCACTTCCACAAAATTGTACCTATTTATGAAAAAAAGGAAGATTCCTATTAAAAACATATTAGAACTCAATAGATCATGTTGTATAAGATTTATTTTTAATTGGCTATAACTATAAACGTGGCCACGGTTTGTGCTTTTTTAAAAAATCATATTTAACCAAATTAAATAATTAACAAGAACTCAATTTTTTTTAAATATTTATTCATTTGGGGTTATTTCTATTCTAAAAGAAAAATAAACAAGCCAAGTATTTAAATATCTGAAGAAAGCCGAAAGCTTATGCAAAAATTTAATTTTCTTCTAATTTTAAAAATTTAATTTAATATTAAGTTCCAAGTTAATTATTTCTTCTTCTTCTTCAAGTGCCATACACTTCATTGTGCGTAGGCGATCAGCTTAGCGAAGCCAAGCTGACTTTACTAGGAATGGGTGGTTTCCGTTGCCTTCCCCACAGTCCAAAGATTGATATCGGACCTTTGATCTCAGCAGTGTAACCGACTCGACTAAGAATCGAACCATGGTCTACCGCTTTAAAGTCGGTCGGTGTATGCTTTACGCTACACTGCTGGTCTATTATTTTCTAATTTTTCTAAATTATTTCTAGATTTTTTAAATATGCACAAACCATAACCATGGGTTTATTACAAACTTGAATATAATTTCGAAAGTTACCATGAAAAACAACAGTTAAAATTTTTTAAAATGCTGAAATTTTATAATTGACAACCCCAATTTCAAAATCTTTCTTAAATTAATCATATAAGAGGAATGTAGCAAATTGCCTTAACATTGTACACAATTTCAACTCTTATAATTACTGTCGTATTACACCAGGTCAAATAAAAATTAATATAAAAATACTGCTATTGTGTAAATATTGTGTGCATTAACAAATCGCTCTTACAGATTTAAATTTGACATTAAGAAAGCTAAAACATGCACCTAAGAATTTGTTTAAGCTAAAAATATAAACATATTATAAGAATAATAATTTGCTAAAATATAATTTTTCAAGGCATTCTAGAATTTCATTTTATTAACTATAAATTGTGTTGAGTTGTTGAGTGCAACGTATAAATGTTGCTCTTCGAGGTAATTCTTTTAATTTTCCAGCACCCGTATAAGTACAGGCACTTCGTAAGCCACCTAATATATCTAATACTGTTGCTTCAACGTTTCCTTTATAAGGAACCTCCACAGTCTTGCCCTCTGATGACCTATATTCAGCCACACCACCTAAACCAATCTCGCATTAATTGCATTCTTAAAAATCAATTTAAATGCTTCAAACCTGCATGCTTCTCCATTGCAGTACTGGAAGACATTCCATAAAACAATTTAAATTTTTTTCCATGCTTTTCAATCAAATCTCCATTGCATTGGTCGTGACCAGCAAACATACCTCCCGCCATCACAAAATCAGCTCCAGCACCAAATGCCTTAGCAATATCACCTGGACATGTACATCCGCCATCCTACAAAAATTGTTATAAGCCTATAACAAATTGAAAAGGTAGTAGAAAAACTAACTGATATAATATGTCCTTGAAGGCCATGTGCGGCATCAGCGCATTCGATTACGGCAGATAGTTGAGGGTATCCTACTCCAGTTTTCATTCTTGTAGTGCATACGGAACCAGGACCAATACCTACTTTAATAACATCAGCACCTGATAAAATTAATTCTTCTACCATTTCTCCTGTGACGACATTCCCAGCCTAAAAATTTAAATTATCTGATTTACCAAACAATAAAGATGTATAGGAAGGTTTTAAGCAAATGTATATTTTAAAAATAGGGAACAACTTGTTATTTTAATTAAATTATCAATTTGAATATGGAATTACAGCTACATCTAGAAAATTAAATATTTGCTAGCTCCTACAAATAACATACCATAATATGGTAATTCAACAGTAGTTTTTTTATAAATTAATGACCTAAAATATTAAAATCTGTTTTAAAAATAATTCATACAGTAGTGGGTTTTAATTCGGGTAAGTATAAAAAGGTACTTTCTCACGTACAACTTTTTATTCGCTAAATATAAAATCACTTACGATGATGGTATGTGTGGGAAATGCAGCACGCACTTTTCGAACAAATTCGACAAAACTCTGAGAATATCCATTTGCAACGTCTAAGCAAATAAATGTTAAATCTGGAATAGCGTGTAGCACCTCAGATAAGCGGTCGAAATCATTTTGGCTCATTCCAGCACTTACGGCAATATTTGATAAACAATCGGTATTTTCTTGTGCAAACTTCTTCCATTCTTCTAAACTGTAGTATTTATGAACCGTCGTAAATAGGCCATGCTAAAACACAATTTTTTTAAAACTTGTTAATGAAAATCTCATGTTATGTAAATTTTTTGTTCTTAACATATGGCGGCCCGTATACTTTGTAAAACTACAAAGTGATAACCCTCATGAGGGTCTGTTTGAATAACAAATTAATTTATTTATATTGTGTGTGATGTATTTGCAGAATATGTATTATAACTATTTACGTTTTAGCATTAAACTTAAAATCTCTGTTTATCTATCCATAAGCAGGTTTTATAATGTCTTGCGATGGAAAGTTGCCATCGAAAGATAATTCAAGACTTTTTGCAACCACTACTGTACAATCAAAAAACCTAGTAAGTCGAGTTACTACAAATTAAGTTAATGAATAACTCGGATTGCACCATCAAAATACATAATTGTAGTTTAAGTAAAAATTTGAAAGTTCAGTAAATCTATATTTCGTTATAAAAATAAAATTAAGCCTCATCAAAAATGGTAGTAATAAACCAAAAAATCAATTTGAAAAAAAAAAACTACAGAATGGATAGTACACTTCCCTTGTTACACAACTTGAGCCCCATAGAGCATTTGTAGGGAAATCAAAAAGGATTCTGAATAAACATGAAATTACTAATTAAACAATGGTAAAAATTGTTCCTAAAGAATGGAAAAAGGAATCAATGCCTATCGACTGGGGAGGGGGGGACGTTTTAAAATATTTAATACTTTTAGCCTAATTATTGCAAGATTTTCTTATTTTTACAATTACAACTATTACTAATGTAATAATTTTTAGATTATTGAATTTTGTAATCATTCTGAATTAAAAAAAATTATTACTTGCACTAAGTGCTCAGGTACTTTTGCGACTTACTGCATATTTACTTGTTCTTCATAAAATATGCTAATAAAACATTACAATAATCTATGACAATATGAATCTTCATTTTCGAACCAGGTAAATGTATTTTACGTATATCTTTTCAAATAGTTTATTTCTATAATATTTTTATCTAAAACACTTATTATCTACGTATATTATAATCTATGTTTGTTGTATTGATATAGTGGAAGTCCATAATTCATTATGAATAAAAAAACACCAAAGAATTAAAACAAAATAATCTCTCTACATATTTGAGATTTCATTTCGAAGTACGTATTTACTATAAATTATATTAAAATGACTATAGTTTCGACAGTTCCATGCTATCATGTTTACGATATAAAATTTTCAATATCTTATGATAAATCTATATTGAAAATTTAATGTTATGAACATGACACCGTGAAGCCGTCTAAACTACAGGTATTTTAATATATTTTTTAGTAAATAAATGAAATCTAAAATACGTGCAAATATTATTTTGTTTTAATTCTTTAGTGTTTTTTATCCAATATTTAGTACATATAGTAGACCCCTGCTTCTCCGACCTAAACGGGACCCATTTCAGGTTGGTTAAGCAAAAGGTCGGATAATCGTGAAGACTGAAATAAATATCAAAACATAAAATTATAATCGGCAATGACATTATGTTATCTTTCATTATGATAACAAATTACATGCCTACAGAAATTTTAATAAAATATCAAACTTCATGGACCAAGAAATCGTATCGAATGACAATACGTCATATTCTGTTTCTATATATTTACAGTATAGTTATTAAACGTCTGCTAAAAGATCACGAATAATTTCGTTTTATTGTTTATTTAACTTATTAATTTTGAAAATTTTAATCTAATATGTACTATCTACGTCTTACGTAAAATTGAAGAATAAAATTTATTTACATATTTTTAGAGACTGCATTTGAATTGTTTTAACATTTTGCACAACGAACAGTACAATTAAAATACAATTTGGTGAAGAACATTATTGTTAATTAAGATAATTCAAATAAAGTTAAAAATTTATAAAATAGAAAAATTTTCTCAGAATTAATATTATTTGAACAATATTATCATAGTAGAGCACGTATGTAATGAATCTGTCTGTCTACATGACCATCTCCGACTCAGAAATTATGTACGTAAACATTTGCCTGCTCAGTCGGATAACAGGTAAAAATTGTCGAAAAGGTCCGATAAGCGAAAGGCGAATAAGCAGGGTTCTACTGTATGTAGATACATAATTGGCACTTTTATTCTTTTTTAGTTTTTTCGCGTTTTGTTGATACTGCACTGACTTTACTTATGCATTTTTTGGCTTTATGACACCCAACGTAAAACCGAGGCACCAGTTATTCACAAAAAATTAACTATTAAATATGTTTCCTTACTATAAAATCAGATAAAGTTTATCCCTGTTTTTAAGGAATTTTGCAAAATTTTGTGTCTATCCTATGTATTCTGATAGTCTATAATGTTAATGATCATGAATATTTCGAATTTCAGTAATAATATTTCAACCAGGTCAATATAAAATTTTGTCAAATCATAAAAATTAGTTCATCAATATCTCTTTGAATTATATATTTTTTTACACAACTAATTTATAAAATTCAATAAACGGCTCAGGTTTATCTGATGAGAACCGTAAATTCGAAATATTTATGGCTATCGTAATATCATAGACTATCAATATAAGTGGGGAAAAATTTATTAATTTATAAATTCAAGTAAAAATCACGTAACTGGATATCATTAAATTCATTCATAAAATATAAATAATAATGTGTATTTTTATCAAATAAAACGATCGGTGTGTCCGAGAATTTTTTCCAAAACATTTTTTTTAAAGCTGAATGAATTATTTTCATACTACAGCAGTTTACTGCATATTTATCTGCATTCATTTGTATTCATTAGAATATATCACAATTTTATTAAATCCTCTGAAAATTAGAGCTCACGTCAATCCCAAAATACACTCCCATACATTACCAAGTAATTCAAATATAATATTAATGAAGTATTATCTATAAATTAAAAAGTATTTTTCCGTCAATTAAATTTTCTAAAATTCTTTATTTAAAATATTGTAAATCAAAAATGAGATATTTGATTTATATTATGCATTTCGGAAAAATTAAATCGTCTAATTATAATTTGATTAATGTCGTCTTTAATCTGACCTATTTAATGATTCCATAATTATGGAAATGAGATAAACATTATTTATAAATTTTTTTAATGGGTGTATTATGAAATTATAGTTTAAGTTTTGATAATTTACAAACTATAGCTAAAACTATAATATTAAATTTTATTTTTTAATAATTACAAGAAAGTTTTTGTAATGTTAATCGAGGACTGATGGAATGTCAATACAATGCATGTTTATTTATTTACTATACATAGTACCTATAATGCCAATTTATTAGGCTATAATTAAATAAAAAAACAGTACATTACATAATATTGAAGGATAAATTTATTTATAAAAAATGAAAAGTTTAGAACCCAACTCCGGCTTAATTTTATATTAAGGAAAAAAATACCTTAGCTAACGCTTGTGCCATTTCAAAAGTTCCAATTGTGTCCATATTTGAAGCCATAATGGGGACTCCATAATAAGTTCGTTTCGAATTTCTAAAAGTAATGCTCCGAAATAAATTCACCTACAAAAATCAATATATTAAAATATATCGAAACACAAAACAAAAATATATATTTTAAATTTTGCCACCAAAATACATTGCTTTTATTACAAAATAATCAGCTGTTTACCTGTTTCCAAGACAAATATAGGCCAATCTATAAAAAGCCTTCTTCGCATAACCAAGTATTGATTTAATTGTAAAATTTACATTTTAGCACAAAAGTTATTTTATATAAAAAGTAAAATAAATATGCAGGTACTTACATCGGAACGACTGACCAAAGTTGACCTCTTCGGACGTAACAAAACGTCTTTAAAATCTAATTTAATTTCGTTTACTATATTTGGCATTGTAAATGTTTAACGTTGTACAAGAAGCTAGTATACGTGTTATTTGCTGACTAGAAGAAACTGCTGATGTATGGACTAAAAATATTGAGCTACCTCATATATGTATTTAAAAATATCTATTTTTTTAGCTCTTATCGTGTTTACATAATCATGATGCGACTCTTGTGCAGTCTTACATGTGTCTTTGGAATTAATGCGACTTGTAAAAAAAAAGTGGCGTGCGTTCAACTTTAAATATATTTCAATGGAATTAATTCATTATTTTTTAAAGGTCAAGTTAACTATGTAGATTACAAAATATTACAATATCACTCTACACACTTTATTGGTACATAGTACATGCACGCCTATTTTAAATTTTACCCGAGCATGCGCACCTTTACTTTTGACAATATCGATAATGCTTATATACAGGGTAGTTATCTTACACAGAGTGTTTTAAAAAATTTCAGATTTTTTTATTCTCACAATAATACAAACTAATCGAACTAAACATTATTAAAAAATTTCAATTTTCACTTCAAAATTTAATTTTTCAACAGAAAATTTCACTACGGAATTCACAATCACAATTTTTATTTAAAAAAAATCTCTCTCAAATCCTAAAATTTGCTGTTTAAACTCTGATATCGGTCAAATTTTTGAATTTTTTAAACCCTAAATTATTAAGTTAATTTAAATTTTAAAATTATTTCGCCCTAATTCAATGATGCATCAATTTGCAAATTACTTTAACATATTTAGCAATACATATTAAATCATTAACCCTTACATGAAAGTAAACTTTATGATCACATGAAATAATAAATCTCAAATTAACGTTCAAATATTATCAAATGTCATCCATTTCAAAAATAATCTGACACTTATTTATTTTCAAATCCAAAATTTTTCCTATGAGGTTGTTTATTTTCATCTGATGTCTTCCACGACCAAAAATTTTATAGGCATCCATAACTTGATAAACCAATTTTTTCACTAAGATCTTTAATGAAACCAAACCAAAATACAAAAGCCAAATACCTAAAATCAAAAACCCAAAAAAAACAGTGAAAACAAAATGCCGAAAAAAAACAGCGATTTATAAAACAAAAGAACGAACTCAGGATACAATAATATATTAATGGCAAACAACATCCTTTTAATATTTTTTAACAATCGTACATTTAACACCGTTTGCGCAACATTTTTGCAGCTTACCGCAGCATTGCACCTTTTGACATCAGTAACATAATTTGATACAGTTAGCGATCTAAAGTAAGTTGGCAACACAGTTTTTTCAAAGTTCAATATTTTGCTTTAATTTTTCAAATATTTATTCCTTAAAGGCTTTAAATTAAAAATATAAATATAATTTTCTAGAAAATTTATTAACGTGAAAAATTCAAAAACGAAAATTTCGAAATATTTCTATTTATCAAGTTATGACAAAACGCTCTTAAAACAAAAAAATAAAGAAATACATATAGTAACAACTATGGATTAAAAACATTTAGTACTTTGTTGCAAACCCTTTTGCAGCGATAACAGCTTTACATCGTGATTGCATCGAGTCAACCAGCTTCTCTAAACGTTCTAATGGTATTTTGACCATTCTCTCTGCAATGCTTCCCATAATTTAGTGGTATTACTATAATTTTCACTTCTTATTCGACGTTCGAGCTCTTCCCACAAATGCTCTATGGGATTCAAATCTGGAGATTGACTGGGCCACTCTAAAAGCCGAATTTTAGCTTTGTCCATGTACTGCTTAACATGCTGTGAAGCATGTTTTGGGTCATTATCCTGCTGAAATATCCAGCCGCGCGGCATTTTCTCTTGCCATGTGGTAGCATATGATCCCTCAGTATGTCGGCATACATAAACCGATCCATAATGCCATCAATTCTGTGTAGAGATCCAATGCCATCACGAGAAAAGCAACCCCACACCATGACGTTCCCTCCACCATGTTTTATAGTAGGAACTTGATATCTAATATCATATCTTTTACCTTCTGGACGTCGAATATACTTAATACCATCCGAGGAAAACAAATTATACTTACTTTCGTCACTCCAAAGAATTTTGGACCAATCTTTTTTCCCAGTGTAAGTGATTTTAGCAAACTTCAGACGGGCTATCCGATTCTTTTTGATATAAGTGGTTTCTTACAAGGACGTCTGCCAAATAGTTTAGCTGCATATAGTCGACGTTTCACTGTCGAAACATGTATATTTTCTTCGCGATTTTCGTTAAAACTTTGAACAATTTGTGTAGCCGTTACACGAGGATTTTTTATTGCTTCACGAACGATCATTTTATCTTCTCTTTTGGTTGTTTTCGTGGTCGCCCTGTTCTTGGGCGTGTCTCTACTGATCCATATTTATTATATTTGTGACACCAGAGACTTATTGTTTGATTTGGAATGTCAAATTCGCGTTCTGCTGCTCTCAATGAATTTCCATTTTTAACCATTTAAGAACCGTGTTTTTAAATCTTCTGAATACTCTTTCCTTCTGGGCATGTCGATGTATTATCAAGAAAGATATATTTCAATCAAATTAACTTTTATGAACGCTTATTATTGTTTTGATATTGTTTGGATGTTATGCCAATTTTCTTTTGAACCCTCCATAAAATTCAATTCGCTTATATACTTCTTTGTTTTATACCAACTGCAAGTTTTATACGTTAAACTACGTATTAATCTACATACTTTTAGAAAATATATGATAGTCCACTAAATGATTTCTTTTCTAATAATTTTTTGTAAAAACTGTTTGCCAACTTACTTTAGATCGCTATATCTATAATTGGTATTGCAACATCCTCTTCTTCTTTATCTTCAAAACTCATGTCGAAAAATAAACATAAGTAAATATATATCAAGTTACAATGTATTGTAATAAATCTATATACGTTTAAAAGTATATAGTATTTACTAATTATAAAATGAATGACTTTATATCATAATATAAATTGAGGAAAAGTATTTATTGAAAAATATTAATTTAAAATATTTTAATAAACGGCGAACGTCACATTGCCGTAGATCCCCGTCGCCCCTTGTCACATCTTGTCACACTCAGCAAGACCCTCCCCTTGTATGCGAACGTATTTTATGAACGGCCCCATCCATTTAAAAAATAATCTGACACTTATTTATTTTCAAATCTAAAATTTTTCCTATGAGCTTGTTTATTTTCATCTGATGTTCTTCCACGACCAAAAAATTTTTATAGGCATCCATAACTTGATAAACCTAATTTTTTTCACTGCCCAGATTTTTAATAAAACTAAACCAAAAAACAAAAGCTAAAGTACATCTAAAAACAAAAACACTAAAACCAAAAATGCCGAAAACAAAAACAGCAATTTATAAAAACAAAAGAACGAACTCAGGATACAATAATATATTAGTGGTCAAAAATCAACATCCTTTTCTACCATTACATCGTCGATTTGGTTAATAGCATTAGGGGTCGGGTACAGTTTGAAGCAACCGTTGTGCCGCAACATTTTGGTGCAGCCGTTTCACCGCAGGACCAGTTCGGCGCAGCCGTTTTAGAGCGAATACAGTTTGGTATAGACCTTATTTGGCGCGACTACAGTTTGGAGCAAGCCATATCTGGCACGAGTACGATTCGGAGTAGATCCGAATCTACATTATTTGTAAAATGAATTATGAAAGATGACGGTCTAATTAACAAATAAAAAAAATAAAATTTGTGATCGGATCACAAATTTTGAAAACAATACACTTTTAGGGTAAATCTGCAGCTTCCGCTTTGCTCCGGCCGCTACAAGCCGTTTTGACAAACGCTTTACTTATTAAAAATATTCCTCTAGAACGGTATAACTGGGCAAAGTGTGGATGTTGACCCGACAGATATCTCCCTGATAGCTCCCTACCGCTTGTGACTGTCGATCCACCTACAGCGCATAGACTGCATTGAAAAAAAAGGTACATCATATTGATGAACACTATTCATCAAATGAAATTCATCATAATGATGAACAAATCATCAATATGATGTACAAAATCATGGATTTCATCAATTTATTTACATCATGCTGATGAAACAATCATCAATGCGACGTATAAAATCATCAATCAAGTTTTATGAATGATGAATTGTTCATCAATATAATGAATTCGATTTTATCAATTCCTTTTTATAATATAGTGATGAAGCAATCATCAGTATGACGTACAAAAACATCGATCAAGTTTGATGGATGAGGAGAAAAATTGATGATTTTTTCCTCGATATGATGAACAGTCTCATCAATATGATGTCTCTTTTTTTCAGTGTACGTGGCTAAATCCAGACGCTAATACTAGGAAATGGCGCAGTTCGGCGCGGCAGTTTCGGTGCAGACCCGTTTCGGTGCAGACCCGATTCGACGCAGACCCGGTTATATACAGAGAAGAATACACAGAGTCGGGAGGACCTAAAGTCGGGGTGTTGACCACTGACTAAAAATGTATACACCAAATTTGCATTTACAATAATATGTAAAAAATTGCAAAAATTTGCAAACAAGGACAAAAATTTGCAAGTAATTTTAAAATTTGCGAACAATTGCAAAATTTGCAAACATTTCAAAAATTTACACAGATATTTGCAAACAATTTCCGACATTTGCAAAAATTTACAGTCATTTACAAAAATTTGCAGGCATTTGAAAAAATTTACACACATTTGCAAAATTTGCGTCAATTGCAAAATTAGCCAAGAATTGCAAAAATTTACATAGATATTTCCAAACAATTTCAGACATTTACAGCCATTTGCAAAGATTTGCCTGCCATTTGCAAAGATTTGCATGGCATTTACAAAAATTTACACACATTTGTAAAATTTGTAAACAATATTGCAAAAATTTACAAACAATTGCATAAATTTGCAAAAATTTACACACATTTGCAAAATTTGCAAACAATTGCAGAAATTTGCTAACAATTGCAAATCACTTACAAAATTATGTACACCAAATATACTTGTCGATCAACTCCCCCGCACAGAGTCTACACAAGAAAACCTGAATATTTAAATTTATTACTAATTGAAATAGCTAGAGTTAAGATTCCCGAACTCGAAAGTACACTTTTCCTATAGAAATGGCTTCACCAAACAAAGAGAGCTATTTAAAAGTCTTTTAAGATGAGGATAAATTTGGTGGGTTCTTTAATACGCCCACAATTTAAATTTGAAAATTACCAATTTTTCCATAAGATATACATGTAGGTAAGTATAATACTAAGCCAAATCTGTAATACATTCTATCACCATGGTGAACACGTTTATCATAATTATGATCGGGTACGTCAAATCAATGATTTTATTCATCATATTGATGAACACGTTCATCATAATTATGCATGAAATCATCAATATGATGATCGAGTACGTCAAATCAATGATTTTATTCATCATATTGATAAACACCTTCATCATATTTAAACAAATTTAAATTTAAAAATAAGAAAAAATTATTATTACATAATATTTAAAAATAAGAAAAAATTTAGTTTTTTCATCAAATTCAATTCAAATGAAATTCATCATAATGATAAACAAATCATCAATATGATGTACAAAATCATCGATTAAATTTGATGGATGATGAATGGTTCATCAATATAATGAATTTAATTTCATCAATTTCTCTTTACCGTGGTGATGAAACAATCATCAATATGATGTGCAAAATAATCGATTTAATTTGTTCAATGAGGAACGATTCATTATCCATCAAACTTGATCGATGTTTTACACGTCATACTGATGATTGCTTCATCAAAGTGACCAACTTCGAATAATCGGGAATTTTATGTTGAACTTTTTTGCTAAAATTTTGATTTAGACATTGTCTACTTTTAATTTCTATACGGTAAACGTGGCCCCGAAGTCGAAAAATTTCTAATAAATAAAATATCCATGATTAAAAAATATGCCCAGAATTTCCTGCTAAATGGTAAAAACATTCTGACAGATAAATGACAATAAATTGAAAAATTTCAACATACAATTTCCAATTATTCGAAGTTGGTCACTTGTAGAGAACTCTGAGGTTGAGAACTGGCAACCTTTTTCAGTCGCTGTATTCAATGCCTAAATTAGCTTGTATTTGTATATTATCGAGGGAACAAGTCAAGGATATCATAGACTATACAAATTTCACTTTAAAGTATATTAAAATAAAAACAAAATATTTATTTTTTGAATTTTCTCATTTCATTACAAAGGTGCTAACATATCAACTGATTTGATATGATGGCACACTGTTAAGATATGATTAAATTTATTTAGCTTTAACATTTATAATAATTTTCAAGATTTATTTTGTTTTATATTAACAAATGTCAATTTTTTATAATCCTTTAAATTTATTTTTTATTGTATTGGCGACATCTACCTTATTTTGAGTTGACTACTTGACACTTATACATCATTTTTGGTATGAAAATTAATTGAATTCTGTTTTATAATAACATTGCACACAAAACTGGTAATATAAAATAATTTTCTCTACTTTTCAGATACACACAACAAAAACCTCATGTGAGTCAGCAGAACATTTGTTTAAAAGAAAAAAGGTCAATGAACTCTTCACCGAAGATTGAAATATCAACTATCGTTTTTGTTTCTTTTTTTTCAAAATTTTCAAAATAAATTTATTATTTAAGATTGCATTCGATATAGCAATATAGCATCTATACTCCACAGATGTATATATTTCCAACGACCACCTATTAAATTAAAATTCAAATTAAAACGCAAAATTAAGCAAACAAAATTTATTTTTCAACGACCGCGTTACAAATAAATAATTATTATTCTAAATTAGTATTACATTATGTTTCAATTTTTTGACAATATATACAGGGTGTATTAAAATTATTTTTGATGTTTTTAAAAATACTCTAATTATGACATACTAAACGCAAATACTAAAAGACACAATTTATTATTATTAATAAATTTTATGGTAGCATAACACTTTTTCAACCTGATGTAGTATTATGTATAATGTATTTGTACCTATTGTTGGCTGAGTAGAAGTTTATTTGACGTTCGGTAGGATATTTTCTCGATAAAATGCATGTTAAGCACTTATTTTAAATTAATTCTGGATGTGCTCAAAATTCGCTATTAATGTTACAGAGATAATAAAAAATAACATAATTATAAGTAAAATCATTGTGAGGGAAAAGCAGATAGAGACAATAATCAGCTTATAATTAATAATACAATAATAAACGACCGATACAAACTTAGCATAAACATTTAGATTTAAATATGTAAGGAGTGTTTGGGTGTATATTACACAGAAAACTAATGGCTGTTATTTGGTGTAGCAATTTGTAAAGCTGTAAAATTGAAGATAGATTGAGACAATACTCGGCCACCTCTGTGTGAGAAAATTTAAAATACAAGAAATTATTTCAGTTATCATTAGTAAAATGAATTTTGAATTTTTTTATTGCAAAATATTAAATTTTAATTAGATATGGCAATAATAAATTACGACAATTTATTATATTAGCTAAATTTTAGAAAACCACCTTCATTTGGCTGCTAATGACATTAAAGTTAATTTTATAAATTGCAAAAAATTAAAAACTTTCAAGTCTGTTTGAACTTTGGATATAAAAAATTTCTTTAATTTCATTGTTCACTGTACTTTTAAAAATATATATTGAAAAAAATTTATTGTCAAGTGATTAATAATATAATTGCTACATATTATTATGACATCGCAGTTTTCGTTTTGTTTTGGTTAGTATTTTTGACTTTTTCTATTTATTTCGTTTGTTTTTCGTTGATTTGTTTTGTATCTTTTATAACAATAATTATGATCTACTATTCTTACTATTAATTATTTTTTTAGTTTTATTTTAATTAATTTTGGATTATTATTTAATCTATCTGCTTAATTTTGGGAGATTTTATTTAAATTATATATTATGCAATATATATTATTATCCTATATAAAAATTTCAAAATTGTAGAAACAAATAACATTTATTTATGTTAAAAACGCGGTAGATATCTTACTATATTGTAGATATTTTAAAAATTCCTATAAAATATTAATTAAAATTAATGTGTTTTAACAATATTTATCGATTATAATTATTAATTTTAATAATAAATGTTGATATTTTTAGATGATTTTACTTTTTTGCAGCAATGCAAGAAAATACCAAAATAAACGGAAAAAACAATTACTAGCGAGTTAAAAAATCATGATGTGTACGATCATGGTATAATAACTACTTAGTTAACTAACTACTTAGTTATTATACCATGGTGTACGATATTATGCTTGTAATATTTGCTTGGATAATTTCCTATTATATTTTAATTAATTTTTAATTAGTGTAGGAGTATGAAATAATTTATTTTAAAAAATGGGTTCCTAAATAATCTGCTTTTACAAGTTCTTTTTCAATTTTCAAGCGTCTTTAAGTGTTATCATTTTCAGAAGGCTGTTTAAGTCATATTAAATAATAATTAATATAAATAGAAAGTTGAGAAAACAATATAAATGATTATAAATCGGCTCAAGTTTTTATATCGTCTATATTGATTTTTTACTTTCTATCGATATTTTGGCTCAAAACATCGTAAATATTTAGACGCCGGAAATTGATTGCGCGATTATAATAATTAGACGCAACAACATTTGGACGCAGGACAATTAGACGCATCCACAGAAAATAAATTTAATTATTACTATAAGTTTATTTTAATTTAGTGTAATAAGTTTAATTTATTTTATTAAACTTTTAATAAAGTTACACTAAACAGGTAAAGAACAGGAACAGGTCAAAGACCTAATCCATAATGGAAATGATGATGATGAAGTTTAATTTAATGTTTATAATATTAACAAATAGTTTTTGTCGCGTGTCCAATTGTCGTACGTCAAATTGTCGCATGGGTCTAATTGTCGCGCGCAACCAATTCTCGCGCGTCTAAATATCCACGACATTTTGACAGCATAACGAAATACCCAATATTTTATTTGTTAAATATGTAATTCTAAATTATAAAACTGATGAAATAATTTTTGAACGTACTAGGTACTATTTTTCCATTCAAATTCAACTAATAACTGAATTATAGATATTCAACCAAAAATTACAAAATTCACGTTAATGTCATTTAGATTTGCATTTAAATTTTTTCCCATTGTGTAGCCACAGTTAATTTAGATGAGTATTGCCCTCGACTTAATTTGGGATTTTCAAATATTGAAATATTACAATTGTCGGAAGGTTTCTGAATATTTGTGCAAAATTTTAGAATTCACTCTTTTGTTGGCGGAAATCTAGATGTACATGTATATGCCATAAATTTAGTGTTATTAGTTACAATCTAAACTGTCTTCTCTTATATAAAAATTTTGATTCAAGATAAGACTTTGCATTACTGTTGGCAAAATTGATTTTGACTACAGTAGGTGCTGCTTATTCAAAATTATCAGTTCGTATTTGTACATACAGTAAAATACATACGGTATATTAAAACGTTCATGAATTTGATTACTTCTTTGAAAGGCGATCCTTCAAGTCCGTCATAATTTTAATCATCATAATCACTATAATCGATTTCCAAGTCCTCTATCCATCTACCATTAAAATAAAATTGATGATCTTAGTAATCGAGAATTTAGAAATCCAAAAAATGACCGATCTGAAGATGAGCAATATTGAAATCATTATTAGCTGTAGAAATATCTTCGTAAACTTCACATTGATGAGATTGTATTTGAAAATTTTATAACTCTTTTTTCATAACAATAACCGCCTTCTTCAATATAAATTTCAGTGCTGTATTATTTTCTCCATTGTATAATATTCATGCATGCCTGCGTAGTCGTGTGAATAAGTAAATTAAATAATTTTGAATTTATGCTGTGCATGGTGCGGTGATCGATACAACTTCAAACACATACAGTAAAGCTAAAGTACATTATTTCTTCGCAACTGTGATGATGGTACTTATTTTGTTGACTCAAAACCTGAAAAAATATCTCAGTTACAGTAATTTTTATAAATTATTTTGTCAATATGAAGCTTACCAGTTCTATCGCAAAGACCTACATATGATAAATATTTTATTGTACATTTAAAAGTGTAATAAGTATTTTATAAATTTATCATTATATTTTATTACAAAACAGTTATTATTATTGCTAAGATACAATGTAATATTTGTTTCATTGCAATACAGCTTGATTTTTTAAGTTTTGATTATACCTACTTGATTTTTGAGAGAATACCATTAAGGGTTGGCTATTTAGCCCCAGTGTTGATTCACGAACGCAAGATGGCGCACGAGCTGATTACTATAATATAATAATCAACAGATGGCGCTAATTTTCATTTTACCTAAAAGTCTATTGTATTTGCTATAAGTTGGACGGTATTTGCTGTAATTCAGAATATAATTCCAGTTAAAAATTATGACTTTTTCAATTATTTGTTTAGTTCACTGCAAAAATAATAATTTAATTCCAAACAAGATGCCTCTTATAGGGTAAAAGCATGTTTAGATTAGTGGTACTTTCGGTGTTTTGGTTTTTGGTGTTTTAACTTAGGCATTTTTGTTTATTCCGGTGTTTTTGTTTTTCTGTATATTTGTTTTCAATGTTTTTGTTTTTGGCGTTTTGACAAGGTATAAC
This sequence comes from Lycocerus yunnanus, assembly GCA_036346125.1. Taxonomy (NCBI): domain Eukaryota; kingdom Metazoa; phylum Arthropoda; class Insecta; order Coleoptera; family Cantharidae; genus Lycocerus; species Lycocerus yunnanus. Next base: position 1,307,413 of record JARFIX010000022.1, on the reverse strand, counting down.
TTAAAGACTTTACTGGACGTGCTAAAATTAATACTTTTGTGGAAATCACTTCTTAATACCTTATATCTTACGCCGTTGCGGGCCCCCTAAAACAGAACCAAAAAGGAGAGTTAAAAACCGTTGTAATATAACGTTTCTTGCTAGTTTATATATACTCTGTAGCTTATTTATAGCATTTATTGCTTATTTGTTAATGATTTATAGCTTTTATAACTAATTTATAGCATTTGTAGCTGAAATATAGCTTTTGTAGTTGGTTTACAACACATGTTGCTGGTTTATAGCTACTGTAGCTAATTTACAAAATTATTTGCTTCTTTGTTGATAATTTATAGCATTTATAGTTCGTTTCTAACTAGTTTCCATTTCTTGGTAGTTTATGGCTTCCGAAGCTAGTTTATAGCATTTATTGCTTATTTATTAATGATTTATAGCTTTTATATCTAATTTATAGCATTTGTAGCTGAAATATAGCTTTTGTAGTTGGTTTACAGCACATGTTGCTGGTTTATAGCTACTGTAGCTGATTTACAAAATTATTAGCTTTTTTGTTAATGATTTATAGCATTTGTAGCTACTTTAAAATTAGTTTCCATTTCTTGATAGTTTATGGCTTGAAAAGCTAGATTATAGTATTTATTTCTTATGTATTAATGATTTGTAGCCTTAATAACTAATTTATAACATTTATAGCTAAAATGTAGCTTTTGTAGTTGGTTTACAACACATGTTGCTAGTTTATAGCTGCCGTAGCTGATTTACAGAATTATTTGCTTATTTTTGAAGATTTATAGCATTTGTAGCTAGTTTCAACTAGTTTCCATTTCTTGGTAGTTTATGGCTTCCGAAGCTAGTTTATAGCATTTATTGCTTATTTATTAATGATTTGTAGCTTTTATGAGTAATTTATAGCATTTGTAGCTGAAATATAGCTTTTGTAGTTGGTTTACAGTACATGTTGCTGGTTTATACCTACTGTAGCTGATTTACAGAATTATTAGCTTTTTGTTGATGATTTATAGCATTTGTAACTACTTTAAAATTAGTTTCCATTTCTTAATAGCTTATGGCTTGAAAAGCTAGATTATAGCATTTATTTCTTATGTATTAATGATTTGTAGCCTTAATAACTAATTTATAACATTTGTAGCTTAAATATAGCGTTTGTAATTGGTTTACAGCACACGTTGCTGATTTATAACTACTGTAGCTGATTTTCAGAATTATTTGCTTATTTTTGAAGATTTATAGCATTTGTAGCTAGTTTCCAACTAGTTTCCATTTCTTAATAGTTTATGGCTTGAAAAGCTAGTTTATAGCATTTATTGCTTATTTATTAATGATTTGTAGCTTTTATAAGTAATTTATAGCATTTGTAGCTGAAATATAGCTTTTGTAGTTGGTTTACAGTACATGTTGCTGGTTTATACCTACTGTAGCTGATTTACAGAATTATTAGCTTTTTGTTGATGATTTATAGCATTTGTAACTACTTTAAAATTAGTTTCCATTTCTTAATAGTTTATGGCTTGAAAAGCTAGATTATAGCATTTATTTCTTATGTATTAATGATTTGTAGCCTTAATAACTAATTTATAACATTTGTAGCTTAAATATAGCGTTTGTAATTGGTTTACAGCACAGTTGCTGATTTATAACTACTGTAGCTGATTTTCAGAATTATTTGCTTATTTTTGAAGATTTATAGCATTTGTAGCTAGTTTCCAACTAGTTTCCATTTCTTGGTTGTTTATGGCTTCCGAAGCTAGTTTATAGCATTTATTGCTTATTTATTAATGATTTATAGCTTTTATAAGTAATTTATAGCATTTGTAGCTGAAATATAGCTTTTGTAGTTGGTTTACAGTACATGTTGCTGGTTTATACCTACTTGTAGCTGATTTACAGAATTATTAGCTTTTTGTTGATGATTTATAGCATTTGTAACTACTTTAAATTAGTTTCCATTTCTTAATAGCTTATGGCTTGAAAAGCTAGATTATAGCATTTATTTCTTATGTATTAATGATTTGTACCCTTTTAATAACTAATTTATAACATTTGTAGCTTAAATATATCGTTTGTAATTGGTTTACAGCCCCGTTGCTGATTTATAACTACTTGTAGCTGATTTACAGAATTATTAGCTTTTTTGTTGATGATTTATAGCATTTGTAGCTACTTTAAAATTAGTTTCCATTTCTTGATAGTTTATGGCTTGAAAAGCTAGATTATAGTATTTATTTCTTATTTATTAATGATTTGTAGCCTTAATAACTAATTTATAACATTTATAGCTAAAATGTAGCTTTTGTAGTTGGTTTACAGCACATGTTGCTAGTTTATAGCTTTTGTAGCTAGTTTCCAACTAGTTTCCATTTCTTGGTAGTTTATGGCTTCCGAAACTAGTTTATAGCACTTGTTGCTTATTTATTAATGATTTACAATTTTTATAACTAATTTATAGCATTTGTAGCTGAAATATAGCTTTTGTAGTTGGTTTACAGCACATTTTGCTGGTTTATAGCTACTGTAGCTGATTTACAGAATTATTTGCATTTTTGTTGATGATTTATAGCATTTGTAGCTAGTTTCCAATTAGTTTCCATTTCTTGGTAGTTTATGGCTTCCGAAGCTAGTTTATAGCATTTATTGCTTATTTATTAATGATTTACAGTTTTATAACTAATTTATAGCATTTGTAGTTGTCATATAGCTTTTGTAGTTGGTTTACAGCACATGTTACTGGATTTATAGCTGCTGGAGCCCATTTACAGAATTATTTGCTTATTTGTTAATGATTTATAGCTTTTGTAGCTAGTTTCCAGCATTTATTGCTTGTTTATAGGTTTTATAACTGATATGTAACTTTATAGCTAGTTTATACCATTTTTTGCTAGTTTATAGCTTTTATTGCATATTCAAAATTTCCATTCATTTAAAAAATTTAGAATACCTGGAAAAGTCTGGGAATTTAAAATTGTGTAAATTTCCTTATGGAAAATTCAAAGAATTTGTGATTTTTAAGCAAGTCAGGAAATTAACACTTTGGGTATGGAACATTTAAGATATGGACATTCAAGATTGAAATTTCAAGATAATTATCAAAATTACGTTTTTATTTATTTATTTTTAATTTAGTATTCGGACGATTCATTGCGGACGATTCATAATGAGAGAATTAATTTTGGCTGATTGGAAATCAGCCAAAAGCTACTATTCCGTTTTAACGCAGTTCCTGTTTGAAGCGAATACAAAAAAGTAAAAAAATATTTAGATAAAATGATAGATAAGAGATCCAACTCCTTCCTAGTAGCACACTTTGCCGAGTAGGGCCGGTTTACGAGTATATTGTAGTTAGTAGAGCGTTTATCAAAACGACTCGGAGCGTCCGGAGGTCGGTTTTGACAAATGCAACCACGGTAAATCTCGGATACACCCTAAAATCTAAAATCAATGGAGACCTGGAGAAGTCGGATAATTTCTTTTGAGAAGATCGGTGGGAACCCTATTTTATTGTCTTAAATTCTATTGTTTTTGGTTCAACAGTGTAATTACTGTATCCAAAAATTCAACTGTTTTGTTAAATAATTCAACTGTTGAATAAATTTAGCTGTTTTTATTAAAAATTCAGTTGCTTGGTTCAATGATTTTGCATATTAATTCAATTAATTAATAATTCAAATATTTTTGTTTTATATTTAACTGTTTTATTCAATAACTCGGCTTTGTTCGACAATTTAATTATCATTGATTCAACAATTGAACTGTTATTTCTTTAACAATTCAACTGTTACTTTAACAATTCAATTGTTTTATTGTTAAACAATTTAACTGTTTTGTTTAATAATTCAGCTGTTTTGTTCAATAATTTAGCCGTTTTGTTCAAAGATTCAATTGCTTTGTTGAATTATTTTAACTTTAAATATATTAAATTGAATTATTTTTTCTTCGGCAATTCAATTAGGTATCCTTGTTATTTGTTCACTAATTCATTTGTTTTTTATTCCAGAATTTTATTATCTTTGTTTGTTTAATAATTCATCTGTTTCGTTCAACAATAAACAACAACCATAATTTATTTGTTTTTATGTTCAAAAATTCAATTATCTTTGATTCCAGAATTCAACTGTTTCTTTAACAATTCAACTATTTTAGCTAAAACCAAAAGTGCAACTGTTTTTCAAATAACTCGGCTACTTTTGTTTAATAAATTCAACTGTTTGAAAAACTGTAGTACTATTTTGTCTAAAAATGCACCAGTTTAATTGAATAAAAATGAAACCTAAAAATTTCAAAATGTAATCCTTACAAAAATGCTAGAAGCTAAAGAAACACAAATTGTATCTCTAAAATCTTAAGGTAAAAAACATAACAATATAGTTTTCCCTTAGAATGATGCCAAACTGACGTAAGTAAAAAAATAAATTAATTCAAATTTGGCGCTTATTGTTAAGTTAACAATGTTAGTTTAAAAATAAAACAAAAACTGAAAGTATTCAGTTTTCAAATTCTTATGTTATGTTTTCTTACGTTTTTTTGTAGAAAATGCTCGGGCATCTTAGCTCTCCCTGGAGCCAACACCCCTGATTTATTTGTAGCATATGTCTCTAATTTATAGCTTCTGTAGCTAGTTTACAGCATTTTTTGCTATTTTATAACTTTCGTAGTAAATAGCTTTTAAGTAGTTTATAGCTTTTGTAGCTAGTTTATAGCTTTATAGCGGCCTTAGAGTATTTGTTATTGGTTTATAGCTTCTGTCAGTGGCGTGTTTACGGGTGAGCAAGAGAGAAATTGACCCTCCTCCCGAAAGATGACTCGGAATGTATCCCAGAACTCCCCGGGATCAAAATAATGTTATTTAATTATATATAATTAATTAATTGAATTTTTTTTAATTTTTGAATTTGTCAGTTAACTCTTTGCCACTGATGCGCATGAATGGATTAACAAAAATCCAAAAATAATCTGGTTTGCCCCTACCATAAGCATTTTTTAAATACACCACTGGCTTATGTAGCTGATTTATAGAACTTATTGCTTTTTTGTTAATGATTTATAGCTTTCGTAGCTAATTTACAGCATTTGTTGCTAATTTATAGATTCTGCAGCTAATATGTAGTTTTGTAGCTCCCATATAGCTGATTTATAGCATTTTTGCCTATTTATAGCATTTGCCATTGATTTATAGCTTTGGTAGCTGATTTCTACCATTTTTATTGCTGATTTGTAGCAGTTTTTGCTGATTTACATATAGTTTTTGTAACTGTTTTACAGCATTTGTTCCTGGTTTATAGTTGCTATAACTGATGATTTATAGGATTTATTGCTGATAGCTTTTATAGCCGGTATACAGTATTTTAAATGTTGAGTGTTACTTAAATCGGTAAGTGTCACTTAATTATTAAGTTCCATTTTCCTTTTGGTTGAACAAGACAAATAAATACTTCTTCAATTTTAAGTGTAAGTGGTGCAAACGGGCATAAGTCCAATTTCAGTAGGTACCTAACAAAACTTAAAAGTCCAAACTAAAAATCTAAGATTAAAAGGGGAATTTTTATCAAGGAACTAAAATGTTGTTGATAGATGGCGCGACAATAGAAATAAAAAAGACAATAGACAAAAACAATCATAATAATGTAATTTCTATAACAAAATGAGGTTGTTTAAGCTTTTAATGATTTCTTCCTTCTATACCCCTTCTAGCTACGGCCCTAAGGCAGCAGGAATTTTTAACAAAAGATAATAAATTATATCCACAAGTAGGCATAACTAATGAAAAAAAATTAAGATATAAAATGTTTCTTCTCAAAGGATAAAAAGGAAGAAGGGTAAAACTTGCAAGAAATTTCCTAAATATTTTGTTAACAAAGAATTTGGTTTATTATGAGCAAAAATACAACATTTTGTGATGAGTCTGTAGGTTTGATAGCCGAGAGTATAGAGAGAGTTCTACAAATGCAGACGAGCGACAGAAAAAGTAAAACAAGACAAACAAGTGAAACATTAGCCTAGTTTATTGAATTACATTCATTTGACATTTGAGAAAAAACTTTCTTTTGAGTAATAAATTATCCCTCCTCAAGCGGAAGTCCGATGTTGTCAACTTGTACTTTGTGCATGACATCATAGTCGTACGTTGCATTTAGAGCACACTGTATATACATAGTTTCGAACATCGCCAGTTGGCAACGATAAAACAGTTATAAGCATTTGTGTGGTGTTCGCAATTTTTTTATTGTCAACACATAGCGACTTTAATTAATTAATTACTATGAGTGAATATCTACACGACTTCGAATTGGTTTTTATAATATTTTAAAAATATGTTCCGCACAATTTTGTAATGCGTCACAAATTGGTTAATACTTTCAATGATAACTTCGTACGAGGTTAGGAATGCAGTCGTCCAAACAAATGTTCAACATACAGTATGTTAATTTAAATGCCACTTGTTGGAATTATTATTAACAAATATCTTTTTTTCATTTCAGAACGAAACGGCTCAGCATGTAATGGTTTTTTTTAAGTCATGGCGGAATTTTTGCCGCTATGTGATCTTTTATTTAACGTCGTTTCTTTGGCAGCATACTTTTGTGATTTGGTATTCGATCTATTAGTTGTGTATGCTTTATTCGAAAAAGGATTGTTATTGTTATTTGCTCAATGTTTGGCCTTAATTTTATTTGCAACGTTAGTATTACAAGCGTTATCGCTTTATTGGTACTTAAATAACCAAAAGACCGGTTTAAATAAGATACTCGTGATAACAATTCACATTGCTCAATTAGGTATAGTGTGGCGGTACGCCCGATTATTGATACCCGTTCAACTTTCTAGTGTAAAGCATGAAGTGCGCGATTTATGTGTCTTACGACTCATTCATGGATTTTTACATGCCACTCCCATGTTATTAATACAATTAAGTTTTTTGCCATCTTCCGATTTAGGTCCACCTTCGGATTTGATTAAAGTGTCTGTCGGTTTGTCTTTATTTTCTATATGCTGGGCTCTAGCTTCTTTCAGCAAACATATACAAAACGTAGATAGGTTGGTACTCACTTGGTTGGGTGTCGTTTCTCAATTGCTATGGAGAGGTGGAACCGTCACAGCTCGAATAATGGCTTTGTCGGCTTATGCAGCACGTTACCACTCTTGGATTGTTTTAGTATTTGCCCTACATTGGATGTGCATGTTTCTGTGGTTGTTATCTCCACGTAGTGCCTTTCACAGTCAACATAAAAGTCGTCTAGGAATTTGCGCCTTACTTAGCCGCAATGTACGTCTTTGCATATATAAACCTTCAAGACCAACCACACAGACGAACGATGACACTGTTTTATGTCATCATGCTGTTGGAAAACATTCTTTTGGTCAGTGCAGCAACAGCGGCTACTTGGATCGTACGCGATCCCAATTGGCCTGTGGTACCCTGTTTAACCATAGGCTTATTTGGAGTTGGAATCTTATTTATGTTAATTTATTATCGTTACTTTCACATTCATCGGCTGCTGGAAAAACCTTCTGCACCACCCGGTGTGTTTAATTGTCGTTTTGCCAACCCCAATTCGTCGGACGTGCTCCGTAAAAAGAAAAAGCCCACGAGTTTCGTACCGCCCCCTGGTTTGGGTTCTGTGGGAGTGCCGTTCTGGCGTCGTCCTTTACCATCGTCGAGCGAAAATGAAGGCAGCAGTGTGGGTTCGCGCGTCAATATACATCAGAAGTTGCAAGAAAAGAAACAAAAACAATTGGCCGAACTAAAAATTATCGAAGAAGAAATTAAACAAGGCAAATTGGGTGGCCCGGTTAATGCAGACCCTGACGACAGACAGCCCATTCCTCGCACAAAACGCCACATCGAACCTCAACTGTTAAGTTTAGCATCCTTAAATAATTTGGCTAGCTACGGTGTAAATTTGAACCGTCGTCCGCCTCCGCGAGCCCCCCGTTGCCACACACCCGAATTGTTACTCACACCTCGTTATCTCTATTGCGATTGTGTAATACAAGAACCAGAACCGACTGAATTACCTGGTTCCTGTGCCGCTTCTGATCTCGAAAGTCAGATATCTTTACCTCGTTCGTATACACTGCCCAGAGAATTTAAATATTATCGTCGTAATCGAATTAAAAAGCCTATGCGTACCGTTGCTTCTACTAACAGCAGTGATGGCGATGTGGACTCGGCGGATGAAGAGTCCGATTATCATACACCTCCCGTGCCTTTACGACAACTACGATGTCATTTTAGACACGAAACTAAATTATAATAACAAGACTAGTGATTTTAAATATTTTAATTGTAATTAATTATATTATTTTGTATACTTTTATTTATTTTTATATAAATATATTTTGTACATTTTTTAAAGTACAAATATTAATATTATGACGTTTTTATTATTTGATGCTTTTACAAAATGTAACGTGATACGTTTGTTATGGAGCATTCTCCATTCCATTTTATTCAAAAACGAAAATTTTATATTACTTTTTAAAATGTTGTAAACGAGAACTTTTTTCGGATCAAGGCATCTGACGAAGTTGCACCTGAATCTCCAAAATGGCATCCATTTCTAATCACTCCAGAGAAAAGGGACGATGCGCATCATTGGAATGGATTAACGAGATTTCCATTCGTGTTAAACTTATTGGATGGATTAGCAATGCTCTCAACCTAAAACGTTCGAAAAACAAACAGTTGAACTAATTCGCCAATAGAAATTTAATTGACTGTATGTCAAATGGCTCCAAAAACCGTGATGCCGTACCACACACAAAATTGGGATTTATATTTTCATAGAATATTATTGATATTTTTATATTCCTGGAGAATAACGAAAAAGACCTCGGACAGTTAATGCCGATTTCCGGAAAAAAGCCTAGTTATAGCACCGATGAGTATAAAATTTGCAAACTTGCATTACTTGCACTGAAAAAAGTACGTAGTAATATTTACGAATGACGTTCGTTAAACTTAAATTCGTTGTATTAACGAAAGTTTCGTAACAATTACTAATTGAGACTGTTGTAGTAAAATTGTACTTCGTTAATATTACTACCCTCTATTCGTTAATATTACAACTCAAAGTTTACTAAAGTACGTAGTAATATTTACGAATGAAATTCGTTAAACTTAAATTCGTTGTATTAACGAAAGTTTCGTAACAATTACTAATTGAGACTGTTGTAGTAAAATTGTACTTCGTTAATATTACTACCCACTATTCGTTAATATTACAACTCAAAGTTTACTAAAGTACGTAGTACTATTTACGAATGACGTTCGTTAAACTTAAATTCGTTGTATTAACGAAAGTTTCGTAACTATTACTAATTGAGACTGTTGTAGTAAAATTGTACTTCGTTAATATTACTACCCTCTATTCGTTAATATTACAACTCAAAGTTAACTAAAGTAGGTCGAAATATTAACGAAAGATATTCGTTAAACGCTAATTCGTTGTATTAACGACACATTCGTAACTATTATTAATTTTAGATTGTTGTGGTATTCGTTAATGTTACTCTCTATTCGTTACTATTACAACTCAAAGTTTATTGTGCTATATTCTTGAAAGCCAATTTTGGACCAATGACAATTTCTTGTATTATATGTGTAATGTAACACAACTTTAAGTAACTTCAACTTTTGGCACAACGGTTTAGGTATTATTCGTTAAATTTGACATAACGGTTTATAGGTATTATTTGTTAAATACTCCACTAGTACTTTTAGATATAAAAACAAAAATTTTATTTTAAGTATTAAGTGTGTTAAGTTTTGATAAACGGTGTAATTACGCAATAGAAAATTTATAAATTTCAGTTTGAAAATGATGTGCTTCATTTGTAATCAAGGTTCGTTTAGTGAAGTTTCTGCATTAGCCTTACACATAAAAACGATTCACGATTCACCCCCATGAGGGCGGGGTGCGTCACGTATATCTTGTTAATGTTTACAATTTATATATATATTTTTCAATTTTCAAATTTTGAAAATTAATAAATAAGGAGGGGAGATCAAGATGCGTGGAGTCTTATTTGTGAGCAACCCCGTAATGTAAAACAGCTTTTAGCAACCAAAAAACACAATGCTGCAAATTTCCAAAAAAGGTATTTACCTGCATTACAGTAATTTGTATTGTAAAGAGATTAATGCAAATGAAAAATAATTTCAGGTCTTAGAACTTGTAATCTTCAAGTTAGTGTATTCAGTACCTAACCAACCTAGCTTACCAGCTTACTACCAACTTTAAGGGTTAAAAAAATATAACATATATAAAGCCTAGTTGGAACATCCAGCAGTTAGTGTTTGAGTGTGATTCGTGTGTTTAGCTAGTGTATTTCAAGTAATTAAAAATGGCATTTAATAATATTGAAGATTCCGACAAAGCAGACCTTCGAAATTTATTGTCTTCATGGTCTGATACTTTGGTAAAATATATTGATTACCTTTACGATGGTAAGTTTGAGTTTAGACACATTACGGCAAAGGTATTTAAGTAAATTCTTTTTAGATAATGATATAAACATTAAAGTGTTAGAAATTATGGAGTACTATCACTTTGATCTGTTAAAAAAATTAAATGTTGGAGCACAAATTGTGTTCCAAAATAAATTCAAAGAATGGAGAATGGCAATTGAATTCCATGTTTAACGTTTCCGAAGGAATCAACACCTGCAGTGGTCACTGCAAAACATAAGGAAAAAGAAATTGAATGGTCTGAAAATTTTGGGACACCCAAACGGTGTCTTCAAAATAATGAAAGTTATATTTCTGTTAGGAAATTTTGTCCGAAACCGAAAATGGCAAAGCACTTAAGGGTGCTTATGAGTTGGTGCAGCGTTTTACCGACCAGCAAAGATCGATGTTGATCGAAACAATCGCAAATTATTATTCAACCATGCAATTAGGTTTATCAATTAAGCAAAATGATAAAATTGTTGATGAAATTGTAGATATGTTTCCTACAGAAAGATTAGTAAGAATTTAAATCAAATTATTTTATGTTTTTTGTAACGATTTTTTTCTAGAGTCTTTATAACGGAAATGGAACTCATAGAGGAAAAATTTATAATAAATATCAAAATTTAAAGAAGAAGTGGAAACCTGTTACGGATATTTTAAAAATTAACAATGCGAGTCCCTCCACTTCAAAATCCGCAAAAAGGAAATACGGAGAACTTGGTAAGCAGCACAACGTAACTATAGATTTGTTTTTATTAAAATTAAATGTTTAATAGTCGCAGAAGAAGATGCTGAAGAATCGGTACGGTTAATTAAATTTAGCCGTCTAACTGCCGAAGAGTTTGATCGGTGTTGGCAAGCATGTCGGGAATATCGCCTGCTTGATATGCAAAATTTATCATTAAATGAGGTTTTCAAGAAATGGCCTCAGTACACATCTCCTAAAGGAGATAGATTAGTAAGCATATAATTTTAACATTAAATTTGTAAGAGTAGGTAGTAGGTACTTATTTTATGTTCTCTTAGATTTCGATAGACTTTGATGGGCTTAAATTACTAAAAGATGGCAATGGCCTTTTGGACGGGTGGAACTTGTCATTAGCCGCAGTATCAAAACTGTTGAAGAACCATTTGAAAGACGGCGCCGTAAAAAATCAAATGACATTTCTCCAAAATTCTCTTTTACAAGAAAGTATGTATTTAATTATATTCGTATAATATTCGATTTCTTCGCCTTGAGATATCTTTAAGATACGAATTTATTAGAAGAATTTTATTATTAACCAAGTAACCAATCATCTTTTTGGTTTGTTATAGCGAAATTTAATTGTTTCTGTCTGATTGGTTACTTCGTTAATTTATCTTATAAATAATCTAGAGAGAGTTTTTACAATTTTTTATAGATTGTAGAGATTCTACGATGTTCTGGGCCCTTCATGCATTATTACCACCAACTGCCAAGCGAGTCAACCAGAACGGAACTGGGAAGAAATCAACTTCCAAATATACTATAGCAGATTCCCAAAATTCGTTCGTGTATTTGGTTAGTTGTACGCAAGAAGTTGATGAGCATATTGCACATGTCAAAACATTGGAAGACCCTGTTCAACCATTTATAATATGCGTCGGAAATAATATATCCAGTATAAGCGATATTATTGTTTTCTTTCATGATCACAAATTTGTTTTCAACACTTTCCTTAAAGCTGTTGATACCTGCTTTAAGATATTTTATGTTTTCATGTAGAGTTTCCGAATGCATCTAAAATAATATGGAATTTTTTGGCACATTTCTATTACAAAATGGAATACGAAAGCTATCCACGGCTAGAAGAAGTGGTTGATTTATTAAAAGATGTTAATTAAATTTATTGTTGAATGTTGTTATATTATTTTATCTAATGTTATTGTTATTAATGTATATTGATTGAAATTTAAATATAATGGTAATAAATAAAAGAAATATTTTATTCAAATATATTCGTAAATATTACCACGTTTTGGTTATTAATAGTACAAAATATATTCGTTAATATTACAAATATATTCGTAAATATTACCACGTTTTGGTTATTAATAGTACAAAATATATTCGTTAATATTACAAATATATTCGTAAATATTACCACGTTTTGGTTATTAATAGTACTAAATTTATTCGTTAATATTGCAAATATATTCGTAAATATTACCACGTTGTGGTTATTAATAGTACAAAATATATTCGTTAATATTACAAATATATTCGTAAATATTACCACGTTTTGGTTATTAATAGTACTAAATATATTCGTTAATATTACAAATATATTCGTAAATATTACCACGTTTTGGTTATTAATAGTACTAAATATATTCGTTAATATTGCAAATATATTCGTAAATATTACCACGTTTTGGTTATTAATAGTACTAAATATATTCGTTAATATTACAAAATATTCGTAAATGTTACGAATACTACCTACGTAATATTAACGAACTACCTGTAGTAATATTAACGAATCTTACATCGGATCAAACCTGTGGTAAAATTAACGACAAAATTCGTTAAATACACACCGCTTTTTTTTTCAGTGTGGTATCAAGGCAAAAGTCGATTAACTTGGGTTGCAATTTTCAAGATGTTTTTTATTTTTAAAAGAAAGCAATAACGCATAAAATAATAAAATATGCTATCGGTTCACAAATTTTGAAAAAAAAGAGTTTATAAAATAATTTGGAATGGAATTTTCTCATTGGCTCTTATGAAACTGTAACCCCGCCCATCGAAAATTAAAATTAGTTTTTACTGCTAAAGGTATTTTTAAATAAGTATATTCTTAACATAATTGCAAATGGTAGCACAATTTTTATACTTTTTTTGCACACATCTTAATAACCATTTTTTCGTAGACCAGGAAAAAGTTTCCCGGTAACTAAATTATTACCAGTCCAGCCCTGTCCGCATTTCAAATAAAATATCCATAAATGGCAACACTGCTTGTGCGATTTAAAGCTCAAAAAATTGCAAGTTAGGAAAATCATCAGGTCTGTTGGTGCAAAACCGTCACAAAAGACTATTTACAAAAACCACTGAAAGAAGTGTCTTTCTACTGACCAATTAACAACGAACCAACAAAAATGATTATTCAAATAATTATTACCAATCCCAAAAGTTAATAACATATCTGTCTCGTTTTATTTATTATGGTAACTGCTACGCATAAGAATTTTCAAGGAAAATTAAAAAACGGGTTATTTACCTTTTACGATGCTGACCCACTTATTTGATTTAACCCGCTATATCTAATATGTCAATTGAACTTTTTACAACAGCGCGAAAGCATAGAATAAACATAACCTTGAAATTTTTATACGTTAAGGTTTTTGTATAGTATTATCAAGATTTTTAGTTAAAATAAACATAATTTAGTTATTATAATTTTGTTTCGGCAAAAACATCGATGCATGGGTATATGAAACAATGAAAAGTATTGGTGCAAAATTATCAACTCGAGCAGGTAGCAGTAAATCAAATCCTAGTCAGGTTAAATATGAAGGTACTGGTTTTTATCAACTTTGTTAAATTATTAAATGTGTAACTAAAAATAATAAAATTTTAAGGGAGTCGTACCGATTATTGCAGTAGTAGTACACCGACGCAATCGAAAAGAATACAACTACCTAATTTAACTACTCAATTGTATAGTCCAATTTTATCACAAACCACAGAAGAGCACGAAAACGTGGAAGTAGTGTGGAACTGGCAATCGCCTCGATCTAGATCCATACGAAAACAAAAGAGAATCGACATAAACAATTCACCCAAACTCGTAATTAATAAGTGTCCTTCAGACAATGGATTACCAATATTTGATAAATTAAATCAAGAGTTGAAGTGTTTAACAAGTCAAGTTGTTGAAACAAGTGATGACAAAAATGAATTATCGGACAACAATCTAAATTCAGTGTTCGATGACTCCATGGAAGCAGAACTTCTGGTCTGCAGTCAGAAAGTTGAGCAAAAGTTTTTAAAAGACAAATTAGTTGGTATGAAAACCCCTAACCGTACCAGTAATCCAGAAATTTCAGAAACTTGTAGTGCGTCAGAAAATATGTGTTTGAAAGACAGTTGCAACATAAACAATAATGTTGAAGTTAAAAGTATTACCAGTATTAAAACAGAAACGCCTAATAAGATAGCAGACGATTCATTCGATATTGCTATACAAGCTTTAGGCGATGAAGATATGGATTTTTCATTTAGTAATAAAAAAATTAAAACTAGTCCCATTAGTTTAGCTAAAGTAGAAATAACTGGTAAGTAAATTTGTAGAATTTTGTAAAGTTTACTAAAATATTTATTTTCAGATGCTATTGTCACGAGCAGTTTGACGCAATGCACATTGGAAGAAATTGAAAACAAAAGAAAACAAGCTCTCGAAAAATTGCAAAAGAAAAAACCATCGTCCTGTGAAACATCACCTGTAAAGTGTTCTCAAGAAGAAATAGAAAAGAAAAGGCTGCAGGCAATAGCAAAATTGGAAGCAAAGAAAAAGCAAGACTTGATTGAAAGAAATCGTCGAGAGGCTTTGAAACGCTTAGAAGTTAGTAAAAAAAAACGGGCTTTACAATTTTCTATAGCAGTGCAGCCTATAAAATTAAATTTCTCTAAGAAATAAATATAGTTATATTATTAGTTTTTCTAATTATTTTTTGTATTACATACATTTTAATTTTTTGTACAAAATATTCTGTTATTAAATTTTATTTACTTTTTTTACTTCATTCATCTATCCTCGGATGTAAACCTCCCTCTCATTTCGTGCCATTTCTTTCCGTCTTCTGCTATTTATAATTTTTTTTCACCCTATACAAAAAATTTTAAATACGTCGCATTAGTGCAGCGTCAGCTATTGTGACCGGTCAGGTTTTTGGTACCAAACAATGGCATTTTAACATGGTAAATTTCCTTATTTTGTGAATTTCTCGGTTAATTGGAATATTTAAGGAAATATTTTTCTACGATAGGTACCTGTATGCATTATAAATATTACACATTCGTTTTAAGCATGATTTATAAGCGATGACGTTAGTAATTTGCTTCTGAAAAAAATGAGGTTATGACACCTAATTACTTGAATTTTTATTTTTAGCTGTATTTTTGTATTCCTTTGTGCATTAAACGACTTAAAAGTGACGTTCGAAAGTAGAACGAAACCGGATTGAGATCGTGAATGAAGTTTTGATAAAATTACCCAATTTGTTATAATCAAGTAACATTCCAGTGTAGATAACTACAAACGTCTTCGTGTAAGTAATTATTTATGTAGCGTTTTATTTTAGATCTCAATGTGATTACGATGGACCCCATACTCTGAACATTATTATTAACAAAATAACGTACATTATTAACAAAAGAGAACAATGCAAATTCTGTACATTTCCTAAAGATGAAAAGATGGAGTCGAAGGTGGAAAACCTAAGGAAAGAACTGTTGAGTTAGGGTATACTTTCATTTACTTTTTTGTGGTTAGTTTACATCATAAATACCTGTTTTAGATTAAACCAGAAACCTGGCGTGAAGTACGAGTTTGTAGTTGCAGTTTTAAAGACGCAATAAGGAAAAGTGGATTAGCAATATTTTAACATAACACAGCGACAAGGTTTATTATTTCTTCACGTTTATTGATAAAAATGGAAAGCAAAGTGAAGAAAAATTTGACCAAGCAAAACTATGTAAAGGCCAGAGCGCTTCGCTTTGTTACCGAAGTAAGTTACTTACAAAAATTGCAAATTGAAAGCAGTGTTTTATATAATATTTACTATTTTAGTTGTCCACGACAAGATTTATATGTAACATGTTTCTTTTATGGCCGAGGTTGAAATTTACTTACAGCCAATTCAAGTAAACAAATTGAATGATTAGCACGATTAACTGCTAACGTAAGGCATCCCGGTTTGAATCCAGATACAAGCTCACTTTGTATGGTCGTCTCCGTGCTTCTAAAAGGTATATAAAGACGGTGGTCCTCCTATATTAATGAATTGCCACCATTAACAATAAGATAGGGTTACAGGCACATCTGAGGCCAGCCTAACAAGCTACTTCAGATGTAAAATAAATAGTATGCTCACAGTACTAGCAGTAGCTGCGGAACTTCGCCGAGGTTACTGTTGAATATTACAGGACTTGATCCTAAGTTAAGAGATATATTATGTTGAACGATTAAAAAAAGACACACGACGCCTCCGACAGACCAGATACTTCTTATATTATTGTATATACTTTTTAACAGGAGTTTTATTAATAGTTACTCATCAGCTGCATAAATAACAAGAATTACAAATTTTTTAAAATTCGAGTTATGCAGCTTGAAATTTACTGCTTTCTCACAATGATAAAATTAACCATAAGTGGGATATCATGTACCATATCTGTGAATACATCTCTAAAATACAGAAATTGTTAACAAAAGAAGAAAATGTGCTTTAATATTTTTAATTTAAATGAATTTGGAAATAAAACTAAATGTTTCTGTTAATT
Source organism: Lycocerus yunnanus (assembly GCA_036346125.1). Lineage (NCBI taxonomy): Eukaryota > Metazoa > Arthropoda > Insecta > Coleoptera > Cantharidae > Lycocerus > Lycocerus yunnanus. Next base: position 1,290,413 of record JARFIX010000022.1, on the reverse strand, counting down.
TTCATAATGTTCAGGGTTTTAAAGACCAACTAATTGAAAATAGCACTTTCAGGTGAGCGAGGATCGACATGGAAATATAAAAATGTTGGATTTCATATAAATAATCAAACGCGATGCAAATTTTACGAACAATGTTAGAACATTGTTCGTAAAAACTACAGGATTTGATTTGGGGTGACGCTTTGGTGAGGAATTGTTGAATAAGAATTAAAAGGTGTGTTAAATCCTTTATTTAATTATTGATTATTAATAAATAACATGTAACATTTGAAAATTTTTGTAATGCATTTAAATTGTTTAATTAAGTGCTGTCATCTAACGCCAAATCACTGAAATTTAAGTAGATTCCTATATTTCAATGTAGATTTCTACCTAATGTCGGTAAAATAGGATTCTACTTATGTTTATGAATTCTGACATTAGTTTTGATATTTATCGTAAGATGGCGCAGCTGTTTTTATCGATTTTGTTAACCGCACTAAACTGTCAAATAATTTTAATCAACACAGAAAGTAAGACATTTGTGTTTGTTTTTAACTAATATTAATTAATGTAGACTTGTTTATAATTTTTTACAGTATTCAAAAAGCAAGGTTACAAGCAATGTTTTGTGATTTTTTTGCGTGATTAAATGTAATTATAAAAGTTGGTACGTAACATCAATTATCGAGATGAAAGAAATGTCTGCATAAATCTGCTACATATTTTAATTAAAGGTCAGTTTCACATTGTTAGCTTTGTCGTTTTTAAATTAAATGTTGCATTCAAGTTAGGTCAAGTGAAAATGAAACGTCACTTGAAAATTTTTATATTGAAGTTCAAAATTTTATACAATTTGTCATATTCAAGTATCTTAGTTGGGGTAAGGAAAGCGTAATGTTATGGACTGTGGAAAATACTTATAATTGTTATGTTTCAGAGTTTGGAAAACCAACCACACAAAGAGTTTGATTTGAGATTTTTTTCAAGTTGCTTCAGGATTTTGGAAATCAAAGATGATTCAAGTTCCAGGACGATATCTTTTATTGGTTTCAAATTTTCATGAAGATTAGACGATGTGCAAATGTTGGTGCATCTGGAATATTGGAATAGCAGCAGTTGCCAGAATTATCGCCACGGATTGATCTCGCTGCATTTATAAACGAAAGGTTAGTTGAATTTGAAAAATCTTTTAGGTGGAGGGCTGTTTTTACTATTAATTTATAGTAAAAAAGAAAAATTTATCAACTTTCAAAGGAGCTAGAGGAAAATTAATTTTAATTAGGATATTTCACGCTTTTTTAAATTCTCTGTTCAATTTTACAAAAAATTTTTTACCTTAAAATTTGAAAACATTGAACAAATTAATAATACATTTTAAAATTTTACATTATTTACAGCAAATTAATCACCTGTTTTATATCTACTTATCTATTTCCTGCCAAATGTGATATTAAATTTTTATTTGCATTAGTAATCATTAATTTTATGTGAATCATGTATGAACTTGTTTGAACATTGAATGCTAATAATTATACAGAAACGTTTTATGCAATTATTAGCTAACAAATTAGTGGGTAACAAGGTTTAAATTTTATTATCAAATATTTTGGTCTTTGATTATCCTGCAATTGAAATGTCATTGTTTCAGCAGTTATTGGTGTATGTTATTAAACAGGACTGCCAGCCGTCATTTTTTTTATTTTCTAATGTCATTTCTTCAAGTTAGCAAACTTCAAGTTAAATTGACGAAATAACCAATCAAACGACAACAAAACAAATAAATCAATCATCTGATTGGTTATTTTATCAATTTAACCTGAAGTTTGCTAACTTGAAGATAACTAAGTGAAGAAATCGGACATAAGTCATGTCATTATTTTGGACTGAGTCTAAACATTTAAGAGTCGCTGCTTGTCTAAATGAATTTTCTTTATCTATGAAAATCCGTAGTGCAGGCCTGACTTTTGAACAGGAGATTTTTTCCATGTAGAATAAATAGATCGGTCCTGTCAGACTTTGGTAATTTCTTTAAACTGACTTGAAAATTTAATTTTATTTTAGCAACGTTTTTGAAATAAAACTTTAAATTTTTATTGGTTTTAATTAAAGTTTAAAGGCATTTCAGTTTTTAAAGGAGGTGATCAAAATCAACAAATTAAAAAATTACCTCTAATAAAGCTTGAACGCCTTTAAACATAATGTAATTGAAAAATCCCGAGCTGGCAGCATAACATAGCTGGTACACTGGGACGTTTGAGACCCCATCCACTAAAATGTTAATTACGAAAAAGCAACTCATTATTTTAACTTGAAAAATTATAAGTAATCTTTGAAAGTTGTTTTAATATATTTCACAGCTAACTTTAGTAAATTTAATTATTTAATATGAAAACAAAGTTGAGAAAGTTAAAAAAATAAAAGATTACAGTTTTCATATAAAATTCAGAACTTTTTCCGATTTTAAGAGCACAAGTTTATTATTTTCACAATATAAAGTGATTCAAATTGAAATTACATTGGTGGGGTCATCGCATACCCCAGTATGCCAGCTAAGGGTTAAAGGTGAAGCTAAAATAAAGTTCTTGATTTTCATGAATAGAATTGCTTCACTAGTCGGTAACAGTTTAAAGTGGTGATCTCGATCATTTCTTTAATTCTTATAGACTGAAAAGTACTGACGTCACAAGATCATATGGGTAAAAAGTTATGGTCATTTCTTATAATTAAACGGTATTTTTATGAACTTAATTAATTATTTTCGGTGTTACTGATCATTTAGTGGAATTGAAATAACATACAATAGTGTGTATAGTGTTTATAACAGTATTAATTTTAAAAATGCCTTATTGTTATTGTCCTGGGTGCAATCACGTTTTTAAATAATATTAAAGTGAGAATTTAACATAAATACTGTAATTTTCTGTTATTTCAATTCCATAATTTCATAGAACACTTTAAAATAATTAATTAAGTTCACAAGATGTTAATCTTATGGGAAGAATTACCAGATAACTTGTTTTACCATCCGCTTTTGTGACACATTTTCCAGTCTATAGGTTGGTAGTACTTAATAACGAAAATCAACAGCTTTATGGTCAGGTTATTAAAATAAAACTTGGGGATTTGATTACTGTAATTAAAAATAAATTTTTATTTTCAGGGTTTAATAAGAGGCCAACTAAATGAAAATAGCTACTTTAAGCCCGAGGCGACATGGAAATATGAAAATGTGGATTTCAATTGTGGTGACGCTACGTCGAAAAGGCTGGATAAGAATTAAAAGGTGCGTTAAGTATTTATTTAACTATTGATTATTAATAAATAAAATGTAATATTCGTACATTTTTAATAATTTAAATTGTTTATGTAAGTGCTGTCATCCAGCGACAAATCTAGGAAATAAAGGTAGATTCCTATATGGTTGGTATGTAGATTCCTACTTTGTGGGTTAGAACCTACTTTTGCGAAGCAATTCTGCTTTCGATATTTGTCAAGATGGCGTCACTGGTTTTTAACCGAACGTCAACAAATGTAAAATAATGTTAATTATAACCAAGTTAAGTTACATCACTCATTAACGTGAAAAATTAGGTTTTTGAGAATTTTATCTAATAACAATATAGGAATCAAGTATAGTTTTCAGGGTTTATTGTAGATATTTAAAGTATGCAAGAATATTTTATTTTGATTTTACATTAAAATGGCATTGTAGCAGTGAATCAAGTGAGACTTGATTTTATCAAAGAGAAAATTAGTAGCAATGTCCAGACAGCAGCTAGAACATTGCAACAAATTTTTCTTATTTGATATGAGTTTTTCTTTAAGTACCTGGGATTATTATGAAATATTAATTTTACAAATTTGGCATGCATTTAAACTTTTTAAATTTTTACGAAAAATCGATTTTAAATTGTTTATAGAAAATGTTATTATTTATTAATCGCAAAAATCGTTGGTACTTCCATAAATTATATATTTAAAGCTACAGTTAAATTTTTAAGGTAATCGGATAAAATTGCTCAAGTTATGTTGCAGTTTAAAAACGTAGTTTTGAGAAAACGCTTTCAATTTTGTATATGAAAAGTTGAATATTATGGTTGTGATTTTTTACATTTATTCCTATCCTCAGAAAGCTTAATTTTAGGTTTAAATTTTGTCTTTAGATTTTATAACGATTAAATCCTTCCTCAATCTTGTAGACTTAATTAAGTTTGATATATGTTTCAGAAACTGGGAGAGACTTCTAAAATGAGCGTAAATATTTAAAAATTTTCACTTGAATTTTGGAATATCATTTTGATATTTATACATTTTTCATTCAATAAAATCAAAAATAAATTTATGTAATTATAACCCTTAATTTTATTTATTTGTAAATAATTTGTGTTTCTTTTAACTAAAAGTAATTAGTGTAGACTTGGTGAAAATCCTTATATATTTTATTTTTGCAGTATTCAAAAGCAACGTTACAAGAAATGTTTTATGGTTTTAGTGGTGAATCAAACGGGCATAACAACAATTCGAACTGTGATTTGAACAATTATTGGAGATGAAAGGAATGCCTGGATGAACGCGTCACATTAATTCATATATTAAAGGTTAGTTCAACTTGAAGATTTTCCTAGTAGAACTGCGTTTTACTATTTGTTTATGGTTAATAAAGATACATTTTTATTTTAAATAAAACTAGAGAAACATTTATTTTTATTGGGTAGCTTTTTTCCTCCATGATAGGGTCGGGTGAACCAGAACCATTATTGAAAATTTAACATGCTGTATTGGAAAGGTGTATACGTTTTTGTTGTAGGAAATTCAGAAGGAATCTGTGTGGCAGATAGCGCACATTATATTTAGAAGATTGGCTTCAAGTCTTTTAGCGACTTAGATTTAAGTGGTTACATCAATCTGCGAGAGGACAAAACTAAAATCGTAATATTTTAGTATGGAAATTTGTCGATTTTTCATCGAAGTAAATAATTGAAATCTAATTGAACTTTGGTTATTGCCCTCTGCAAAGGTTTATGTTTAGCTATATGCAATCAGTTTTATCTAAATAAGGTCAATTATTTAATTTGTTGTGTCACGCCATCCAGCGCAGATTTCTTCTGAATTATCTTAATAATTTTAAAAATTAATGACGACGACTTGAGAAAATTAATATCATACAAAAATATTTCATATTCTTATATTCGAGTCAAATAGGAGATTTCCAACTTGGTATTAAGTTTAACAGCTATAATGTAAAGAAAATATTAATTTTGTGGGGAGAAATTTTCATACATTTTTTAAATAAACAATTGAAAACCAAAAAAAATTTGTAAAATTGATACTGCATGCTCTTTCAACGTCTCTCCAGAGAAAGCCGTTCCAGATGGAGCAAAATTTCTAATAAACAATTTTGTAGAGCGTTCAATTTGCTATAAAAAAAGTTATAGGTTGCACATTATTAACAATTTAATTTAACAATCAGGGCTTATATTGATGTACTGTAAATAATTCATGGAGTCTCGTAATTATATTTTTTTAAGAAAATTAAAATTTTTAATTTTGTTTTCTCTTAATTTTAATATAACCCATTGATAACTTGTCGGGCAATATTCAGCTTTCTTGTGCTTTTTATCATTCTGTGGTTTGAAATTTGGTGTCTTACTGTTTGTCATAGAAGCAGTCGCATTGTAATAAAACTTCAGTAAAACGAAATTTAAATAAAAGCAGGTTATATAGGCGACCAAATGCATGGGTGATTTATGAATTTTTACTGCAAGATGATAAACTTTATGATGAGAAATGGACAGATGAAATTGTTTCACGAGGCTGAATATTGTCGGATAAGTTATGTTCAAAATAAAAAAGGTTTTTCATATCATAAAATTTCAGTTTTCAAAAGATTATTTTAATCAAGAGGTAAACAATAGTTTTTTCAAATCAATACTATGATATTGTAATTAAATTGTTAATGATGTTCCTACAATAAATAATGGTACATTTTTAAACACTCCATTCATTTCACCTTCGGAAGACAACACACCGAACTATGCATCATTTGCATATCCAAGTGCATCCGAACATCTGCATATGAACATCTGTATACTAAATCTTCTGAAAAAAGTATTGTTAAATTATACTTCCGTGATTCGGAGTCCACATTGAGCAGTAGGTTTCCTAGGCCCCTATTCTGTAACTTGTTTTTAAAAAAATGGTAAAACTTAGTTTGCATCTAAATTTTTGACACATTTTTGAGGTAACTTCACATGGAAACCAAGCTTTTCCCTTCATCAAGGATTGGTTACAGAATACCAGCCTTAGGTCGACAAAGGAAAAGCTTGGTTTCCATGTAAAATTGTGTCAAAATTTTGCGTGTAAATTAAGTTTTATCAATTTTTAAAGGATCTCTACATAAGGGATGAGTTACAGAATACTGGCCTTAGTATGTAACACTTAGGGTGCCTTTCGATCGGCACTCGGTTCGATCCCGGAGGAGTCTAGTAAGAAAATTTTCTTTCTGACTATTTATGACCGTTCTCGTGCTTCGGAGGGCACGTAAAGCCGGCGGTACCCCTGCTTTGAAGACAAATCGCCCTCGGCTCACGACGCTTGGCTAGTTGGGCGTTGAGCCAGGTTTGTGGTCAGAGAGCATACCCGACTGCGGAAGGTACCTGGCACTGGTGGGGTGCGAATCACAGGGCTTCTTGACTTGGTCCTCGGTGAACATCGACATGCTGCAGTTAACACACAGCATTGGCTCGGTGTGATCACTGGTGGGTTGCGAGGCGGTGTTTGTAACACATACCGCTATTGGGGTGAGAAAGACGGCGCACAATAAGCTTAAGCTTCAGTGCAAATAGGTTTAAAGCCACGAAAGATTAATAAATGCATACCCACTGCAAAGGAAGTAAGGTTCCAAATACGGATAGGCTTGAAAAGAAGATGTGGTACAAAATTGTATTTGCAATTTTGTTCCTTGAATATTATTAGAAAAATTTCAAAAGTTGTTTGAAATTTTTCCGTGTTTTCAATTGTTTACAAAAATATGCATGAAGGTTTTCACAAAAACTGACATTTTCTTCATATTGTCACTTTCAAACATTGCATTTGATTGTTTGCTAATTATTACGGCTGCAGATTTTAAAGAGATAAAAATTTATTAAGTCGTTAAATTCATCTTTGTCTTCTTACTGTGAATGAAGTTAGTTATGTTAAGTTTATTTCATCGGACATTTGACTATATTCAACAAACGCAATTGTGATCCGGCAACTTCCGAAAAATTGGCTTTGTATGACGGATAAATTGTAGGTTCCCAGTTTACATTTGGCAAATCCGATTACAATTGAAATTCTCTGAGAAGTTAGAGCGGGTTACAGAAAACCAGGTTCCTCCTTTGCTTTGGGAACCAACAGGTTAGCCTAAGATACTTACACCTCGGGAATTACCTGGTAAAAGTAACGGAAAATGTGTCCCTGGATTGGATTCAGTAATTGGAAAAAGTTGACGGAAAATGGTAGGTTCCCACCTTGATTTGGGGAAAATTTATAAGTTCCCGCTTAAATGAAGCGTTTCGGTTTTGGGGAGTAGATGAATACTTGTTAATTTTCAAATTGCAATTGTTCCATCTAAAATGGTATTTCATAAAATGGAAATTAATTTGTTTGTTGGATTAAATTGGGTAATTCTAATTTTTGTTTTAAAAAAGGTTTAAAAATTTAATAATTTTTAATTTGAGGTGATTGAAACTTGCCCGTCCAAAAGTGCAAGGTGCCCAGACCCAGTCATTAATAAAATATTGTAATGTATTTGAATTTGGTTGATTAAATTTGTTAGTTCAATAATACCATATAGCATTAATAAAAGTTAAAAATTACTAATACTTTTTTATTATGAGTGTTGCTTATATACCCTTTCTTTAAACCAAGTGAAATGGTGCCAATTTTGGGACTTAGAATAATTTTAATTATAAATAAAGTAAATTTTGATTACAATTTAAGCTCTTGATGTTCACCCGGTGGTTTATTCCCCACCATCCCACCCAATTTAGCACTTACCTAAGTACTTATTTCCCCCCACTTATTTCCCACTACTTACTTCCTTGCTCTAAGTACTTGGAAGGTCTTTTGGGGTGGGTTGGGCCCTCGAATGAATGTGTGCTCTTGAATTTTAAACCCTAAAATTATTTTATTTAACTAAAATTTTTTAAGTCCTAAAATGAACCTTTAGGTTACTGCATTCACATTTAATTTTAAACCCTATCGATAGATGAGTAACTTACCAAGGTTAGTGTTACTTTGCAATGTTCAAAATTACAATCAAATTTTTAATTTTCAATTTACAAAAACAATTCTTGAAGTCATCAAACAATTTATAAAACATAACATTCAAAATTTCCTTGTTTCTTCCTTAACCAAAACGGGGTTTGGGGTTTATGGGGCCCTTCGAATGCAATGTGGAATCCGCATTGAAATTATAAATAAAAATTTAAATCTAACAAAATAAAGACGGATTTCGTTAACCTAACTTTTCGGGGAATTGGATCGAAATTGTTTTGAAAAATATTTTTCCCAAAGGCCCCTCAATTAGGCGCACATGGTTTTTTTACAGGAACTTTTCAAATAATTGACGGATTGAAATCGCGTTTTCGGAAATTAACAACCTTTTGATGGACTCAAAAACCGACGCGCTGTGCTAAGCGCGCACGGAGTTTTCGTCACATGGCTAACTTTTCGAGTAATTGCCGGATCGAAATCGCGTTTGCGGAAATTAACAACGCTTTTGGTGGGCTTAACAAAACCGACGCGCGTATCTTAGCGGACCCTTATGGATTTCGTCACATGGCTAACTTTTCGAGGTATAGCCGGATTGAAATCGCGTTTGAAAAATTTAACCCACTATTCGGTAGCCGGGTGTTGGTGAGCTCCCGAAATCCATGGGAATATCGAAGCGCGACAGTACGGATTTTTCGTTACAGGGCTTAATTTTTCGGATAATTTTGGAATTGAAACCGCGTTTAACTACGTAGACTCTCTCGAAACCGACGCGCATAAACTAGTTGGGACGCACAGTTGTTTCTCCATTACGCGGTGGAAGTTTTCGGGGTATTGCCGATTATAATCGATTTCCAAAAATGTAACTCTAACAGCGTTTTCCGCTGGTAAGTTGAGTACGTACTAATGCCCAATTTCTTTACTATAAGTTAGCTAACTAATAGATAGATGAAGGAATCGGGCATAAGATGGGTATTCTGTAATTGGTTCCTTATATAAAAATCGTTATTTAACATAGGAAAAAATTTTGTTTACACCAAAATTTATTTCATTTGTAAAAATCCTTTCAAAAGAACAAATTATTATTGCTTTGCGAAATGTAATTGGTACGACTCAACCTGTAGCTAAAAACCCATAAGTAGCCTACCCAAACGATTCCAAATCAAGCAGGGACCGATTAAAGTAATTGCCGGATCATAAGCGGTTTAATAACCAATACCGATGTAAAATAACAACAATATGGAATTTAGAAAACTTATTATTCACATTAAATTGTCAGGGTGTTCTATTTGTGATAAATTTACATTTAATTAAAAATAATTTACATTTAATAATAAAATAATTTTAAAAATAAAATATCCCATGTGCGATTTATCAGAATCAATTTATATAATGAAACAAATGTAAATGTTTGCTTCAACGCAATTTATAAAGCTTTTATTTTTAATAATTTAATGCATATTTTTTCATTATTAAATTTACATTTTAATAATTGCAAACAATAAATTAATTTAAAATAGTTTTACATTGTTTCAAACCGAAGTACGCCACTTTTTGTTTTATACTCACATTTATCAGCTGAAGAATTTCGTTATATTATAATGTTGTAAATGTAAATATCAGCATTGAGTCAAATCAGGAACAAAATTCACTACTATTTTTGATACATCGTAATGCAACTTTGCAATATTTTAATACCTTTCCCAATTTGCTTTATTAGTTGATTTTGACGTTTTGTCCATTTAATTCTCAAATTTATTAGGGGTTCAAATATTAAGTAAGCAAATTTTAATGATTTTAACCCTACCACTGCTGTATACGCAAAAGATAAGAAAATTGTGAACCCTTCCTCCCCAAATGATAAGATAGTAGAAATGAACTAAATGACCTTACCATTGATAATAGTGAAAATTTTATAATAAATTTAGTAATTGAAAATATATTAAAATTTGCAAAAAAATTGGACATATTTTTAATATTTTTTAAAAATGTTTTTAATTAAATTTTGAACATCAAGATAATAAGAAAATTTTATTCTGACTTAAAGTACAAAACTATAGAATTATTGACATCGAAACAATTGTGGATTAAAATTCTACTCAACTTAGATTTGTCAATTTGTTTGTAAGATATTTTGTTGCAAAATTAAAAAAAAAATTTTGTACGTTTTGTACTTTAAGCGAATAAAACTTATCTAATGCTAATCAAAACAGTAATATACCTTTAAATAGAATACAGCCAAATACATCTTATGTGCAACGGTCACAGGTAATAACAACAATATAATGCCTGAAATAATAACACACAACAAATTCAACAGCTGCAAAGCAAACGATATGGATGAACTCAAACAAATGATGAAACAACTAATGGGGCAAATGAGCACTATGCTCAATCTCTAACAAAGTGGTCAATAAATTGGTCTAATGGCTGTACAGTATAAAATTGCTGTATGGAATGCCAATCCTTAAAACATAAGTTAAAACATTTATCACCAAAAATTGATATCATGTTAATATCAGAAACCCATTTTACAAACAAAAACTATTGAGAATTCCTAAATACAAAACTTACAATACCAAACATCCCAACGGAAAAGCTCACGGTGGAACTGCAATAATAATTGAAAAGTATAAAACACTATGAAATGGAAAAATATGAACAAGAACACATAAATAATTTCAATAGAGGAAAAACAAGCCCTCACAATCTGTATCTATTGCCCACAAGCATAATAATAAAAAGAGCAGTTTGTTAATTTCTTAAAACTGAAATAGATTCATAGGGGGATTATAATGAAACATTACAGGGGATTAGTAACAACTTCGAAAGAGAGAACTGAATAAAGCGATTCAAGATAATAATTTAAAATGCATATCAACTGGCCAACCAAATATTGGTACCGAAAAAATACCAGAAAATCGATTTCTGCGTTACCAAAGGTATTGATCTCAAAAAATAAAAGCCGAATCCTGCTTAGACCTCTCGTCTGACCATTCACCTATAATCGTCAATGTACTTACAAAAATAATGGACAAAGAAAAGCAACAAACCCTGTACAGCAGAAAATACTGGAGCATTTTCAAAGAAAATTGGATCAACTATATCGTTAATATTCTCTAAAACAGAAAAGGATATAGAATGCATAAAAAATTAACAACTGCCATACAAATGCTGCATGGTCAACCCAGATTCAAAAAAAGGTAATAAAAGACTACATACCACCCACAATAAAACAAAAATAAATGAAAAACGGGCACTTCGTAAGGTGGCAAATAACTAGATACCATAAAACAAAACTCAATAAATGTACTAAAAACTACATGAAATGTTGTAAACTAAAAACCAAGGGTTCAAAAATATTTGGAAAACCTAGATTCATCAGAGGCCCTAACTACTCATTGTAAAAACCGAAAGTTAAATAGACCGCAACAATCAATTCCTCCAATTAGAATCGGAAATAACCAGTGGGCAAGAAACGATATAGAAAGCTAATGCATTTGGGCTCATCTGGCCAACACTTTCCAAGCCATGGCAACAGAAGAAGAAGGTAAAATAAAGAATTTCTAACATGCCCATTCCAAATGGTTTTATACAAAAATTTAAATTAAAGGAATTGAAAAGAATAATTCAAAAGCTGTAAATCCTAAAAGGCCCTGGGTATGATCTAATTAAAAAGTTGGCAAAAAAGCAAAAGTTTGTCTAGTAGCTATCACTCAAATTTTAACCAAAATTAAATTAGATTAAATCACCAGACCAATGGAAAGTTGCTCAAATTATGATATCCAAGCCGGGAAAAAGTTAGATGACGTAAAATCTTACAGACCAATTAATTTGCTTCCGTGCTCTCTAAAGTTTTGAAAAATTTGCTAAAATTTAAAACCTATAATTGAAAACCGTGCTAATACCTAATCATCAATTTGGTTCGCCACTCTCATGGAACTATTGAGCAGATGCACAAGTAGTTTAGGAAAATAAATGAAATTTCGATGCTAAATACTGCTAGGCGGCGTTTCTCGTTTTGTTAGTCAAAGCGTTTGATAATTGTGGCATGATGTGCTACTGTACAAGTTAAAGAAAAATCTTCAAATATCATTACTTCCTAATTATTAAATCTTACATATCCAATCGACATTTTCTGGTAAAAAAAATAATTGTTTTAATTTTTCCCAAAATATTACCTTTTCAATCACTTGCAACCCCATTCCAATTGATTTCTTGAAGAAAACTCCCAAATTTTTCCAAGAAAACAACCATAAACTCAGTGGGTTAATTGGATTACAGAAGGTCTCAACTTCCCATGAAAATAAGATCCTATTTATAACAATTTAAAGGTTTGGACCAGGCATCCAATTTTGGGAACAGCTGCCAAAACATTGAAATTCTGCAAAGGTTTTCAAAAAAAGTTTTACGAAAATCGTCGATGAATGGTAATGCCAAACAGCTCTCCAGAAATGACTTAATGCCCTTCCATAAAAGAAATCCAAATTTAGTGAAAACTACCGCAGAATAAAGTGACCCTAATGTGACGGCCAAACAATTATTAACGCCAAGGACGAAACGTCGATCAAAAGGTTCAAGCCAAGCGGAAATTTAACCAACAGAGTTTGACTAAATAAACTATAACCAACAATTTTGATTAATTAATTTAACTAACAATTTTAATGTAAATAACAAGCTTCATGGAAATTGCATGCTATTTTATTTTAATTTATTTAATTTTGTTCACTAATAAATTTTTAGATAGATTGCTGAATAAATTTGGTTAATAAAAAAAAATTATTTGATGTTACAAAATTTAATTAAAAATAATTTTTTTAAAAATAAAAAATATGTAGTTTTTTTAAATTTTAATATATTTTCAAATATAAATTTATTATAAAATATTTAATTATCAACTTAATTTTAGTTATTTAACTGAAATTTTTCCAACACTTTTATTAAATATCAAAATTAAGATTTAAAATTTTGATTATTCTGTATTTTATTTTACGTAAAATGTATAATATCCCCCGTTCCAAAAGTAAGAAAAATTGAACCCCCCAAGCATGCTTACGTAATACTTGAACACCCCTTATGTTTGTAAATGAACTCATAGGAAAGCAACGAGAATTGAGTATATTTTCTCATTGTAAAATCAATGTACAAAATTTTACTTTTAATAAAGAGAAAAATGAGACGGAAAATATAAAATCGACAAGGGATAATAAAGAAAATTGCCAAAATGATGCAGTCCAAAATTATTGTAAAGCTGCAAATTTACTATTGTAAAACAGGGTACTTTAACTGGAACAGAACTTATGGCAAAAAACAAAATTTGTGAGTTCTTACTGTTTTACCATTTAAACGGAACACCTTAAGACTTATAAAATGTAAAACCGTTATTGCAAATTTAACATAAATTAAACACCCTTGATTCTAGCCAATATTACTTTTAACTTGTCAAAGATTAGAGGAAAATTTAATTTAACAAAATTTTTAAAACTGCTATATGAAATTAACAATCACGGTTGATATTCAAAACATATTTAAAACCGTTCGAGCATACCCGATTTCTCGATCCAACTTCTAACATTAATTTTGGAAGTTCATTGAATTCGAGTTAAACTGAATCTCTGCTAAATTTAGTTAGCACAACTAACTCATAACGAGGTACAGTTTCGTGAAGAAAAAATGCAAATCAAATAGAAAAAAATTCATTTTCCTCTAATTTTATTGACTAGAAAGAAATAGTAAAACAACGCAGGCCTACTAAAAGATTTCAATTTGAACTAACCTTAGAATTTACAAACATGTCAGGTTCCACAGGCATCTCCTTCACCTTGATTATTGTTTCATTTGTTGTTGCACCACATGTACCATAAAACATTGCTTGTAACCGCGCTTTTAGACACTGGAAGAAATTAAAACTATAAAGATTTGCACCAAGTCCACAATAATTAATTTGAGTTACAAAAACAAATCGCTTATTAATAAATGACAATCGTATGATTTTAAAAAACAGTCACGTCATCTGACGACAAATAACAAAACTAAAATTCTACTGCCAACAGAAAAGCAGATTCCTACCTAGATATATAGAAATCTGCATTACCCACTGCAGGCAAGAACTGTTTTTTATATTTGTCGTTGGATGGCAGCACAACTAAATAATTTAAAGATTAATAATAATTTATTATTGCAAATAATTTGAATAATGATTTAATTACTAATGCCCGATTTCTTTACTGATAGTTATCTTCAAGTTAGCAAACTTCAGGTTAAATTGACGAAATAACCAATGAGATGATTTATTTACTTTTTTATTGTCATCTGGTCATTTCGTCAATTTAACCTGAAGTTCGCTAATTTCAAGTGAAGAAATCATCACGAGTGAAGAAATCATGCATAAGCGATGCACACCAAAAATTAAATGTAATTAACAAACCTTTTCATTCATATCTAGTCATTGTTCATCGCATTGTCGGAAAAATTCAAAACCTTCTAAAAGTAGTTGTGGATTTTCGATTTTTCATTATTAAATTTTCAACCATTTACTTCTGATGTAGATAATTCCTAGCTCTTAACTGATGTAATTCTTTTCATATGGTATATCTTCTGAAATCTGAAAAATAAAACGTTGAATGTTAAAATTTATTGTAATTTTAAAACACGAATGCAAGTGAAATAATATCAAATAACTATTCATTTGTAAATATTAAAAACTAAATATCACAAACCTTTTGCTCCCATTCAGCCGTTGCTCCTTAAATTGTCAAATCAAAATTCGAAACCAATCACTTTCATCAACTTAAAATCTCGTTGGTTTTCTATCTGCAAGTATCCCACCTTCGCCTGTAGCTGTCTTCGTATGGTTTGGTTTCTAAATGTAGAAAAATAAAATATAAGAATATTTCCACCAGATTTTTACTACTAATTTTAAAAGGCAATTAAATAAATTACATTTTCCAATGCGGTTAAAGGCTACTCTCCAAAACAATCCAAACAATTAATGCCTAAATTCCTACAAATAAAACCAGTAGACTCACAAGATCGTTCGTCAACATGTTTAACTTTTCAAAGAATTACCAAATCAATCAACATCAACATTGTGTTTACGAGAATAAACCAAGTATTCAGTGGGTTCCTAAAACTGTCTATCTAACCAAAGGACGGAATTTATCCCTAGTATCCCCGAGAATTAACCAAATAGTAAAATAGTTTATATTACATAAGCAATTCAAAAAAATAAAAGTTGCTAATTGTTAGCATCCCTTAATTGAAACACCTCAGGACTAATAAAATGTAAAACCCTAATTTATCATAAATGGAACACTCGTTCCTAAGAAATATTAATTTTAACTTTATTTTTAACAAAATTTTACTACTGCTTATCTTTCAAAATACCTACATAAGGTAACATACTATTATTCTGAATTTACACCCGGATACAGCAGCCTCATGAAGAAATAACGCAAAACCAATACACAATTAAGTAATTTAAAATAATAAATTTTATTTTTATTGACCAGAAACGAATAGTTAAAAACGCAGGTGTAAGAGGAGTTTTCAAATTCAACTTACCCTTCATTTACAAACATGATGATTCCTTTCATCTCAATAATTGTTCGAATTGTTGTTGTGCACCAACTACTCCACCTTCATCTTTTCACTTCCAAGAAAAACCATAAAACATTGTAACTTCGGTTTTGAACACTGCAAAAATTAAAACAATAATTATTTTCACCACGTCCACAATAATTAATTTTAGTTAAAATAAAAACATCCCGTACCAATAATAAAATTAATTTCATTGTAAAATTTAGAACATTCCACTTGGCAGTTTGTCATAAACTGAGGTCATAAACGTCAAACAATGTACAAATAATACTCGACAGGTACATAAATGAAATAGTGCCGCCATCTGCCGACAAATATCGAAAATAAAATCCGAGTTCTTACCAACAAGTAGATTCCTTTCTTATCTACATAAGTAGGGATCTGCATACCTACTATAAATAGGAATCTACTTTTAGTGTCGAGATTTGCCGATAGATGGAAACACATAAACAATTTAAATATGTAATTATTTACATTTATAATAATTATTTACAATAACAATTTGTACATATTTAAATTATTTATATATGTGTTTCCATTATGCGATGGTCACCAAGAATTAAACGTACTTAACAAACCTTTTAATTATTATCCAGTTCATCGTTCAAGTCACCAAAATTCGAAAGCAATAAATGGTGGTCATGAAATTTGTATCAGCTTTAATTCTTCTTCTTCCTTTCAAGGTTCTTTCTTTCAGCTTTAATTATTTTTTATTATTAAATTTTCAACTAAATACTCTCCTCTTTTCGGATGGTTAATTTTCAAAACCCTAAAATTAAAAACCTTGAAGTCAAAATTTATTGCAATTTTGAAAACAAAATATAAGAATTTCTCTATCAAATTTTTACTATTACAGTAAAACCTCGATTATCCGGGTCGACAGGGACCGTGCTCTGCACGGATAATTGAAAAGCACGGATAATAATAATTGACGTTTTTTGTTAAATTATTACAAAAAATTACACTGAACAGCTTTGTGTGTAATCCAAGTGCAGCTCTGAAGTAAGCATAAATTCTATACATTTGATTTCACATAGTATACTACTAAAGTTGCAAATGTCCACGGATAAACCGCTGGTGCCGCACGGATAAGCCGCCACACACATAATAATCTGACGGTAATCGATGTATAATGCGCCCACAGATAAACCGCTTTACGGATAATGCGCGCACGGATAATCGGGGTTCTACTGTAATTTTAAAAAGCAAAAAATCAGCAATTAAATAAACGTTTTCCAATACTTTTAAAGGCTTTCCACCAGGCAATACAAAACCGGTTAATTTATTTTTTTATTTAACCAAGTACTCAATGGGCTCCCAAACTGATCATGAAACGAAAGGAGGACTTCCAGTTTTATGGTTTACTGCGCCTAACTTAACAGAGGGGGATCCAGATGTGTAGGCGAGCCAGTTTTTTGGATCAAGTGGAAGAAAAAAAAGGTTCAGCCAGCAACAAAACTAAGAAATCTAAAATGATTGGTTACTTCATTAATTTATGCAGAAGGTGAAGAAGACGAGCATAAGACGGAAAGCCCTATTTGATAATAAAATTTAAACTTTGCTACTCATTAATTTGTTTCATGACCATCAAGTAGATAATTATTTGAACTCCCCTCGTATTTGTCAAGTAATTGAATAAATAATTGTTTGTGTATTAATCACTTGCTTCAATATTCAAACAAGTTCATGCAGGATTCACATAAAATTAATGATTACTCATGCATTATTTACTAAATTTCAGATTTGCCCGAAACTAGATAAGTTAATAAAAAACAGGTAATAAATTGCTGATAAATACTTTTGAATAATCACCTTTTTAAAATATTAAAATGTATTTATCTAATTTTTTCAATTTCAAAGTAAATTTTTTAAAATTGATGATTTTGATCATCATGATGAAATTGATTGAAATTGAATTTAAAATTACCCAAGATATCCCAATACAAAACTAATTTTCCTCTAATCCGTTTGAAACCTTTGAAAACTTTTCCGTTTGAAAACTTTTCTTTTCATTGATTGAAATTAACAGTAAAAAAGCAGCCCTACACTTAAGATTTTTCAAATTTGACTCACCTTTCATTTACAAAAAATGCAGCAAGGTCAATTTATAAGCGATTATGATTCCAATAGCTGCTATTCCAATATTCTAAATGCACAACCACCATAGATAAGAAAGAGTATATAATTGCACTTGCTTTTAATTATTTGAACTACGACATCTGTTGCAGTATATTTTCATTCAATTTGTTTACTTGAATTGGCGGTGTAAATTTCAACCTCGGCCATAAAAGAAACATGTTACATATAAATCTTGTCGTGGACAACTAAAATAGTAAATATTATATAAAACACTGCTTTCAGTTTGCAATTTTGTAAGTAACTTACTTGTAACGAAGCGCTCTGTCTGGCCTTTACATAGTTTTGCTTGGTCAAATTTTTCTTCACTTTGCTTTCCTTTTTATCAATAAACGTGAAGAAATAATAAACTTTGTCACTGTGTTATGTTAAAATATTGCTAATCCACTTTTCCTTATTGCGTCTTTAAAATTGCAACTACAAACTCGTACTTCATGCCAGGTTTCTGGTTTAATCTAAAACAGGTATTTATGATGTAAACTAACCACAAAAAAGTAAATGAAAGTATACCCTAACTCAACAGTTCTTTCCTTGGGTTTTTTCCCACCTTCGACTCCATCTTTTCATCTTTAGGAAATGTACAGAATTTGCATTGTTCTCTTTTGTTAATAATGTACGTTATTTTGTTAATAATAATGTTCAGAGTATGGGGTCCATCGTAATCACATTGAGATCTAAAAATAAAGCGCTACATAAATAATTACTTACACGAAGACGTTTGTAGTTATCTACACTGGAATGTTACTTGATTATAACAAATTGGGTAATTTTATCAAAACTTCATTCACGATCTCAATCCGGCTTCGTTCTACTTTCGAACGTTACTTTTAAGTCGTTTAATGCACAAAGGAATACAAAAATACAGCAAAAAATAAAAATTCAAGTAATTAGTGTCATAACCTCATTTTTTCAGAAGCGAATTACTAACGTCATCGCTTATAAATCATGCTTAAACAAATGTGTAATATTTCTAATGCATACAGGTACCTTATCGTAGAAAAATATTTCCTTAAATATTCCAATTAACCGAGAAATTCACAAAATAAGGAAATTTCCTATGTTAAAATGCCATTGTTTGGAACCAAAAACCTGACCTGTCCCTATAGCTGACGCTGCACTAATGCGACGTTTCGAAACATCGTTAAAAATAAACTTAACCTCCAAATTTTGACAAGTACAATAATTTGTATAATGGATTTAAAATTGTTATTAAAGAAGAAACTTGCCAAAAATTCAGGTAATCTTATGATAATAATTTTTTTTATCTAATTAAAACTATTAATTTTAGTACCTGAAAAATCAAAACTAGAAGAAATTGAAGATGTCCATTTTCAAAAATGTGTGAATAAATGGATCCCGAAAAAGAATACAGTAAAACGTTTTAAAGACATACCACAATTTTTTTGGAAACTTCCACAAGAACACGAAGTTCTTCGTCAAAAATTACGCGAAGAAACCAGGTCGACGTTTTTACAACGCCGCAGTCACGAATTGTTAGATAATAACGAATTGAAAGCGTTATGGGTGCTACTTGATCAACATCAAACCGCACCAGATGAACAACTGATCAGTTATGCCGACTATAAACGTGTGACCGAGTTGGCCGGACCAAAATTGAAACCGTACTTCACTGCAAACATATTTGCACGATTACAACAGGAAGATCCCTGCGGAAGAGTTTCAATTATGTCCCTTTTCAATTACGTGATGCGTAAAGTATGGTTACAACAGACTCGCGTAGGATTATCTTTATATGATGCTACAGGACAAGGTTACTTGCGTGAAGCCGATTTAGAAAGTTACATTGCCGACTTGTTGCCTACTTTACCTCAACTGGAAGGTTTAGAAACGTCCTTTCATAGTTTTTATATTTGTACTGCAGTACGGAAGTTTTTATACTTTCTAGATACTCTCAGAGCAGGGCGTGTACGAATATTAGACGTTTTAGTTTGCTCATTTTTAGACGACTTGTTAGAATTACGAGATGAAGATTTAAGTAAGGAGTTACAAGAACAAAATTGGTTTAGTGCTCCGTCGGCTTTACGTGTGTACGGTCAATACTTGAATTTAGACCGGGACCATAATGGAATGTTGAGTATATCGGAATTAGCAAATTACGGTTCGGGTACACTAACGCAGCCATTTTTGGAGCGCGTTTTTCAGACTTGTCTTACTTATGGTGGCGAAATGGATTACAAAACTTATTTAGATTTGGTGTTAACTTTAGAGCATCGTTCGGAACCACAAGCACTTTCATTCTTGTTTAGAATTTTGGATTTAAATGGACAAGGTTTTTTGGATGCTTTTACGCTAAATTATTTTTTTCGTGCTATACAAGATCAAATGCGTGCTCACGGTGCTGCTCCTGTTAGTTTTCAGGACGTTAAAGATGAGTTGTTTGATATGGTGAGATCTAGTGACCCGGAACGTATTACACTTGAGGACTTATATGCTTGCGGTCAAGGGGATACATTCGTTAGTATTCTTATCGAGTTTCATCGATTTTGGACTTATGAAAATAGAGAAGCTGTGACTGCAGATCCTATACAGGACTGAATTAGTATAAATTATTTAATTATGTTTATATTTTATTTTAAAAAGATGCAAAAGTAAAGGATAATTCAATTATCAGGCTTGGTTTACTTTAAGGTTTTTTCTGGTGTCATCCATTATTCCCGTCAACATTACTAATGATTAAGCTGCGTGTACAGTGGATCCGTTTTTGGACGAATTGTGACAAACAGAAAGTTTGACGGAGACTCATAGATACGAGTGATCGGTAATAGTGAAGGATAGAATTCTCGTTCGTCAAAATTTGCAGCCTTACTCAATTTAATCGAACCAACAATTTCCGTTCTGTAACTAAACAAGTGATCACACTAAGACAATGTTGTGCAAATTTACAGTAACATCGATGGTTACTAAAAGGTCAAGTCTCGAGAAAGAATGCCATTCCTGCGCCCCCCCCCGTCACCAGTTCTCATGCTGCTATCTGGAAGAAAGTAAAAGGCGAAAATATTTGTAATTGATATATTTTTGAAATACAAGTAGGCCATATTCATCTATTACAGATAACATTTTATGCAGTAGGTAGGTATTTAATTATTTGCGTATAGAAATAAATTATTAATTGACAATTATTGTTTTAAAACCTTGCCAGTGACTTGCCTATGCTTAATTTATCATTAACGTGAACAATATTGCCTTATAAGAATAACCAATATTAGACACTCCCCTGAATATTTTATTATTATATAAATATTAAGTAGCACAATTACATTAAAGTGAATTGCAAAAAAACTTTCCCATACTCCATCACAAAACGAGCATACCTTTTAAGTAGTAATTACTAGTAATTAAATAAATTTGTTCATATAGAGAGCACTAGACTTAGTACTTGTCTGTTTAATATTAAAACAGCTGCAACTTAAAACATAATAATATATACAAAATTATTAAAATCAACAACAATTTTGTCAAAATAACCTTCCAGTTATTTTATATGACACATTAAAATATACAACAATAACGATTACTCTGGCTTGCTTTTCAATGGCACATGACGTGAATAACAAAAAATAAATCTGTTTACAATAATTGACAGGACGCCCAATGAATCGTGGATTGATTGTGTGCTGGCAACACTTTGTCAAATACCGTACTACACTGGAACTTTTTAAAAACAAAACAACATAAATTAAGATTTGTGCATTTCAATTCAGTGTACAAATAAAAAATATATAACATATATAAAAAGTAGTAATATAGATCGACCTCTATACATACAGATTTAAAATATCACATACGGTAGGCAAAATTAAAAATGTATCGAGGCAATAATTATGTCGACTGGAGTAGGGGAGAGCAAAAATGTTAACAAGGATAATTTATTATATTCTACAATGGACGTTGATTACGTAACACTTGATTTTATTTGTCTTTTTGATTCAATTAATTTAGGCTCGCTAGTTAAAAAATAATCAACAACTGAGGCACCATTTTTGAACTAACTACCATTTTGCTCAAACTTTATGCTTAGCATCAAAATATGTAACTCTATTACTTAAAAGGGAACAACATTTAAATTTTATTACCACAGCGATTCCACTTTTATATCTCCTAAACCCAAGTTTTTTCGGATATCCCAATACTTGCCGTTATATTGCCATTCTTCCTCTTCATTATTTGTCGACCTGCGACAAAACCATTGTGGTACATATTGTAAATTTTTTGAAGCACGCTGTTTCCGTCGTTCCCTTTGAGCATTTTCTAACACCAATTTGACCGCTTCTGCTTTATCAAGATCTCCATTTTCCAGTGCACGTTGATCTGGTCTAAATCTAGTGTCGGTTGTTGGCAGTAAATGTTGTTCGGGACCTAATTCGTTTAATTCAATTGCAAAACGAGTAAAACCATAATATTGTTCTTGATTAGGTGGCAGTGTACCGGCTCGCCAAATGCAACGTGCAGACGGTGCCACACCGCAATAAAGTGCTTCGGACCATTTACCAAATAATTTCCTCACCGGTTTACCATTTCCATCAAACACGGTCCCTATTACCTACAACACAATGTTAATTCAAGTAAGAAATAAAAACGACACAGTAATAAAATTTTAATTTTAAATAAAACAAAAAAGAAAAGGCCTACAAGCAAAAGATGAAGAGAATATTGTGAGCAACCACCGTATGGTAAAAAGATAAAATGTCGTGACTGACGTGATTACGTAAATGTATTATAACAAATTAATTTAAAACAAAATAATCACCTCGTGACGCTTAGAAGACCAATAGCTGGTTTTAGCAAAAGTAAGTTTGCACGAGACGTACTCATTAGTTATGTGCAATTCTCCATATTGATCGACCCATCTTTGATTACTAAAAATGTTGTGCACACATGTAGTGACTTTGTTCCAAGTGTAAGTGTCTCCCGTAAGAGGTAACAACAAATGCACTTTGCCTAATGGTTGAAATTCCATACTTTTGCCCCAAAATTTAGTCTTGATACGCGCTTCTTGCCAAAAAATAAAATTCCTACTATCTGCATAACAAGCACTTATGGGTGGATGATGCGACACTTGCTCGGAAAGAAAACGAAAACCTTTGTCTTCTCTAATGCACTCGTACGTTTCCCCCAATAGAGGATTAAACGGTTTATTGCCGGCGCGGCTGTGAGAGCTGGCATACGCTGAGACAGCAAAAGCTGCAACATATACCATGCGCTCATAAGGGTCTTCGACCTCGGCAGCCTTGTCTAATAATTCCGAATATTCTAATTCTTCGCACAAGCGTTGCAACAAATTTAACGGTTCGTTTAAAGCTACTGGCATGCTAATTTGCGACAGATCTTTTCCAATATTTTTGTATAATAAATTCCACAACGAAAGTCCTTCTGTGGCCGGACGAGGAACAGGAAGAACAGTACGACGTCCCGTTAGACCTTGTCCACCTAATAAAGTAATCAATAAAGAAAATTAGAATCCTACAAAAGGCAAAAATACGATGAAAAAGACAATACACAAGAAAAGCGAAAGAATATATGTGTGGTTTCAAAATAGTAATCAAAGGAAAAATATTTCATATACCTCTAGCTGCCATTTGATTACTGGTATGATTGTATTCATTTTCTAACTCGGACTCAGAACTCATACTCTCATTACTTGAAAAAGATCCAGCTTCAGAACTTGTATCAGATCCTTTCGTAGACACTTGTGCATCCATTTCAGTCGTGGGTACTTCAGTTTTCTCTTGATCATCGTCAGGCAAGTCTTCGGCATCAAAAAATTCACTGGCGCTCACACAAGAAGAATCCAAACTTAAAGATGAATTGGAATGTTCCTTCTATAATAAATACTAAGTAATACTAGACATTGTTATTCCGCAATGCACAAACGGTGCATAAAAATTGTAAAAGAAAAATAATATGTATTACTTACAGCTTGTGCAGTTTCCTCAACATTAGATAAGCAGGAGGAATCTGACGTTACGTGTATGCATTTTAATCGACGCCTTAATTCGTTATTTTGATGCAGAGCGCTAGTCAAACTACTTTTTAAGCCAGAAATGATTTCGGAGTTTGAAGAAAATCCCGCAATTGTTTGCGAATCACTGCTTAATACTTTATTTAGTGCATCTCTTTCAGAATTTAATAATGCAAAAATCCCTTTAAGGGTATTAAACACTGCAACAAAATTTCCTTCTTAGCTTAGCGTACAAAAACAAAGCAAAAGCAAAAAATAATATGACGTGGTGGATTTAGAAGAGATAATGGAACAATAAAAAAGCCTTTTTACTTTTACGCCTATGAACTGATTAAGTTAGCTTTATTTTTTATTCCAATTTTATTTTTATTAAATCCTTGTACTAATCGATAGAATTCATAAAACAGATTTCTAATTTCGGAAGCCAGTTTCAATCAAGTAGAGATTTTGAGAGCTACAGTATTTCATAGCAAGGACTATGATGTTGTCATAGGCCAATGTTAGAAATTGATACCTATCAAAAATCGGAAATTTTATTTTTTTTAAAAAGGCTGTAGAATTTTTATTATGTAACGCTTAGAGACGTCTTATAGTTAGTTAAGCCCAGAAATATAATATATACTTTTAAAATTATAAAATAAGTTACAACAAAAATGGGTTTGCCCCATAAGTAAATGCCAAAACGTGCAGAGGCAAAATTGCGTTAAAATTGCACCACAGGTTGAGTGGATCAAGTCAAATAAGTAAAATAATAATTTAAAAAGTCAAAAGTTTAAAATTGCTCGCAATGCAGCCAGCCGTCCGGTTAACCGCAACCGATGAACTTAATGTAAATTCCGTATACATAAAAATTTGCATGAGCACTAAGTTGAGGTTGCCCGCAAATCGTTCCGGTTGCTTGGAGCACTGCGGCCCCATCAACGGCTCCCATAAGGTCGATATACGCACTATGCGGTCAGGTTGTGGCTAACTGTCATCGTGACTTGTCTGTCGATTGTATATAGTAACTGACTACTATGTGACGAAATTATGCAAATGGAGTCCGATACAGAAAATATTTTTTAAACAATTTATTATTTTAATTTTTTCTGCAGATTCAATAGTAAACTGTGTGTAAACGTAAATTTTTGTCTGCTTTTGAAAATCTAGAACAAGATACCATAACATATCAGTTACTAAATGAAATAGAGAAAAAAAGAAATGAAATAATTTTTATTATGAAGAAAATCCTAGTCTGCTAGAATACAAACCAAAGTAATTTTTTACAAAGAAATCAGCGTTTTCTATATAATAAAAATTATGTCGAATCAAAGCATCTGCATATATTAAAAAGTTGTTTGTTTAACGACAGAGATATTATGATACCAAAGTTCAAATATAAATTGCGGCTGAACTAATTATTTTAAAATAAAAATTTTGAATGATAAATATTACCTAAAATATGTAGTTCTATAATATTGACAGGATTTCACTAAATAAAACTTTTTTAACCTACCGAATACCCTTAATATTTTGTTGCAACAAGTTGTGTTTATTTAAAAGTATATTTATTGCTATGTTTAATGAACCATAAAATGTTTTTATACCTTACATAATAAAATTTTCAACTTAATTATTTATGGTAGTAACCGATAAAATTTACTACAAATTTTACATACATACATGCAGTTATGCTAAATTCTAATTTGTATAATGCTACATAAAATAAATTGAAGTAGAAAAGGCAGAGAATATAAACTTATTTATTATGATTTCATGATTTTATTAAAACAAACTAGAAACGCAATTTCTTCAAAAGTTGTAAGTTTCATTATATTTTTTAAGATAAGAAATTTTTTGTCGATCTTTATCGTTTGCTTATTAGAAATTTCATATAACTTGATAAAAATCTTAAAAAAACATTTAAAAAAATTGTTTACCAATACTTGACAAAATTTTAAACTGTTTTGATATCAGTTTTTCCTATTGCATTATATTGCAATTTTAATCTAATATTTACGTCTTAATTTTTAATGTAAGAACAATCCAAAAGTAGTTACTCGGATTGATATCAATATAATAAAGCAAATGAAAACCATTGAAATTATAAATTATTGTGCATCAGTTAACATTTTTATTACGACTTACCATCCTTTGCCAATAAATAAAATTTATCATAAACTTGACCCTCATATAAATCTGATGTTATGTAAGAAAGATCTGTAGACAGAGATTCTACCTCGGCAGAACTTGAAAAACTCCTATTATAATTTAAAGTAGATCGCACATTAAACAAAGAATTATTCTAAAAAGAACAAAAACGATTAGAAATTCAAATTTGAAAAGCATACAAAATACCTCGACATCAGATGCTCCTCTTTTGTGAACTTTTTTATTTTCAAATCTTTCTAACAATCCACCAAGTTGTCGAAAATTTTTTTCAGTTAATGTTATATCACGTTTAATTTGCTCTAAAGGAGATTTCACATTTTTTAACCACGCTAATAACCGCTCGTTAGAATCTTCTACGGGTTGTACATCTTTAAGGTCACTTTTTACGATTTTTGAAATCGTGGTAGTTTCTAAATTAAATTTACAGTGAATTTAAAATTAACAATAATTTTACGATCAGCTTACTTTCACCACTATGGCTTGTAGAGAGCAGTCCAAGTTTGCTTCCGTAGGTTAAAGCATGCTGTCTATGCAACCGATGTTCTTTTAGTTGATGCAACCATTTGGCAAACGAATCTTCAGTTTTTGCCTTCAAATGGTAAATAAACTCTTCGGTATCTATATCGATTCTACGCCCATTTAATTTACCAGAAATTACCGATAAACCAATATCAACCGAACCATGCAATTTTCCCTTATTAATTTCAGTCTGACTTTTACCATAAATTAAAATTCCTTTATCGAGTACAAAAAATCGCTAAAAATTTTTAAAGTATATAAAGATTGTATTAATTAAAATTAATCGCCAAATAATTATTATGCAATGATGACTAACAAAAAGTAAAAAATTATTACTCTTAAATTTTAAAGTTGTAATTTGCAAAATTATAAAATACCTTATGCCATCCTTTGAGAGGCCACTTTCTCTTTTTATGCAAAAATCCATTAAATAATTCTGGTTTCTTTTCAAATCTTTGACCCTCTTTTAAACCTTCGATAACTTCCCATTCCGAATCACGTCGCGCACCCCCAGACTTTTTAACAACTAACTGAGGTGCATTCTCGGTCGTGCTTTCGGCACTAAGACTATTAGTTTCACCACTGGCATCTGAATCATTTCCAATATTACTGCTACTTAATTTAATTTTTTTGTCCATATTTTATCGAAATTGTGTATAAATTAGAATAAAAAGATTATTTCTATAAGAAATAACCTAAAAAAGCGCTGCGTTTAAAATTTAACATTGTGCACATACTACGAACTTACCTCAACAAAAATAATGAATATTCAAATGTAGGTTTAAAACCTGATGTAATAAATTACTTAAATCCATGTCATTATTTGTATATTCAATAACTATTATACATAAACATTGCCTCATCACTGACGTACCCGCGTTGCCAAATCTACTTTGACAGTTAAGAAATGTCAATGCAAAAATAAAGGCGCCCATGTATGAAGATCCATGAAACGGATGTTTTTAATTATTTAAAAAATTTTGCAGAAAAAAATTTCTCATCAGAGAACCCCTTCAATCCTTACGATGCAACGAGCGGGGACGGCTAGGGTTAGCAGTTAAATTCGTGACTGCTAATATTGCCACATGGTTCGATTCCAGACAAACGAAAGAAAAAGGGTTGATGTCTTTGTTCTAGACGGAGGAAAAAATTCGCAAAGAAAAAGTTTTTTGGGTTTTGACAGGTAAACCTCCCCTTAGACATGTCCAAGTTAAGTAACAAACACAGTTTTGGAGACCGCGGGGTATCCATACCCCAGCCGTACTCAAATAATTGCAAAGTATCAAGCAATCAATAGAGGAATTTTTTAACCTTTATACGACTGGAAAGCGTGATAGATATGATGTTAGTCTGAATATGCACTAACCACGTGACGTATATGCGCAAAATTACTAAAATAGAACTTCGATATATCATATCTTGTATATTATTGTATCATGACTGGAAAGGTACCCGTGTACCAATTACCTTTAAATTTCGGATTTAAACTGGAGTTAGGAACTTAAACGTTTGTGACATCTTAAATCTCACCAAACACAACAATTGAAAAGCTTAGTAACCAAAAGAAACAAACGTTTTACCCCCGTAGACAGCTAGAAAGGTGTACCTGTACCTTTAGTATATTTTTTTGTATGAAATCTTTACAGCAACAAACACAAATTCCTTTTTATACTAAATATTTAAATTTTATTACAAACAAAAATATCATTGTGTTTCAAATTTATTATCAAAACAATAAATAAAAATATATAAATTACATACTTTAAAATGATTTGAAGGAATAGTTACGCTTTGGCTTGTTCTTGGATATGCAACCTGTATTTCATTGTTGATCAAAAGCATATACAACTCAAAATTGGGGGTAGAAAATTCCAGAAAAATAATTTCAAGATTTTTGAAAGTAATTATGAAAGATAACAATGCAAGGTACGGATAAAAAATTTAAAATTTGCGATCCGACCGCAAATTTTGGAAAAAACAACTTTAAAAATTAATTTGAAATGCAATTTTCTCGTTGGTTCCTTCAACGAAATAAAAAACAAAAACATCTCTGGGTCATAACAAAACTTGAAATGATAGATTTTTGAGTCGCTGGATCTGAGAGTCAACTGGTAAAACTCATTAAAAATATCTCCGAGTTAAAATTAATCTAGAAAAAAATAAATTTTTGAGCCACGGGGCCCGAGAAAAAGATAAACTTATTAAAAATATGTCTGAGCCGTAACAAAACTCGAAACTATGGATGCTTGAGCCGCCGAACCCGAGAGGGTGGCACGAGGATGCCTTACAAAGTATGATATTACATAAGTTATAGATATCAGTGGCGTATTTAAAAAATGCCTATGGAGGGGAAAAACCAGATTTATTTTTTAGAACCTCGTTAATCCATTCATACGCGTCAATGGTAAACCGATAACTCACAAATTCCAAAAATCAAAAAAAATAAAGAAATTCAAAATTTATTTCAAACTTATTTAAATTTTAAAACTGCGTGGTAAACATTATTTTTATCACGCAGGACTTTAGAGATACGATCCGAGTCATTTTTGTGGGGCGAGGAGGGGGCAATTGCTTCCTTGCCTATTGCTCACCTGTAAATACGCCACTAATACATATTAGGGACTAGGTCCCTCTCCTCTATATTTAATAATTAAGTATGTTGAAAGTTTATTTGGATGGATGGATAGTGGGTTACAGGAGAAACGTTTGATTTTGACATCAAAATCAACAGAATTATGACATATTTGATAATACGCATCCATGTTTTTTATGGCAATTTCGTGAAGTTCAAAATTGCATTTTGAGTTTAATATAGAACCAATCAAATTCTGCCTCATCTTAAAGTCTTGTTTTAGTGTCCTCTTTCATTTAGTGAAGATATTTCTATAGGAAACAAGGTGGAACTCGGATGACCGCAGTTCTTAGGTTTCAGTTACCTTTTTGGTTTACAATAATTAAATACTTCGGTTTGTTTCAAACCTTATATTTTCTTCTTTGTTTTGATAATCAGAGATCTTGAGATATTTAAAAAAATTGTTGCAGAACGGCCAAGCCCGGGACTGGCAATAATTCATTTATCCGACAACTCCTTTGAGTGGCCCCAGTTTTAAAAACATTTTTTATAGCAAAATATAAAATAAAAAAACATTATAAAGCAGAAAAAGTTCACCTAGACCTGGTATTCCACATTTTTTTTTTTTTGATTTTTGGAATTTGTCACTTATCTCTACCACTGACGCGCATGATTGGATTAAAGAGATTCTGAAAAATAATCTGGTTTCCCCTTCTCATAGGCATTTTTTAAATACGCCACTGTGTTATATATTAATTTTAGAAAGGTGAAAACATTGAATCAACTTCATATCTTACATTATTTTGCAACTTGGCAATATTGATTGAAAAAATCCATATCCAAGCAGCGCACGCCTTTAGATCTCAAAAAAACACTTCATTTTAAATTTTGGATCCACAGTAGTTTCTATTGTTTGAACTTCATTTAAACTTATTTACTTTATTTTGGAAATCTTTTCAGGTTACGAGATATTCGGGAAAATAAATGATACTGACGCGCAGCATGGGTTAACGAGTTTCTCCAATTCCTAAAATCTTTGAAGTGAATAAAGGTATATATGAGCAACAGTTAATTCGGATCGGCAAGCTATGAATTGAAAACTGCGCGATTTCAAGCCAAATCTTTCAAAACTGAAAATCTCGTTAACCCTTGTTGCGCGTCACTATCGTCCCCCCCAGGAACCGCTGATTTAGGCTATTTGAAATCCAAAATTAAAAATGGGTAGGCTGAAGCATCTAACAACGACGATAATTTGATAAAAGCTGCTCTATCTTAGATTAATGATATTTCGAATATCCCTGGAGCAAAATACATAGTACATAAAATTATTATATAAACCACCACATTGCTAAGATTGTTTATTGCAACTAATAAAATTAGCTGTGTGAGGAAACTTTACTAAAATTCCACAAAAACCCGAAATATCTGTTTGGCAACATGGTTTACTGTTGTGGAGAGAAAAATTATTATTGCAAATTTAAAACTTTTCATTAAGTCATTATAATTTTGCTAATTAAATTTCAAAATGTATATTAAGGTTAAATAAAAATGCCATAACGCTGCTTTAAAAAATAATAGTTAATTGAATACATGATTAATTGCTTTGCATGTTATAGTTTTTGGTCAAGGTTAACAAATAACATCCTGGCAGTAGAAATGATATGCAAAATTTAAATTTTATGACACTAATAATTTTTATATATTTTTTTTTTACATGCGATAATATTAAACAAAGCTTTTATGATGCTTTGGTTTGAAATTATTTATTTTGCTCAATTGAATTTTTCAAAAATTCCAATAAGAGCTGCACAACATGGACATAGAGCAACGCCACAAATGTGTACTGCTCACATTATTTAATAAATTTTAAATACTTTTATTTAAATTATATTATTTTATTATAATATAAAAAAATTTATTATTAGGAACGATGATTTTTAAATTACTTTTCATGAATGGAAAATACAATATTTAATTTAAACCTTTGTTTTGTTAGGTAAAATAACTACAAAATAAGTACATACACGAAAATTAGATAATTAATCATGAATGAAATAAAAATACCGCAAAATTTTGTCAATATTCTTCGTCCTTGAGCTTTTAGTTCTGCCTGACTGAGATAAACAGAAGCCTAGACAGAGTCAAAAGTGTGAGGTTAGGTGAATCAAAATAAAAACAAAAATTATCATCAACAACTTTTGCTCAATTTCTGAATTGTAACATTTTAGTGTAAGTTACCTTTTACAAGTTTTTGTGATTAATAAACTAACCATTATTGCAGAAATATTTAATTTCATCGGTGTGGAATTTTATGGATGTAGTTAAATGGGAAGTGATCGGAAGCTTTGTAATATGGACAAGTGCAGTTTTTTATTCCATTTATGGGGTGATTAAAACAAGCGCAGGTAAAACTTATAATTTTAATTTACGAACAGTAAATTCAAGACTTAATTATTTAAATGCACAGTTTTTCAAAACATAACCGACCACTATGGAGATTTTCAAGACGGTTGGTTGATATCCACCTTTAAGAAAGATACCGCCGATTTTGAATGGGAATCGATTTTAAAAATTTTCTCGCACATTTATCCATGGCTCTTTGTTCATGTTCTCGCCTCTGAAGCCATACGACGCACATACCCTAAGGTAGAAAAGCATTACATTAATAATATCACATATTACAAAAAGTATTTTTTATTTTTAAGATTATTTCACATTGGCAGTTGTTGTTATCGATTTCGTGCCTAATCTACAACATCGGTTTATTGGGAGCCGTTGTTGTTTTTATTCAACCTATAATATTTCACTTGTGGATTTTAAAATTTAATAGTAAATTATCGGTATGGATTTGTGGTGGATTGTGCCTTACTCTAATTTGCTATCTAAAGTCTTTAGATATAGACGAAATACAAACGCACCATTTAAAGCTCAACGATACTCAGCACTATATGTTAATAATGGCTACATGTTGGACTAATCTACGTTGTTTAAGTTGTTACTTAGACAATGTTGATAATAATAAACGCAATTTTATTCACATGTTCTGCTATTGTTTATATTTGCCAACTTTATTTATTGGACCCATCATTTTGTATTCGAACTTTACAAAGAGTCGTAAGTTGGATACCGAAGACATGATTCCGTTAAAAATTCGATTGATTGGACTTTTCTGCAGCCTAGTACGATTCGGTTTTTGGTTCCTTTTTACAGAATTTGCCTTACATTTTGTTTATGTTAACGCACTTTCTTTCCAACCTGAGGTATGTAAAAAAAGAGACTGAATTTATTTACTGAAATATTAAACAATTTAATCGTAGTTGGTGGATTCGGTAGATAACTTTACCTTATATGGATATGGTTATTGCATGGGTCAATTTTTTCATTTAAAGTACGTCTTTATGTACGGCATAAGTTCCAGTTTATCAACTTTTGAACACATAAATGCACCTCAAATTCCTAAATGTATTGGACGAATTCATTTGTATTCGGACATGTGGAAATTTTTCGATGAAGGATTATACAAATTTCTCATCAAGTAAGTTCTTAAATAAATAACGAGAGAACATAATTTTAAAATGTGATTTTGTAAATTGATAATCAAACATTGAAACCTTCAAAAATTAGGTTTGTGAAAGTAGCAAGATATGCTATATTTTTTTGTTTCTGTGTTCTTAACTCAGTATTTCATCTCAATTAATATTTTTTTGGTTGTTTTGAATCTTGCAAATACATTCACACGTCCGACCCTTCGTCCACATTATTAAACAGTTTAGAATAATAAAGACCAGAAACAGTTAATGTTCAGGCTATTTAATTTAAAAAATATTTTGGTAATTAAACCGAAGCCGTGCCCGGCTTTTGGTTCTCAAAAAACATCATAGATTTTCTCTTGCTGGATATCATTAGCCTAAAACCAGAATTTATTGCTTTTATTTGATATTTTTAAATTGAAAATTACTGCTGGTAAATTAACCAGCAGTGTCGCGTGAAGCATACACGGGTCGATTAGGAAGCATAAACTCGCGGTCCGAATCCTGCTTGCGCTAGATACATTGCTTCGAACAAAAATTCCAATATCAATATGTGGACTATGGGGAAGGCAACGGGAAACCACCCCATGAATTATACTCCCACGAAAATTTATCTTGGCTTCGGCCAAGTTGGGTCAACGTTTCTGACAAGAAGCAACGATGAAGAAGAAGAAACTGAAAATTACTTTATCATAACTTGTTAAGCAAAGAATTGAAAAATATATACAGTCCAAATTCTTACGCCCCTAAATTTTAATGCCTTAGACCACCATTCTATCCACGGGACATGAACGTAGTTTGTCTTAAAAATTTAGAGGTGCTGAAGTTTCTTGCTAAAACTCAGCCAAAAAGTGAAAATTTTTGAAAATTTTTCCACAGGGCTTTATGTATATAAAACCATCGAGAATGATGGTATACCGCTACCTACCTGACTACAGCTACTACATCGTGCAGGAGCGTAGATTCAATAAAGGGAAGAGGGCGTGTCAAGAAGGCGTGGTACAAAGGGTGGGAGTAAAAAGGCGTTTCAATGGAGCATGGCCAGTAAATTACGAGCAGGGACGTAGATTAAGTTATGGGAGGGACGTCTCAAGAAGGAGTGGTATTACGACGATTGAACAACGAGAACATTTATTACGGTGCAGGGTCAGTTTTGTACTTTGTATTCTGTTTTGGATCGTAGGACTTTTATTACTTTAATGTATAACGCCTCGCGTAGGTGATAATTGCAGGCACCTTTAGAGGTCGTCTCCAGGAGGGCATAGGAGAGGGTTGTCAGTGGTGCGTGTCAAAGGCGCGGGGTTTAAATGATAAGAGTAAGGGCTTGTCAACAAGGAGTGATCAATAATTAAACAAAAAGAGGGTAGTACCTAAAGTGAGACCGTGAAATAACAAATTTCCTAAAGAAATTCTGGAAGATTTTGATAAACTATACAATTAGATAGATTATAAAACATGAACTATTCAAAAATTTTCAACATTAAGAGCCCAAAAGCTAAAAATTGTAATCTGGTTATTCGATCAATACTAACGTAAATTTACGCAACGGAGAGCGTATTTTTTATCAGTTATAGTGATGCAATCGATCAGAATTTGTAAGATTAATGATGTAACAAGTATAAAAATTATTTTAAACATAATCTTACACTTTCATTGATTAATTCTATACTCGTAATTTGTAATTACTACTTTTTTGGGTTAAAAAGAAGTTAGAATTAGGGTTTATTTTTAACTTAAAATATGATTTGCGAATGGGGGGTTCTGCCTACGACTACGCCGGAAGCTGCTTATTAAAAATATTTCTGAAGTTGGACAGATTCCAGAGTATCAGGGTTGTGCGCCAAAACCTCTCATCTCAACAGTGGGATCCAAAGTCTGGAGTTCCCAAATATTAATGTTGCATCGAGCAGCATCAACCATGGTAAAGTGCCCCTTGACGAACTGACATCCTCTCAGCTGCCGATTCTATCCCATCAAGTTTGACAGAGACGGCCAGTACATTTGGACTTACATACATTTTTAAGGGTGACCTGATCAGGATTCGAACATATTGATCATGAGTCCGAAGCGATAGCACTTTCATGGTGATCTGACAAGCGTTCATATATACGTCACGCCTGTGCATACCGTCAATAGAAAGTGGAGATCTCCACTAATCGGAATTAAATTATTTATGTTCTATAAGATAATTTAGCAACTTTAAAATTGATTAGACCAGCAGTGTAGCGTAAAGCATACACCGGCCGACTTTAAAGCGGTAGACCATGGTTCGATTCCTAGTCGAGTCGGTTACACTGCTGTGGTCAATGTCTGTAATGTCAGCTTGGCTTCAGCTAAGTTGACTCCAACATCCGGATACGGATAGGCACCGAAGAAGAAGAAGAAAATTGATTACTTCAGTAATGAATCAATATTTAAGTTTAAATCTATATTTTAAAAATTTAATCCATAGCACACTAGACTTGTTTTAACACTATCTCACTTATAAAAATTTTTTCAAGGATGTCTAAAACCTAAGGTCCCAGTAAGGTACCTGAACCCAAGACAGATTCTTATTAAACTAACAGCTGTTAATTTGACAAATTATAATTTAGATTTTGATTTATCGAAGTAATTAATGAAATTGAGATCTTCTTGACGTGATATATTAATTATAATACTTAACTGATCATGGGGGCTCCTCAACCAACTCAAAACTTTTAATATTAAAGAAAGTTACGAAGGCGTGATTCGGTGAAAAGGTGTGTCGAGCAGGTATACTCAGTAAAGACGCAAAGGGACTTTGGGGTTCATTGGAATCTTTTTTTAATTGCAAGCAGAACCAGCTCTGAAGTGTGGTGTCTTGCTCAGGTATTATTTAGTTGACTCGTTAAGAGATGAGTGTCTAAAAAATCAATCCAGTTTTAACCACAGTTTAATCCTCTATGGCGGAGTTGGTTCTTAGTTATAAATTTTTGAAAAGAATATACATTAGCTACTCAATATTTATTCATCAAAAATATTTCTTTTACCAAAAGAATCTGACGTTCTACAGAATAGATTTTCCTGCATTAGAATTTCTATTTTCTAATAATAATAAAAATCGCTCTCACAATTAAGTCCGGTTCACTCTTATACGTCAATTACACTTTAACTGAATATATAATCTCTTTCAGGTACATTTATCTACCCACTTCATTTAAAAGAACTGCAACAAACAAAATGTGGTCGAGCTTCCTGTGTTTTGCTTTCGTGTACGTTTGGCACGGCCTTCAATTTCACATTTTAATTTGGACAACGCTTAATTTTTTAGGGATTTTAATAGAAATTCTGATTGCAAGCTTTTTAAATTCGCGATACGTTGCTAAAACTGTCAATTTGGAATGGAAACATCGACTGTTTTGTGTTTTAGCCAGTCCACTTTTAGCCATGTCGGCAATTTCAAACTTTTATTTTTTTGCTGGAGTCGAAATAGGAAACATATTTGTAAGAAGATTTTTTCAAAGTAAGTGACATCTTAAAAAAATTTATTTTTCATTAAAAGGTTTTGTTTCAGGCACCACCATTGCTAACTCTGTTCTATTATTCTTCCTTTATTGCTGCTGTAACGCGTCAATCGAAATAAAACAACAAGAAAAAAGTGATAGATTCTATTCGTAAAAAATATTAATATTTATGTAATAAACATGTGTAAATATATATTTTTATAATAAAAATATGCAACAGGATAATAAAAATCTTTTTGAATATTACAGTAGGACAACAAATATTTTAAACATCTATCAAATATGGACTATCTAAAGCACCCCATCCCGCTGTTACTCCTCCTTCATCGACGGTTGCTAATTTGGTTCTTAGAGTATGACCAACTTGCCGATTACAAAAAATTTTTTGCGAATCCCTGAAAGATTAGAACTTCAAGTTACGTTTTTAAAAATATATTACTAACCCTATAACAACACCAAATACTCCTAATTCTGATACTGTTTCCACAATCTCTGGCACTTCAGGCCCGCCTGGTCTGATTAAGTAACCTAAGGTACTTGGTGGTCTAATGCGTTCCATGAGAATCCAAGCAGTACGTTCTTTAGAATCTTTCATTTTTAAAATTGCTTCGCGTATATTTTCTCCGTAAATATTATTTCCACCACCTTCACGTTGAGGTTTCAAAACAAATCTTGGCAAACAAAATTAGAAAAAATAAAAAAGAGAAAAGATTAAAATAAAAACTACCTTTCAGGTGTATCTAAGGCCATTTGCACTGCTTGATCACCAAATTCGTCAAAATTTAAACTGTAAAGACCGGTAAAAACATCTCTTACTGCTTCAATTTGACGTGGGTCACCCAA
Source organism: Lycocerus yunnanus (assembly GCA_036346125.1). NCBI lineage: Eukaryota > Metazoa > Arthropoda > Insecta > Coleoptera > Cantharidae > Lycocerus > Lycocerus yunnanus. The sequence goes on along the minus strand of JARFIX010000022.1, from coordinate 1,253,360 downwards.
AAACATCTCCAGGGCTCCACTACGTGCTAAAGATTGTTGAATCTTTTTTGTTCCAACTAAATGGTACTGAATTGAAGGACACTTGATGGCTTGCGATCTGAGAATTATTTTTTAATACTAAAAATTCACAACACAAAAATTAAATTTACCTCTCCATTTGTAAGCGTGCATCCCATTCCTTTTGGGTTGGATATTGACCAGGTTCGTAACCGGAACGGAAATATATCACGGCAATAATTTGATTATCACTAAAACAAATCGTTACAATTTTTCTGTTAACAAAGACTTAAATTATTTTACATTACTAATTCGTTGCTTGGGTTCAAATAAGCGTGATTCGCCATTTGTGTGAGAGTCTTTCTTAAAACTTTTATGCCTGGTTTCAGTTTTTTTAGTTCAAATTCGTGAAAACGCTGATCGCAAATATTGTACGTTACGTCTTCAACGATAAAAAGAACCGCAGCCTTTTCTTTTCCATATATTTTCCACGCTTCCAACATGCCTTCACATAATCCTTGTATAGCATTATTTTCTGGTAACTAAAAGAGCAAGTTGGGTAATATGTGAGAATTAAAGTTTGATAACAAAATAACTTACATTTACAACGAGATCGTTCTTTCCCAATTCTTGCAAAATAAATCTAAAAATGTAATAAGATTATATAGTCTTATCTGTGCTGTTTAACTTTGCAACGCAGTAGATTTCAAAACTAGACAATTCTATAAAAATGGGAAATGTAGTTTTTGAAGTTACTGCACTATTTTGAAACGTTAGTTTAATTGTAAATATCCCGTTAATACTTAATTCCTAGAAATATCTTCCACCGTTTTTAAGTAATTCAATATTATAACCCTGTCTCATTAGAACCCAGTTCTAAATAAAAGAAAGTAGATGCTGCGATGTTAACAAAAAAAAGTAAATTAATCTTTAAAAAAATTTAATATTTTGTTGATTAGTATCCTGTATTTTTCGTTAACAGGGCAGTTTTTAACTTAAAATGTATTATGTACTTAAATACCATAAAAATGAGACAATCAAGATGACACATTTATAAAGAAACCAAAAAGTTAAACCATACCCATTAAAATTTTTGAAGTGTGATGTGATGCCTCCAAAGCTAGAAGCTATTGCATTAATTTCTACCTGCTTAATTTTGTTGTTTGAATCGGCGTGTCCCAGATAGTCGGATCTCAGTAAACCCAATGATACTTTCTAAAATAAATATCAATAAACAAAAAATTAGAAAAAAAAAATAGATAGCTACTAGAAAAACTATTCTTAATGCTTAGGGTGCCGAAATCCGTTTAGCGATAAAATGTAAAGAAAACTTCTAGAACCTGCCTCCTTAAGGAAGGATGACGCTTTCGTACTCAAAAAAGCGCATAATTGAACCCACACCAATTTATTTTTCTATGAACAGCGCGCGGTTTAAAAAAGTGGACGATGTGGCTGACTATCTCACAGTTAGCACTTCCGAGTGATTCAGATAGCTGTTTTAAAAATTATTATGAGTTTTATTGGATAAATTTCTATGGGAAGGAAAAAAAGAGGAAAACTACAATACAGAAAAAGAAACTGAATTCAAAAAAATTTGGAAAGTAAAAATTACCACCTTAGACTTACGTGAAAACTAGAAAAAAATAGTAATTTAAAAAAACACAACTGAAAAAAATGACAATGAAAAATAATTAAGAAAAAAAATTAAAATTACCCCAATTTATTGATCAAAGCAATATTTAATTGGGTTTTAATTTGTAATTATTTTATTCTTTTTTATATTACATTTCATTGTTGCTTTTATTTACTTTTACCTACAAACTCAATTACAGGTATGGGGTTGACAAATTTCGTTGTTTACAGGCTAGCTCGGTTAGGTATTTTAAAACTTTGAATAAATAAAGCAATAGACACGCCTCGAATCAAATTGTGAAATGCAATTAGTCAGGCACGACAAAATTTTAGGATGTTTTACAGCTTACAAAACATCTTTTCCCTGATGAAAAAGATTACAGCATTGGGAATGTACCGGAAAACCTATTTGACTGTTAACGGGGGTGATTTGATATGGAAATCCTTACTCCTGGATAATGACCAAAAGATCATCTTTTATCATTGATAGAATTTTTGGAAATAATATTTTTGCCTCCCTCTTGAAAGTTTTCTAGCGGAGCCCATTCCCGTGCCTACAGACCACAGCGTCACAGGTTTCATCAATCCTACTTGCTGTTTAGTTTATAAGTAAAAACTTTTTCCTCTTCATCAGGCTGTATTTGTTTACAGCTAGATGTAGGCCTTCTACTCTAGAGAAGAGTTAAAGCGTTAAGACCCCACGGCTAGTCAAATCAGATAGGGGGATATGTCTGTGACCCTGTTTTATTGTTAACGATGAAAATCATTTATAGGTGAAGCACCGGCTTTAAGTGCCATCCGTGCTACTATTGGGTAGAATGTTACGATTTATTTTAAATAATTAATTACTTCTCATACTTTTCTAGTACACAAAACAAAGTGCATTATATAATGCCGGCGAAGAATTATTATTGTATAATAGTTGAGCTAACCTGAAAAACTAAGAAATTTGCTCACCCTGTACACACTTATTAATATTTATTGTAAACTAAATTCTTTAGAAACTTGGTGTTAATTCATGCAAAAAAATTAAATAAAACAATCTTATGACCCTGATGTGGTACGTAAATTTGGTAAATTGAAACGCAATTATCACCTTTGTAGGGCACCAGATAGAGGTCCAAACCAACCAAAACCTGCAGCAATTGTGTTTAACTCCACCTGTTTCGTGTTACAAGATGACATTTCCATCATAATATCTGAACGTAACAAGCCCAATGATATAGGCTATAAAGAACAAATGAATTTATTCAGTGTTTCAAGAAAACATTTTTCAAAACCAATCAAGTTGCTCGGTAACTATTAGTAGCATTTTTATGCAGAAAAAACTGTTTCTTTCATTACCTAGCTTAATCATGTAAACTGTAATGATTTACATTTGCAGTAGGTAAGTACGGATAATTTCAAAGATTAAAATTAAACACATACCTGGGCTACGCCTTCGTCCTGTACAGTTTCATAAATCTTAAACAAATTGCCGGTAAATTCATCAACTTGAATCGTTTCTTTTAAGCAATCGTTTAAAAATTCTCTGTTATGTGCCACACGATGCATTAACTCATTTAAAATCACTTGCAATGAGGTGGCTTTTAGAAACTCCCTTCGAGGGAACGGAGATGGAAGTAACGAAAAAGGTGCAAAATGTAAAGAATTTGGATCATAATCTTTCTTGGATCGTAAACCTACACCATGCATTAATGCCCAATCGATTGCTTTTTCGATAACCTCCTTCAATTCTGTTTCGGTATTGGTAAGGGAACCACACTTTCAAATTTATCCACAGACATTTTAACACTATAAAATATATGTTTTAAAATAAAGAGGAATTTATGTTGTATTAAAATTACCTGTCGAGATGGCGAATTCTTGTAATTACAGAAAAAACTTGGAATTTTGAAACAACTTTTTACAACGAATATCGAGGTTCACCTTGAAGTAATCGTGTTATCTATGTATAGGAAGGGACAAACAATAATTGTTATTTCATAATTAATTCGATAAATTACACACTTACATTCAAGGTGACGTAAGTAAATAAATACTTTTTAGATCAATTTTAAGGTTAAGTCTTCGTTGTTGAAATTTTATTCAAACACAAGAAAGTAAATACTGGAAGACTTTTAAAGGGTTTCTTTTTATTGAAAATAAAGGGTGGCAGCTTGGACAAAAACAATTTTTTTAATCACGGTCCGAAAGACATTAAATTCAGGGATTCCAGGAATATTTTCCATTTGAAAGGGCCTTTTCCTGCACAGCCGGTACCTGTCAAACGGTTGACCTGTCATCCGGATGTCATACGATCCCGATGTCCGGCACCGCGTATCCGTTTGTTTCAAACTTGCACACTTTCATTTTAGTTTACAGAAGAGGACGATACGAGGGTAAGTAAGATTTACACTGAAGAATATGAAATAACACTTGAGAAATATCAAATAATTTAAATTTCTACAGTCTATAATTTAAAAAGAAGACCCGTCAATCGGATGTTGGCAACCATGGATAAGAAAGAGTAACTCAGTAACCCAACAATTGGATACTATAATCTATTAAAATCTGGGCGCCGTATGCATACTAACCAAAGTAAATAGAATACATGTATCTCTGTTTTTATTTACCTTGCATACTAACATTTTTTGCAGACCTAGAAAACCAGGGGTAAACAGAAGCATTCTATTGGTTGAATTTAAACGTTACACCGGTGCCAACACTTCGACAACTTTAAAGCACTTGATTGACCGTTTGGTTAACTATTTTATTTTTTTTATTAATCTTACATTTTTTATTTGATTTGAGCCCGACAGAATACGAAATTGTTTAACTTGAGCCGCCAGGTACGAGGGTCAACTACTAAAACTCATTAATAAACTCATATCCCCGAGCAAAACATGATCCAGAAAATAATAAATCTTAGAGTCACGGGGTCCTAGCAGAGGTTTTTTATTAAAAACATCTCTGAGCGGGAAAAATATTAAAATTATGAAAATCAAACCCCAGGGTCCGAATGTCGACTGGTGAACTTCTAGTGACTTGGCTCCGATTTCCGAAGTTAAGAGTAATCCGGAACGCAAATCTCGTCAACAGAATGATTCCAAAATTGCGCAATAATTCGTTTTCAAATTTTGCGAACTTCAAAATTAAATTGTGGGCTTAATATAGGATATATCAAATTCTACCTCACCTTAAAAGTCTTGTATTAATGTCTTCTTTGGTTTGGTGAAGCTTTTTTAAAGGAAAAAGTGTACTTTCGAGTTCGGGAATATTAACTCTAGTCAAATGTTCATTCAAATTAATAAAATACAATAATTGTGATTTTTATAAATTTAATTTATTTAACCCCTAACCACCCGCGCGCGGTCACAATGACCGCATCGCAAAGTGATAATTTGATAAAAAAACAAACACTCACAACACAATTAAGCAAGCACAGACCACACTTTAGCAGTGGCGCCTTGTTGGGATAGACAAGGTAGGCAGTGCCTCACCAAACCAAGTTTTACAAATTTTTTTTTAAATATAATATACAGGGTGTCCCCGTGACCGTGGAGAACCTCTTAGGTGGTGATAGAGGACACTTTTCTAAGACATATTTTTAAATAAAATTTTTGTCCAAGTCAAACCCTTGGAGTACCTCACTTTAAAGCAATTTTTCAGTTTATGATTTCAAGCGGTCATTGAACCGATATTTTTGATTTTTGGGTTTAATGGATTAGAGCTTTTCTATAGAGCATTTGAATATCTACAAATTATGTTATAACCCCTTATCGCCTAGAATCAACAGATTTCGAGTTATGAATTAAATTAAGGGAAAAAATGTGAAAAAATTCCGAGTTTAATTTTTTTTACTTTTCTTGCCAACCCGTATCTTTTAAACAAAACGTCTTAGAAAAAAACTAACGGTCCAAACCGGATAGGAAATTTAACGGGCTACAACGCTGGTCTAATAATTTTTGAAACCAACCGTTTTCACATAAATTACGAAAATAATGAACAAGGTGTAGGTTAAAAAAACTAAATAAATTCACAAAATTTATTTTAATAAATTTTCAAAATGGCCTCCCTCATTTTCAGCACACATACGTGACATTGTTAAAAGAGACATTGTTTGAAAAGAGCACGTATGTGTGCTGAAAATGACGGAGAACATTTTGAAAATTTATTAAAATAAATTTTGTGAATTTATTTAGTTTTTAAACCCACACCTTGTTCATTATTTTCGTAATTTATGTGAAAACGGTTGGTTTCAAAAAATTATTAGACCAACGTTGTAGCCCGTTAAATTTCTTATCCGGTTTGGGCCGTAGTTTTACTAAGACGTTTCGTTTAAAGATACAGGGTTGGCAAGAAAAGTAAAAAATAAAACTCGGAATTTTTGACATTTTTCCTTAATTTAATTCATAACTCGAAATCTGTTGATTCTAGGCGATAAGGGTTATAACATAATTTGTAGATATTCAAATGCTCTATAGAAAAGCTCTAATCTATTAAACCCAAAAATCAAAATATCGGTGCAATGGCGCTTGAAATCTAAATTGAAAATTGCTAAAGTGAGGTAGCTAAGGTTTAGACTTGGACAAAAATTTTATTTAAAAGTGTCCTCTATCACCACCTAAGAGGTTCTCCATGGTCACGGAATACATAATCAGCTCCGGGACGGTCAACTTTACCAAAATGCCGATGCATGTGCAGAAAAGGAAAGGATTAAAACTGACCATCGGAGATTGTCAGGATTTAAGTAACTAATCCTACTAGTTAAGCAAGAAAATATATTTTTCGTGATCGGGAGGTCTTGGGGTGTATGAAACACTCCCAGCCATACTCAAATTGTAAAAGAATTATTTGCGAACTTAGAATTAAGAGATTAATATTGAAGCCTTTTAAAATAACATAAAATACAAAATATATGGCCCGAGAGGGGCGAACTGTAAAAAATGGGCGTGTTTTTTATTATTTGCTGTGTAAAATTTTTGGAGTTATTTAAAAAAGCATCTGCTATTGTTTTTTTTTAATTTCTGGGTATATCAATTTTAAAAAGATGAGGGAACCCACGTAGCCTACCCTTAAGTTTAATCCCGCAGTACTGACCCTATGAATGTTTTAATATCATAAAAAGCTTTGCATAGATTTTGGATGGAATTTTGTTTATTTTTACTGCCAAGCGTTTGACCTTACAGCTAGATTTCCGAAGTTGTGGGGCTCGAAGGCCACACTTAAACTTTTGAATTGTGTTTGCAACACACATACACATTTTTAGCTTACAAATATAAGTTTTTTTTAGTAGATAAGGCGTGACCGCCTCCAAACGGGATAGAGTGAAATTGGATTGATGTACAAATCCATAGATTAATGTCCGATTTCTTCACTCATAGTTATCGTAAAGTTAGCAAACTTTAGGTTAAATTGACGAGAGAACCAATCAGATGATTGATTTATTTTGTTGTCATCTGATTGGTTATTTCATCAATTTAACCTGAAGTTGACTAACTTCAAGATAACTACGAGTGAAGAAATCGGGCATAAGATTAATAAATTTCTAAATGACATATTTACTTTTTTAAATTTTTGTAATTGTTTGAACTAAACGATTGCAGCTTTTGATTACATCCATATTTATTGATTGAATTTTAGAGATATCAACCAAATTGTAAATTAATAATTTGAGATATTTTTGTATAAATTTGGAAATATAAATAGCAAAATACTTAAACATACAAACATCAAATAAAAAAATATATATAACCTGATGTGTGCCGACCGATCTTCAATTTTAATTGTTACAGCACGAAAAAATATTCCATTTATACTAATTTGTTTTATTACATCGAATGAATACACAATATTCTATTAACATAAAAATATCTACATTACTACCAAACCGCTTCTTATTTATGCATCAGGCTCGCATGAATCGAAAACTCCTGCATTCCTCATACGATTAAACTCTTTATCGATATCGTAAGTTCTAAAAAGCTTTCAATTAGAAAATCACATGTGGGTTAACAATAATAAGAGGAACTCACAAGTGGATGGATCAGGATTGTCGGGATTGGAAAGGTCCATATTAAGTGTATCCACCATACTCACTTGTAAAAATCTATGTGTTTTTGTTTGTATGGAACACACACTCCGTAGTTAAAAGCTGCTCCAGTAACGAGAGCTAAACCTATAGCTGTTATTAAATTCTTCTTAATTTGGGCATTTAGCAATCCACGGAGAACAGGTTTAGCAGACATCTATAATCAAATATTTACATTTTAGAAAGATTTGCTATAAGACAGTTCTCGGCTTTACATAAAAGAATTTATTAAGTAGGTATAAATTTCTTTACGATGTTAATTTTTTTATTTTAACCAAAAAGAAAAGATGTGGTATATGCATCTTTTGTAGGTGATTTACCTCTCGGATAAAATATTCAAAGGTGTAAAAAGGACGTTCAAGATAATTACGTAATTAATTCAAAGTCTTTTCAATACTGTAATTTTCACAGTAAAACTGCTTTGGTGCAAATGGGAACCTTAGAGATCACAAATTATTATTATTTTTCTAATTACCTTGAATTGTAACTCAGAAATGCCTATTTACAAAATTTATCAACTTCTGTCTACTTCCATGCACGTCAACGACAATGCGCATGAACGAAATGTCAAAAACTTGAGCAACTGCGAAAACCAAAACACCCCAAAACCGTTGGTGCAATTCTGGTGGAAAATTAACCACCAATACTGCAATTTGTAACTAAAAAAATGTCGTGGTGTTGTGCGTTTGATAAATTGGCGTCAGTTTATTAAAAAATGCTACCGAAGTAAATTAATCATAATTACAAACGCATCTAGTTCATTCTAAAATGAAGTGCAATTTTAAAACGCCTTCTAATGTTTGACGAGATTATCTAATTGATTTGTATTCATCAAAATAATTGTAACAGTTTATAAATATACGCAAGTTGAACTTGTGTGTAAAAGAAATAAGGTAAATATAATTAGATTACTAATACAAGAGTAAGTCTTTCGTGTAGTTAACGCGAGGACCTCCAACTAACGTAGTTTTGTTTATTTTGGGGGAAATATACTTAAGCATCAGTTAGGTTAAGTTTGTTTTAAGTTGTGGGAAACCAATAGTTGACAATATTTTATAATTCGGTGTGTGTGATTAACTTTATTTTGTAACGAATGTGTCTGGATTGATGTTTGATTAGTAAAATTATTGTAGAATCGCCTTACTTTGACTTTCTTACAAATTTAGGTCTTTCGAGTGTACTACCATGTATTTTACAAAAACTCACATGAAACTACCGCGCAAACTTGTCAAATTTTAATTAGTGAGAACTCTTGTACAATAACAAACTAAAATTTGAACAGCTTCTCGAGCTGTTTAACCAATTATCTTGTTTTTATAGGCCACCGAACACTCGAGTATAAATGTTAAGGATCTTGTCAATTTTGATTTTTTCATGTTGAAATTATTGTACTTGAAAGTTTTGATAAAATTCTTGCCTTTTCAACATTGTTTTCACTAAACACTAACGAAGCTAATTAGGTAGGCTTTTCAATTCTAAAGGGCTGACTCGAGTTTGAAGTGCTGCATAGTAGGATTAGGAACTTCCAGTCTGAATAAAATTACATGTCAGGCAAATTATATCTAAATCGCAAAGGTACGAAATTCTATGCAATGTGGACTTGGCGCGCATCATTTTTCTGAGTACGTTTTATATTTGATTACTCTCATGTGAGTTTTTCGGTTTAAAAATTGAAGGATATTATATAAAACTATTACAAGTATGTTTATGTTGTAATAATTGTTGGAAAGTTCTTCAGAATATTTAAGTTGCATTCACAACATCAAAATTAAGAACTAAAAACAACATTTACAATAAATTGAGCCACCCAGTAACCAAAACCAATCAACTCCAACTTGAGTCCACAAGCACTGGGTGCTAATCTGTTCGGAAACTGTATAATTTATGAATTCATAAAAAGAGTTATTTTTTATTAAATATTTCACATAATTAAATGAAAATTCCTCTTCACCTCGATATATTATAGATACCCACCTAATATTGGATAAATCATCCGAGTAACCAATCAGATTCTTGATTTGTTTGTTGCCCGATTGATTACTTGCTTAGTTTATCTAATAGATCCGTATCTTACAGAAATCGGTTGTTAGTCTACATGAGGCCATAAATAGTGAACTGAAACCAGAATAGGACAATGATGCAATGCTTTCTCTTGAATTGTGAAAAATAGATAGTAGGTTTATGAATCCTAGTTCAATATTACGATCTCGGTAAGAAATATGAAGATATTTACGTATTATGAGAATTTATTTAGTAATCACTTTTCTTTGCGTCTAAAGATTGAGCGAGATCAATAGTCAGGTGATAGGCAGCATCGAATCAAATTTGAAAATACAAGTTTCTTCTTAAATCAGGACTAGGTCCTGTAATATCCAACAGTAACATCGACAAAGATCCGAAGCTACTGCTGGTTCTGTGAGCATATTATTTGTTTTACATCTGAAGTAGTTTGCTAGACTGGCTTCAGATGTGCCTGTTACCCTATATTGTTGTTAATGATGGCAATTCATCAACATAGGAGGACCACCGGCTTTACATGCCTTCCGAAGCATGGAGACAGTCATAGATAGAAAGAGAGTCAGAAAGAAAATTTTCCTTTGTAGACTCCTCCCGGGTTTGAACCGGGTGCCTTAGCATTAGTAGTGGATTGCTCTAACTACTAGGCCAGTGACTGTCTCAATACAAGTTTGTAGATTTAATTCTACTTTACACTAATGGCATGTATTGGCATATACTTGTTCGGAAGAACAATTTTCAGTGTTTCCAATTTAGTATATTATAAATTTCTTTACACATGTTTACATTCTTAGTGTATCTTGGCTGTCTGAAGCTGTTCTTGTTATTAGTAGTTTTAGCCAAAGTAAATCTTTCCTAATATAACATACATACATACAATCGGTTTTAAACGCCTTGCGACTTTGTCCGATACCCTATAAAGAAACGGGCTTCCTTATGTAAGGATACAACCGAAGTCGTTTACCCGTCTCCTCATTTATGTGCTTTCCGAAGCATGGAGACGGCATTGCAAAGTGAACTCGATCCGGATGTGAACCGAGGAGTCTTACATTAGCAGTTCGTCGCGTTAACAACCATGCCAATGACTGTCTCTTCCTAATATATGTTGCTATCCTAATATAATATATGTATGTTATCCTAATATAACATACAAATCCTAATTTAGTTTTTATTTGGTTTGCGGAGATAATTTGATTGCTGGCTTCACATAAAATTCGAGAATTAACTTTCAATGGCGGCGCTCCTACGTTCTTTATTCTTTCATGATTATCTAAACTTTGCACGTAGTATCATGCATAACATCATGAAATCTTCTAACTCTGCAGCCCTATAAATTTTTACAAAATGCGCTATTAGATCTTCATTAAAATGGTTGCGGTCCAATTGGATCACAAGCGGTAAAATATTTTGTCGGATATATTCCCACACAGACTGGAATGGAATGTTGTGGCTAGAACATAATTTTCTATGTATATCAATTTTTTATTTAAATAAATACAACTTTGTATTTTTATTTTGCAAAGCTATAGTATCTCTAAAGTTTTTTCGCATCTACAGTGGCCACCATTTGGTTTTGTGATTTTACATCCTCTAACACAAAAGTTATTTCATTTTTACATTAACAATAGGCTGCTTTTGTTGTGTTTCAGTAGAAAATGCTCATTTTAGAAACGGCTTGACAGATTAACTTAAAATTTTCAAATCGCGTATAAAGCACATTATACTTGAGCCCAAATAAATTGAGCTCTGCGTCATAGTTTAAAATGGAATGAATTAAGATCAGAATCGCTAGTCAAATGAGTGCATTTTAAAATGCATCATTTTTTGTTATTTTGATGCAACTCTCACTGTTTATCACAATTTGAACTAATGTACAAATATTACAATCACTACGTAACTGATAAATTTTGTTAGTTTATAATGTAGTACAAGTAACGATATACTAATTTTTTAATATTTTGATTTACCAATGTACAATATTAGTAACGTATGACTTTTATTAAACTTTGACAGCAAGACATGCAAGTATTTTTGTACTCTTTTATACAAAGCTAAACGATAGCTTAAATTATATTCAGGTTGTTGTTTCTTAATCAGAAATTTGTTACGCAGGGCTCAATTTATTTGAGCCCAAGAATAGGAAGCACAATAAGCTATGTCATATTTTTGTATTTTATGTCGAAATAACTAATTTTTATACAAAAGTTTGTAAAAAGTACATATTTTGACATAAATAATTCAGAAATAGCTTATCGCGTTCCCTATGCTGTTTTATAATATTGTCCCAAAATGTGAAGCCGATCCGTCCAGCCGTTTTTAAGATGAGTATTTTCTAGTGAAACAACAAAAGCCCACTCTTAAATTTATATAAGAAAAAACGCTTTGGATCTCCACATCTTCCTCAGTTATTGGATTGCTTTAGTGCCCACTATATTGTGGACATCATACATCAATGGAATGCATTGGAATTTATGCTACAGTTGTTGAGTATGTAGAGTTTTGGGTGTATAACCTTCAAATAAAATCGAAAAAATTAAAAACGGATTGATATAATCTAATCGCTGTAACGATTCGACTGATAAAGCAATGGTGCATTTTGGATGTGTGGAACTACGGCTATGTATAATATATACACTACACCACACTGCTTTAAATTATATTTTATGTTTAATCCGATCGCTTTAATACAAACCAATCAATTCGTTTGTTACATTCATAATTGGACATTTTATGAAAAAATTATGTGTGACTTTTTTGTGTAAAATTTTGTAATCTTCCTTTTATCTAACCACATCGCTCTCATTAAAATCGTTGGAAAATTATAATTAAAAATTTGCAATTAACTAAAAATTATAATTCAGCATAGGCTTTTAGTTTTCGTGCAGATACTGCTGCGTTTACTCAAGTTATTTTGTATATTTGTGAAGGTAATGTGAGTAGTACTCAAAATTATTGTTTGCTAAAGCGGAGAGTTTACTATAAAAAAAATTAATTTTATCAACTAACTTTTATTAATTTCAAATTACATAAAAAAATATTTGTGTAGTAATATCTTGATTTGGAGATTTCCACGTTTCAATTTTCATTTCATGTGATATTCTATTGAACAAATCTGTTTTTTTATGAACAGCATTATCTTCAAAAAAAAATTATTTCTTACAAGAATTTGATAACCCGAAACTATATCAGTATAATCTGTGTACAATTTGTATCTTTAATTTCATGAAAAGTAAAAGAGCAATTGGACGTAGTTATGCAAAAGGAACCATTCACCAAAAGTAAGTTTTGAGATATTGAAGCTTAAAGTTAAAGTGTTATAATTAAATCGGTAGATAATTATGTATATTATAATTTTGGTTAAATAATACATAATACTATGTTATTTGTGCTACCATAAAAAATTTTGAAAATTTATTAATTGTACCACTAACTTTTGAAAAATATCGTTTGGTTCCTTTTTGCGTTTTTAATTTTAATCGTAATAAAACTGAGATACATACTAATATACATTTATTTATTTAATAATTATTTATTATATATATGTATACAACTATTACAAAAATTTATAGATATAATCAGAACAATAATATTAAATAAATAGCATATCGTCAGCTGAGAATTATACTGTACCAAGTCCTAATAAATCACTTTCGAGAAAATGACGGTCAAATATTTGAATAGTTTGTTTTCGTTCAGCTTGCAAATAAAGTTGCTTATATTATATGATTTCATTTTTTACTATTATTTGCAACTTATTTAAGTCGATTTCCCCTATAAATTAAAGTTGCAAACCTTAAAAATTAATTTCTTAAAATGGACTTGGTTTAAAAAATTTTACTACTTTTGAAAAAATGGTAGTCAGACTTCATAGTGAACCAAGTCCATTATTGAGATTTTTGAGAAATAGTGCGACATTGTTATAAATTGTATAATAAATTATATTTTATTATTACAAAATACATTTTTCGTATTACTTAATATTAAAACTATTATAAAACTTGCATTCTATGTATTTTAAAATCGATTTGATACCGGATTTCTTTTTCTCATCTATTACTGGAACGATGGAAATTACAGAAACTGCATTAATGTCAACAAATTGTTCTGTTTTTTTAATTTGTTTACGAGTTTTACGATTTAGCAATACTGTTGTAAGTTGTTCTCCAGAAAATTATGTTTTATACGCGGCGTTTGTTATAAGGTACTTGTATTTTACCTTCGAAAATGGAATATTGCTGTATGAAAATATTTTTGCGTATTTCTGATAATCAAAGAAATTTGGTTTATTCATTTGTATAACAATTAATTTTTCGTCGAGTTGGAGATATTGATGATATTCCTTAATAAAGATATAGGACTGTATATTTCTGTATAACAAAGTTTTTTCAAGAATGCTGTGTACTGCATCAATCTCTTGTACATTGCTGTGCCCAGGTTCTAAAAATTTTTTGTTAGATAGATTTTATCTGTGGGTGCATTTTCATGAAATAGTACAACCGAAAAGACATAATAATAATAATGCTATTTCTATTTTGTGGGATGCACGAATCGGACCAAATTATAAATTTTGGTTAATCTCTTAATAATTCCTTCCAAGAATGGACCTGAGAAAGAAACCTGCTCTACCAGATAACATTTTATCCCAAAAAAGCATAATAAGTTTTTATTCAGATTACAATATGCTGTTAAATTATACACATTGAATTTTCATTTATAAAAAATTTGAAACATTAACTTTCGGTAGAGAATATACATTTTGCATATCAAACGAAATGATTGCTATAGTTTCATCTCCTATCATTATTCGATCTGCACCTTTCTCGCGTTTACTCTCTTCTTTTCCTTTTAAATGCCTTTGTGTGGCGTGACTAATCAAGTCACATCATAAACCATGCGACTTTGATTTATTAGTAACAATTATTTTGTACCAAGTCCTATTCACGTGTTTATTTCCGACTTGACGATAGGCTGTGGACTTGGTACAGTATAATTCAAACAGATATAATTTTTAAGGACTTAATACAAAAAATATTGGCTTTAACATGCTGCACAATTGAATTTTATATTGTCAAATAAGCGGATATGGTACAATTAGTTACTAGGAAACTTTGTAGCACAATAACTTCAAATTTTTAAAAATGGACTTGGTACAATATAATTCTCAGCTGACGATATTAATGTAAATATTCAAGTGTAATTAACGACGCCACTGGAGAAAACTGTTTCTGCAAATTTCTGCATAACGCTTTGATAGCATTTTATTTATTTAAGGTATAAACAATTACATAGATAGTAAAGAAAATAACATTACATAATCATATATTGTCTAAATAATTCCATTCCTTATACATACCGATGATTCTTAGAGTATTTTAACAGGCCTTTAGTCAATATTCAGATGGATCATTTTTGCTCAACTTAAATATGCATATTTCGGTCACTTAAGCAAATAAACTAAATTTATGATTTTGTTGCTTGGTGCCATTTTGCATAACTACGTCCAATTTTCGTTATTATTTTAGCGTAATTTCTTAAAAAATCAGCGTTTCTGTACAAAAATATAAATATTTCCGTACAATTAACTGCATAATATAATACAAGCGTTAGATTTAAAGTCCTGGAAAAATAATTACAGTTCCCTCAAAATTGCTTGACTTGAGATGCTCAAACAAAATATTACATGTCTGATTGAAGTTCCTACAACCACGAGAAGGTAAGAGAGGTGTAATATAGCTAATTTATTTTGAATCATAATTGCTAGGGCCAAGTTATCTAGAGGAAGTTTCTGCTGCAGAAGTTTGGTAACGAAAAACAAGCTCAACCTAGGCACCGAGTATTCCTTTCATAATTTATGTATTTTTAATTATATTAACTGGTTTATTGAAATAAAATTAGGTTCCAAAGGCTGCCGAAGGTTGAAGATCACATTAGATGATTTAAAAAAATCAACTTTTTTTTTACTTGTTATTTTCAAGATTTTTGTCAATAGTTAAATTAGCGTAAAAAAAATAGTAAACAACTATTTATTTTTAACTAATTTGATCAAAGAATGACTTAGTGGTTAATGAATGTGAGTGATTTTTGTTTAATTAGTATTAATTTTGTCAACTATTAATAACACACAGCCATATTAACAATATATTTTTATTTAGATAAGATGTCAGAAATTACGTATCCTCCTGGTTGTCGACAAATCAGCGACGATTTAGGAGCCGATGAACTCATTCGGCGTCTTAAAACCTTGGCCCATACATTACAAGCTATGGGTCAAGATGAAGGAGCTTATCAGCAATATATTCCGTTGGCGTTACACTTAGCAGACGATCAGTTTCTAAATCACCCCTCTCGAGATGTACAACTGTTAATCGCTTGCTGTATTGCAGATGTGTTACGAGTATATGCGCCTGAAGCGCCTTACAAAGATGCCGATCAAGTAAAAACGATATTTTTATTTTTGATCACACAATTGTCTGGCCTAAAAGATCCCAAAGATGCCGCTTTTAAGAGATATTTTTATTTGTTAGAAAATTTAGCCTACGTAAAATCGTTTAATATGTGCTTTGAGCTAGAAGATTGTCAGGAGATATTTTGCGCACTATTTCATTTAATGTTTAAAATTGTTAACGACGAGCATTCGGGCCGCGTTAAGAGTTTCATGTTAGATGTTTTATGTCCATTAATTACCGAAAGCGATTTGGTTAGCAACGAGCTGTTGGATATTGTGCTCATGAATGTTGTCGATCCCAACAAGACACAGCGTAAAAATGCTTACTTGCTGGCCAAGGAACTAATAATTAAAACATCGGATACATTAGAACCGTACATTCAAGGATTTTTCAATCAAGTTCTTATATTGGGAAAAGATGTTAAAAGTTTGCAAATATGCGGTAAAGTGTACGACTTGATTTATGAATTGAATCATATTTGCCCTCAAGTTTTGGAAGCGGTTTTGCCTCAGTTGGAGTGCAAATTGAAAAGCACATCTGTTAGCGAGAGGGTCGGCGCTGTTGCTCTTTTAGCACGAATGTTTAGTGAAAAAGATTCTCAATTAGCGAAACAGCACAATTCGTTATGGGTGTCCTTTTTGGGACGCTTTAACGATATTTCTGTCGCAATCCGTACAAAATGCGTACAATACTCGATGCACTTTTTATTAAATCACCCCGATTTACGTAAAGATATTACTGAAACGTTAAAATTGCGCCAGCATGATGGAGATGAAAATGTTCGATACGAAGTCGTTATGGCTATCGTGACGACGGCGCGACGCGATTTTCAAGTAGTATCTGATTCTGAAGATCTCCTAGATTTTGTCAAAGAACGTACTTTGGATAAAAAATTTAAAATTAGAAAGGAAGCAATGTCAGGCTTGGCTATGATTTATCGCAAACACTTGAACGATCCAGATGTTCCAAATGCTACTAAAAAAGCAGTAACGTGGATTAAAGATAAAATTTTGCACGGGTACTACATGGCAGGAATGGAAGATCGTTTGTTAGTCGAACGTCTTCTTAATACTTGTCTCGTACCTTATCAACTACCTACCGCAGAACGTATGCGTAAACTTTATCATTTATTGGGAACGGTCGATGAACATGCAACTAAAGCGTTCATGGAATTACAAAGAAATCAATTATGTGTACGTAAATTAGTGTTAGAATGGCTCGAGCTTCATCATCGTCCAATTACTGGGGAAGTACAAAAAGATCTTTCAATTAAAATACACTCATTGTCGCGCTGTTTGCCCGAACCTGTAAAAGCACACGAATTTTTGACCAAATTTAGTGGACATCTCAGACGTGATCACAGTTTACTTGAGAGTATGGAAATCATTGCGCGCCCGTCTGTCAGCTGTCAAGAATGTTCGGATGCAACTGCCATTGTCTTGAAAAAATTAGGACAGCCCGTGATGACTAATTTATATTACAACACGGTTAAAATGCTTTTAGAACGTGTTAGTTCTGTGATGGTCGATCACGAAGCAATATACATTCTAATAGGTTACGTTGAAGATTGCCTTCGTGGCGGAAATACTTTGGATGAAGTTGGTCTTCATCCTGCTACTGCAGGAGATCGTGGTCTCAAGTTATTAGTAATGTTGAGCTGCGTCTTTCCATCTCATTTTCATCATTCTAATGTGTTATCAAGGCTATTGGATTTAATTCAACTCGAAGATGAAAATGTCGCACCTTTGGTTTTATCAGTTTTTACATTTCTTGGAAAATATAAATGTTTATGTAAGTATTAGCTTTTTTAAATATTATATCAAATGGGATGATTTTGTGCCACGTTATTTTTTAATGCTAGTTTAAAACAAGATGTCTGTTGGTCTAGGCCTTTGATAGTATTGTCAAGTATAAATATAGGTAACCCCCGTATAACACAATATATCGGTTCCTACTTTTTTTTAATTCCATATAAGGAACTTAATTTTTATTAAAAAGATAAAAGTTATCTTCAAGTTAGCAAACTTCAGGTTAAATTGACGAAATAACCAATCAGACGACAGGAAAACAAATAAATCAATCAACTGATCGATTATTTTGTCAATTTAACCTGAAATTTGCTAATGCCCGATTTCTTCACCTAAAGATATCTCTTAGATAATCTATTTATAAGATAAATTAACGTAGTAACCAATTATATTTCTGATTGTTTTGCTGCTGTCTGATTAGTTACTTCGTTAATTTATCTAATAGATAGATTATCTAAGAGACATCTCTAGGTGAAGAAATCGGGTATAACTTGAAGATAACTTACGAGTGAAGAAATCAGGCATAAATAATTCAACTGTGTAATTCAACAAGTCAAA
Source organism: Lycocerus yunnanus (assembly GCA_036346125.1). Classification (NCBI taxonomy): domain Eukaryota; kingdom Metazoa; phylum Arthropoda; class Insecta; order Coleoptera; family Cantharidae; genus Lycocerus; species Lycocerus yunnanus. The sequence goes on along the minus strand of JARFIX010000022.1, from coordinate 1,234,830 downwards.
TATTTTTGATTAGATAATTTAATTGGATTTGGTTTAATAATTCAGTCATTTTTGATCGAACAATGCAAGTGTTTTGTTCAATAATTTAACTGTTTTGTTCAATACACCAGGGTCTCGTTTTGCGTCGCATCGATTTGCGTCGATTCGATTTGCTTAATAACACGAATATAGGACCGAAAATCTTATATGCGTCACATAATTCAATTTGCGTCTTTTAAAATAATACAAATTCAATTTTTTGCTTCATGCGTAAAATTCTAACGACTGTAATTTAATAGTTTTTATCTGCAAGTAGAATTAATATCTGCATGAATCGCGCCGCCATGCCACTTGCAAAGTTTGTAAGTCTTGTAATGTATACATACTACTACATAATATTATGAATAATTGTGTACGATGCGTTTTCTACATGCAATTACATTTTCATTATTTAGTTTAAAGCAACCGTCAGAGAAGCTTTAAAATTAGCAGTATTCTTCTGTAATAAAAAATTTTTTATTTATCTTTTTTATTTGTTTTTACCGATATTTTACTAAAAATAAATTTTGTTAGCATAATATGTGATTTTATTACCATTGTGAAAAAGTTTTTGATGATTGTAGAACGCATCTCGTGAATTACTATGGAATCTTATGGAAAATGTGATTCGATTTGAGTCGATTCAATTGCGTAGCACTTTTACAGAACGTATCCCCGACGCAAATCGAGACCCTGGTGTACTTCAACTGCTTTGTTTAATAAATTCAACTGTTTGGTTCAATAATTCAACAGACTTATTTAACATTTTAATTATTTTTGGTTTAATATTCAATTGTTTTTGATTCAACAATTCAAACATCCTTGATTCAACAATTAAATTTTCCATGATTCAACAATTCAATTGTTTTATACAAAAAATCAATAAAAAAGATAAGGAAATCAACTCTTTTGTTTAATAACTTGAGCCGTTTGGTTTAATAAATTTAGCCGTTTGGTTCAATAATTTAACCCAGATATGCCTAATGTCCTATATATAGGACGGCTATAATAACTGCAAATACGAATCCTCCCCCACCCTAATATTAGTAAAAATGTATTGAACTGAATCATTACAGTGTGCTCTTAGTTTGGTAAAGTTGTGCGACGTTTATTTTTTTTAAATCGTAATTTTGTGAGTGTTAGAATTTGACTATTTTTGAAAATGGAAGAACATGATATTCGTTCTGTACGGTAAGTAACTTTATGCTTTTTTGTATAATCGTATAAAATTTTAATTTTTGGTTACCGACTTTCAAGTTATTTTGTAAACATTTAAAGCAAAAATCATCAATATAACAATTTTAAATTTCTTTCTGTGCCGTTTCAAACTTAGCTGACCTACATGTAGGTCATCAGGCACAAGTACCGCCATATATTATATTAAATTATTGTAATATTTTTTTAGAGGATTGTCATTACATGAAGCCCTAAGCATGATTGAAGATGATAGTACAGATGCAAATACTATTACTTTGTTTCCTCCTTCTACTGCATGTGGAAATTTAACAGATGAAGGTTCAGGGGAAGAAGAGTTTACAGATATCAACAATTTACCGTCTTCTGCAATGAACAGTAAAGTTGAATTATCTGTAAAAAATTTCAAAAATGCAACTTACGATTCAAGCTGGTCATCCGAAGATGATTTGCCCCTTTCGAATTTTGTAAAATGCAAACAAGTAAAGAAACGAAGAAAAAAGTCTCATTACGAATACGTCAAAGAAGATTTACAAGTTTCTCAAAATTCAATTGGGTTTGACGACGCTGATGAAAATAGAGATACTGAAACTAAACCTAAACTAAACAATTAGGTTTTAGAAGAAGTGTTGCGGTTACGCTGCTTACAAAATATAAAAAGGAATATACTTACCAAGCAGGCAAACCTTCTACAAGTAGAGATGAAGAAGTAAGATTTGACCGCTTAGACCATCTTGTGGTTCCACAAAATCGTCAAACAAGATGTAGATTGTGTCACGAAAAAACGACAACAAGATCCAGAAAATGCGATGCTGGAGTGCAAGTTAAATGTTCTGTACAATATCACACAAGGTAGTGGTAGTTGTGCCTAATGTCCTATATTTAGGACGGCTTGTATTACGTAGTAAATAAATTATTTTTTACTTTTAACGTTTTTTTCTGTGTCCACTAAGCCAAAAAACAATAATTATAAAAAAAAAATTTTTTAAATCTTAAAACTACGCTATAGGCATATCTGGGTTAACTGCTTTGTTTAACATTTTAATTATTTAATTGTTTTTGGTGCAACAATATTACTGTTTTTTTCAACAATTCAACTGTTTTATGCAAAAAAACTTCTACTTTGTCAAAAAATGCAACTGTGTTCTGTTGAAAAAGTCGACCGCTTTGTTCAATAAATTTAGTTGTTTGGTTAACTGCTTTGTACAACATTTTAATTTTTAGTTTAATAATTCAATTGTTTTTTGTTTAGTATTTCAATTGTTTTTGCTTTAACAATTCTACTGTTCCATGCAAAAAGTTACTACTTTGTCTAAAAATGCAACTCTTTTGTTCAATAATTCTGTTATTTTGTTCAATCATAACTGGTTTGTTTAACAATTCAATTGTTATTTTGGATATAAGAGCCCCGTTGGGTCAGGGGCGAGGATTTTCCGTGGGACAAATATTTTGATTGTTTCCCACCGCAAAAATATATTTTTTAAATTATTATTATTATTTAATCCTACCTCAACACCTTCAGGTACACATGAGGTTTTAGATTGATTGATTATTCAATTTGTTAGTTGAGGATGTATCCTATAAACTATAAGTGACAAATTACAACTGGATCACAGCAGTGTGTTTGGTGCGATCAGGAATAGAACTACAGTTACTCGCTCTCTAGCCTACACTGTACTCTGGCGCCACACTGCTGCTTTTTTTTACTTTTTGTTTACAATCTTTTGTTTACCAAGATTCGAAAAGTCAAGGAAGGTTTTTAATTTTATTCAGGGAAAACTTGAAAAACCCAAAGAATTTGTTTTGGAAAATTTGATGGGAACCCTGTTATATAAAAATTGTACTTTAAATTAACTTGAAAAATATTAGCGTTAAATTGCAAAGTGGTATCTTGAGGGATTCTCAGTCTATCAAGCATTATCAGATCCATCTGCTGCAATTAATTGCATTGCAGTGCTAACACTCATTATTATCGAATTTCTAGTCTATGCTATTTATGACTATTATAACTATCAGCTACAGTGCACTTAAGCATTGTAGACTTGATAAAAAAGATAAGGAAACCCCTTTTTTTGTTATTCTAGAAGCTTTAATGCTCATAGTATTTAAAATCCAATCAGAACATGCTGGCATTTTACCCGACATGGTCTAGTTTGTGACTCATATCTGGGAAAATGAGGTTTGAAGTTTATACTACACCTTAGATCCAGTGCAGGATGTCTGTATTTTGGCCATCATATATCGATGTGATGTTTCAAAGCTGCGCACTGGCGGCTTTCACTCCCCTCGTTCACAAACAGATGTACAAATTTTATTTCAGTGCAGATCTTGTCTTGTTTTCATGACATTGTAGATTACAAGAGCATAGTATTATATATCCTTCATCAAGTTGATTTTTACAATGCAGGTCAGGCAGAACCTCTTCTTTTTCATCGTGCTTCTTGTCAGAAGCGTCGTGACCCAACATGGCCCAAGCCAAGATGAATTTTCGTGAGAGTATAATTCATGGGGTGGTTTCTCGTTGCCTTCCCCACAGTCCACAGATCGATATTTGACTTTTTGTTCGCAGCAATGTATCTAGCGCAAGCAGGGTTCGAACCGTGAATTTACACTTCCTAGTCGACCTGATTCTTGTCAGCGATTTTTAACTTCAATGTAGCATTAAAGAATAATGTGGCCGAATTCCCTGTTAACGGTAAAGATATCTCATTTGATTGGAATTCACAAATGCTTAGAAAAACATTATTATTTATTTCATAAACTTTTAATTGATTTATATTAACTCGTTTATTGCAGATGATCAATTTCCAAATTTAATGGAAAAATTGGCTCCAATTTGTAAGGAATTAGCAGAAAATGGAACTCCTAAACAAGCAAAAGGAGCAATCAGGTGTATTTATGTAAATATGCCCGAACTACACGACACACTTTTTCCAGCAATTTTGGATACAGTCAAAGCCAATTTGTGCCCCGAATCACCTTATTATAGAACAGCAATTGTTACCCTCGGTCATGTGGCTTATAACGTTCCGGAACGTTGTAAGGTTCAAATTAAAAACATAGTTTCTCGCAAAATTGTAAAGGAATTGTTAGTTAAAGAAACTCGCGAAAATGACGTCAATCCTGACGAGTCTGAAACTTGGTGCACGGAAGAAGATTTGCCTGAAGAAACGCGTTGCAAAGTTGAAGGTTTGAAAGCCATGGCCAGATGGCTACTTGGTCTTAAGCAAGACACTGCATCTGCTCAAAAGACTTTCCGCATGCTAAATGCATTTATAGTTCATAAGGGTGACCTCCTTCAATACGGACGGCTATCGCGGTGCGAAATGTCTTGGCTTAGGCTCACAGCAGGATGTGCAATGCTGAAGGTGTGCGAACAGAAAGGTGTTGGCGACCAATACACTGCCGAACAATTTTATAATTTATCTCAACTTATGGTCGACGAAGTTAAACAAGTTCGTGAAACTTTTGCATCAAAATTGCACAAAGGATTGGGTCGAGGTTTACCCAATAAATGTTTACCGTTAGATTTCATGGGTTATTATGCCCTTGCCGGTCGTGAATCCGAATCAAAACTAAAAACTACCATACGTAACTACATGACAGCCGACATTAATCGAAGGAGGGACTACGTGAAAACGTTAACCATGAACACTGGTAACGTGGATAAAGCGATGAGTCAATTACCGCACATTTTACCCGATTATATGCTCGTATTTGCTATACCAGTTTTGGCTCACGATATTGCATTGTCTAAATGGGACGACGTGCAAGAACTGACTAGGGCTCGTCAATGTTTATGGTTTATATTAGAGCCATTGGTAACAAAAACCGAATACTTCAGTTATGGATTTTATAAGATTATCATCGAACGAATGAAAAATCACAAAGACGCTCTTCATCCAGACGATGATTCCATTAACTATGTAAGTTGGAAAGCGTAAAATTGCAAAATAATGTATTTATGACAAACAAATTTATTTCAGAAAATCTGGGCATTGTGTGATTTGACCTCCGGTTTGTTGCTAACAAAAACGAGTAATTACGATTTAAAAGACTTTCCTACCGACACGAGAATACCCACAATGTATTTTTATCCTCAACAAGATTTTGTCAACACTAGGGTATTTTTACCTCCCGAACTTCAATATCAACCCAACAAAAAGACGGGCATAACAATGGCCATGGTGAATGCAGAGAGAGCACCAAAGAAAGTAAAGGGAAAATTGAAAACTGAAGGTTGCGGTCCGCTGGGCACAGACGTACAGGTAATTTGTTATTCTTAATAATTCAAATTAAAAGCCCTCAGCTTAAATTATTGTATTGTGTGAAGTTTATATTTATCGTGTGTTTATATTTTTTTCATGCTAGCACTACATTTATGGAATTGATGCTCAAGTAAGTTACTTTTTCTGTAATTTGGCATGATTTTTTTTATGTGATTGAATTTATTCATCTACTGGTTATTTCATCTTGATTTTTTTTTAGCCCTCGGAAGCATCCGAAACAAAAATTCAACTTCCCGTACTGGACGACTCGATCGACGAACCACCCACCAAGAGGCGACGAGATAGCATAAAAATTGACATGGAAAAGTGAATAATGTGCGCTATAATTTTTAATTGGTGGTAAAAATCTTAAGAAAATAATATGACTAAGACAAATCGTGAGACTTTTTAAATAAACACTTATAAGTTTTTTGTATATATAGTTAATATTACTTTAATTTTTGCAAGGGGCTTCTTTTCCTTCTTTTAAATAGTTATAATATTTGCACCATTTATACATCGTTATTTTATTCCTATTTGTAATTTTTATGTGTTAATAATTGTGATGATGATGATTTTTCTTACTTTCGTTTTTTAATTTTTTTGCATGCCATTGAAATGTTTTGAAATACTTTTTTTATTATATAGACAAACATAAATAAAATTCATTCCATAAATATGTAATTTCTCTTCTAATTTTTATTTGACAGGAATTTTTTTTTAAGATTTAGTATATAAAATTTTAATTGAAGTATATGTGCCAAGTATTTAATTTTGGTATTTTACAAAAGTTTATGACTAGAGAAAGGGTAAATATTAAATAAATTAAATAAACAATTTTTACAATATGATTATATGCTGGCTTTTTTTGTCATTTAACTTATTATTAATATTGACTTTTATAAATAATTATTTATACTATGATATTTTCATTAAAAATAATCTTCGATCTATTTTATTTATTTAAGAATGCAGTATATTTTGATAAGTTATTTGCAATCATTTTCAATATCTTCAAATACAAAAAAATACTGTAAACTTGAATATTTAACTTAATAAATTTTTCATAATTAAAATTTTATTTAAAATATAAAAATATTAACGAATAAGCAACCGTATCATTTTAGTTTGGTCCCTGTATTTGAATGAGTACTTGGTAAATTAAAAAGTTTACTTGAAAAATGGTAAAAGCGTGCCAACATTTTGATCAAAAGTACTTCCAATTTTACTATGTACTAGTTACAATTAAAATTTGTAACCTCAATTGAATCTAAATATAAAATAAATTTTAAATATTATAGTTGGCCAATATTTTTTTAGGTAAATTAATTTGTTAAGAACAGATATTCTGGCAGGTCAGTTCTATATTTTCAAAGTCAAATTCTAGAAAACTACTTTAATGGGAAGTTTTGAGTAGTTAAAAAATTTTTATAAAAGCAATGGTTATAAATTTTATTTATTTAACGAAAACAACCAGTTTATTAGTTGCAGTCCATTGAACTCAATTAGTCGGATAAATTTGCAGAGAAGCTAAAGAGTTTAACGAAATGTGGACGTGCGCCAACATTTTATTGAAAGAATATCCAATCCTTTATGTATTTAAAATTACAAGGCTCATTGGAAATTTCCTTCATCAGCCACGTTTTACCCAATTACATTTTGGTAATATTTTTAGTTTGATGTTTCCAATTTGGAATTCACAAATTACTGTGCCGTATTTGTGACTCCACAAATTTTTTTTTAATTAATTGGACTTCTAATAGAAATTAATTGGTTGTAGACATGGAACATAAAATTTTATTTATTAACGTGGGGGGTTCAGTTCATATGAGCCAAGGCAATTACATTTAATTTTCATTTGGATTTTGCAGGTTAGACTAATAAATTGTTGAGTTTAAATTTAACAAAATAAATGATAAAATAAATCTAAAATCACTTTCAAATTCTTAATTATACAGGCTCAATGTGACAAATTTTCCGTTTAATCAACTTTTACCCATAGCTTTGTTAACTTTATTTTAGATGTTGATGTTTCCAATTTCGGATTCACCCTAAAAATGTATTTTTTCCTAAATTTGTGGACTGACCACAAATTTTATTTTTTTATTAGTTAATTAGACCCTCTAGAATTAGAAAATCTAGATTCGGGTATCTTAACTGTCACCACAACCTATTTTAATTAGGATGGGCGGGGTTACAGTTCAAAAGAGCCAATGAGAAAATTACCATTTTGAATTTTAACAATTTTTTGGAGGTTTTGAGGTTGATCCTCATCTACTTTGTTTAGAAGTTTAAATTTTAACGTCGGGAAGTGCCAAACTGGTGGGCTTTTGCCACTCATCATCTTAAAAAACGGCTGGACGAATTGACGAATCAAATTTTGGGAAAATATATTTATAGAGCAGCAGTATACACGAATCCTGCTCGCGTTAGATACACTGCTGTGATCAAAAAGCCCAATATCGATCTGTGGACTATGGAGAAGGCAACGGGAAATCACATCATGAATCATACTCCCATGGAAATTCATTTTGGCTTCTGCCAAGTTGGACCACGATGCTTCTGATAAGAAGAAAACGATTAAATCATACAAAATCACTATTTTTTGCCAAAAGATCTAATTTTTAAATTCTTGGCTAAAAACTAGGTATTGCGACGGCGGCATAAAATGTATATTTTTAGAATTAAAAATTAGTTTTGTTTTCTTATGAGTTTTAAAAATGATTAGAAATCTCTTAAGCTTGCCTCATACGAGGCTTGTTTTGGTGATGGATTTCTTGCATGGTTTTTAAGTGGCTCGGTATCGTGATGCACAAAAACGCTTGTTACCGGCCGGCCATGATGAAAAGTGACGTCACGTGCTGGGTCGGTTGCTTATTTTCTTGCTGGATTTTGTGATAGAACGCATGCTATTTTGTGCTTGCTGGATATCCTGAAGACCAGCAGTATAGCGTAAAGCATACACTGGCCGACTAGAAAGCGGTAGACTGCGGTTCAAGTCCTAGTCGCATCGGATACACTGCTGTGATCAAAGATCCAATATTAATCTGTGGACCATGGGGAAGGCAACGGGAAACCACCCCATTAATAATATTCCCTAGTCAAGTCAGCTTGACTTCAGCTAAGTGTATGGCACTCAAAAGAAGAGGATATCCTGATGGTTTTAAGCGCTAACAAAGTCGTGTCGTCTTCGTAAACACAAATGCCACGGGCTACGACGATGCTAATAGTTGATCGTCTGCTGTCTGGTTACAAGCGTGTTTGTGCATTACAATACTCAGTCGCTTAAAAAAAACAAGAAATCCATCACCAAAACAAGCCTCGTGTGAGGCGAGCTTTATACAATGTCTCCGACTTAAATTGGCTAGAAAATATAAATTTGAAACACTAATTACCGAAAGCTTATGAACAATTTGATATTTATTGTTTACTTAGCTGGTTAATTTTAAATTGTTATTAAATTTTAATTTCACAAGTTAACAATTTACACCTATCGTCTTGATTACTTTTTCGATCAATTTTAATTAAGAAAATGTAATTTAACACCCAGCATGAGACGAGAACAGATTGCTTAATTGTTTAAACTTACTGAAAAGATGCAAAAATTTGAGATAAATGGCAAAATCAAGAACAAATTAAAATTATAAAGAAAATTCCGAAAAATAAAATTGTGGATTGAATTTATGTCTTTCTTTGTCCACATTAAACTGTAATATTAAAAATAACTTACTTAAAGGAGTAATAAAGCCTGGAGTAATGTGTAAAGGTATCGGAAGAACCAATTGAGTATATTTCAGGCCCAGGCATACTTCGTGTTGTTTATTATATGTAATCACACGACAAAGTTTAGTTTTTTCACCGTTATTATTCTGATTAATAAAAGTTTCTTCTTCACATTGTAGCGAAACGGAAAATTGAACGCATGTTACCGTTGCCACAGTAAAATCAAACGTTCCAATAATATCTTCACCTAACTTATAGGCCGGTTTAAATAAACAAAATCTGGCAACTTTACCCCACGTGTTTGAAATCATATAAAAATTTGGTTTTCTTCTGGCTGTTATGTTCTAAAATGGAACATTTAGTCGATTAATCCTATTTAACTAACTGTAAATTACCTGTAATGTTTGTAAAGCAATCTCAAATGGTGTGTCACTTTGTTTAACTTCCAAGAAAGGATTAGCAGGAGCTAAATCTTCACTTGTGTCGTTACAAAATCCACTTATATCGTTTAGCACGGCTGTACTAATAGGAAGAATTCTTAAAGGAACCTTAAGTAACTTAATGGGTGAGTTAACCCTTTGAGTACCAATTATCAATTTATAAGAATATTTAGCCAATTGTCCACGATAGGAGGGAGGAGCATCGTTCGGAACTTTCTCTTTGAAAACATCTAGGTAAAAAGTAATCCACATAAATTACTGTAATTTTTTACTTCAAATTTACTTACACGATTTAAACTGTCCTGGCGATAGCCGTAAATCGCAGAACAAGATTTTAGGTTTGGTTGCCAATTCGATGTGGCCCGAATCGGTAACACATGACGAAAGTGCAGTATCGTTTAACAAGTGGTCGTTTTTTGTTGGTTCTTCTTGTTTGTTTAACTTAATATCTGTGGTGCACTGGCACGTAATTTGTGCGGAGGCCCACGCCAAACTTTCGAAAACATCGCTGTGGCTTTGCGATACTTTATGCGATGGCGAAGGTGGATGACTGAAGGTTATGATACATTCGACAACTTCTCCGGTAAGATAAATGGAACCTTTCAGTAATTTTACGGCAACTTCGATCATTGTTCCGAGAGAAACGATGCTCAAAAAGTTGATTGGTTTACGTGTTTGTTTTTTTGAAACTGTCAAAGTGACGTTTGACCGTTTGACACATATTTTGCCTAATGCACGTTGGCGAAAAAATGTATTGTCTACAACTTTTGCGAGAAATTGTTAATCCATGACGTGCTTTATCTTTTTTCTCAAAAAACAAAATAGCAATAAAATTTGAAAGTAGGCTGAAAGAACTATTAACAAAATTTAGGTTGTTTGCGATCCGATCAATAATTTTGTACCTACTCTATCTTTGAAATGTATACATTTATGAACGATCGGCAACGTTGCGAATGCGTCACTTGTATAGTAATGGTGATCGCCAGCAGCTGTCTTGGCGCATTGTCGAAGTTGTATTTATAATTATTGTGTAAAAATTTGTTTTGTCGTAGATTGTTTTAATGTGCAAGTGATTCGATTATAAGTGACTCTTTTATTGCCGGATTAATGACATTACGTTTGTGTTTTGATTTACTGTTCGCAATAGTTTGGTAAGATTTTTTTTTCATCATAACAATGAAGATTTTATTCCTAAAAGTGGAACACTTGTTTGTTTTATGAAAGAAGTTGAATAGAAATTTAGTAACAATAATTACATGCTTTGCAATAATTTGTAAGTTAAAATTTAGATTTCGTATTTGCGTTTGTTCCTATGGATTTGGGTACATAGTTCATTTAATTTTGATAACCGATATTGAAAGTTATTATATAAATTACGTTAATTAGTGCGATAAATTTTGGATATTGGATTTTTCTAAAAATGCTTTTTATAAAATAGCAATATTTTGATTTACGACAAAAAATATAAAAACCTTCTTTGAAATGGCTGAATCAACAATAAAAGAAGTTAGTAAATAATGTAACTTAATTACATATTTATATTTACAGTTTTTAAATACCTGTGACAAATTATATCAATCATAGATAAATTTCATAAACAAATACAACTCGTACATTTTCAGTGCACAAGTACCCATTCAAGTACATATGTACTTGAGTACTCATGTACTTGGAGTAGGTTGTGGTAATGTTGATAATAAAAAACATGACATGTGCACTATATTGATTATCTACATTCTCAAATGTAGAGAAACGTAAATAGAGTCACAAAAATTGTTGGTAAATGTCACCACATTATTAACTACTTAATTGTTAATTACTATCTTTCCAAAAGAGAATAACAAATTGTTGTTAAGATGTTTTTGTTTAGGATGGTTCAAAGTAACATAATAATTATTATAAAAATAGCTTGCAGTATTGCCTTATTGTTAGAACTACTTAATTAGTAAATAACAGGTTGAGCCGCTTATCAGTTTTTCCGCGAGATAGAGATGGTGCTTACAACTCGATTAATGAGCTAAAGTGTCCCAACTCCCGTTGAGGGGTTGTAAAATCTTACAAATTCCTGATGTGGGAGAGGGTTCAAAATTAAGTCAAATCTATACTTTTCTACTTACGGTACAATTCGGTTAAAAAAATAATGGTTCAAAATCTTTATTTTTTATTTGCCACCCCTCTTCCTTGTTTAAAAAGTTAAACATTTAATTGTTAATGTTTAAGAATATAATCTTGTGGAGATATTTTACCATGTAGAAACATCCCAAAAGGATTAAAGATGAATCATCATAGATTTGTTCTCGTCTAACCCTTCGGACTCTAAGGCCCACTTGTGTAACGGAAGTTAATCCTCGGATCACGCTAATCCGTGAATTAAGTTTGGTGATTTTTAAAATAATATTCAATTTCAAAATTTAAAATAATCTTGATGCATCATAATTAATGAACGTTCGGTGACTAACTTATTGAAATTTCACAATTGGTTGAAAATAAAACAATTACCAAGCTCCCGTGCTTAAGTAGTAAATTAAAGCGTTACCTTACTAATGGAATTAATGAATGAACGAGCACTGTAATGAATAACAAATAATTACCAGATTTATTACAATGAGGTTTTTCCTATGAGTTTGTGAGCAAATTTCATGTGGTTTACCCGTTTAATTTTTTTAGGAATAGATTCTTCTGAAATATCGGAAATGTTTGGAAACTTTGTTGATCTAAAACTCAATGGGGGAGGGTGATTAAACCCTGGGGATGATTTTTGAAAAACCAAAAAAAGTCAATTAAATAGACAAAATTGCTAAAACTTTATAAAATGTACCTTTTTAAATGAAAATATTGTACCACAATACAAAATGTTGTGTCACAATACAATTTACCCTTCCACATCTTCTCGAAAGATATATATTTAAATTGTTTAATCTTTTATGGGGTTATGCTAACCAATTCGGGAGAGGTAATAAGCCTGAACTCCGATTTTGACGATTTATAAAGTGGATTATGAAAGACGAGGGTCTAATTAGCGTATAAAAAAAATTAAATTTGCGGTCGGTCCACAAATTTTGGAAAAAAACGGGTTTAAAAATTTATTTACAACGCAATTTTCTCATTGGCTCCTTTGAACTGTAACCCCGCTCATAGATAATTAAAATAAGTTTTCAACGCTAAAACTAATTGTAAATAAGTTTTTTTTAATATATAAAAAAGGCAAAACGAATTATACACTCCGCTCCGAACTGAAATATAATGTAGCCTATATTTTAGGGTGAATCCGAGAGACGGTCTTGGCCTAGTAGTTAGAGCGATCGACTACTGATGCAAAGGCGCCCGGTTCGATCCCGGAGGAGTCTAATAAGAAAAAATTTTCTTTCTGACTCTTTCTATCTATGACCGTCTCCGTGCTTCGGAGGGCACGTAGCCGGCGGTCCCCTGCTTTGGGGGTCGCCCTCGGCTGTGCGATGCTTGGCGGGTTGGGCATTGCACCGGGTTGGTCAGGAGCTATACCCAGTGACTGAGGTGGGACCTGGCACTGATGGGGTGCGAATCGCGGGCTTCTTGGCTTGGTCCTCCGGTGAACATCGACGTGTTGCAGTTAACACACAGTATTGGCTCGGTGTGATCACTGGTGGGTTGCGAGGCGGGAGTTCTTTGTTCGTAACACACACCACTGTTTGGGGCACGGGTTGATGGGGAAGTAAGCTGGTCGCATGACGGCTGTGCGCCTGGCATAATGCGAAGTACGATTAGCAGTCTGGGGCTAGCAAAGACCGGGGTACCATAAGCGTAATAGCTTCAGTGCAAGTAGGCCTAGAGCCACACCCGCAAAGATTAAGAATTAGGGTGAATCCGAGTTTTGCTGTGGTTGCGTTTGTCAAGCGCTTTACTCCTTAAAAATTTCCCCTAGAATGGTCCAACCCGGAAAAGTGTGGATGTTGACCCGATAGATATCAGCGAGCAATTGTTAGCTCCCCACCGTTAGTGACTGTCAACTTACCTACAGCGCTACACTGACGTAATATCTCGGAATAATACACTTACATGTATTTCTTATGGGAAAATCGTAATTTTCAAATTTGAATTGTGGCCTTATTAGAAGTCTGACTAAATTCATCCTCACCTTAAATGATTTGCATTTTGTGCTTTCTCGTTTGGTAAAGCCATTTTTATAGGAAAAAGTGTACTTTGAGTTCAGGTTTATTACTTCGACCTATCAATTCTTTAAATCTTAATCGGACTTGCCGTAAAATCTGCTTTGGTATGCTTAATTTTAATTTTTTGATTAATAAATTTGAATAAAAGTTATTGATTAGACTTTTAAGTGACGATTATGCAATGAATGGTTTCTGTATTTAAAAAAAAAATTGGAAAAGTATTACTATGGGCTGCAAGCGCTTTACAGGAAGTTGCCGAAGAATTTTCTGTTGATCTTTAAAAAATAAAAAATCTGCGAGATGCGGAAACCATTACAAAGTTGTTGCTAATTATTAAGATCATAGCAATCTAGTATCATAAATAACAGAGTATAGCGTACCGAATGTGGAGATGCACTAATGCTCGAGTTTTTTGAAAATGGTCAAAGCTCGTTCTTCCGAGTAAGTTACTCTTTTCATTCTACGGTTTATTGTTCACGTTTCACATTTTTAAAAACATTTTTCTGAAAATAAAGCGTTTCTACGTGACAATTGAAATAAAAATTAGTTGTTTGTGTTAAATTTTTACCAAACCCTCATTTTGCAATTAAAAATATTACATTTGTAAACAAATTAAGGGACTTCCATTAATTACGTGAGGGGTTTTACTTTAAATTTGGACCCCCTCCCTTGGTGAGATTTGGTGTCCCAAAAAAGAGAGTTTAACCCTCCGAGTATACACTGGTTCCTCAAAACCGATACACCAACTTTGGTCAGTGACAAAGACAAAGGCCTTAAAAGTATAGATTAGTTTTTCTTAAATTTTTTAAGTATATGAATCAAATATGATATTAAATGCACTTAAAATACGAACACCTCTAGTAGCTAACAAATTGGCTCACAATTAAAATTTGTTCAGAAATTTTGATTGCAAGCCAATTTGTTAGTGACTAGAGGTATCCGTAACCCGAGGTACCACTGTACTTATAAACTATTTCTATTTAGTCGAAAGTGCACCTCTGAATTTTTGTAAGACAAAAAGTTTAGTAACTGTGGAGTTGTACGTGATACAAAAGTAAGCAGGTTCGGATTGACTCGGAGTGTACTCATTGATTGAAAAAATAGATGTGTACTTTGGAGGAAAAAACCTATGTTTTTAAGTCAATGTAAGTTAACACAAATTCTTAACTATTACATATTTAAGACGATTTTTCCATGGAAACTAGAAATTTATTGTTTAATTTCTCACTTGAAATAAACCAAGTATAAAACTAGTCGTTTTAAAGCATAGTTTACACGTTTATGTTGACAGTAAATAAAAATGAGGGAACAGGTGAGAACACGCCAACTTTGAAATGCCATGGTTCAGATTCCACGTAAAACTATAGTTCCAGTTCAGAATGTCTCTGTCGGTAGTAGTACGCCAACCCGAGTTAGAGGTTTGTGAGTAATTCATTAACCAAGCCCAATTAAATAAAAAATTTCTTAAGACGTTATGGAAAATTATGATAAAATATGCTTATATAAACAGAAAAAATTGGAGGACGGTTAATTAATTTTCGAAAAAAGAGCATAAACCGTTCATGCACCGCTTCTCTACGAATCACAATTAAACCATATTATGATTCTATCGAAATATTAGCATCTTTAAAAATTGATTTTTTCGGTTATTTATTGATATATCAAGTTCATACCTTAATGGTGAAGTCAATATCTATAAAAGCTTCCAGTGGGAGTTATAGATAAAAAATCGATTGTAAAGATCATCGATCTTTTATTAAGATTTAAGATTTAATAAAAGATCGATGGTAAAGATACTAAACTTTTCATAGAAACATAATATAAGGAAGAAGCATACCCGCTTTCCGGCGGTTCAATTTTTCTAATATATATGAACGAACCACATTTTTTTAAATGTGCATTTCACATTATTATCTTATTTTTAATTTTGCATTCCGGTTGTCGTACTATCCCTGTCTCTAACTAACTTGTCGGGCTGGAATCTATGGATTAGAAACCACGGCGGGTTTGACTCTCGGTGGTGTCGCAGAGCTCCTGTGCTGCGGTTAGTATTCCACAATAACGAGTCCAAGTGTAAATGTATTGTTTTAGCATATCGGGTTAAGCCATGTGGCAGCCACCATGTATTCAATTGCTGATGATGATGAAGTCTTTTGACATTTTTCTGCAGAAAATTTTTATTTTGTTTTAATTGAATGAATTTTTATGAAGTCTTAGTGAAGTTTTTCTCTCGAATCATATAATACTTTAGAATTTCATTTGCTTCATATGTAATGCGGTTTCTACACTATCATAGTACACATGAGCGCTTGAACCTTTGGCAATTCATTACTTTTATAAGGTGTAAGTATGAAACGATAATGTAATCCTGTGCAAATATAAAACTATGACCTTATGAAAGTAAGGAATCGGCAAAAGTTCAAACAGAGTCATGTGTGTACTATGATAGTGTAGAAACAGCTTAAGCTATGGGGATTTGCTCCTATAGCTATATTATGATATACCAAATAATAATTAGGAATACGGAATAGGTAAGAAAGAGGTTAGATATTTCCGAAATGATATAATCGGTGGCACCATGAATGAATTAATTTATGATTTTTGTTTGTCTTTGAGAATATTTTATCGATTTTCTAGTATCATTAATAATTTCCTACACCTTCCGTCGTTTTAAGGTAAAACACTATTTTAAAATTTTTAATAAATAATAGTAATTAGGCTTTCTGTGATTGTCATGTATCCATGTAGAAATTGTGGTTTTGAATATCCGACTTGGCGGAATTTGTTATCAGAAATTTTGTGGTTACAATAATTAGCATTAATATAATATACTTCCCTTCCTTATCAGGGACATGAAGCCAAAAATATATAGGAAAAAAATTAATCTAGTGTGATGTAAAAACTCAATTTGAATTTTTGATATTGAAAATTGAACAAGTTGGTCAGCACTTGGCTCAGCTTCAATGCTTATTATCTGCCAATCCGTCACGGTTACGAAAAAATGTCGAGGAAATTTTTTGGAATAGAAAATATTCTATTATAAGGAAGCTTTATTATATTATTTACTTGCTGTTTACCGTTGGCGAGATTTATATATTATTTAAGAATTGATTTTGATCCACGTGACAATTAATTGTAGCTATTAAGAAATCAAGTTTTTTAACATATAAAAACGATTTGGGAAAAAGCAACTTTTTAATTCCTACGTCGTCATTAGTTTTTTAAATTATAAGTAAGCAGGAACCAACCAGCTACGTGAAAACACGAATCATTGCGCACACACGGCGACCGAATCTTTTCAATGTTACATTTACTAGATTTCGTTTAAATCTTTATGTTGTGCAATACACATTTTAATGTTTTCTGGTTATTCTATCCTGACTAATTTCGTGCAAATTTTAGGAAAAATCATTGGAAGCGGTGGTTTACTTAAAAAAATAGCTACGTTCAGTGGCGTAACTAGAGTAGGCCTGCCTTAATGGAAGGGATCCAAGGGCTCCTCTATTTCTAACCTAAGTAGATATTGATCAAAAGCAGTGATATATAAAATTTAGAAAAGCACTTCAAAACATCTTCTTTCTAGATTTGACACTAGCGAAGTTATCGATGAAAAATAAAAAATTCCCAAAGTTTGGGGCCTTTTCACTACATTGACATATTTACGCCACTGGTTACGTGCTAAGGACGAGAATGTGGGTTTTGGACGAGCGCGGGACAATTTTTATTTTTTAAAACAAAATTACACGATTTGATTTCATAATTTGTTATTTTATTTGTAACCTTCAAAAATTTTAATCAGTTTTTTAAACAAAAGATTTTGCAACTTGTTTCAGAGTTCACCGACTTGTCTAGCTTGGTATCTTATTTTTATAATAAACAAATTTTTATTTATAGTTGCTTTCAGATAGGGTTACCCAACAAATTTTAGATTTAAAATTTAACATTTCTCGTGATGGGTTAAATTTATAAAAAAAGGCGCGGCAAGCTTGATTAATGTTTACAATTAATAGTACATAACATAATTTGTTCAATTGAATTGAATAAAATTTAATGAAAACATTAATTAATTAGCCTCATCCTCAACTTGTCGTTGTGCATTAATGTTATTTATTTGTTATGATTGAATAATGTCACAACATAATTTTCGATTTAGTAGTAGTCTGTTTTTATGCTGTTTTTATATGGGGAATTGTTTATGAGCTATTTTTTTTGTGCGATATTTCATAAAATTCCTTTTATTTTCATTTTTATTCATGTTCAAATTATTCATTTTATTCATGGTACGAATAAAAATGAAATATTATTTTGAAGGCATTCCTTTTATGCAGTCCCTATCCTCTCGCACAAAAACAGGTTTGAGCGTACTTGGTCTGCACAGATGCCTCATTAATTTTGGGAAACCTTATCTGAAAACAACTATATAATTAGGTTGTGTACGAATTTTTTTACTTTATCATATTATGCAAATGAAAAAGTATTGTTTAAAATTATTTGTTTATTAATTTTATTTAACGCAATAGTGCATTTAAGAATTGAGATAATGAGGAAGTGGGTAGATATTTGTTCAACACATGGAATTTTTTTTTTACATAAACGGCAACAGAGCTTAGTAAATATAAAAGTTTCCACGCGAAAATTAGAACTTATTTTGTCATAATAACACACAATCGGAAGAATTATCTACTTGTCTAATTGAATCAAGGTTTATCGTATAATGGAAATTCCTTGAAATTTAAATCATATTATTGTTGTTGACTACATTAACTATTTTTAAAGATTTTTGTTATGTGCCTTATTTATATTATGTATATAAATGGAAAAACAAGATTATATTTTCAAACTATTTTATTTAATTTCAATAATTACGATTTACTTGTATATGAAAGGGAAAGCTGAGTTAGTAGTAATATTATAGTAAATTTAATAGTATAATATTACTACTTTTATTCGGTAATAATTTATAAATAAACAACAATTACCTGCACGTCATTATATCTTTTATTTGAGTAATGTATTATTAATTCTATCATTATTTTCCATGTGTTGTTTTCTAATGATTTCAGTAAACGATTTTGACTTATTCGTTTCATTCACCTTCGACAATTGTGATTTATTTGCATTATTTTCAAATTCACTTCACAATTTTCTTATATTAAACTGACAGAATTCTATAAATTGGTTCACAAACATAAAAGACAATAATCTATTTATTATTTTCTTCTAATCTCTTATTTATTTTACAACATTGGTCATGTCAAAATAAAATAAGTACTTATCTACTTATTTAAAAAAAAACTATAAAAATATTAATTTTTTTATCTTTTAAAGGTCTCAGCGAACATTGGGATGATTCGACATCTGTTCTTTATGTCGGAAGCAAGTTGTACCGGCGATTGTTCAGGAAGGGGCGAATGCCATAATGGCACTTGCGTATGTGAAATTCGATTTTCTGGGGATTATTGTGATGGACCAAATCTACCTTATTATGCCGTCATCGGAGGCGGCTTTCTTCTGATTGCACTAGTATGTGCAATTCAATTGTTGATGTGTATCATCTCGGAATATCAACGTCTTAAAACACCCACTTTTTTACGAGCATGTCGAATTACCACACAAAAACTTCTTTACTTTCTTACTTTTCTTGCAAGTTTAATACGGGGTGCTTATTTTACGTCACCGGTAAGTTTCATTATTTGTCGTTCTAAAAATTAAATAATCACACACTCTTTTTGTATTTAGAATACTTTTAAGTACGGATGGTCTTCAAGTTTGGTTTCTGCTTACTATCCACTTTTGATGTCTGACTCTTCTTTGATTGTCTGTTTTTGGGCAGAGGTAAATATTACAAATTTTAATTTAGATAATAAATTTTAATAAATATAACTGCAAACATAACTACACGTTCGGGCACCTGCAGGAAAGGAAAGGCTGAGAAGATAGCAAGTTAGTCTAATAATTGTATATCAAACAAACAACAAGAATGGCGGTGATAACCAACATCACATAAATACTGACCAACTCAAAGGAGCAAGCACCGAACACAAAGTTTTAATTTTTTGTTTGTACACAGGTTTTTCATCTTCCTGGCATTCAGTGGGAGAAACCTCACTTTTTATCAAAATCCTTCTTTGGTTTTGCGACCTTCAACATCATCAATTACAGTTTGCTGGTAGCAGAAATTTTAACCACCCAATTTGCTCATATTCACGATCAATCATATTATAGTCACATCTTCAATGGTTGTTATGCCGTGCTACTTTTTATCGTGGTGGTATTCTTTCTCATATACGGTGTTGAAGTTTTCTTTAAGGTAAGCCTGTTCGCCAAAAATAATATTTTATAAACTTATAAGATTATTTTAGTTACGAGGGGGATTTATCAAACCGCAAGTTCAATTGGCCAACACGGAAGGTGAACCGTTAAATGATAAAGTACCGGAACCAAAAATAAATAACTCACAGTTGCATCAATCGAGGGTGGGATTGCTCAGTCATGCATTTATGTTGATCATAATAGTTGGATTTTTGTGTTCGGAGACTTTATCCGAATTTTGGAAAACAAAGGTTCCAATAAACTCGCGCAATTGGCACGACATAATATTTCGTGTGGTCGAAATTGGTGTGGTTTTGTGGTTCCCCGCAGTTTTATGGAATTGTATTTCGCCCGGTGAATTATGGATCTTGAATCCTAGGAAAGTGTTTTCCAAGTTTGAACCGACAGCGTGGGAAAATTCTACCACTAATGAACACACTTCGACCGAAACTGAAACATTTGTCGATAAACGCGAATGCTGGATTTGTTATGATGTTGAAAAAATCGATCCACTTATTCAACCTTGTGCTTGCATTGGAGATGTATCCAGCGTACATCACGATTGTTTGAGACGTTGGCTGATGGAAAGTTCCTCAACGAGTTCAGAAATTTTGAAATGTAAAGTGTGCGATCAACCTTATAACGTTCATGCAACAGAAAAATTGGATTGGGAAAGGGGCTTTACTGCACATCATTGGGGAAGTACCGCATTTATTGTTACTTGTTTATGCACCGCCGTTGCCGCTGCTTGGACTGTAATACAATTGTTTGAAGATCCTTATATTCGAATGGGCAGTGCCAGTTTAGCAGCCCTCGTTATTTACATTTGCATAAAGTAAGTGTAATTTTATTTTAATATATCGATGTTAACCAATCATTTTGTTGTAGATTCTTAGGCCAAAACACTCTTAGTGCATATCAGCGAGCAAAAGTTGGATCGTTAAATATAGAAAATCACGTAACCACTATAAGTGGGGCGGTGACCGTCGATGTTAAAGAAAATCAACCTCAGGACCTATAAATTTGCTCCATATAAATTTAGATGCCAAACAGTATAATAAATTTTAAGATATAAGTGTATTAGAGTAATTCAAATAAGTTTTTACAAGTTTATGAAGCAATAATTTTGTTGAAGTTTGAATTTTTAATTTTTAAGGTTTAGTGATTTACAACTAATGCAGATTTTTATGAAAATTACAAGGTGGTTGTAATGTTTTGAATTGTGTGTTTTGGGAGTATGCATTTTGTTACGATCTTTTGATTTAAAACTTTTTGTTGAGAAGATAAGTGGGAATGTGGAAATGAGATGCTGGTTAATAACCAAAATTTGACATGATTGCTGTGAAAGCAAAATTAAAAAAACTATGGTGCTAAAAATGAATTGTTATTTTTTTATTAATTACTATAATGAAAATTTGTGTCTGTAACAATTTATTTTAATTGGTGTTTTATAAATGATTGAGTATTTTTGAATGCAATAATTTTATTTAAGTTGTTAGATGTTTTACTCTGTTGATTAGATTTAGATGTGGTAGACGTCTTTGAAATCGTCAAAAAGATTATCCACAAATAGTCACTTTTTATTTCTATTATATTTCACGTTGAAGTGTGCAATCAAAGTATGGGCGTGTTTGGTGGATATATTTTTTAGTTGTGAACTAATTTACCAAATAAGTTGTAAACAAAAGTATTATGACTAATGGGACGTTTAATTGTTTTTAAGTATTTACTTACTTTATGTGATATTTCTTGTGAAGATCCAACATTTTGAGTCTTTATTTTTTAAAGATCTTTGTACATTGTTTAAATGATGTTAATTAAAAAATGTTAACCGTTTAGCACTTAATTTTCTTTTATCTGAATGTATCGTGATATTTGCATTTCTTAAAATAATTATTTTGGGAAGAGAGTGGAGGAAGTAACGGGACAGAATGTTACATTGTGATTCACTTTTTGATCACTATGTGATATGCTTTAAGAAATGTAAATTTATCGTAATACATGTTTGGTAGCAATAATTGTATCTGACTTATATTTATAGATTTTATTTATAAAAACGCAAATGTACAAAATTAGATCTAGAAATAACCAAATCATGTGTATCTGTAATTGTAGGAAGTAAAATATATTAATAAGTGATTCTCCATTATTTTTATTTAAATGCCAAAAAAATGTTACGGAAGAAGCATTACTACAAGAAAAACTCAAAAATTAGCTTGGAGTCTAGAAAACTTTGCTCAAGAAGTCGAGCGGCCCCAAATTTATTTATACATATTATTTTTAGCATTTACAAATTCAATACAAAGAATTTAACAAAATTATAGAATTTTCGCGTTCAATTGAATTGAATTTACTTCATTTCTAAAATGTGGACAAAAGGCTTTAGTCGTAGATCCTGATTAAGTAGTTCATTTGCTGTTAATTTACCTAGGGGTACCTCTACTTAATAATCTAAGGCCGGTATTCTGTGACTCGTAATATTATTTTCTGTGCTCGTCCCTTATGTAAAAATCCTTTAAAAAATGATAAAACTTAGTTTACACGCAAAATTTTGACATAATTTTACATGGAAACCAAGCTTTTCCTTTCACGAAAGGATACTTTCATAAGGAATTAGTTATACAGGGTGTTGGGTAAACATGTGGCAAAAATTCCAGGGGTTATTTCTTGGTTTATTCTAAGAATATTTTGTCCTATGATGATTTCTGAAAAACTCCTTGTTTCGAAGATACAGGGACAGTAACAACATTTTATTATCAAAAAGTACATGTCAAGTTGCTGAATCTACAATAATTGTTCGAAATTTCCTCCAGCCTGGATACAAGCAATCAATTTTCTCGTCATTGAGTGCCGAACTCTCAAACACACCAGGGTTGTTTCTAATTGAGTTACATCTAGCAATTATCCGATTTCTCAAGTCGTCCAAATTCTCCACTGGACAGTGGACACACACAATACACTGGAGTAGCATAGACTAATGACTTCAGATAGCCCCATAAATCCAGGGGTTTAAGTCGGGGATCGAGCAGGCCATGCGTGTGGTGGTAATGACGAGAAGATTGAATGCTTGTATCCAGGCTGGAGGAAGTCATTTCGAACAATTATCTGCGTTTTTGTTTTTGTCATTTTGACGTGCTACCATAATTATTTTCTGGTTTTACTGTTTTTGTTTTAACTCTTTTTTGTAGAAGTCATTTAGGTGGGTTACATTTTACACAATTGTATATTACCTACATAATTACTCTCCCTCCAAGCCAATTGGATTGGCTAGAACTTTTTTTTAAGTCGCTTTGTAATGTCACCACCACCACATTGTGTGACTGATGTCACACAAATCAATTTTGTTAGTTTTCAACTGTTTGTATTGCATTTTAGATCTTTGGATCATCAAATCCTCCCTTTCTGAAAAGACCTCCTCTGCTAGTGTTGCAGATGAAACAACATATTACACGAACCGTGTGTACCCAATAAGGACGGCAATCTACTTAACCCTTAGCTAAAACTAATTTCGAGGACAATGGTTGTATCAAACTGATAATCGATTTTTGGTAGTTGTAACAAAAATTGCCTCGACTCCTGACACCTATTTATTGACTTTGGTAAGACAGAAACAAATGAGTATCAGAAAGAGAGAAAACCTATGCCTATCACATATGTTGGTATAAATTGGCATAAATCATATGTTTATCACAATGTAAATATTTGTTGAGGTGAATTAAACTCTAGGCAATTTATCAGCAACACTTGAAACTGATTTTAATTAAACATACCCGGTACGTATGGTACGTACCTTTACACGTAAATTTTTAATAATCATATTTTAGTCATGGGACTCAACAGCAGTAAAAGGTTGGCAGCCAAATGTTCCTTTTTATCGAAAGATGAACAGGTCATTGTTAGCAATTCTTTTCGACTAGCAAGTAAAAATTCGGAAAAGATTAAGGAAGAAGAATTAACGGTGAGTCGGTGTTAATAAGGAAGTTGGCACTCATGTTGTTATGAATAATTTGTTTTTAAACGACGTCTTTTGTTTAAAGAAATTATGGGGCTCTCAAATGGACGCTCGTTTGTTGCAATATATCAATAATTATTTATACGGAAAGGGGGAAATGCGGTCACTAACTGTCGAGTTGGAAAGATTTGCAGAGTTGTTTGTTTATTGTACACGAGGTACAGTGGATGAGAAGTTAAAAGTTTTGTTGCAATCTTTAGGTCGGGACGAATCAGACACCGACGACGTTCCGTACACTCTAGTCAAAGAAGTAAGTAGTGTAATTGAATATTTTATTTTTTGTAAGTAAACAATTACATTTTAGTATGTCGAAAGCATTGTATCTTCGTATATGAAAATTCAAAAGTTGGCCAACACTAAACAATTTAAGAGTTGGCACTCGAGAGGATGCTTCATTTCGCCTCAAAATGTACAGAGGTTAGCCGAAAGTTTGGCAAGTCATTTAGCGTCGGGCGATTGTATAACAAGGAAGGATCTTGAAGGGTGGCTGCAGAGTTCCACCGTATTTGGACAATTATTACTGTTTGTATTTACTCACTTATACAACATTTCGCATCGAGAAAAACCAATTCAAAACGAACGTAACCTAGCTCAAAATAATGAAGATGCTTCTTCGATAACCGCTAAAAAAGAACGGAGTCTTGTGCCGTTTTGTAAAGGTTTAGACTTGATTCCATCATATCCTAGCTTACTTGATCTCAATCAGTTAGTTTTTATCAATGCTCACTTACCTCAACAGTATCAATTAGAATGGAGGTTTCTTTTCTTCGGAAATTCATGGAGAATCTTTTTCGACTTTGATAGGTAAATTGAACACGGCGACGTTAAAATTTTTTTTAATTCTTTTTATTGTGTGCAGGTCGGATTGTAAATCAGGGGCCATCGGTGCTGGTGGTGGAAGATAGAAATGGTCACATGTTCGGTGGATTTGCTCCCGCCAGTTGGTCGTTGGGACCAAAATTTTATGGTGACGATAGCAGCTTTATGTTTACTCTAGCGCCAAAAAATGAGAGTATATCCTTCGACCGGTTATAATCAGCACTTTCAGTATCTCAATCTTCATCAGCAAACAATGCCCAATGGATTGGTAAGTTAAGCATTTATTTTGATGTATAAAATCTCAAGTTTTGCGTTATAAACATTCTCGGCTTATTTAGTAAAATCAATGCTATCATTAAATGATTAGTTCTGTGATTAATTAGCACTTGATTGCTAATATTTTAAGTAAAGAAATGTATTGGTTTTATTGAATATACATATTTTCTTGTATTTGTCAATTTTTATAAATTTATTCTATAAGCTAACGAGCCAATTTGTAATTTTTTTAAGCACACCACAATGTAAATTAATATACACTGAAAAGCTTTTCATGTATTAGGCAATTATACCGGGTGTTCATTTCAAAAGTAGCCCGTCGAAATAGCTTTTGTTTTTGAGTAAATTTGAGAAAAACAAAAAACACGTTGATTTAAATGGCGAGGGTTTAAAACGAATACTATTTGAATGTTAAACTTAACCCGCTCCCCACCACCTACTCCTACTTCGAAATTTTTCAATTATTATCTGTACCTCGTAAACGGATCGATTAATTCCAATTTTTTTATGAATTTTTATACCTGTCAAGTTATATATCGCAAGGTAGTGGGAGTGCTATTTAAAATTTCTAAGTAGAAGTAGCTGGTGCTGACAAAATTGGTTTTGAATGTACCCCTCGTCATCTAAGTCAATTTGATTTTTCTTTTTCTCATAAGTTATTTCGACTGGCTACGTTTGTATATAAAAATCTAATTTTGTCATAGGCCATGGGTGGACAACATGGCTATTGTGGGATTTGGCTGGATCAAGATTATGGAAAAGGTCACACCAGTGAGTCTTGCACCACATATAGCGGATATGCACAAATGTCTTATTCAAAAGATTTTCAATACAGACACTTAGAAGTATGGGGTTTGGGTGCGCCTCCTCCTACGCCTCAAGAAAGAGGCGAAAGAGTAGGTATGAGTGTATTGCAAGGTAATCAAGAATCGCAAGTAATGTTAAAATTATCCGGTCGAACGATGCACAGTGAAGGTTTTAAAGAAACCGAAACCACAAATTAAAGCAGAATTTTTGAAAATGTATAACCAAGTGAGTAACTTTTTGTTTTGATTTTGTGCCAAAATTTTATTTTTATTAACGTGTATACTGTATATCATCAAAGATGATTAGACAAGAATGTGGTTAACATTTTTGTATGTGTACATATTATTTTAAAAATTCCTACTTTTATACATTTTTCATGTTTAAAATTCATATCTGAACTGGGGGGTGTATGTATAATTTTCAAGTTTTTGTTTTAATAATGCTCAATTTCTAGGAAAAAAATGGTAAAGAAATATTTTAGGTAATTTTGTTGCATAGTTAAAATATTATTTTCAATTTTAAAAAACACTGTTGTTCTAGTATAAATATTTATTGAAGATTCATCATGTGAGTATATGAATCGGTGTTATAAATATTATTAGTGCCTATATGAATTGTGCTGTAATAATTTATTATGTAAGTGAAATTGCTTTTAACGGATAATTGAGTGTCGAATTATTGTTGATCATAATGTAAGCCATATAATCGAAAATCTGTGAATGTTACATATTTATAATAAAAAAAAGTTAAAGCAAATTCACTTATTGACCTATGTGATCTACGTCTACTTATTTAATATTATTTAAATTTTTAGTATTACTGTAAATAAATGTAAGAATAAAACTCCAAAATATAGGTAAATGTATATACGTTAGTCGAAACTATTTTTCCTGATTATTAATAAATTAGGATGTGACAAATCATATGATAATGTTTGCGTAGTTCATTCCAATTATTATTTTTATTAGGTTTTAGTTTTAATGTACCCATTTTAATTTTTAATTATTTGGAACTGACTGATAAAATTAATAGCATTTTTATCAAAAGTGGATTAGGAACGTAATATAATGGATTGTAAACTTTTGACCTATTAACTTTTTAAACAGAAAAATTATCAGTACAATGGCTAATCTATGAATATGCCAACAAAAATTGCTTTAATTTATTGATTTTGTCGTGAATTCAAGGTTTAGGACTTGGAACTAAAAAACAAACGATAAAGGTGGCTATGGAGGTCACTTCACTGCCTTCATACGTTTTTCTTACATTTAACAAAAAAAAAGCAACTTCAATAATTATTGTCAGTTTACAAAGCTCTGACGTATCAGTGGATGGTTCACGCAAGAGTGCCAAAAATGATTCGGTAATATCCAAAGAGTTTCTGCCACCAAATTTCAAATAACTTGTTAAATCAATCAAAAAACGCCAAAAGGGCAATGAGACGCTGCCCTCCTCAATTTTAAATACGTAATTATTATTATTGCCGACTCAAAATTATATTGTTTTATTGTAGAATTATATCCTACTCCCACATTTCTAGTCATGGACTCTTCATTATAGCCACATGCATCTCTTGGTTTTGGTTGATTAATTTAAAAAATAAACTTTGGATTAAAATGATTTTAAATTAGTCAAAACGGACCCCAGTTTAAAATCCGCTGATTTAAGGCACAAAAAAGATAGTTTATCCTAAATTGCCTATATATAATTCTAAATTTATTGTGAATTCTCAATTGCACAAAGTTAGCAACAAATTTTTTTATTTAATAAGATAAGTTGAAAGTATGTTCCTAAATCTGGATTCAAACTCGGACGTAGTGTTTATCTTTACGTTCTGAAAGTTTTACAAAACTTTCTGATAATAATTTAACTACTTTGTTTTTGCGGGTTCCCCTTTGGATACTAATTTATTTCTAATTGATATGGTTTGGGCCTGTCAAAATTATACTGTTTTAATATTTTGTGATATAATATAATGTAAATACGCCATAATATTTTAGTCAATATTGCTTTAATGTACTAAATCTTGAATGTGCCATATCTTAGAATATTTTCTTGAATCTTTTTCTGTGTAGGTAAACCCATATGTTTGCATCAAAAAATTTTACGTATTTTGTGCATATTTAGCATCTTAAAAACTATATTTTTAAACGATGACAAAAAGTTCATTTTCATGATAACTCGCAGCATATGTTCTGCTATTTTAGATACTGACGAGCTGCAAAATTAGTGAAATAAGTGATCAGACTATCATGACGACTACATTTGATGGGCGAATAAACATTTTATTTCCAATTCTGCTTTTTCTATTCAAAATTTCCAAATCTTGAAATTTTTACACGTAATGATGAGGTACAAGAGTAATGAAATAATTTAAAAGTAAATTATTTAGTACCTAATGCATATTAGCTTGATAAAATGTATAGAACAATTTAGTCACCTGTAATTTTTGCATTTGATGATCAATTTAAAGTTTCAAACAGTCAAATTAGAATGGAAAATTGTTTCTTTTAGGAATGAATAAAAATGTTCATTGAAAAGCAAAGTGGAAAGAAACTGAATAGAATATTTATGATGTTTGGAGTATGAGAAAAAAATTATCCATGGTGCTAAAAGATAGAATCACGGAATGAAACTATCTATTTCCTGTAAGAAGAAATGTAAATCGTTTATTACACGACTCGTGTGATAAAATTATTATATTAAACATTATATTTTGGGACACCCTGTATGAGGTTTTGGCAAAATGTAAACATGGATGTACAAACAACGAAGTATACAGGGTACACTGTAACATTTTACAAGTACAAAATTTGAAACTGATAGTAATTTTAAAGTCTTATGAAAGTGTAGAAATAACAGATAACAAATACTATTCGGAAGAAATAACAGCAAGGGTTTTGTTGTATGTATTTTGATTAATTTGTTGTTTAATAATATTAATATTCGCAAAGCCAAAAATTATTTTATTATCATCAAATTCTTTAAGTTAGTAACTTTAAGCATTCGATTTAATTAGAAATAATGTTAGACATATTTTATCTAGCAATAAATGCTCACTCCAAGATTGGTTGTAGATAATTTTTTCATCGTTAAATAATTTTAATACGTACTTGCATATTTAGTACATAAATACATATTTGCACAAATAAATTAATACAGTCAATTCCGCTTAATCGGGCAAGGGCAATTAAGTGGCTAGGTCTGCCTAGTTCAAAACTTAAGAAATTTGTGTTTTGCTTACATTTTAATGAACTTAAAAATCTACATAAAATTACTTATTTCGTGTAATATTTATATCAGAAAAATAATTTAATTTAATTTTGCAAAAATGCATCAGGAGCAGTCTCTTTTTTAATAGTTTGTAATTGCACAAAATCGGCAGAAGAAGTTAACGAGCTTCCCTCCTTACCCTTCTAAATAAAATATTGTTACCCCCAACAATAAACTTTAGAACATCTTGTTTGTTTATGTCCGATAAGCAAGATTTGAATCTCTTCAAGATTCGGCCGATTAAGTATCTGTCCCAATTAACCGGAATTGATTGTATACGTAAGACTAATTTAACAATTTTGTTAAATTTATTTGTTTTTAAATATTTATGACAATTTGAATTATTAGCTAAGTGTTCAATTGATTAAAATATTTTATGTCACATAATAATAGGGGTAAAAAATATAAATTGTGTATAAAAGAATTGATGTGGTAAATTTGAAATGAGAATTTATAATTTTCTGTTGGGTGTCTATAAAAAATATTGTGCATCAAATTACGTATGTATTTCAAAATTTTGGTGTTGATAAATTTTATACACATTTGTGATTTTTAAATCAAATACGAATTTTGTGTAACTGCATTATTTGTTGTAAGAATTGATGCTTGTAATCAATATTGTAAGATTTACGGCACAATTTTTAAATAAAATTTTAATTGCTGAACAATTTCTCAATTTTTATTTATTTACCTCTCTCCACGTATAAATTACTGTACGTTTGCACTCTGCAAATGCCTAGCCTACCAGTATAATGCTTTATATCACACTACCTGGTCTTATTTATTTAAAAACAAATGTGACAAATCCAAAACCAAGGGGACTTTTTGGCCCCCATTACTACTATGAGTTGAGTCGACTTAAATCGTTACCATTCTCACTGAAAAGATGATTGTTCGGACGGTTCTGGCAGTGGTTGGCTGCGGTGAAGGCCTGGTGTTAACCTATGGATGTTTCCTCATCTCCATTAGATCCGAGATGACTTTTGGTTTCGTTTAATTTATTAGTCATGGCTTTGATGTTGTGATTAAACACCCGCACCCTGCGGGTGTTCTAATCTTCTCACCAACATCTATTAGGATTCGGATCAACTCCTCTGATTTTACCTCGAGCTTTCTCATTACCGTTTTGTTTGCTAACGGGAGGAAGGTTTCCATGTCACTGGTCTGGATGGTATGAATTACCTCGCATATCTCATAGATCTTCACCATCGTCTTATTTAAGGAGGACCTAATTCTGATCGCTTTAATAATTAACCTAATGTTAATTTCTCTTTTTAACTTAGACCATCCAAAAGTAACTCCGGCAAAGTTCCGAAGCCACTGCTAGTACTGTGAGTATATTATTTGTTTTGCATCTGAAGTAGCTTGCTAGGCTGGCCTCAGATGTGCCTGTTACCCTATTTTATATTGTTAATGATGGAAGGAGGACCACCGTCTTTACGTACCCTCCGAAGCAAAGAGACGGTATTGTAAAGTGAGCTCTACCTAGATTCAAACCGGGACGCCTTACATTAGCAGTTGATCGCGCTAACTAATATTATGTCTCCTAATGTTAATTAATTAAACGTAATAATTATTATTATGTTAACTAATGTTAATTAAATGTAATAATTATGTTTTATTGC
This sequence comes from Lycocerus yunnanus, assembly GCA_036346125.1. Lineage (NCBI taxonomy): Eukaryota > Metazoa > Arthropoda > Insecta > Coleoptera > Cantharidae > Lycocerus > Lycocerus yunnanus. The sequence goes on along the minus strand of JARFIX010000022.1, from coordinate 1,203,915 downwards.
TTACGAAAAAAAATTATTATTAGGTAATTAATATTTACACTGTAATTGTCATGAAAACTAAGGTTTTATGAACTTTTAACATAGATACATAAAGACAAGATTAAAATTAACTTTTTTTGTAAAACTTAAAAAAAATTCGGCGGACACCTAGTTCGCACATACGTCAGGCCGCCCCTGTACAAAACGTAACCACAGTCGTAACAAATGTCATTTTAGTTTGTATTTGAAGGACCACCTAACCTTTAGAGCATTTATTGTCATATTAATTTTATCAACCTTGATGTAGTAATTTCAAAATCCACCATAAAACATTGTTTATTAACTCAATTAGGCAAAATGTCATACCCAAGCGATATATATGATGACTTAAACTTGTAAGTACATAACTTTCATTTTCGTCAATTCCTGCGTATCATGCTTAATTATTTGTTTAGGTACATTACACCCGAGAAATTTTACGTCCAAGCAAAGTCAGATGGTAAATTAGTAATCATAGATCGTATAACCGAAAGTATAAGCTTAGATAATGACCCGAACCAAATACCAGCAACTAGTAGCTGTCGTAGCATTTGTGGATTGTTGGGGAGCATTCGTTTGCTTGCCGGCCGTTACTTGATCATTGCTACCGGACGTGAGTATGTGGGATCCATAGCAGGTCACGCTATTTGGCGTTTAACCAGTACCGAAGTTTTACCTTACCCTCGAAGCACCTTACATTTAAGTACACAACAAATGGAAGATAATGCCATTTATTGTAGCATGATCGAGCAAGTGTTGGCTACACCATTCTTATACTTCAGTTACACTTACGATCTTACTCATACCACACAACGTTTGTATAACACAGATCCAGACTTCTTAATACGTTCCATTTTAGAACGAGCCGATCAACGTTTCGTTTGGAACAAATTCGTCTTGACAGATTTATCTAATAACGCGCTACATAAATTTTGTCTTCCATTATTGCACGGTTTTGTGTCAATAAACGAAATTTACATGAACGATACCAATTTTACATGGTCAATTGTATCCAGACGTAGTGTTTATAGATCCGGTACACGATTATTTAAGCGTGGGATCGATAGAGAGGGTAACGTCGCTAATTTCGTCGAAACGGAACAAATTGTTGAATATCAAGGTGACAGGGCTAGTTTCGTACAAATTCGTGGTTCTATACCCCTATATTGGAGTCAACTACCAGATTTGCGCTACAAACCTCCACCTCAGTTGCTGGACATCGAATTGGAAGAGCAACAGGCGGCGTGTACACGCCACGTGGAAGGTTTAAGTCTGTTGTACGGTCGCCAAGTTTTAATCGATTTGGTCGATCAGAAAGGATCGGAAGGTAAATTACAAAGTGCTTATAGGGACATGGTACAGCGTCTTGCTTGTTCCTACGTCAAGTATGAAGGTTTCGATTTTCATGCCGAGTGTCGTCACATGCGGTGGGACCGCTTATCCATTCTATTGGATCGATTGGCGTTGGATCAGGAGGAAATCGGTTTCTTCCTTTTGTCACGTGACGGTACTTTAGCGTTAATACAAGACGGAGTTTTTCGTACGAACTGCATCGACTGCTTGGATAGAACAAATGTGGTGCAAAGTATGCTAGCTAAACGTAGTCTTCTACAAATGTTGCACAAATTATTAATAATTGAAACGAATCAAAATATCGAACAATTTTCCAACTTGGAGCGGATTTTCAAGGAGGTTTGGGCCGACAATGCGGACTTAATTAGTATTCAATATTCGGGCACGGGCGCACTTAAAACAGATTTTACGAGAACGGGAAAGCGTACCCGTGTGGGCATGATGAGAGACGGCATGAATTCGATGACGCGCTATTATAAGAATAACTTTAGCGACGGTTTTCGTCAAGACGCGTTAGATATATTTCACGGTGTGGCCGAGGTAAAATCGCCTTTACATGTTGAACGAGGCTGGCGTTACATTACATTCCCCTCTGTATTGTTGATAGCAATGGCGATGTTTGTAGCATCCGCCGTTTTGCCACTGGAATATTCCACAGAATCTCTGTTATTTTTAATGTTTTGGGGCTCCATGGTCGTTGCCACGTCGACCACTATTTTAAGATATGGCCCCGAGTTTGTAGATAGACCACGATTAGCCATTTAGAATATTCGTAAACCAAATTTATTTTATCATTAAAAGTGCATTTTATTTAGCTGTAAGATGTAACAAGATTTAACACAATCGTGGTGTTTTAGGTGTCTGCATTATTTAAATTGTTTATGTATATAGCATAAGTGTTATTTTGTCACAAGATATAGCTACCCAATAAGTATAATGAAATTTATTATTTTTTGTAATTATATTTACTTAATATGTTGCACAATAAAATGTTATTACCTATTTCGTTTATTTTATTTCTAAAATTAGGCGGTCAGGGTGCGGTCATGCATCAAAGCTCAAATTGCAGTGCTTCAATAATCTATAATAATACTAAATAAATAAATAATACTTCAATAATCAGTGATATAAATAAATCGAAGGGCACGTAAAGCCGGCGGTCCCCCTGAGTTGATGACTGCCAGCATTGACAATGAAAAGGGTTACAGGCACATTCCCCAACCCGGACTTAGCAACCGTGGGGTCTTAATGCTTAAACCTTTCCCTTAGAGAAAGAGATCAATGCCCAAAAGGGGGCGGAGAAGGCTATAACGAAACGGATAAATAAAGTACCTGTTTTATTTAGTGATCAACTCACGCGATTCTACTACTCGACCCATTAGTGGCTTTTACCTCCACAAACAGATGTGCAAAATTTACTTTCAGTGTAAGAATTGTTTGTCTCATTTTCAGATCAGGTAATATCATCTATCAACAATTTAACGTGGAATCCGAAGTCATAGTTGCTGCCCCTTTCAGAATAGTTGGTGAATGACATTTTTCAAACTCGTGAAAGATTTTCGGTTATTCAATGATTGTATCGCAATGGTGTCGATAATGTCCCATCACCATAGCAACGGTCAAGTGAATATGCTGAAATTTTCAATTCAGTTCTGCATAGACGAGTGGACTACTGACATGCTGGGGTGGGGGGGTCAGCTTCATACATTTCCAACATCTTAGAGCTCAAATAATGGTGGAAAAAGATCAGTTAATGAGGTACGGGAGAGTCTTATGCCCGATTTCTTCACCTAGAGTTATCTCTTAGATAATCTATCTATTAGATAAATTAACGAAGTAACCAATCGGAGGGCAGCAAATCAAAAAAGAGAAGCAGGAGTTTAAGCGACTTGTTTTTGAGAGTTTTATTGTAAACTTTTCTTTCAATTTTCATACTCGAATGTGTTAATTCAATTTATGCCATGATTTCAGCACCCAACATACAAACATATTCCTTGTAGTCAACTATCATAAATCTTGTAATTAAAAAGTTATGATTTCTCTTTAGACCATGCTATTCCTCATGGAAACAAGTCTCCATAAGCTACACTTTCAAGCAGGCACAGAATAAATTCCACCACATTACTAAATTACTGGGAAACTATAATTTTTTTCGCCTTACTCAAAAAGGAAATGAAATATTCTGCATGTGAAAGGACCAATACCGGTAAAAATGAACCATCTGCAACGTCTTCGTAAAATATAAAATTTATTAAATTAAAAAAACATTAGAAATACCACTTATAAATTATTAAACTTACAAATATGTGTTATCTATTAATGTACATACTGTTTACAAAGCGCACGTAAAAAGACACTTTTACGTAAATTTATCACTTCGTGTTGAATTTCTTCGTTATTATTCGAATTTATTTCAAGAAGGCCCATAAGTTGAACTGCACATCTTCTCCTTTGAAATTCAGAACGTCTGTGATGTAAATTAGTTAAATATTCTAAAATACTTGTATCCCAAAAACAATGATAATACGATTCTATAGCATCGGC